>CATIUR010000007.1:28465000-29212500 GCA_949592205.1 Helichrysum umbraculigerum | reverse complement strand
GACGTGAATGGGTATTAGAAATAAGACTCTTAGGGCCTTCGACTGTTGCATTTATTTTTTTACAAAATAATGAGATAAAGATTTGAAGTTTCATAAACAAGCTACATATGTAACATTTGTAACCGAGTATTTAGAGATATTTTTTACATTTTCAATTAAATGTAATTTAAATTGAAATATTACATTACACGGGTTTAACACTATTGATTATACGTCACCGCTATCTTGAGATGCAAAATTATGCTTGTGAACGGCGCGGTGTATCCTGAGCCCAACTCAAAACCAGTTTTATAAAGCCCAATATCGCTAGTTTATAAGAGTAGTCATTTAAAGTCATAGTCTGCTAAAAAAAAAAAAATTAAAATTAAAATTAAAGTCATAGCATCAAATGATTTCGGAAACAATTATATTAAAGGCTATACATTTTATTGCTAGTTTGGAATTGCAATAACCATTGTAACCGTGAACGAGCGAACTTAATCATCTCTATTTTAGAGAGTGATTACAGTAATAAATAGACATCAGGCCTCGGCCTTCTGTTAAAAAGAAAAAAAGAGAGGTTCTTTAGACCTATATATAGTTGACAACTATATTTTAAGGGTTATCAAGATATATACTTTATCATGATTATATTTACTTAAATTTATGTGTTATTGATTAAATCTACGTAAACAAAGCCTTAACACAAAGAATTCTGATATGATAGATGTAAATGGTTGCACAAAAGATCATTAATTACAAGTAATTAAAACATAATCAATAACCCAAATCCCTAATTAATTATTAGTATACTATGATTAAGTTTCATTAAATGTACAAAACTATGTACCAATATCATCCAACATAACACAAATGTACAATACCTCCCTCAAACAGCAGCCAAGGAAGGAATGAAATGAAAACAATTGCCGTTGATAAACCGACGGTTTTCAGGTGTAAAATCAGAGAGCTGGAAGATAGTCTTCGGAAAGAACCCACCTTGATTAATTCGTCGAATCTCGTTAGTGAAATCACAAAGTTGAGAAATAGTGTTTAACACAAACTTATACTGTATAAGTTTCCCAGGAAGTTCCAACACGATAAACGAATCCTCTTCTCCTCCTCCTAACATGAGAGATTGAACAACAAAATGAAGTCCAAGACGAGTCATCATATTCGGATAAACCCTAATAACCTCTTCAAGATCAACATGATACTTAATTGACCACTCTGAATAATCTTTCTTTATTTCATAAACATTTAATCTTCGAAACCTACAACAACGAACCACAAGAAGCATACCATCACGAGACTCGGATAAAAACTCATCAAGAATTGTACCATATATTGTAGTATCGGGCGTATCGATATCAATATAATGCAACAACTCGTCATCTAATTTCAAATAAACAAGCCTATTTGGAAAACTCATCCAATGAATTGCATTATGTCCATAAACACCGCGATCAATGTCTACTAAATCGTCCATACTTTGATTTATAATCTTCCAGTTCTTTGAACGCGAAGAATAAATTTCAATCATCATCACTCTATAAATGTAACTACATATAACTTTGTATTCACATGATTTTGTAGGATCAAAAGCTAACGCCATACAACAAACATTATCCGGATTATAATTATTTAGTAATGGAAGCGTTGTAGCACATTTCGTTGTTGGATTGTAAACGTAATATTTTTGAAAATCATTAGCACATAAAAGTAAGCCATTGCAAGACTGTAATATTTTCATAACACCCGAGTCGAAATTCAGGGTGGTAAACGGAGGTTTAACTATCGAATTATCGATATCTAATGCTACATAATGATATTTCGAACGAGCATCCCAGCCTTCGAAAAATAGACCTGAAGGTGGATTAGGATTAGCGTTAGAGTTTCGAAGAATGAGACCTGAGCTTTTAATGAAAATGTACCAATTTTTCGATACGGACATTAATTGTATGACTGAAACTACTGGTAACCGGTGAAATATTTCGGTTAAAAGATCTGGGCTTGAAGCAATTAAATCAGAAGCAGATGAATTTGAAGATGAATGGTAGTATGTTGAATTAGAATTGGTTTTAATCTCATTTTCTGTATCAATTGCACGTATGGATGTTGAGGTTGTTTTGTCCTTTTTGATTTGGAAAGGCATTGAACCTGTCTCCGGCTGCATGGAATTTTCCGGCGAAGTTCTGTTCATGAGAAATGCGCAAAAACGGAAGGGTTTGTTTGGCGCCTCTTTATTCTGAATTTTGAAAGCCTAAAATGGCGAATTAAATTCAACATGTGAGTTTATTTACCGCTTTAAAATTAGAGGTGATTACGAAATTAATCTCCTTACCTCATATCTTCGTTTGCCACAGTATATTATAGAAATGTTAGGTTAAACGGAAAATTTTAATTCGGAGTATGTGAGAGAACTCAATACGAATTATTATAATTATTTATTTACTTACTAGATTTAAGACCCGCGATAGCGCGGGCAACTCAAATGTAACTTCTAATAAAATTAAATAGTTGCAAGTATCCACGTTTATCTCGAAGTTGAAAGAACTCGACCGTCATTATATTTTCCATCATGTTATATTATGTAGTAATCAAAAGTAACTTTTAATAAAATTTAAAAAGTTGCAAGTTTCCACGTTCATACCGGTTCCTAAATTTAAGTTTCATTAATGTAGTTGTAATATATATGTAGGTCAATTTTTTCTAGTTAAAGAATAAAAAAAATAATAGTTGCAAGTATGCACATTCATACCGAAGTTGGAAGAATCCGACCACCAATATATTTTCCATCATATATTATCATGTAGTAATCACGTGAGATCCAAATAGTGAGTTGGATACTTGTGGTATCTCTATAAGTGTATATTGTACAATAATAAAGGAGTAGTTATGTAGTTATATCACTTATACTTATAAAATTATAATCTTCAAGTATGTAACAATCTTACCTGTCTATTCTTTTAATTTGATCAGTTGATCAATACTATTATTGGGTCCATTAGTGTCATCAATTGTTGAAATTAATTATGTTGTACAATCTTGTAGCAAAATCATTTCAAAGGGTATAATCTAGCTTGTAAAATGGTTTTTATTGAGATGCTATATAGCAAAATTGTTAACAGATTTAAGTGAAATTGTTCTAACAGATGTACGCATATGTGATTGTATATATATATATATATATATATATATATATATATATATATATATATATATATTAAGAATATAACCTGTTAAAGTCTGCAAAGAAGACGGATAGAAAGCAACGCGGAAACCTAAAAATGCATATATCATACCTTCTAATTTTTTTGGACTTTTGAAATCTTCAACTACACTTGATTTTTGGGATGAATAAAATTTTGAAAGAAGTTTATATTTTTGTAGATTGATATCAATATGAGAGAAAACGTGTAGGATGATAGATTATATATATGTAGTTAGAAATAAAGAATTATAATTAAGAAAATAATGAATTTTTTTATTTTAGATAGTATTGATTTTGTTTAAATTTGTGAAAAAAATCGGTAATAGTGAGAATATGTCGTGAAAGTTGTATGGGTTTTTATTTTTTGTGTTATTTTATTTAATAGTACTATTAGCCAAATAAAATTTATTAATATATTTAATAATATTAAAGGGGGGGATATGTAATTATTTTAATCAAATCTAGATCGTCGGATCAAATTGAAAAACCACATCGATGGGCTCAAATTCCTCCACAGAGTTAGCTTAAAGCCCCGCGACAACGCGGGCGCCTAAATTGAAAATTATTATAGCTTTAAAGTTTTATTATTAATTTTTTAATTTAATTAATTAGTATATATGTTAGTGTGTTAAATGTAAAGTGATATATTTCATATATGTATCACTTTGAAACCCGCGACAATGCGAACGACTAAATTGAAATTGTTAAAGATATTCAATTGAATATGAGTATAAACATTATTGTGGATTGAAATTGTCAAATATACAAATTTAAATATAAAAAAATGGATACATAATACCTTCCAATTTTTGTTTTTTTTGTTTTTTTACTTTTGAAATCTTGAACAACCGGTTGTTTTTGATAGGAGGGATGTTCAACTATACTTAATTTTTACGATGAATAATTTTTTGAAAGATGTTGAAATCTTTGTGGATCTATATGTATCATATATATATATATATATATATATATATATATATATATATATATATATATATATATACACACACGGTTAGATACAAAGAATTATAATTAAGAAAAGATTTGAATGGAATGCATTATTATTTTAGATAGTATTGATTTAGCTTAAATTTATGAAAAAAATTCTTTAATATTGAGAATATGTTGTGAAAGTTGTCTAGATATTATTTTTTTGTGTTATTTTATTTAATAGTATTATTAGCCGATTTTTTTATTAATATATTTAATAATATTTAATATTTAAGGAGGGAAAGTGTAATTATCTTAATTAAATCTCGATCGTCAGATCAAATTGCAAATCTCATTGAAGGGCCCTGATTGCTCCGTAGAATTTTGGTTTAATTATATGTAAGATTATTATATTAACTAATAATAAAATATATTTGATATATTGACAAAGAATTTTAAAAACCCAAAATGTTAATTGTTATAATAACAATAACAATATATTTCTTAACTAAAATATATTGTGCAACAAAATATTAACCATACCACTATATACAATTATTAAGACATTTTAGGCAGGAGTAAAACTAATATTTTCAGTAGGATGGCAATTAAAAACACCTGTAATTGACATGGAAAACTGAACTCGAAATATTTGGGGTGGGTATGGAAGCGGGTTAGAGGGTTTGGATGCGGTTTTGGGTACAAATATTTTTATTTTGTAGGTATGAGTTTTTAATTATACCCGCCTGATTAACCGTACTCGTATCCATACCCATTTACCCGTATCCATACTTGTATAATTGAAATTTTAATTAGATTATTTTATATAATATATAATCTTTTTCTATATATATAAGAGATAACGCAGATATCAATGCAGACGCTTTTATATTTTGATTTCCATAATTATTACATTTGAATTTTGTATGTTTAAATCATAAAACTGTTCGTCATCTTGAAAGTTTTGAAACTGTGAATTAGTTAATTAAATAGTTCAATTGTCAGCTTTAATGTTTGAAATCCTAAATATACTATACTTTATGGCATTTTGGTTTCGGTTTTTTTTTTTTTCTTCTGTCTTTCAAAATTTTACCCTATATGAGAAAAAACAAATCTTTAAAGAAATGTTCTTCTTGTGTAGCGGGCATGTCTTTGTTAACAATTTAAACATCTCGAGTTCAAATCTTGCTTTTGGCTGTAGCCTTTTACTTAATTTTTTACATGGTAATTAAAAGTTGTTTTATTTTCTTTAGTTACTACGTTACATTTATTTTGTTTTAGCTATCACTATTAGTTTATTCAACGAGAAATTTATTTGATATATGATTTTTTTTATTTTTTACATGGTAATTAGAAGTTGTTTTATTTTATTTAGTTACTACGCTACATTTTTTTAGCTATCACTATTAGTTTATTCAACTAGAAATTTATTTGATATATGAATTTTTTAATTTTTTACATGGTAATTAAAAGTTGTTTTATTTTCTTTAGTTACTACGTTACATTTATTTTGTTTTAGCTATCACTATTAGTTTATTCAACTAGAAATTTATTTGATATATGATTTTTTTTTTTTTTTTACATGGTAATTAGAAGTTGTTTTATTTTATTTAGTTACTACGCTACATTTTTTTAGCTATCACTATTAGTTTATTCAACTAGAAATTTATTTGATATATGAATTTTTTAATTTTTTACATGGTAATTAAAAGTTGTTTTATTTTCTTTAGTTACTACGTTACATTTATTTTGTTTTAGCTATCACTATTAGTTTATTCAACTAGAAATTTATTTGATATATGATTTTTTTTTTTTTTTACATGGTAATTAGAAGTTGTTTTATTTTATTTAGTTACTACGCTACATTTTTTTAGCTATCACTATTAGTTTATTCAACTAGAAATTTATTTGATATATGAATTTTTTAATTTTTTACATGGTAATTAAAAGTTGTTTTATTTTCTTTAGTTACTACGCTACATTTTTTTTTAGCTATCACTATTAGTTTATTCAATTGGAAATTTATTTGATATATGAATTTTATAAAAATTCCGATCTTTCAAGTAGAATATATGGCATTTAATTTAAGAACAATTCAATAAACAATTAGTACTACGTATAATATTTCGTATCAACACAAATATTAAAAGTTTGAATTAGGAGTCCAATTTAAAATTACAGCACATGGACAATAAAATCCATGGGATGGGCTTGGAGATATCCGAAACCCGCGGATAAACCCAAAAAATCGATGGGTAATACTAATTGGAAGCGAGTATTAGGCCGGGTATAAATACAAATATTCTAAACGGGTATGAGTACATATACATTAAAACTTGCCCGAACCTGACCCGTTGCCATCCTAATTTTCAGTGATGTCCAAATGTCCAATCTTCTTTTTTTTTTTTTTTTGAAAGCCAGTTGTGGAATCACTGACGGACCATTTTGGCCCACCCGAAAGTTTCCCCTCCCAAGATATATTGACTGATATTAATAGTAATATTAATATTAATTAATGATGATGTAAAAACATAATACACGTCGGTGGTGATGTCAAACGAAGGGCATTATTGAGAATTTCATTCTATAAAACCACTGGCTTTCCAAGTATGAAGTTTCCTGTTTGTAACCCCCAACACTTGGGGCTATCTTCTAAAGCTTTGTATCCAAAACACTATATAAGAGCACACGGAGTGGGAAGGAAATTGTCACCGTTCAAGGCCCAGAACGCCATCGACCGGCGTTCCGTCGCTCCGGGACAGCGTTCCCGACGACGTTCTTGCCGGTGTTCATCGACGTCCAAATCCGGACACTTCTCACCTCGCCGTTTTCATCTTTTTCCTTCTTTTCCTTTTTTCTTTCCTTTTCAATTAATACCTTTATTGTTAAATTTTGTATACTTTGTATATTTTTCGTGTGAGAGGACTGTGTTTTGCACCGGAAGAAGAAGATGAAGCAAAAGGATGCAGGAGGATGATTGCAAGTGTAGGGTTTAAAATTTTAGTGGGTTTTTTTATTGGGCTAATTTATTTGTTTTAAGTTTTTTTGAACTAAATGGGTTAACAAAATGGATCATTTTATATTAACAAAATGAACTTGACAATTTTTTTTATTTGTTTTAATAAATTAAATGTTTATTTTATTTAATTTATTTGTTTTTAAATATTAATTTATACAATTAATTACATTAAAAAAACAAATAATAAAAATTCCAGAACACTGTCTAGAACACTGTTACCACTCCACAAAATCCTCACCACAAAATTCTCACTTAGAACACTGTGTTTAGGCCGTCACCACACCGTTTGCTCTAACAACCGAACACCTACAAAACATTTTATCCAAAAACAAAAAATTAGTTTCCTAAATTATTTTAAGATAAAAGATGAGTTCAAGAAGCAGAGCATGGATGGTGGTTGGAACAGTTGGACTTGTGGAAGCCCTCAAAGATCAAGGTTTTGCACGGTGGAACTACACATTTAGGTAGGGGTGTGCATGGTCTGGAACCGGACCAAACTTTCTCGGTTCGGTTCGGTCCTGAGACCCGATTTGTAGCAGATTCTTGGACCGATGACCGGACCATATGTCATCGGTTTGGTTCCGTTCGGTTTTAAAATGGTCCTGCTTGGTTCGGTCCAAAAGACCGACCCGATTGGTTATGCGTGATTTCATTGTCATTTTATGTATAGCCGATGTTTAGTAACCGTTGATGTGAGAAATATTTAATCACCAGTTTACATGGGAATTATTTGTTAGATTCATGTATTTGAGTCCTTTTTGGGGCCTACTTTAAAGCCATATATCATGTGTATGATTATAATTTATGAATGAGGTTCAAGTGGTAAAAAGCTACAGAAACATTTTCATATCTCATTTTTTCAGTTGTGAGACAGTCTAAATTAATGGCACTCTAAGAGTTGAAGCTTGAAAAATAATGATTAAATAAAGGAACTATATATTATGGAGTAAGTGCATAAACAAATCCAAGTATAAAGGTTTAAAGAAAATAAACAATATACTACCATGGTTAAATAAACAATTCAACGCTTTTAATAGCCACTTCAAGATGTACTGCTATAGAGGTTTGAACCCGAGACCTCTTATAATCCGGTATCAGGATGTCAACCAATAGACCACCTTGATGATGGTTATGTTGACCATTATATAATTTAGATATAAAATTTATAAGGGAATAGAATAAGAAACCATGAAGGTCTATAAACATATATACACATGATTTAAATAGTCAACCGAGTCTCACATAGGTAACAATGAATTTGGATGAGCAGTTATTTTTTGACGATTCATAAGGAAGTTATTTGAAATTATATGATATATATAATGAATGTATACGGATATTCGGTTCGGTCCGTTTCCCATTTTTCTCGGGTCCAGGACCGGACCGAGTCCCAAATATCTAAAAAACTATGGACCATGGACCGTACCATATATCCTCGGGTATTTCGGTTACGGTCCGGTTCCTCCTCGGTCCTTTGGTATTTTCGGTTCTTCCCATAAAATGCACAGCCCTACATTTAGGGCCATCCATCATCACGTCAAATCCAATCTCCGGTCAGTCTCTCAGACCCAGAAGCTGTCTTCTACAGCGGCCATGGCTTCGAACAGAGACGTACAAGAGAAAGTAAAGCAATCAGAAGAGTCGTTGAGACAAGTTATGTATTTGAGCTGTTGGGGTCCCAATTGATCACATTGAAACTAATTGAATTGTAATTTTAATCCGGTATGCATTAATCAGAATCTTTGTTCTAGTGATCGAAGATGCATTATATATAAAGTGTAATTTTAGTAAACCATGAATGCAAATACTTATACAATGTTATCTTAGAGTTGACTTTTAAATCAAATCAGATTATATACACAAAGCTTTTATATAATTATTCCAGTTTTGAATATCTGTTATTTGATCGAATTAGTATATTTTGTAGTCCTTTTCTTTTCTAATAGCATGATAATAATATTATTGACATCTAGCAAGTTGCTCAAAAAATGAAATTAGTATGACTCTGTTAGAATTGAACGAGGGCTATTATAATAAACTAGATCTTTGACCCGTGCGATGCACGATAATTTAAATCAAAGAATTTTTAATGAACAACACTTGAAAAGCACAAATTTAAATTACATATAAATATATACTTCGTATAAGGGGTTAGTGTCTGGGAATGCATCCAACTTATACCCGATGTCTATTGTATGTAACCAACTTACGTATCCAACTTATACCCGATGTCTATTGTATGTAACCAACTTACGTTTGTTATTTTTAATAACACCCTTTTTGAAAGTTTGATGCATTAAAAATAGCAAATGTAACTTGTGTACGCACAATAGACATCGGACACAAGTTAGATGCATTTCCAGACACTAACCCCCTTCGTATAATAGTAATTTGCATAATACTGATGCTATTTACAAAGAGATCGAAGCTATCGAAAAAAAAGTAATCAATTTCTAGTTTTCTTTTTGACTCATTGATTGAACAAATTCAAAGATAAAATAAATCACCTAATGACAAACTATAATAAAAAGATAGAGGGAACGACCATTAGCTTGATAAAACGAAGCATGTAAGTAGTATTAGAGGGCTATGGTAGTTAAACCCACAATCTGGTTTGGGCCAACTACCATAACCCTCTAATAAATAGATACATCATCATCTTTGAAATACTTATAAAATTGGTCAAACAGTTTTTACCTTCAATCAACTTGAATGCATCCCCATATTATGCTTGTAATCAATCTTGATTTTCTGATTTTGTGGAGACATTGACATACACACATTATCAAGGAATCTTATATTACTACGAACAAATTTGTAGGACGAGTTTTCTATATTTTATACAGTAACAAACAACTCCAAAATAATCTTTTAATTAATTAATCAAATTGTAAACTATCAACGAAACACACATTATCTTAGTAAATGTATAATCTGGGATTATTTCCTTTTGTTCTCAGCAGGTTGTATTGCATCGTGATTCTATTTAAATATAATTAAAATTTTGTAGCAAATCCTTTTATTAAACTATAAAGAGTAGATTAATAATACTAGCACAATACCCGTGCAATGCAGCGGTGAAAGTGGTGATGGTGGATGGAGGTGCGAGTGAATGTTTAAAAATAAAAACATATTATACTCCGTCCTTCCCATTTAAAATGTTTACATTACTATTTGGGGATGTCTCATTATAAGTATACACTTTAATATTTAACCGATCAAAAAAGACTTTAGTGGGTAGATTTAATATTTGATGGATGAAAAATGTAGTTAGTGAAGAATAAGTAGCAATTAAAAATAAGAGATAATGTGATAGGGGTATTAATAAAAATGCAGTTAGTGGATGGAGAGTAAGTAGTAATAGATAATGGGATAGGGGTATTTCAAGAACAAATTTTTTTAAGAGTTTTAAGATTAAACATTGGACATGCTTTATATATTAATATAGATATAAGCTTCCAATTTATCTAGCTTATAAAACATTGCAATTATACTAAAACTCTTGTCGCAAACGATCTTTCCAAATAAAATATTAATTTAAGGTAACTTTTGATAGAGAGGGTGTTTGGCCTGGCTTTTGAATTTTAGCCTTATTGCTTTTTAGCTTTTGCTGTAATATAATGCAATTCTTAAGATAGTGTTTGGATTAGCTTTTTAGCTTTGGCCGTAAAAAGAGCTTGTTCCATGTGAAAAGCTAAAAAGCCAGGATTTGATGGCTTTTGAAAAGGAGTTTTTTAAGGATAAGAAAAGTTAAAAAGCAAAATGTGTTTGGATTGAACAAATTAATAAAATGGCTTTTTAGTGGTATCTAACCTCTAAAAAGCTAAAAAGCTTTATACCAACGTCAGGCCAAACACCCTCAGAATATACAACTCCTAACTATATTACACTCCGATTATACAGTGCAAATATATACTTTGGGTCTAAATCCAACCCAATTAAATTTGAATAACCGGAAAAATTATAAGAGGTTGACACATGGCATCCATATGCATATGTGACAAATTCTGGAGCCATTATTTATACTCTCAAAGTATATCTGTATATATATATAGATGAGGTTATTATGGTTAAAGTCAATTTAAATATTCAACCAGCATATTTGATATCTCATAAACAACTTATAAGACACATCAATGAATTATTTTTATTACTTAGTTAGTATTATAATTATAATTTTTTTTAATTTATATTAAATATATTACACGTTCAGTTGCTTAATTATTTTTTTTTGTAATAAATCAATAAATTAAAAGCATCGAAGGTGATCACGAAAAAAGATGGTTATATTTCGAACTATTATTTTTTTGGGTTAATTTCACTCATATTCTTGCAAAGTCTTAAAATTACATCATCCTTATAAACTTTTAAATTATTCCAATATCCTTTCAAACTTACAGAATTCTCATATATATCCAAATTAATAAATAAAGTATGTTAGTAATAACTAATAAGTCGTTGTGTAGTTATTGGCTATATAAATAAAGCCCATTATTATTTGGCAAATCCAAATCGCCACCAGCCCAATAATTCATTTAGTTTTTCAAGTCCAAAGCCAATGTAATTACCTAACACGAAAACTTATTAACCAATCGTCCACTCCAAAATATATAAATAATAACTTAAATAACAATAATATAATACTTACAAACCTTACTATAAAATTTAATAACACACCATCTCCTAAATTTTTATGTATATATTAAATCAAATCATACACAGAATTATATTCCGAATATAACTTCTTTAAGTTTTAACCTTTTCACATACAAATCAAACAAGAAATCTTCTCCAAATAAATATATATCTTTACCTTTTTGAATCATACCATGATTGAAAAACCTAAATACATATGCCTAAAGTTCACACTTATCTTTGTTCAATGGCTGCTAATCAACTTCAATTGAGAAAAAGACAATTAATTAGAACATCAAACTTCAATTACTCAATGTATGGAAACAGTACTTCCGAAACAACCCAAACATCTTATCTTCAATTGATAATATATACTAGCTGATGAACACGAAAGTATAAATTTATATATAGTAATTAAATCAACTTAACTACTTCCCTTTGAATACTTTAGTCACATTACTTTGAATATACAAGTGCTACACATAAGATTTACAGTGAAGAAAATCTTGTGTCCCCTATGAGGGTTTGTATATCCAAATTAATGTACATAATATGTAGCAGTATCAGTATAGTATTAAAAAGGAAGTAATTAGATTCATAGACTTAGTATATATTAACTTAAACTTACATGTTCATCAGCAAGTATCATGTTTGGGTTGTTGCAGAAGTATAGCTTACATACAATACATTGAGCAATTGATGTTCCAATCGTCCAAATTGTTGATTAGCAGCTATTGATTAGCAGCAATTGATGTTCCAATCGTTCAAGTATGAGAGTGAGTTTTCTTTAACAGTTTGAATTAATATTAATATTCGGTGAATATGAATGCATAGGGTTAAGGCTGTATTTATAGGCATTTATTGTTAGGTGTTTCAAGCGTAGTATGATTCAATAAGGCAAAGATATATATTATTAATTTAGTGATGATTTGGGGTATATTTACTGTTAGGATTTAATACGTAGTATATAGATAAAAATTTAGAAGATAATGTGTTAATAAAATCTGCACTAATAATAGATGTAAATTAAGTAGTCTTAGTTAATCTCAACCCTTATTAAATGAGTTATTAAATTTAATGTAAACCATTGATCTAGCCTTTAAAAGTATGACTACATAGTGAGAAGAATATAATAAAAAGACTATAATGACCCTATATTATGAATAAAAACTTTTTAAAAAACTAGTTTGACAAATGACAATATTGAATATTGATTTTTTTTTATTTGCAAATTAATTATCTCACAAACGGCAAATCGAAAAATTATGAAAATTACACCATAAAATTCAGTATTTTCTCCTCTTCGATTTAAGATCTCACAAGGTATACTTTCGACGAGTTTTTTTTCTTCACTTTTTGTGGGTTTTACAAATTATTAACACATATGTTATTGTTTGGTTGTATATTTTATTTAGGGTTATAGTTAGGATTTAGGGTTTAGTGTTTAATGTTTAGTAAGGTTTAGGTTTTCACTGGTTTTAGGGTTTAGTATGATATATGGTTTAGGGTACAATAAAGGGTTTAGGGTTTGAGGTTTAGGGTTTGGGGTTTTTACATTTGTTAGTAATTTGTAAAACTCACCAAAATATTTAATCCACGTTTATGTGCATAAATCTACACATAATTTAGCATAACAAAAAATAAAATTCTATATAATTATAAAAAAACAATTTTAGATGTTGTGGGTTTATAAAGAAGTTGGGGACGCATTGCCTTTTCAGCTGAATTTTTTAAATTAGCATAAATATAATCCAACTTGATTAGTTTGTAATTAAATGGGTTGAAAGTGTCATCTCAATCTATTGTATATTTTCATTTTCAACAGTATTGTGTACAGTTGAACTACATACGGGTTATTTGGTTTTCAACAAATCAAAATTCTTTATAATTTGCATCACCTTTTCAGCTAAATTTTTCAATTCGTATAAATATAATCCAACTTGATTAGTTCGTAATTGTATGTTTTCATTTTCAACGATATTGTGCACACTTGAACTTCAGATGAGTTATTTGGTCTTCAACAAATCAAACTAATACTCATATTTTTATCCTACTAATAAGATTGGTAAATGATGCTTTTGGAACAGTTTACCGTAATTATTATAACCGCGGACATGTTATTTGTGAGGTATAATTATATAATTTTTTATTTTTTAAAACTATTCACAGGGTGTAGTTGTAGATGATTGTGATAGCTGTCAAGCAAATATAGAAGAACCATTAATATATCACTAAAATGGTATGATATATGTATTATAATATCTATAAGGTTTAATGCTTTATGGTATTGTAGGAAAAGAGTTTTTGATGATCATTCACATGGTTATTAAGTAAGATGGATACTTTTTTATATTGCATCTTTTAAAAATATGGATGTATTTTTTCTTCTTAATCATTAACTAATAATATTTTTAACAAGGAATTTGGTACCACCTATTATGATGATCAATGTATGTTTCCACTATTAGGTTGGACTATAAGAATAACAATTGGATTTGAGAACTTTAATGGCACTGAATTCCTTGATCGTCATATAATTGCCGGTCAATTGAATATGTGTTATACTTGGTAATTTTTTTGAATTGTCATATCATATGTACGTGTAATTGTATCATTGGTTTTGTACGATAGTTAGATGTTATGATGGTTAATATGAAACTCTTATTATTATTGAAGATGGCGATGACTTACAAACCTTAAAGTTTCTATATTTTGATTGTTTGAACGTTGCACATTAAGTTGATCATATTAAACATTTATCTTTATGTGTTGCCTATTTGTTGTTTAGTTTTTTAATTAATATTTCCAATATTAAAAATTGTTTTTAATAATATATCTCCAAAGCTACTATCAACAGATAAACATATATATTTCAATTCAAAATATTTTTGTAGTGTCATCAGCAAAAATATGTCGACTTAAACGTTACTCACTAAAATAAAGTATAATATAAACCTGTCGCACCCCCAAATCTGTGATTGCGGAAGCGGTTCGTGTGACACCCGTCAAATTAGGACTAGAAATTAGTGCCTAATCAAGTTTTAATACATGTGATTAATTCTGTGTTAGGCTAATTAATGTATCAATATATATATATTGTTGAATATATACAAGAATACGATTTAATTAAATCGTACAAGTTTCGAATCGAATGTATTTCGGTCAATTAAATACGGACGTTGGTGAACAATTTTATTAAATAATACAATATTATTTAGTAACACAATTATATCAAAAAAATATATATTATTTTTATAATATTTCGTATACAACTCATATCGTGAAATCAAAGGTCTACGCGATTAAAATATGTAACGCGCAAACAAACAAAAACAAGCTAACGTTATATTTTATAACGCAATTAGTAAGTATGTGATAAAATACTTCAACAAAATATTTGGGTAAACATTCACATTTTAAAACCCATATTTAAACACATAAAATAATGGTTTAACGTTTAAACGATCGGGAAAACGAACACCGCACGGAGCGCAAACGCGGGGGAGAAACCCATCTCACCACCATTCTCATCTTTCCCTTTTCTCTCTCTCTCTCTCTCCTTTTTCTCTCAAAACCAAACTACACCAACATCACACAAAATCGATAAATAACAACACTAAACGACCTCTAATCCCGAAGATTTTTAGAGAAAAGGAACCACCACGCAACGATCTACAACCTCATCTTTTCGGATTTTCGATTCGACACTTTGTAAGTTTCCGACAAAATCCCGAAACCTCTCGTCTTAGCTTATTTTTACGTATTGATGGTTTATTTAAGTGTATATATGTCTATTACAAAGGGGAAAACACGATTTTATAGCTTAAAAATAAGTTAGATTTGAGTTTTTGGTGGGAAAATGTCGACAGTCGCTGGGTTCTGGGCTGATGTTCATCTTTGCGACACAAGCCTTGTGTCGCATACTGTGTCGTATAGAATCACTTATGTCGTATTTGGTGTCGTAAAAACTCAGTTATGTCGGACCTTTTGTGTAACACCCCCAAATTTGATGATTTGCGGAAGCCTAGTTTGGGGTGTTACTAATCAAATATCACAGCACAAAGATAAAGCAAACGACATCTATATGTAACGTTTGTAAATTAGTTACATTCCATAGATATAATGTTTGAAAACTTAGTGTTTTCGTATACAAAATGTAGTTTCCCCTAGAGTCCACGCGTATAGCGGGAGATTCTATTACATAATCGTAATATACAAAAGATAATGCTAAGAATCTCCGTTAATGCAGTTGTGTTGAAATCATGCGACTCTAGCTAAATCCCGGAGTAATCCTACTCCATCCGGGTACCTGAGAAAACATGCTAAAAAGTGTCAACCAAAAGGTTGGTGAATCTCACAGGTTTGTAGGTAATATCAGCTTTGAACACGAGATTTCATTAGTAATGCCCGTAGGCGTAAAATCAGCAATTGCAATCCAGCAATCGTAAAATCAGTATTTGCAATCCAGCAAATGTAATTAAATAAGTTTATACCGTTGCCATGAGGCTCATAATCGAAGCTTAACCCGTAAGTATTAAGTTTGCTCCCGTGACATGCTCGTAATTGAGCAAGCATCAGTAACGAATAAGTAGTCACCCGTTTCTACGTGTAAATCAGTACGTGGCAGCGCTACTGCCCCGGGTGGGGAGGGTCATTTCCCTAATGGATCCATTAACTAGTGTTCGCGCTTAAGTCCATAACTAACGATATATGATGGAGAGACTTCTGTTTGTAAGTAGACTCATGCAATTCCGTTTGGTATAGTAAACAGTTCTAGTACTTGTGTTCAAAGAAAAGCAGTTGCATGTTTCTCCCCCAATAAGATAAAACAGTAAAAGTGGGGCCGTAAGACTCACCTGAGTCGAGTAGTAAGCGGTGGAATTCAGTAAGTAGTGAGTAGGTTCTCCGAACCCGTAACCCTTAAATGCCTAAACATATAAAGTTAAGTAAGTAGATGTCTCGCAAGACCATCTAGTCTAGTTGTCTACACAACTCGTTATGTCCAAGTGTTTGTTTAGTAATCCGTTTGTAGTTTGAAAACAAGTATGGCCCGTTGGTGACGGTTTGTAATAATGATTCAAAGTGTTATCATTATATGTATCGTTGAATCAGGTTTCGTTATTTGTAAGTGTTCGACACTTAGTGTGAAAAGTATTTACGACATCTAAACACGGGGGTCCGGGGGCAGCGCCCCTGGTAGCGGGGTCCAAGGGGCGGCAGCCCCTGGCGGGGTCCAAGGGGCAGAGCCCCTGGCTGCGCATATCTCCTAAACCGTAAAGAGTTAGACTCTGAAATTTTGCAGGCACTCTCATATAATCAAAATGCAACTTTCTATTTTTCCACTTTTTCAATTTACACGTTTTACAAGAAAATAGACGTATGAGTCATTTTAGACCATTTTCGACCGTTTTAGTTGACACGCTATATTCCAAACGGCTAGGTTTCTGACTTCAACCTTTTGCTAACATGTTTCTACATATATTTATGACGTGTGGGCACATTCATCATATACAAACACTCATTCTACATTATTTTAACACGTTGACCCGTTTAGGGGTCAAAATGGACAATTTCACCAATTTAATTCAAAATGACAACATTAACATTTTCAATCCACATTTTATCTATACTTATGACTTTAAGTCACTTTAAAAGTTATCATACCCATACCACATCAAATTCTATACATTTTAACACTAAGTGACCCATTTGGACACTTAAATGACCCGTTTGGGTTTACGACCATATGATCACCATTCCAACACCCAACCCACACTTCTCTGACTATTTCAAGTCAAACTAACCCACTTTCATTATTAGTTTCATATTATCACCCTAAAACACCAAGTTCACAAAATTTCATCATACATAAACCAACTTCATCATATATTTTCAATTTAACTTTTCACAAACTCGTCACCGCACATTTAGACTCATTGACCACCTTGACTTTCTTACTATACTATTTACAATACAAAGATCACAATTCCCCCTAATCACATTCCTCACTTCATAGCATGGCAATTATCGAGTTTGACACAATTACATTCAACATTGACCTTTCCAAGTCAATAGCATATATTTCAACAACTAGACACATTCTAAGTCACACCATAACACAACTCCAAACTGATAAATGGATACACCCGCGACCCATTGATTTCATCATAGTGTGTCACATCAAATTAGCTTATCATTTATCAATTATTCCCCTAGCAAGGATCTATAATCACACTTGCATTTATCAACTTATATTCACATACTTCATTTTCACATTACACATACACTTAATTCCACATAACACAACAATTACACATTAGTCACTCATGTATCTACACACAGTTTCAACACTTTTCTAAAATTACTATTTCCGTCTTAATTTCCTATTAATATCTCTATTACCTTATTAACAAGTAATAATCACCAACAATTCAATTTACTTTACTAATACTCATAACATAGTAAAGTAAAACAATTAAAATTTATTGAAATTCACCAAGTTTATCAGAAATTACCTGGCACATCTAGGCCCACGAGTGTTGAGGATTGAGAATACCAATCGGTTCCTCATGATCCTCCGTCTCTGCACTCAAAACAACAATCTGACATCTTGTTATAGATTAGTTCACATTTAACAACAACTTGCTCATACAACCACTAATCCCACACCTCGGAATGTTTGACCACTATCACTAGGCTTGGGATTGAACAATCCAACCATTGTTCAATTCGCCCAAACCTATGCTCTGATACCAACTTATAACGCCCCAGAATTTACAACTGTTTTTTTTTTTTTAAAACAATTCGGAAGCTCAAGTCCCAAAACATATATATATATATAAAATGACATGTCGTCATCTTCCATTACCTAAGTTCTAAGTATTGATTATTATTGTTTACAAAACAATCTTCTATATTCTGGACATTATATAATCAAACATTTTAAACTGTATTAAATAATAATCAGAGTAATCCTAGTCAAACATTCTTCAGTTACTCCTTGACCCGCCCATAACAATAGATATTAACCTGCAAGGAGTAAACAACGAGGGATTAGCACGAAGCTAAGTGAGTTAACTCATCACTAACAATACAACTTAGTTTAACACTATGAGTTCACCACATTTAACACTTTGACTCAACATCACCAGAGGATCGGTGGCCCTTGTGGCGCCCTCAGCCGCGGTGGCCCACCAAGCGACACTTACACCAACTGCAGGCCAATACAGTGGTTAACCGATAACCGTTTGTTACCTTTAGTCAACACAAGCCTTACTTACAACGAATGTTCACAACCCTTGTGTTGACTAACCTATAACAACACAATCCAACATAGTTGACCTCTATAACACAATTACCAATAGGTCACTTAACACTTTAACACAATTCACAATTCAACTTAACACAGGCATAACACATAACACTTGAAGTAACCACAATAGTGATCACTAAATTATAGTGAGAGATCAAAGTCCACTCACCGACTACCATAGTCACCCACTCAGTAGTCTAATATCACTGAGTCTTCTCCATATCTAGAAATACAAAAAAATACACAAGTCAGTTACTTGTATCAATGTGAAATACTATCACATAATGTAATCAAAATCTAAATAACTCAATCAAGTAATTACAACACAATAATTAGTTAATCCAAATCATCAATTCATCACTCCCATGGAATTGGTTATACTTGATTCAAGCATTCAAGTATTCAACTTTTCAAATTATGACTTATAGTCATTGAACACAATTCAATCCAAGATTAATAATAACCAATTTAACTTCACTATCAAATTATGAACATAGAATCATATCATCACATTGATCCAAATCAATTATAGTTAATCAATATATATAACCATCAACCTCATATATTAAGAATTCACAATTTAACTCATCCATTAATAAACACTTTCACTTGTATATAATTCACACAACTTGATTAATCCACTATTAGGTTATATTAAAGCTACTAACACTCTTATTAACACTTATTAACACCATTTCAACTAATATCAAGCTTTAGTTTATGATTAATCACCATCAATCCATTCAAAAAGCACCATGAACTCATCAAAATCTCAAGAAGTTTAAGAACCCTAATCAAAGTTATAACTTAAAGCATGAATCATGATACCTAACATCATTAACAAGTATAACAATCATCAATTTCACCAACTTAAACCTCTATTTTCGGATTTAAGTAATTAACCCATCAAAATCATGATAAACCCTAAGAATCACCTTAACTTTACAAACTTTAACTTGAATCTTGCTAGTTATCAACAATAACAAGCTTAACTAACAACAATTTCACATAATCAAACCCCAATTTCGAATTTAACTCAAGAACACCAAAAACCCCCAATTTCTAGGGTTTAAAATTGAAGATTAAGAACTTACAAGATGAATAGAAAGAGTAGATGATGATAATCTTCATGCTAGAAACTTGAATCCGAATTTGTGTTCTTCAATTTGATGATTTCATCAAGTTTTTGATTTAGGGTAAATGTGTGTGTGTATGTATAATCGTGCGTACGTATGTATGTATGTGTGGGAATAAAACCGATTTATTCCATAGATTATAGCATATAAGTGTGTAATTTTTCATTCCCCGTATTTATTATTGTCTGGAACTTAAAAACCATTTACGGGAAAATACAATTTTATTTTACCGTAAACTAAATAAATTTAAAACAAACAATATTTCACTAACCACAATATTTCCTGAGGCTTATTGACCTATTAAATTTACAATCAAACACAATAACAATTTTAAATCGCATTTAAAATTTACAGAAAATATCTATTACTTATAGGCCCAATTTGAGGATGTTACATACACCGTCTGGAGGAAGAGTTTTGGCACTTGGCGGTGCAGGGTACCGATATTGAGGGTTATACCACCAAGTTCCAACAGTTCGCCTTACTATGCCCGGGATTGGTTGAACCGGAGGCAAAAGGCATCAAAAGGTACATCCGCGGCCTTCCTGAGAGCATTCAGGGGAATGTCGCCTCGGCCAAACCAACCACCACTGAAAGTGCTATTCGGCTAGCACATGAACTAATGGCACTAGTTGTCTACCGTGAGACTTCAAACAACTCTCCCAACAACAACAAACGCAAATCATCTGAACCCCACAACAACCAAAACAAAAAGCCCAATACCATCCAAGTGTACAACATCAATTCTGAATCCAAACGTACCTACACTTGGGACAGACCATACTGTTCCAAATGCAACTACCACCACCATGGTCCATGCAAGTCTCCCTGCAACAACTGCAGGAAGTATGGGCATTCCTCTAAGGATTGCAGAGCTCCTAAACCCAACAACAACCCCCAACAACCCAAATCCTGTTATGGATGCGGAGAGACTGGACACTTCAGGGATGCGTGTCCTCAACGGAAGAACAACAACAACAACGCAAAAGGAAGGGCTTTTGTTTTCAATACTGGAGATGCCCGTCAGGACCCGAATGTGGTCACGGGTATGTTCCTCCTCAACAACTTAACTGCTTCTGTTCTATTTGATACTGGTGCTGATAGAAGCTTTATATCCGATGAGTTTTGTCCACTACTTGACATCACCCCTGTTGCCTTAGATGTTAAGTACACCGTAGAACTAGCAAATGGTAAACTCATAGAAACCGATAGTGTGATACCTAATTGCACTTAAACCTTAGCCGACGAAACCTTCTCCATTGACCTTATGCCTGTTGAAACAGGAAGTTTCGATGTTATCATTGGTATGGACTGGTTGCCCAAGCATCGGGCTGAAATTATCTGTTATGACAAAGTCGTTCGCATACCCCTCGTCACTGGTGGAACTTTAATCATACAGGGGGAGACCGGCGGGACGAGACTGAATATCATCTCTTGCTTGAAAACCCAAAAATTTCTGAGAAAGGGTTACCCAGCAATCCTCGCACACATCCTGGAGAAAAAGTAGGAGGAGAAGCGACTTGAGGATGTACTAATCGTTCGAGACTTTCCAGAAGTCTTTCCCGAAGAACTGCCTAGTCTACCACCGCCAAGATAGGTTGAGTTCTCAATCGATCTCGTGCCTGGTGCTGCACCTGTGGCCCGAGCACCATACCGTTTAGTACCATCTGAACTTCAGGAGTTGTCCACCCAATTACAGGAACTCCTGGAAAGAGGATTCATTAGGCCGAGTTCCTCACCTTGGGGTGCTCCGGTCCTATTCGTCAAAAAGAAAGATGGTTCTTTCAGAATGTGCATCGACTATCGAGAGTTAAACTTGACCGTCAAGAACCGTTATCCACTTCCTCGAATCGATGACCTGTTTGACCAACTTCAAGGGTCGAGTTTTTATTCAAAGATCGACCTGCGGTCAGGTTATCATCAACTACGTGTTCGCGACACCGATATTCCGAAAACTGCTTTCAGAACCCGTTATGGGCATTACGAATTCCAAGTGATGCCCTTTGGCCTAACCAACGCACCTGCTGTATTCATGGACCTCATGAATCGGGTGCGCAAACCTTACCTCGACAAGTTTGTCATCGTGTTCATCGACGACATACTCATATACTCGCGCAATGAACAGGAACACGCGCAACATCTCAAAACCATTCTGGAACTACTTAGACACGAGGAGCTTTATGCCAAATTCTCCAAGTGTGAGTTCTGGATACAAACCATTCAATTCCTTGGACACGTTATCGATAGTCAGGGAATTCATGTAGATCCTTCAAAAATCGAGGCTATCAAAAATTTGGCAATCGCCGACAACTCCAACAGAAGTACGGCAGTTTTTAGGACTGGCCGGTTACTATCGACGATTCATTGAGAACTTCTCAAAAATAGCGTTGCCACTCACGAAACTGACTCAGAAAGACAAAAAGTTCGAGTGGACTGAAAAACAAGAGTCAGCATTCCAACTTCTGAAACAAAAGCTTTGCAGTGCTCCAATCTTATCATTACCCGAAGGCACCGATGACTTCGTGGTATACTGCGATGCTTCTCATCAAGGTCTCGGTTGCGTGTTGATGCAACGGGACAAAGTCATTGCTTACGCCTCACGACAACTCAAAATTCACGAAAAGAACTACACTACTCACGACCTCGAGCTTGGAGCTGTCGTGTTCGCTCTCAAAATCTGGAGACATTACCTCTACGGCAC
This sequence comes from Helichrysum umbraculigerum, assembly GCA_949592205.1. Taxonomy (NCBI): domain Eukaryota; kingdom Viridiplantae; phylum Streptophyta; class Magnoliopsida; order Asterales; family Asteraceae; genus Helichrysum; species Helichrysum umbraculigerum. Next base: position 29,189,574 of record CATIUR010000007.1, on the reverse strand, counting down.
TAAGTGCACAATTTTTACCGACCACAAAGTCTCCAACACATATTCGATCAGAAGGATCTCAACATGAGGCAACGTCGCTGGGTCGATTTGCTTACCGATTACGATTGCGAAATCAAATACCATCCAGGGAAGGCAAATGTTGTTGCCGATGCCCTCGGTCGAAAAGAAAGGTCGAAACCACTTCGAGTCCAAGCCCTTAGTATGACTATTCACAACGATCTAAAGATTCAGATTCTCACTGCTCAGCTCGAAGCTATCAAACCTGAAAATATCAAAAACGAAGCCTTGCGAGGCATGGATAAACGATTCGAAATCAAACCTAACGGAGTTAGGTGTTTCTCAAACCGAATCTGGTTGCCTAGTTTTGGGAACCTGCGAGGCTTGGTGATGGATGAAGCTCACAAGTCTAAATATTCTATCCATCCGGGATCTGACAAAATGTATCACGGTATCAAGGATTTCTATTGGTGGCCGAACATGAAAGCTGAAATAGCCACTTACGTCAGCAAGTGTCTTACCTGCTCAAAAGTCAAAGCCGAATATCAAAAACCTTCTGGTTTACTTCAACAGCCCGACATTCCTGAATGGAAATGGGAACAAATTGCCATGGATTTCATAACCAAACTACCAAAGTCATCGAGCGGTTGCGATACCATTTGGGTGATCGTCGATAGTCTCACCAAATCTGCTCACTTCCTTGCAATCAAAGAAACCGATAAAATGGAACGCCTCACACGAATTTACATCAAGGAAATCATTTCTCGACACGGTGTTCCAATCTCGATTATCTCTGATAGGGACAGTCGTTTCACATCTCACTTTTGGCAATCACCTTAAAAATCGTTGGGTACCCGTCTCGATATGAGTACCGCATACCATCCTCAAACCGACGGCCAAAGTGAACGAACAATTCAAACACTTGAGGATATGCTACGAGCCTGCGTAGTTGACTTCGGTGTAAACTGGGAACAACATCTACCTTTGTGCGAGTTTTCGTACAACAACATTTATCATTCCAGCATTAAGGCTGCACCATTCGAGGTACTGTACGGTCGTAAGTGCCGGTCACCTATTTGTTGGACCGAAGTTGGGGATAGCCAACTCACTGGTCCGGAAATCATTCACGAAACAACCGAGAAAATCTTCGAGATTCAAAAGAAACTCAAAGCCGCACGTGATCGTCAGAAAAGCTATACTGACGTGAGACGCAAACCACTCGAGTTCCAGGTTGGGGATCGAGTACTTCTCAAAGTTTCACCTTGGAAAGGTGTCATCCGATTTGGAAAACGCGATAAACTAAACCCAAGATACATTGGACCTTTCGAGATCCTCGAGAGGATAGGTCCAGTGGCATATCGATTGCAACTGCCAGCCGAGCTCAGCAGTGTGCATCCCACCTTTCATATTTCAAATTTGAAGAAGTGTGTGTCTGATGAGACACTTATCATTCCACTCGATGAAATTCGAGTTGACGACAAGCTTCACTTCATTGAGGAACCTGCCAAAATCATGGACCGTGAGGTCAAACAACTCAAACAAAGTCGTATTCCCATCGTCAAAGTCAGGTGGAATTCGCGGCGTGGTCCGGAATTCAAATAGGAACGGGAGGACCAAATGCGACTCAAGTATCCTCAACTCTTCACTGACTCTACTCCAATCGCGACTTCGACTTAAATTTCGGGATGAAATTCTTCTAACGGGGGGAGAATGTGACACCCGTCAAATTAGGACTAGAAATTAGTGCGTAATCAAGTTTTAATACATGTAATTAGTTCTGTGTTAAGCTAATTAATGTATCAATATATATATTGTTGAATATATACAAGAATACGATTTAATTAAATCGTACAAGTTTCGAATCGAATGTATTTCGGTCAATTAAATACGGACGTTGGTGAACAATTTTATTAAATAATACAATATTATTTAGTAACACAATTATATAAAAAAATAATAATATTATTTTTATAATATTTCGTATACAACTCATATCGTGAAATCAAAGGTCTACGCGATTAAAATATGTAATGCGCAAATAAACAAAAACAAGCTAACGTTATATTTTATAACGCAATTAGTAAGTATGTGATAAAATACTTCAACAAAATATTTGGGTAAACATTCACATTTTAAAACCCATATTTAAACACATAAAATAATGGTTTAACGTTTAAACGATCAGGAAAACGAACACCGCACGGAGCGCAAACGAGGGGGATAAATTTGGGACACACCCACAAGGGGTGGGCCCCACGAAAATCTGCCAAAATGGGTGGAGAAACCCATCTCACCACCATTCTCATCTTTCCCTTCTCTCTCTCTCTCTCTCTCTCTCTCCTTTTTCTCTCAAAACCAAACTACACCAACATCACACAAAATCGACAAATAACAACACTAAACGACCTCCAATCCCGAAGATTTTTAGAGAAAAGGAACCACCACGCAACGATCTACAACCTCATCTTTTCAGATTTCGATTCGACACTTTGTAAGTTTCCGACAAAATCCTGAAACCTCTCGTCTTAGCTTATTTTTACGTATTGATGGTTTATTTTAGTGTATATATGTCTATTACAAAGGGGGAAAACACGATTTTATAGCTTAAAAATGAGTTAGATTTGAGTTTTTGGTGGGAAAATGTCAACAGTCGCTGGGTTCTGGGCTGATGTTCATCTTTGCGACACAAGCCTTGTGTCGCATACTGTGTCGTATAGAATCACTTATGTCGTATTTTGTGTCGTAAAAACTCAGTTATGTCAGACCTTTTGCGACACAATATTGTGTCGTACCTTATGTCGCAAATACCATGCGACACAATCACTATGTCGCTGTTAAATCAGCATTATCCGCTTATGCGACACAACCCTTGTGTCGCTAAGCTCTTGTGTCGCACTGCTATGCGACACAACCCTTGTGTCGCATGACAAATTTTTATGTCGCATCTTGTGTCGCATAAAACAGAATGTTGAAAACTCAGATTTTCACTAAGTGTTTGACTAGTAAAACCTTAAACTTTTAAACTACACGACTTCGGAAATATATTGGTATATATGATACAAGCATAAGACTTCTAAAAACAAGATAATAATGTTGAGATTATTATTACAAAACCATCACCAACGGGCCGTACACGTTTTCAAATATTCAAGTCAATCAACCAAATCGGGGTAATTTGGACAAAACAATTACAAAGGTAGTCTTTCGAGATGCCTAAACAATTCAGTACCATCGCGTGTCATGGACACCTTCAGGTTACGAGTCTTCGGACAACACTTCAAGGAAAATCAATCCAAGTTATTAATTCAAACTTTCAAGACTCAGGTGAGTCTCATGGCCCCTATTTTACTGCTTTTCAATCAGGGGTGTGATATTAGTGCTCGTTTTGTTTTACAAGTTGAACGCAAGTACAAATCAAATCAAATACTACATGAGTTTCAAGCTAGTCAATTTAAAGCCCTCCATAGCATAGTCTGGTAATAAATAGTAGCGTGAATGTTAGTATATGATATCATATAGGATTGACAATCCTCGTCCGGGTTAGCACGCACTAACTGGTCAAACAGACGTATTAGCATTTGGGAAGACGAGTGTGGATTAGGCACTCGTAGGAGGCATTTCAAGTTAGGTTTCCTTAAGTGGGCCTGACAACTCAAGTTAAGCTCAGACTACGTGCTCATGGCTGTATAACTTTTATTTTGCTTAATTGCACTTTATATTCAATTATAAATCTTGCGGTTCATACAATATATGTTGACATATAAACCTGTGAGCTCACCAGCGTTTCGCTGACCCATTTTAGCATGTATCACAGGTACACAACATTAGGTTGGACTGCACAAGCAGGGATCTTTAGCTCGAGTCAGCATTCATACAACTAGAGATTTAATTGCATTATTATATTTTATACAAGTAATTATGTGATGTAAATCTCTCAATTTCAGAAACCGAGCTAATGTAAACATTACTTTTGATGTAAACTTTTGTTTTACCAATACAAGTTCAAAACGACGCATATAGTAGTCGTTCATTATATATATTTGTGCTGTGATTATTGATTCGTAACACCCAAATCGTGCTTCCGCTAAACAATAAATTTGGGGGGTGTTACAGTTCGGGTCGGGGCTCGACTAATCAAGTATCAACAGCACAAGGTATACAGTAAACGACTTCTAAATGAGACGTTTAAAATAGTTACATTTCCATATATAATATGTTTGAAAACATAGTGTTTTCGGTTACAAAAATGTAGTTCCCTAGAGTCCACACGTGTAGCGGGAGATTCTATTACATAATCATAATATACAAAAGATAATGCTAAGAATCTCCGTTAGATGCAATGTAGAAATCATGCGACTCTAGCTAGTGTCATGGAGAAATCTTACTCCGTCTGTGTACCTGAGATACAATGCTAAAAAGTGTCAACCAAAAGGTTGGTGAATCTTATAGGTTTAGTAGTAAAGTAATCGTTATGAACCACAAGTATGTACCAGTGTTGCTGTCAAGAGCCTAGGGTATTCTGGTAATTTCTTAGCTTTATTTAATTTATATTATGAGTTAGGAAATTTATTGGTTGTTTTGAGGCATTGTGATTAGTAAATTATCATTTGTTTTAACTTTATATAGTTAATGGTAAAATAAAATTAGTGGAATCGTAAATGGTTTTTAGGTTCCAGACAATACGCCTAGACGGGGACTGTTTTAAGTGAATAGGGGTCGGTTAGAATTTGGGCCGACCTATTTATTACTTTCCCAAATAGGAAAGTTTAGTTACTTTCATACTTCACTCTTGAACTTCAAACCTAAAAAACCTAAAACAAGAAAACTAGAACTAGAACTATACACTAAATTGGATCAAGCTTGAGCTGGAAAGTGATTCTATATCATCATCATCTTAATTCATCCTTAATTGTAAGTTGATTTTTGTTAATTATCAAAGTTATAACTTGATTAATTTTGAGTATAATTAGAGTTGGAAGTTGATATATGATATAGATGGTACTTGTTGATGTTATGATGACATATTTACTACATTAAACATGCTAGAAACTGAGTTTATGAGTTTTGTTGTGAAAATCGGGCTTGAGCTGTGGTCTGGTTTGAAGTCGCTGGAAGAAGAGTACTACCCGGCGGGTTAAACCCGTACCCGGCGGGTAGTGTGACCAAATCTGGGAACCCGGCTGGTAAACCGGGAAACCGGCGGCTCCCATAGGCTTTAAAACGAGGATTTGTTCTGTTACCACCCAAATTAAAAAATCACCCGGATGATTTTCCGGTTACCTGGCTGTTTGTGATCACTACCAGGCGGGTAGTAGGGGTACCCGGCGGGTACTCCCCTGTTTTCTGGATTTTTAGTTTGTAACATTTGATGATTCTTGCTAGCTTTAATACTTGTATTATAAAGGTCTTATGTATGAATTAAAGGATGTAATACTAAATTGCACTCGACAATTGGTATACTTACTGTTATTGGGTTAATATTACATTTTTATATAAGTTGTACGCTTATAGAATAAGTTACTAATTTGTAATTCTGTTGTGTTCTCAGATCCACCGAAGACTCAGTAATATAAGACTTCTGAGTTTGGATACTGAGATATCCAGGTGAGTGGACTTGTGACTCTCAGTGTAAATTGGTGTAGCATGTTTGGTTACTACGAGTAAACATAGTTTTGATGTTATAGACTGGTAGTCTGAATTGATACATGTGATTATATGATATATGGCCTCTGGGCATTATGCTATGTGGAGGTCAACTATGGTTGGTCTTGGTTGCTATAGGTTAGTCAACATAGGAATTGTGAACATTTGTTGTGAATAGATCCTATGTTGATTGATGATAGCAATGAGTTATCGGTAAAACCACTACGTGGCTTGTAGTTGGTTATAAGTGTTACTTGAAGGACCACCGCGGCACTGAGGGTTCCTCAAGGACTACCGATCCTCTGAGATGATTATGTGTTTACGATTTATTGTGTAAACAGATCTGTTAAGCTGAGTTAGACTGTTAGTTTCATGTCTATTCACCTAGCTTCGTGCTAATCCCACCACTCTACTTCTTGTAGGTTATGTTTTGATATGTTTTGGGCAAGGAGGTTGAACTTGAAGGAATGTTTGACGATGGTGTACTCTGATCATGTTTGAAACTTATGTTATGTTACGTTTTGGAAATTCATATAATGCCCAGTTTATGTATAATGTTTGGACCAATCTAACTTTTGTTATGTTGTAAATTATTATGTAAATTAATGATATTTTGACTCACGCTTTCAAGATATATAAAAAAAATGGCTCCAAAATGAGGGATGTTATAAATTGGTATCAGAGCATAGGTTTGGGCGAATTGAACATAGGCAAGGTGTTCAGTCCCAAATCTATTCGTGTCAGTCAAACATTCCAAGGTATGGGATTAGTTATGATATGAGAATTGTTTAGTATGTTGGGTACTAACAATTAACGAGCTGTGAGATGTGTTGTGATTACTGATATAGCAGATAATGAACACCCGACCAATACTCTCAACAATGCCTCTAGAATTGATGTTCCTCCTTCTGAGACTCCTAATGAGAGACACGGGCAGTCTGGTACCTCTGTTTCAGTGGGTGAGGAGACTGATAGGGATGATCATATGTTGCAGTTAGAGGATGTGCTGCAGGAACTTCGAAGATTTAGATAGAGAACTTTAGAAGCCGGATCTTCACAGCAAATTCCTCAGTCACAGCCTGTTGAGAGCAATATTCCACCTCCCGTGGTATCATCTTCCCAGATTCTGGTATCTCTACCGTTTTACTATCAGCAACCCTATGGTACATCTTATCAGACTTCTATTCCATTATCATCTTCTGGGCCTTATAGTTATCAGTTACCGGTGTTTCCACCATTACCTCAGCAGCAAAAGGTTTGTTCTTTTAAAACCTTTATGGCTAGTAAACCATCAGAATATTCTGGTAGCAGTAATCCTTCTGTTACTTTGGATTGGCACGAGATATAGAAAGAAAATTTGAGGTTTGCAGGTGTGAAGAGGAAGTTAAAGTCCCCTATGCTGTTCAGCTTTTAAAGGGGCAAGCCATGACTTGGTGGGATTCAATCACTGCAACTTTGACTCCTCATCAAAGAGAATTGATCCGGTGGTCAGATTTCTACAATGAAATATGTAAACAGTTTTGCTCTGAATTTGACATGTCTAGAATCAGACGGGAGTTTATGGAATTGCACATGACATATCAAATGTCGATTGATGAACTTATTAATCAGTTTTCTGAAAAGTTAAGATTTGTTCAACAGTGGGTTCCGGATGATAAAACTAAGGTTGATCATTTTGTTGGAACTTTACCTCCACACTATCGAACGACTATAAGATTGGAAGGTTCTCTTCCTCATGCTTTTAATCTAGCTCGTGCCGTAGATAGTGATATTCTAGCTCGAACTTTACAAAATAAAGAGAAAGCTTTGCAACGATCCAAAATTGATTCTGGTAAAGGAAAACAAAAAAGTCAAGATAATCAGCAGATTCGGAGATCAAATACCGGTAGTGGTTCAGTTGACAGACCTTGGTGCAATAGATGTAAATCCAGCCATTCAGGACCGTGTACATTACAGACCTCCAGGTGTATTAAATGTGGGGTATTTGGACATGCTGCGAAATATTGTACTTACCCTAATAATGTGTGCTGAAATTATCATAAAGAAGGTCATCGATCAGGAGTTGGTCCAGAGGTTAAGAGACAGGGTACGGGTATGGTCGGTGGGTCATCATCTTCTGGTCAAAAGTGGAGGAATCCGCCACCTGCTGCTGGGAGAGCCTTTCAGATGACAGTTGATGAAGCTGTCACTACTGAGGACGTCATTACTGGTACTTTTCTCATAAATTCTATACCAGTACGTGTGTTATTTGATTATGGAGCCAATTGTTCTTTTATATCTATGCATTTCTGTGATAAGCTGAAATTGACTCCTTCCTTGATTGCTAATCCTCTTGAGGTAGAAGTAGCGGATGGTAAAATGGTTCCTGTTACCACAACTGTGACTGGAGCTAGTATATTGATAGAGGGTTATAATTTACCAGTTTCTTTTCTTTTAATGCCAATTCCTGGTTTCGATGCGGTTATTGGAATGGATTGGTTGAGTCATAATAAAGCTGATATTTCATGTCATAAAAAGTTGATAAAAATCCCTATCTCTGCTGATTCATATGTCGTGGCTCGAGGAGAACAGGAGAAGGGTAGTATTCCTTTGATTTCTTTGATGAAAGCTAGAAAATCTCTAGCTAAAGGTTGTGAGTCTTACCTGGCTTATGTGGTTGATGCTAAATTAGAAAGGAAACCTGTTTCTGATATCCGAGTAGTTTCTGAATACCCGGAAGTTTTCCCTGATGAGTTTCCTGGTTTACCACCGGTTAGGGAGGTAGAATATCAGATTGATTTGATTCTTGGTTCAACTCCGATAGCTAAGACTCCTTATAGATTAGCTCCTTCTGAAATTCGGAAAATGATGTGTGACACCCGTCAAATTAGGACTAGTGATTAGTGCCTAATCAAGTTTTAATACATGTAATTAGTTCTGTGTTAGGCTAATTAATGTATCGATTAATATATATTGTGGAATATATACAAGTATTGCGGTTTAATTTAAATCGTACAAGTTCAAATCGAATGTAGTTCGGTCAATTAAATACGGACGTTGGTGAATAATTTAATTAAATAATGTAACATTATTTAATAACTCTATTACATCCAAAATATTATTTTTATAATATTTCAGTTTTGATTCATATCGTACAACAACGTTTACGCGATTAAAATATTAAACGCACAAACAAAACGAAACAAGTTAAGTTATATTATATAACTCAATTGATAAGTATGTGGCTAAATACTTCAACGAAAATATTAAACAATTATTCGTATTTTAAAACATACGATTAAACGTATAAAGTAATTATTTAATGTTTAAACGACCGGGAAAATGAACACCGCACGGAGCGCAAACACGGAGTCAAAAATGGAGACCCACACCTCGGTGGGCCCCCTCCCAAAACCGGCCAAAAGGAGGTGAGGGGATCAAATCCCCACCTCATTCAACATATCTCTCTCTCTACCTTTTCTCCTTCATTTTTCTCTCAAATAACCAAACCACACCACCACCACTAAATCACCAAATAACAATATTAAACGACCTCGGATTATCAAAATAATTAGAGAAAAGGAATCACCTCGCAACGATCTACAACTCTATCTTTTCGGAATTTCATTTCGACACCGTGTAAGTTTCCGACAAGAACCCGAAACTCTCCGTTTTCGATTATTTTTACATGATTATGGGTTATTTAAGTTGATAATGTCCAAATATGGGTTGGGTAAAAGATTTGGACCAAATGGTCGCCAGAAAACTTGTTTTCGACACAAATTCCGGTCATCAGACCGTAACGTCGCTTTTGGCCCAGACTTCATGCGACGTCAGCTGCGACGTCGCAAAAACTCATCACAATGTTGCACGGTGCGACATCAGTCTCAACGTCGCCCTAATTGACCGACGTCGCACTTAGCGACGCAAGCCCTTACATCGCAGAAATCAACAATGTCGCATATAGCGACGCCACGCACAACGTCGCATTAAATTGCGAAAGTCGCACATAGCGACGCCATGCTCAACGTCGCAGTCAGGACCTGCGACGTCGCACCCAACGTCGCACAAACCAGAAAACACAGATTTTCACTAAGTGTCGAGACCCTAGATTTTTCTCTGCCCCTTGGACCCCGCCAAGGGCTGCCGCCCCTTGGACCCCGCTACCAGGGGCGCTGCCCCCGGACCCCCGTACTTAGATTCCGTAAGCATATTTCTCACCAAGTGTTGAACTTGCACAATTTCAAATACTCGTGTGATACGACTTCTAAAACACATTGAAACATACTATTCAAGTATAACGTTTCGAGACCAAAATTATAATGATGAGATTATTATTACAAACAATCACCAACGGGCCGTACACGTTTTCAAATACTCAATTCAATCAACCAAATCTTAGTAATTTGGACAAGTCAATAAACCAAATCGGGGTAATTTGGACAAACAACTACAAAGGTAGTCTTTCGAGATGCCTGATCAATTAATAACCATCGCGTGTCATGGACACCTTCAGGTTGCAAGTCTTCGGACATCAATTCAAGACTAATCAATTCAAGTTTATTTAGTTAAACACTCAAGGGTCAGGTGAGTCTAATGACCCCTATTTTACTGCTTTTCATAAGGGGGTGTGTAACACCTGCATAATTAGGATAATTAATTTTTCCTAATTATTTGTAACTAGTTGTAATTAGTATGTAATAGGACTAATTACAGGCTCTATTTGTATATATAAGGTGATTTATATATATGTGTACGCACGCGATTTGGTTAAATCGTACAAAGTAACCGGATGGAATTCCGACATAAATTTACTTGGACGTTGGTGACAGAAATTAACTTAATTAATGGAAATGTATTTTGTTATATAAAATACACAATTGAACGAACATTATTTATATTTATCGCGACGACATTTAAATAATGCAACAAAAACGTATTGACGCAAATTAATAATTTAAATATTTCGACAAATGTTTTTATTATTAATTTCAAAGTATTTTTATTTAAACACTCCAGTTACATTTTTAAATATAACTGTTTGGTTAAGAACTAAAAACAAACGATTAATCAATTAGGACACGGAGTAAACACTGTAATTTAGGGAGCGTTTTTCCCCTCCCTTGTCTCTTGGATCAGCCAACCCCACCCACACCCACTTATTCCTCTCATTTTCATTGTTTCAAAAATACACACACACATAAACTCTCTCAATCTCAATTCATACCAAATTTTTGGAATACACACCGACCCACGAAATTTACATATTCGGAATCACCATCATGAGTGGAGCAAGAATATCAAGACCGTTTTCATCATTTCATCCTCCGTTTGGCTCGATTTGCAAAAGTAAGAAATTCCTAAAATCTTAGATCTATTCAAATTGGTGTAATGTTTTGTTGTTTTGATGTGTACACAACTTAGATATAACCTAATACAGGAAGAATACACGATTTTATAGCTCAAAAATGGGTTAGATTGGCGTTTTTGGTCAAAAATTCTTGAAACCCGAAAGTTTCTGGGCTGGTGTTCATACATGCAACACAAGCCTTGTGTCGCATGCTGTGTCGCATAAACCCGTTTGTGTCGCACCTTGTGTCGTACCAATCCTTTAGTGTCGTAACCTTTGCGACACAATATTGTGTCGCACTCTATGTCGCATACTATGTCGTATTTAATACGACACAACCGTTCTGTCGCTATTGAATTAGCATCGCAAGCTTTTTGCGACACAACCACTGTGTCGCAGAGCTATTGTGTCGCATCCTTCATGCGACACAACCCTTGTGTCGCATACAAATCCTTGTGTCGCAGCTTATGTCGCAGAAAACAGAAAACTTGGAAATTTTAAAGGATTTTCACTATAGAAAAGTCAAAGTTACTGTAGCAAAAAGTCAAATTTTACTGTAGCAATTCACTGTAGCACATTTACTGTAGCAAAGTCAACATTTTAGAATTTTTGCTACAAACCGTCACCAACGGGCCAAACATGTTTTCCAACAAACAAACAATTACAAACATACAGACAAACACTGGATATACTAGTTGTGTACAACTAAACGGAACGTTTCGTGAGACGCATACTTACATAACTTCATATGATTAGGCATTTGAAGGTTACGGGTTCAGAGAACCTACTTGGTTTACTTACTACTTGCTAATTGCAACTGATTACTACAAGACTCAGGTGAGTCTTACGGCCCCACTTTTACTGTTTTATCTTATTGGGGGAGATACATGCTACTGATTTTCTTGAACACAAGTACTAAACTGTTTACTATACCTGTAACACCCCCAAATTTAACAGTTTGCGAAAGCGATGTTTTGGGTGTTACTAATCAATAATCACAAGCACAAAGGATACAGTGAACGACTCTAAATGAGACGTTCGAAAAGTTATTACATTAATACATAAGTAGTTTCAAAATACAAGCTCGAGTTCAAGTAAATTCCTAGAGATTCTAATACATAACAGTAAGTACAAAAGTAATGTAATAAAATCTCCAAGCTTGTAAATGCATGCGACTCGAGCTAAGAAAGCTTATCCTGCTGGGCATCCCTACTGATGCTGTGTACCTGAGAAGCATTACTAAAACGGTCAACCAAAAAGGTTGGTGAATCTCACAGGTTTGTAAGTAAGTAAATAGTTTGAACACACATGTAGTATTCGTAAATCATAGCCAGCCAGTAAGTAACGATCACAGGTTATGCTCATCGCTTACTTAAGTTTTAATAAGTGGGTGGTTGCAGGTTATGCTAACTGTTTGATACAATTGCCATGAGCCACCATAGTTGAAGCTTAACGTACAGTAAATATAGGTACCCCCCCATGAATGTAATCCAAAACATTCATACGGAACGAGTAAGAAACGTCCGTTTCTACAGGAACGGTTCGTGGTAGTGCGTGCTACCCCGGGCGGGGATTGTCAGTCCCATATGGATCCATATACTAAAACTCGCGCTTATCACATAACTAACAACTATGATTAAGGAGGATTTCATTGGATTAGTCGTAAACTCATGCAATTGGCGTATCCGTAATCTCATACAGTAAGTAAATCATGGCAGCAAGTAAGTTTTCTGTGTTCATGTAAAACAGTAATGCATCTCACCCCTGAGTAAAAACAGTATAGTAGGGGCTGTAAGACTCACCTGAGTCTGGCAGACAATGCAGTAAGTAAGCAAGTAGTATCCCGAACTAGCAACCCTTAGCGTCCTAATACGCATAAGGTTTAGTAAGTAAATGGAATACTTGTAAAGTATCCATGCTAGTTGTTCCCAAACTAGTTAATGTCCATTAGTTTGTTTGTACGTTTGTATTTGTTTGTAAATCGTAGTTTGTATAAAAGTTGTACGGTCCGTTGGTGTCGTTGTATAATAATAATAATTCCATCCATTATTATTATGTATTCATAGTAGTTGTACATTTGTAAAGCGTACGTGTATAACTGTTTGTTTGTATTACAACGTGTATCGTTTGCGTAAGTTCCAATGGGCTTAAACCCCAAAGGGTACGAGTGAAACCTCGTAAGTATTCGAGTGTATGTTCGTATCAGTTAACGTGTAATCCAGCACGTAACTAGTGAGTGAACTTGTAAGTTCGTATCGGATGTAATCCCGTGTAATGTACAAGTGTAAGTTCGTCAGAGTGTAATCTCCTAAGTATTTCCAAGTGTAATCTCGTACGCGTATGTGAGTGAAATCTCACGTTCAGTTAAGTATAATCTTGTACGTATTCGAGTGTTGTTGTATACTCTCAAAAGTATAGTATTTTCATGTATAAGTAGCATCGTATTTGATTTAGTAGTTGAAAAGTGATTCCAACACTTAGAATATATTTTTGTTTTCTGATCTGGGTTATCTGCGACACAAGTCTTGTGTCGCAGACCGTATGCGACATAAGGTCTGTGTCGTATGGACTGATTTCGGTTTGGTGTTTATGCGACACAATGGTTGTGTCGCATACAAGGGTACGACACAACGATACGACATAGTCGTTGTGTCGCAATCAAGCGATAGTAAACTTTGTGTCGTAGATGATACGACATATAGTGCGACATAAGCGTTGTGTCGCATACATTGCGACATAACGTGCGACATAACATGTGACACAGTGTTGTGTCGCATGAAATTTTGGTCTGATGCGACACAAGAGGTCTGTTCGGAATTTAAGTTTCCGAAAACGTATTTTCCGGTTTCCGTTGGGTCTAGAACTTTTATACTAGTTTTAATATGTTATAATGAGTCCATAGTAACTATTGGTGGTCGTTTTTAAGGTTTGTGGTGTCGTTTTCTTTAAAATGACCAAAACCGACATTTCCGTTAACTTGTTCAAAAACGAGTTTAGATTACATATTTGGACATTACTAAGTTAGGGAAACAATAATCTAGCAAAATAAATGTAATCGGAAAAGTTTCGGGTCGCCGGAAAACTTACAAAGTTGTCGAAACGAAAATCCGAAAAGATAGGATTGTAGCTCTCGTTCTCGTGATCACTTTTCTCCAAACGGGTATAGACCTCCGAGGTGTTTTAATGGTGTTTTTAGGGTGGTTTGTGTGACGGTTTTAGAGAGAGAGAGAGAGGAGCCGATAGAGAGAGAGAGAGAGAGAGAGAATGATTGAGGGTGTGGGTTGTGGTTGTGTGTATGAATGATCAAAAGAGTGAGGGGGTTTTGTCCCCCATGATGGCCGGCCATGGTTGGGTCACAAGGGTGTGGCCTCACCAAATTTCGTTCCCCCGCGTTTGCGCTCCGTGCGGTGTTCGTTTCCCCGGTCGTTTAAACGTAAAAATCATTTTATACGCGATTAAATATACGTTTAAAATACGAATTAATATCCGATAATTTAGTTGAAGCATTTTAATAAAATACTTTGTTTTTAAGTTATAAAATGTAACTTTGTTTTGTTTTGTCGGTTGGTCGGGTTTTCGGAGAGTTCGGTAACGTTTTAGTTAAAACGTACGTTTTCGTAATATTATGAACATAATATAAAGTAGTAGTCAAGGTAATTAAATAATTTCGCATTATTTAATAGTCGTTTTACCAACGTCCGTATGTTTGCACAATTGTTGTTTTATACGATATGTACGAATCGTATACGCGTATATATATATATTCCATCCATATATATATAATAAGTAAATAATGTATATAATTCTATTTCATATTATATACAAGTAATAAACACGTAATTAGGGAAATTTTAAATTGGCCCTAAATTTGGGGTTGTTACATTCTCCCCTTGTTAATAAAATTTCGTCCCGAAATTTGTTCGAAGTAGTAGTCGGTAGTTCGATACTAGTCAGGTAGCTACAATGTGTACTAGTAGCCTACAGTAGTAGGGTAGGTCCTACAGTGTTTGAAATTAAGAAATCGTCAGGTGGTAACGTACCCTAATTTTTGTTGCCTGGAGGTAGTGGGCATTGGGCCTTAAGATGGCCAGCACTCCCACAGTTGAAGCAGAGTTTCGCTTTAGGAGGGTTCGTACTTTTAGGGTAGGATTTGCATCGACCGGTGGGTATGGTACACGGTCCTTCATGATGCCGAGTGCATCGGGAACAGAAAGGTTTATTTCCCAAGTAATTTCCTGAAGAGTTGGAGGGAGTAATCTTCACCCTTTTTGCTGGAGGTGGTGTACAGTCAGTGTCGATATCCTCTTCAGTAGGAGTACTTTGTGAGGTTGATGGTGAAGTAGGGTTTTCTAAAGCTATCAAACGTAGCTCGTATTCACGCATACGTATGTCATTTTGGAAAGCAATTCGTCGTAGGTCATCAATGTCTTCCCGTGCTTCAGTCAGTTGTTTTCGCAGCGATTCAATAGTTTGGTTAAGGTGGCTGACTGATTCAACAGTCAAGGTTACATCAAATGGTGCTTTTGCAGCAGTTAGAGCAACAGGAGAAGCAGGTGCTGTTGCTGATTCAACGAAAGGTTCGGTATCACACTCAAGTTCGAGGAGGTAAGGAAACATTATTGGTTCTTCAATGAGCAGTTCATCATCCAAGGTAGGGTTGTTGACGGAGTGAGTTGTCATTTCCTACGAAATAATTATTCTATTTAAGAATTGTTACTAGTAAGGGAAGTTCCATTGGATGACTTGTTTAAAGTAACGAATAATATACAAGTTCCCGGTCTCAACCAGTGTGAGGTATTTGGGAAAAGTGTTTGTTATTGGTTGTCTAAGTGTAATACAAGTTATATATTCGGAATTCATATAGTCGGTCGTTTCCTAATCCTATTGGGTACTTAGGATCATAGGAAACACACAGAATAATAGACAGTTACACATAATTATTAAGCGAGAGATTTATGGGAAAAACAGTTTCTGGTAATCAAAGAATGGGCGTACCCGGGTTAAGCAAATCACAGAGTCTCGGGTTTGGGTCATCATCCCTAGCATTAATTACGTATGCTCTACTCCTCATGTGGTTGGTCCGGAGTTTCAGTTTTGGGCAATCCTTTCTAAAGTGCCCGGTACCGTTGCACTCATAGCAGGTTTTGGGTGCAGGAGTATCAGTACCAGTGGGGTTGGTTCGGCAGTCTTGGGCCAGGTGCCCGAATTTCTTGCATTTGGTGCAGGGACAGGAGCCATTATGATGGCGACTACATTTGGAGCAGTAAGGCTTGCTCCCCTTGTAAGCCTTTGAGTCATTGGCATTGACAATTGCAAGCTTCTTGTCAGGAATCGGGTTGGATGAATGGGGACTCACTTCTCATTTACGTTTGTTATTCGTAGACGGGGTCGAAGTCGAGCCACGGCGAACAGAATTGGCCGTTAACTCATGAGCCATACGAATGGCGCTCTGAATAGTTCCCGGTTTGGACGAAGTTACTAAATCTTGAAGTCGCTCAGGAAGTCCATCAATGTACTTTTCGATCCTTTTGTACTCGGGATCAACCATGGATGGGCACAAAAGTGCCAGCTGGTGAAAGCGATTGGTGTAACCGGTGATGTCATCACCCTGCATCTTGTGATTCCAAAATTCCACTTCCAATTGTTTCAGCTCATCTCTTGGGCAGTACTCACCCCTCAGCATATTCTTCAGTTCATCCCACTGTAGTTTGTAAGCATTGGCAACGCTCACAGTCTGTGCATAGGTGTTCCACCAGGTAAGGGCGGTGTCAGAAAAGGTACTGGTGGCGAACTTGACTTTATCCTCTTCCTTGCAGTTGCAGATGAGGAATACTGATTCGATTTTCTCGGTCCAACGAATCAGACCGATCGCTCCTTCAGTACCTGCAAAGCTCAAGGGTTTGCAGTTTTGGAAGTCCTTGTAGGTGCAGGTTTTGGGTGGAGGTGTATTGTTAGCCGTATCTTCGCTAGCAGGATTGGTTGCTCGGACAGCTAGAGCTTGGGCCACACTACGGGCAATAATACCCGCGACTTCGGCTTCAGTAAGTGTGATTTGTCGTCGAGGAGGCATGTTCATTGAAACAACATATAAAGAACATGTGAAGGTTTGAACAAGAATTATGATTGTGATGATTTTAGTAAGTTTATAGAAATTACGCCAAAGTGTGAAGGTTGTTTAAAGTTGTGTACTATAAATAAGTTTATACGGTTTTTGAAGTTTGTTTTTTTTTTTTTTTTTTTTTTTTTTTTTTTTTTTTTTTTTTTTTTTTGAAAATTTTATAAAAACATTTTTGTGAGGAATTTTGTAACATGTTTGATAAAAATACATTTGTTATAAAATTTTGCTAGTAAAAGTCGGTTGTATAATTTGAAATCTGACGAAAATTAAGTTGAAAATGGTTTTATTAGGTTACACCTAACGGTACAGTAGTGTACATTGTAGAATGTTATAAACGTAGAATTAGGTAGGAATAGCAAATGAAAACAAGGTCTCGATCTTCATATCGAAGGATGTTCGAGTAATTATGGTTGTCGGTTATAATGGTGTTGAGATCTTAGGACGTATTTCGGTATTCGTGAATTCATAAAAGTTAAATAAGGACAGAATGATGAGAATCGAGTTGTCGTTTGTTCGATGAAATTTTAAAGAATATTAATTTCGTAGTAGTCGAGAGAGAGTATCGTATCGGGGAAAGAGGCTTATGTATATATATATATATATATATATATATATATATATATATATATATATATATATATATATCACATAACCGCCTAGTTCGTGTCTAGCACAATCAAGTAAAAGTCCCGGTTCTCTCGTGGTCAGAGTCAGCTAATGCATTCCGGTTCAACATAACCCCTTTCAGAACTCACATCATCTTCATTTAATTGTACATAGTTGATCAGGCTATGTTAAATTAAACTTGTATGCTGTAATTCCTGAACCAGTTATACCTAATGAGGAATACTCCCTAACGGTCATAGTCTAGGCCCACTAAATGCAACCTAGTTCACTATAACCTTAGGCTCTGATACCAATCTGTAACACCCCCAAATTTAACAGTTTGCGGAAGCGATGTTTTGGGTGTTACTAATCAATAATCACAAGCACAAAGGATACAGTGAACGACTCTAAATGAGACGTTCGAAAAGTTATTACATTAATACATAAGTAGTTTCAAAATACAAGCTCGAGTTCAAGTAAATTCCTAGAGATTCTAATACATAACAGTAAGTACAAAAGTAATGTAATAAAATCTCCAAGCTTGTAAATGCATGCGACTCGAGCTAAGAAAGCTTATCCTGCTGGGCATCCCTACTGATGCTGTGTACCTGAGAAGCATTACTAAAACGGTCAACCAAAAAGGTTGGTGAATCTCACAGGTTTGTAAGTAAGTAAATAGTTTGAACACACATGTAGTATTCGTAAATCATAGCCAGCCAGTAAGTAACGATCACAGGTTATGCTCATCGCTTACTTAAGTTTTAATAAGTGGGTGGTTGCAGGTTATGCTAACTGTTTGATACAATTGCCATGAGCCACCATAGTTGAAGCTTAACGTACAGTAAATATAGGTACCCCCCCATGAATGTAATCCAAAACATTCATACGGAACGAGTAAGAAACGCCCGTTTCTACAGGAACGGTTCATGGTAGTGCGTGCTACCCCGGGCGGGGATTGTCAGTCCCATATGGATCCATATACTAAAACTCGCGCTTATCACATAACTAACAACTATGATTAAGGAGGATTTCATTGGATTAGTCGTAAACTCATGCAATTGGCGTATCCGTAATCTCATACAGTAAGTAAATCATGGCAGCAAGTAAGTTTTGTGTGTTCATGTAAAACAGTAATGCATCTCACCCCTGAGTAAAAACAGTATAGTAGGGGCTGTAAGACTCACCTGAGTCTGGCAGACAATGCAGTAAGTAAGCAAGTAGTATCCCGAACTAGCAACCCTTAGCGTCCTAATACGCATAAGGTTTAGTAAGTAAATGGAATACTTGTAAAGTATCCATGCTAGTTGTTCCCAAACTAGTTAATGTCCATTAGTTTGTTTGTACGTTTGTATTTGTTTGTAAATCGTAGTTTGTATAAAAGTTGTACGGTCCGTTGGTGTCGTTGTATAATAATAATAATTCCATCCATTATTATTATGTATTCATAGTAGTTGTACATTTGTAAAGCGTACGTGTATAACTGTTTGTTTGTATTACAACGTGTATCGTTTGCGTAAGTTCCAATGGGCTTAAACCCCAAAGGGTACGAGTGAAACCTCGTAAGTATTCGAGTGTATGTTCGTATCAGTTAACGTGTAATCCAGCACGTAACTAGTGAGTGAACTTGTAAGTTCGTATCGGATGTAATCCCGTGTAATGTACAAGTGTAAGTTCGTCGGAGTGTAATCTCCTAAGTATTTCCAAGTGTAATCTCGTACGCGTATGTGAGTGAAATCTCACGTTCAGTTAAGTATAATCTTGTACGTATTCGAGTGTTGTTGTATACTCTCAAAAGTATAGTATTTTCATGTATAAGTAGCATCGTATTTGATTTAGTAGTTGAAAAGTGATTCCAACACTTAGAATATATTTTTGTTTTCTGATCTGGGTTATCTGCGACACAAGTCTTGTGTCGCAGACCGTATGCGACATAAGGTCTGTGTCGTATGGACTGATTTCGGTTTGGTGTTTATGCGACACAATGGTTGTGTCGCATACAAGGGTACGACACAACGATACGACATAGTCGTTGTGTCGCAATCAAGCGATAGGTAAACTTTGTGTCGTAGATGATACGACATATAGTGCGACATAAGCGTTGTGTCGCATACATTGCGACATAACGTGCGACATAACATGTGACACAGTGTTGTGTCGCATGAAATTTTGGTCCGATGCGACACAAGAGGTCTGTTCGGAATTTAAGTTTCCGAAAACGTATTTTCCGGTTTCCGTTGGGTCTAGAACTTTTATACTAGTTTTAATATGTTATAATGAGTCCATAGTAACTATTGGTGGTCGTTTTTAAGGTTTGTGGTGTCGTTTTCTTTAAAATGACCAAAACCGACATTTCCGTTAACTTGTTCAAAAACGAGTTTAGATTACATATTTGGACATTACTAAGTTAGGGAAACAATAATCTAGCAAAATAAATGTAATCGGAAAAGTTTCGGGTCGCCGGAAAACTTACAAAGTTGTCGAAACGAAAATCCGAAAAGATAGGATTGTAGCTCTCGTTCTCGTGATCACTTTTCTCCAAACGGATATAGACCTCCGAGGTGTTTTAATGGTGTTTTTAGGGTGGTTTGTGTGACGGTTTTAGAGAGAGAGAGAGAGGAGCCGATAGAGAGAGAGAGAGAGAGAATGATTGAGGGTGTGGGTTGTGGTTGTGTGTATGAATGATCAAAAGAGTGAGGGGGTTTTGTCCCCCATGATGGCCGGCCATGGTTGGGTCACAAGGGTGTGGCCTCACCAAATTTCGTTCCCCCGCGTTTGCGCTCCGTGCGGTGTTCGTTTCCCCGGTCGTTTAAACGTAAAAATCATTTTATACGCGATTAAATATACGTTTAAAATACGAATTAATATCCGATAATTTAGTTGAAGCATTTTAATAAAATACTTTGTTTTTAAGTTATAAAATGTAACTTTTTTTGTTTTGTCGGTTGGTCGGGTTTTCGGAGAGTTCGGTAACGTTTTAGTTAAAACGTACGTTTTCGTTATATTATGAACATAATATAAAGTAGTAGTCAAGGTAATTAAATAATTTCGCATTATTTAATAGTCGTTTTACCAACGTCCGTATGTTTGCACAATTGTTGTTTTATACAATATGTACGAATCGTATACGCGTATATATATATATTCCATCCATATATATATAATAAGTAAATAATGTATATAATCCTATTTCATATTATATACAAGTAATAAACACGTAATTAGGGAAATTTTAAATTGGCCCTAAATTTGGGGTTGTTACAATACCAAACGAAATTGAATGAGTTTACTTACAAACAGAAGTCTCTCCATCATATATCGTTAGTTATGGACTTAAGCGCGAACACTAGTTAATGGATCCATTAGGGAAATGACCCTCCCCACCCGGGGCAGTAGCGCTGCCACGTACTGATTTACACGTAGAAACGGGTGACTACTTATTCGTTACTGATGCTTGCTCAATTACGAGCATGTCACGGGAGCAAACTTATTACTTACGGGTTAAGCTTCGATTATGAGCCTCATGGCAACGGTATAAACTTACTTACTTACATTTGCGGGATTGCAAATACTGGTTTACGATTTCTAGATTGAAATTGCTGATTTTACGCCTGCGGGCATTACTGATGAAATCTCGTGTTCAAAGCTGATATTACTTACAAACCTGTGAGATTCACCAACCTTTTGGTTGACACTTTTTAGCATGTTTTCTCAGGTACTCGGATGGAGTAGGATTACTCCAGGATTTTTAGCTAGAGTCGCATGATTTCAACACAACTGCATTAACGGAGATTCTTAGCATTATCTTTTGTATATTTTGATTATGTAATAGAATCTCCCGCTACACGCGCGGACTCTAGGGAAACTACATTTTTGTATATGAAAACACTAAGTTTTCAAACAATATATCTATGGAATGTAACTAATTTACAAACGTTGCATATAGATGTCGTTTACTTTATCTTTGTGCTGTGATATTTGATTAGTAACACCCCAAATTATGCTTCCGCAAAACAGTGAATTTCGGGGGTGTTACAGATTGGTATCAGAGCCTAAGGTTATAGTGAACTAGGTTGCATTTAGTAGGCCTAGACTATGACCGTTAGGCAGTATTCTCATATTAGACATGACTGGTTCAGGAATTACAGCATACGACTTTAATTTAACATAGCCTGATCAACTATGTACAATTAAGGAAAGATGATGTAAGGTCTGAAATGAATATGTTGAACGGGGATACGTTAGTTGACTCTGACCACGAGAGAACCGGACCATTACTTGATACGTGCTAGACACTAGGCTGGATATGATATATGTATATATATATTAGCCTCGTCTTACTTACACTCTGCCACAGGAATGGCAAACATACCACCTAATCCGTCACACTCTCACTCACATGGGTCACGGAACCCACGAGAAGCCAGGAGGAACACAAGGTCACCTCGAACCAGCCCCTATTCTGTTCATAACTCTCAGAACTCGGCACACCTCACGATGCCAGTGTTGGCTACCCAACTTCACCGTCAGGAGCAAAGGCTCGAACATCTCGAACGGGAACAACTTCGAATGACCTACCTGCTTCGCCAGGCACTTGACCACGTATCCCAACTCCAGCGAGAACAAGAGGATACCAACCTCTCTGTAAGCATAATTCAGGACTCAATGACCGCCGAATTAGGTGCGGATGAACTTGTAAGAAACCGACTAAAGGAATGTGAACAACGTTCACAGGAGACTGAGGATCACTCTCGTGTACTAGCACAACGACTGGCCTTAGTTGAAGACAATGCCACGCAAACCAACAGGCTGGCAGAAACCGTGGACCGCCTTGTCGCGCTGATGGAACAGATTAATCTACATTAAGACTAGTGTAGTCTTTGTCTCGTAATCTAATGACTATCTAGCGCTATTCTATAAACTAGTCGGATGTAACAATTCCCGACACCTTTTGTAATATCTCTGTAGGATGTAACCTTTGAACTCGCATTATCCATCAAATATTCCTTGATATTTCAACTCATAATAATTGTCATTTTTCCATGTTGATGTTATGTATTACTGCTTTTATACATGTACATCTGTGACAATTACAAGTTCCTACAAAATCTCATGTATCTTCATTTCTTTTATTGAAGAATCATGCCGCCAAAGACAAGACCATACACCGATGCCCAGATTACCTCCCTTATAACCCAGGCTGTTACTGAAGCATTGGCTCGGAATACTCCACCAAATTCCACGAGGAACAGCGATGCCGCTGAAACCCCTACTGCTAAACCCTGTTCATACAAAGACTTTCAGAACTGCAAACCTCTAAAGTTTGCAGGTACTGAGGGAGCTATCGGTCTAGTACGCTGGATCGAGAAAGTCGAATCCGTATTTCTGATCTGCAACTGTGCGGAAGAAGACAAAGTTAAGTTCTCCGTTAGTACTCTTACTGACACCGCACTCACCTGGTGGAACACCTATGCCCAGACTGTGGGTGTTGCTAATGCTTACAAACTCCCGTGGGAGGAGTTGAAGGAGATGTTGAGGGGCGAGTACTGCCCCAGGGATGAATTGAAACAACTGGAAATGGAATTCTGGAACCACAAGATGCAGGGTGATGATATCACCGGATACACCAACCGTTTCCATCAACTGGCACTCCTGTGCCCAACCATGGTCGATCCTGAGTACAAGAGGATCGAGAAATTCGTTGATGGACTTCCCGAGAGGCTACAGGACCTGGTGACTTCATCCAAACCGGGTACTATTCAGAGCGCCATCCGTATGGCCCATGAACTAACGGCAAATTCTGTCCGCCGTGGCACAACTTCAACCCCATCTGCAAACAACAAACGCAAGTGGGAAGGTAACCCCAACTCATCCAACCAAACCTCCAACAAAAAGCCGGAGTACATTAAGGCTTATTCATCGGGGACTTCGGAAAAGAAAGGGTACAGCGGGAACAAGCCTTACTGTTCCAAATGCAGCCGCCATCATGACGGTTCTTGCCCTTGTTCCAACTGCAAACGGTTCGGGCATCTAGCCAAGGATTGCCGAACCAACATTTCTACCCCCAACACCAATGCACCAAAGGCCTGCTTTGGGTGCAGAAATTCAGGGCACTTCAAGAAAGATTGCCCAAAGCTGAAAAACAACAACAACCCTGCTCGTGGTAGAGCATTCGTTATCAAGGCTGGGGAAGCCAGACAAGACCCGAATGTCGTGACGGGTACGTTCCTTCTCAACGACCTTACTGCTTCTGTATTATTTGATACCGGTGCCGATAGAAGCTTCATTTCTGAGAAATTTAGCCCTTTACTTGATATAACTCCCAATGCCTTAGATGCTAAATACATTGTAGAATTAGCTAACGGCAAACTGATTGAGACTGATAGCATCATACACAACTGTACACTTAACCTCACGAACGAAACGTTTTCCATTGATTTAATCACTGTCGAGATCGGCAGCTTCGATATTATTGTCGGTATGGATTGGTTATCCAAGCACCGAGCTGAAATCATCTGTCATGACAAACTCGTTCGCATACCTCTTGTCTCCGGTGGAACCTTAGTCCTACAAGGGGAGACCGGCAGACGAAATCTGAATATTGTCTCCTGTCTGAAAACTAGAAAATACCTACGAAAAGGGTATCAAGCCATCCTTGCACATGTAACGGAGAAGAAGTCGGAGGAGAAGCGACTTGAGGATGTTCCGATCGTGTGGGATTTCCCGGAAGTCTTTCCTGAAGACTTGCCCGGACTTCCGCCACCTAGACAAGTTGAATTTCAAATCGAACTTGTGCCCGGAACGGCACCCGTGGCACGAGCCCCTTACCGTTTAGCACCATCCGAAATGCAGGAGTTGTCTAACCAACTACAGGAACTCCTGGACAGAGGATTCATTCGACCAAGTTCCTCGCCTTGGGGAGATCCGGTCTTATTCGTGAAAAAGAAAGATGGATCTTTCCGCATGTGTATCGACTACCGAGAGCTGAATAAGCTAACCATAAAGAATCGGTACCCACTTCCTAGAATCGATGACCTGTTTGACCAACTCCAGGGATCGAGTGTTTACTCAAAGATTGATCTACGGTCGGGTTATCATCAACTCCGAGTCCGTGACAATGATATCCCAAAGACAGATTTCCGAACTCGTTATGGGCATTACGAATTCCAAGTGATGCCATTCGGGCTGACCAACGCACCGGCCGTATTCATGGACCTTATGAATCGGGTGTGCAAACCATATCTTGACAAATTCGTCATTGTGTTCATCGATGATATCCTGATTTACTCTCGCAACGAGCAGGAACATGCTCAACATCTGAAAACCATTCTAGGACTTCTTAAACACGAAGAGTTATATGCCAAATTCTCTAAGTGTGAGTTCTGGATTCGAACCGTTCAATTCCTCGGGCACGTGATTGACAGCCAAGGAATTCATGTTGATCCCGCCAAGATTGAAGCAATCAAGGACTGGGAGTCACCGACCACTCCAACCGAAGTGAGACAATTCTTAGGTCTTGCTGGTTATTACCGCCGATTCATCGAAAACTTTTCAAGAATAGCTGTTCCCCTAACCACACTGACTCAGAAAGATAAGAAGTTCGATTGGACTGATAAACAAGAGTCAGCTTTCCAACTATTGAAAAACAAACTTTGCAGTGCACCGATCTTGTCCTTACCCGAGGGCACCGACGATTTCGTAGTTTACTGTGACGCCTCACACCAAGGACTTGGTTGTGTGTTGATGCAACGGGAAAAAGTCATTGCCTATGCCTCACGACAACTAAAAATCCACGAGAAAAACTATACGACCCACGACCTCGAGTTAGGTGCTGTGGTCTTCGCATTGAAAATCTGGAGACATTATCTCTACGGTACGAAAATCACTATCTTCACTGATCACAAAAGTCTCCAACACATATTCGATCAGAAGGATCTAAACATGAGGCAACGTCGCTGGGTTGAGTTACTTAGTGACTACGACTGCGAGATCAAATACCATCCGGGCAAGGCTAACGTAGTTGCCGATGCCTTAAGCCGAAAAGAACGAGTGAAACCCTTTCGAGTCCGAGCACTTTCTATGACAATTCATAACGAGCTTCCTGCTCAAATCCTTACCGCTCAACTTGAAGCACTCAACGATGAAAACTTGAAAAATGAAGCCTTGCGAGGCTTGGATAAACAATTCGAAACCAAACCCGATGGAACTCGATACTTCTCTAACCGGGTGTGGTTACCCAAATTCGGAAACTTGTGAGATTTGGTGATGGCTGAAGCTCACAAATCTCGATACTCTATACATCCTGGTTCTGATAAGATGTATCATGACGTCAAAGGGTTGTATTGGTGGCCTAACATGAAAGCTGACATTGCCTTGTACGTCAGTAAATGCCTAACCTGTTCCAAAGTCAAGGCCGAACACCAAAGACCCTCGGGGTTGCTCCAACAACCTGAAGTTCCTCAATGGAAATGGGAACAGATTTCCATGGACTTCATCACCAAACTACCGAAAACTTCGAGTGGTTGCGATACCATTTGGGTGATCGTAGACCGTCTCACGAAATCTGCTCATTTTCTGGCCATCAAGGAAACCGACAAGATGGAGCGTCTGACTCGCATCTATGTCAAAGAAATCATCTCGCGACACGGTGTACCTATCTCGATCATCTCGGATAGGGACAGCCGTTTTACTTCTAACTTTTGGCAATCGCTACAAAAATCTCTTGGTACTCGTCTGGATATGAGTACTGCTTATCACCCGCAAACCGATGGCCAAAGCGAGCGAACTATTCAAACACTGGAGGATATGCTACGAGCCTGCGTAGTTGACTTCGGTACTTCTTGGGAAAATCACTTACCGTTGTGCGAGTTTTCGTACAACAACAGTTACCATACCAGCATAAAGGCTGCACCCTTCGAGGCACTTTATGGGCGTAAATGCCGATCACCTATCTGTTGGACTGAGTTAGGAGATTCCCAACTCACGGGTCCAGATATCATTCAAGAAACTACTGAGAAAATCGTTGGTATTTAAAACCGGTTGAAAGCCACACGTGATCGTCAGAAAAGCTATGCTGACGTGAGACGCAAACACCTTGAGTTCCAGGTAGGGGACAAGGTACTTCTCAAAGTGGCACCGTGGAAGGGTGTCATTCGATTCGGAAAGCGAGGCAAACTAAATCCTAGATACATCGGACCATTCGAAATCCTGGAAAGGATTGGTCCAGTGGCATACCGCCTGCAACTTCCTGCTGAACTTAGCAGCGTACACAACACATTCCACATTTCTAACTTGAAGAAATGTCTGTCTGACGAGACACTGATTATACCGCTCGACGAAATTCGAATCGATGATAAACTTCATTTTGTCGAGGAACCTATGGAAATCATGGACCGTGAGGTTAAACGATTGAAACAGAGTCGTATTCCCATCGTAAAAGTCAGGTGGAATTCTAGACGTGGTCCTGAGTTCACCTGGGAACGGGAAGACCAAATGCGACGGAAATACCCACATCTCTTCCCAGA
Source organism: Helichrysum umbraculigerum (assembly GCA_949592205.1). Taxonomy (NCBI): domain Eukaryota; kingdom Viridiplantae; phylum Streptophyta; class Magnoliopsida; order Asterales; family Asteraceae; genus Helichrysum; species Helichrysum umbraculigerum. Next base: position 29,162,360 of record CATIUR010000007.1, on the reverse strand, counting down.
CAACGCACCGTCCGTGCACTCGAACTAATTTCGGGATGAAATTTCTTTAACAAGGGGAGAATGTAACACCTGCATAATTAGGATAATTAATTTTTCCTAATTATTTGTAACTAGTTGTAATTAGTATGTAATAGGACTAATTACAGGCTCTATTTGTATATATAAGGTGATTTATATATATGTGTACGCACGCGATTTGGTTAAATCGTACAAAGTAACCGGATGGAATTCCGACATAAATTTACTTGGACGTTGGTGACAGAAATTAACTTAATTAATGGAAATGTATTTTGTTATATAAAATACACAATTGAACGAACATTATTTATATTTATCGCGACGACATTTAAATAATGCAACAAAAACGTATTGACGCAAATTAATAATTTAAATATTTCGACAAATGTTTTTATTATTAATTTCAAAGTATTTTTATTTAAACACTCCAGTTACATTTTTAAATATAACTGTTTGGTTAAGAACTAAAAACAAACGATTAATCAATTAGGACACGGAGTAAACACTGTAATTTAGGGAGCGTTTTTCCCCTCCCTTGTCTCTTGGATCAGCCAACCCCACCCACACCCACTTCTTCCTCTCATTTTCATTGTTTCCAAAATACACACACACATAAACTCTCTCAATCTCAATTCATAACAAATTTTCGGAATACAAACCGACCCACGAAATTTACATATTCGGAATCACCATCACGAGTGGAGCAAGAATATCAAGACCGTTTTCATCATTTCATCCTCCGTTTGGCTCGATTTGCAAAAGTAAGAAATTCCTAAAATCTTAGATCTATTCAAATTGGTGTAATGTTTTGATGTTTTGATGTGTACACAACTTAGATATAACCTAATACAGGAAGAATACACGATTTTATAGCTAAAAAATGGGTTAGATTTGCGTTTTTGGTCGAAAATTCTTGAAACCCGAAAGTTTCTGGGCTGGTGTTCATACATGCGACACAAGCCTTGTGTCGCATGCTGTGTCGCATAAACCCGTTTGTGTCGCACCTTGTGTCGTACCAATCCTTTAGTGTCGTAACCTTTGCGACACAATATTGTGTCGCACTCTATGTCGCATACTATGTCGTATTTAATACGACACAACCGTTCTGTCGCTATTGAATTAGCATCGCAAGCTTTTTGCGACACAACCACTGTGTCACAGAGCTATTGTGTCGCATCCTTCATGCGACACAACCCTTGTGTCGCATACAAATCCTTGTGTCGCAGCTTATGTCGCAGAAAACAGAAAACTTGGAAATTTTAAAGGATTTTCACTATAGAAAAGTCAAAGTTACTGTAGCAAAAAGTCAAATTTTACTGTAGCAATTCACTGTAGCACATTTGCTGTAGCAAAATCAACATTTTAGAATTTTTGCTACAAACCGTCACCAACGGGCCAAACATGTTTTCCAACAAACAAACAATTACAAACATACGGACAAACACTTGATATACTAGTTGTGTACAACTAAACGGAACGTTTCGTGAGACGCATACTTACATAACTTCATATGATTAGGCATTTGAAGGTTACGGGTTCAGAGAACCTACTTGCTTTACTTACTACTTGCTAATTGCAACTGATTACTACAAGACTCAGGTGAGTCTTACGGCCCCACTTTTACTGTTTTATCTTATTGGGGGAGATACATGCTACTGATTTTCTTGAACACAAGTACTAAACTGTTTACTATACCAAACGAAATTGAATGAGTTTACTTACAAACAGAAGTCTCTCCATCATATATCGTTAGTTATGGACTTAAGCGCGAACACTAGTTAATGGATCCATTAGGGAAATGACCCTCCCCACCCGGGGCAGTAGCGCTGCCACGTACTGATTTACACGTAGAAACGGGTGACTACTTATTCGTTACTGATGCTTGCTCAATTACGAGCATGTCACGGGAGCAAACTTATTACTTACGGGTTAAGCTTCGATTATGAGCCTCATGGCAACGGTATAAACTTACTTACTTACATTTGCGGGATTGCAAATACTGGTTTACGATTTCTAGATTGAAATTGCTGATTTTACGCCTGCGGGCATTACTGATGAAATCTCGTGTTCAAAGCTGATATTACTTACAAACCTGTGAGATTCACCAACCTTTTGGTTGACACTTTTTAGCATGTTTTCTCAGGTACTCGGATGGAGTAGGATTACTCCAGGATTTTTAGCTAGAGTCGCATGATTTCAACACAACTGCATTAACGGAGATTCTTAGCATTATCTTTTGTATATTTTGATTATGTAATAGAATCTCCCGCTACACGCGCGGACTCTAGGGAAACTACATTTTTGTATACGAAAACAATAAGTTTTCAAACAATATATCTATGGAATGTAACTAATTTACAAACGTTGCATATAGATGTCGTTTACTTTATCTTTGTGCTGTGATATTTGATTAGTAACACCCCAAATTATGCTTCCGCAAAACAGTGAATTTCGGGGGTGTTACAGGGTGTGATATTATTGCTCATTTTGTTTTACAAGTTGAACGCAAGTACAAATCAAATCAAATACTACATGAGTTTCAAGCTAATCAATTTAAAGCCCTCCATAGCATAGTCTGGTAATACGTAGTAGCGTGAATGTTAGTATATGATATCATATATGATTGACAATCCTCGTCCGGGTTAGCACGCACTAACTGGTCAAACGGACGTATTAGCATTTGGGAAGACGAGTGTGGATTAGGCACTCATAGGAGGCATTCAAGTTAGGTTTCCTTAATTGGACCTGACACTCAAGTTAAGCTCAGACTATGTGCTCATGGCTGTATAACTTTTATTTTGCTTAATTGCATTTTAAATTCAATTATAAATCTTGCGGTTCATACAAATATGTGTTGACATACAAACCTGTGAGCTCACCAGCTTTTAGCTAACCCATTTTAGCATGTATCACATGTAACCAGCAGTAGGTTGGACTGCTCAATCAAGGCGAATTAGCTCGAGTCAGCATACAAACAATCAGAGATTTAGCTGCATTATTATATTTTATATAGATTAATTATGTACTTAAATCTCTCAACTTCAATCCGAGCTAATGTTAAACAATATTTTGATATAAACTTTTGTTTTATCAATACAATGTAAAACGACGCATATAGTGGTCGTTCATTATATCTTATGTGCTTTGTATATTGATTAGTAACACCCAATTCGTGTTTCCGCTAAACAGTAAATTTGGGGGTGTTACAGAATGAATCAAATTCATGAATTGTTGGACAAAGGTTTTATTAGACCCAGTTCTTCTCCTTTGGGTGCACCTGTTCTATTTGTGAAAAAGAAAGATGTGACTTTCAGAATGTGTATTGATTACCGAGAACTGAATAAAAGATGATAGTCCCGAAATCACTATTGATAAGTGATATGGAATCTCAATATGTAAAGTTTAATTGTAGAAGGGGGGGGGGGTTGAATACAATTAAAAACTATTTCTGATTTTACTTGAGTTATTTAGCAAGTTTTTAATTGATTGAACACAAACAGAGTATATAGTAACAGATAGTAAATTAGATATGACAATATCAAAGAACAATAGTAATAGTAGCTAAACGGTGAATTATACTGATCATAAAATTCACAAGTGTTGATTGCGGAATGGACTAGCCCAAGCTAACCCAAATCAAACACACAAGCTAACTTATTACAAATGAGATGAGCAGTAGTGGACAAACACGCTAACTGCTCACTCGCTGAGTTACTGTGACGTACCCTAGACAAACTGATCACTGAACACACAAGTGATAAGTACGTACAGAAAACTAGCCTCTAAAGTACAATATACTGAACTATATATACTACAAGAATCCCGTAAATATCTCCTACAAAATAGGATCTTGGAAGGACACATGTTGCAATTTGATTGGCTTGATCTCTGATGAACCGACATACTGCGGGTCCCAATTCTGTTACCGCAAATATCTCGTTACCTTAAATCCAATCAGCTGCCGCCACGTAATCATTCGAACATTCTTCAAGTACGAAGACTCTTGCTGATGTGTATATAAGTACAGTACTTTTGCACTTGATGATTGAGAGGCTTTATTGAATAGTCACTGAAGATGCAGTAATTCTCCTCACTCACTGCGAGCTAACATGCTCTTGTAGAATGACTTGAAATAGAGATCTTCAGCGACTAGCTATTATTGGGGCAGTGACTTTTGCCTTATTAGATTTGAAGATGTAGAACTCTCGCTGCTAAGTATCAGCGACACACAAAGTTGAATTCTAATCTTCCTCAGCATATCATTCCCTTAAGAGTAGAGTGAATAATGATCAACAATAATAAACTCCAGCAACAGCAGCTTTGACACAATCCATTTCTTCATTGAGTAGTGCATAGTTGAGTTGGTCAGCGACCAGTGACTCAACATGGTCAGCGACCAGTGACTCAACAATCTCCCCATAAATGATTGTGATCGAAGCTCCCTAGACAAACTTGTTACTGAAAAAGTTTATAGTCAGTGTTTAAGATTTTAAACATTCAGTGACTTGTACTTGTGAGCCATTCATTTATCTTTTTGGATTCTTTTGATATGATCTGAGTTTTGCACTTTGGTTTTCTCAAAAGATCAGATTTCGTTAAATTGTAAAATAAGTGATAAATTACAATGAACCTAATCTGTTACAAAATTTTAGTCTAGGGTTCTCCACACTTCTTCTTCTTTCACAGCAGTAAGCTCATCAGCTAGCTCGTATTTGTGCGTTGATGGAAGGTATCTGAACTCCCTGGCTATGGCTTCTTCAAGGATAGCTTTTCTCATAGGTGATTTCTTGTCAAGTATACTAGCAAACCTGATCAAATGAACAAGTTGCTCATGATCAATTTTCTCCAATTCAGCTTCCCTCTGAAATCTTAGAATAACTATGCCCTTTTCTCCTTCAGTGATTTCAATTCCTTCCTCTCTTGGTAAGCCATCAGGGATAGTAAGATTTAGCCTTGAAGTGTTTGGAATACGGTATATGCTGCTGCTATCTGTCATATACCTTGGACTTGGTGGTTGCACTATCTCCTCACCATGTATGACAGTATCTTCTGGTCTGAGTAGCTGCAAATCCACTATTTTCTTGAATAGCCTATCAATTTCTTTCAGAACTTCTTCTTTTGCTGCACTTGAGGAATGACTGATAGCAAGTCTGATCTCGTTCCATTCTTCTCTGTGAAGTTTGCAGACTTGATCAAGATTTATTGCTTGAGTCACTGTTCTTCTGTGGATGAGAAGTTGTGCTTGAGATTTGTTCTTTGGATTTTTCAATGTTGATACATGTTTGTGTGTCTGTCAGTTGGTCTATTGAGTTGTAAGTGTCATTAGTTAGTTTTATTAGAAACGTCATTTTCTGTATTTGCGACACTTAAGTTTAGCATTAGGCGACACTTGCCTTAGTGACGCATAGCGACACTTAGGTAAGTGACGCATGAGGGCGGCGACATGCGACACTTCCCAAGTGACGCATGTCTGCCGATTTTGTTTTAGTATAAATTGAAACCTACGGGTTTTCGGCTAGGGTTGACGAAACCCTAGCACCATTTGTCGACTAAGCACTTCTGTAAACAGTTCCAATACAATTTACAAGCTAATATACTCGTTTACTTTGATTAATCATTGTTTTCGGTTTGAGTTTATTACTTGTTTGTGTAATTGATTGATTTCGCCAATCTATTACTATCGATCAACACTTAGATCCACATCCAGGGGGCACTTTCAACTGGTATCAGAGCCTCGGAGTTGATTTGATCGACGTGTGTACGTGTATTGAAGTGTTTTCGGTTCGATTTTGTGAAGATCAAAGACGTTCTAGCAAGATTAGGATCGATTTGGTGCTATTACTGTGTTTTGAGTAAAGATTTACAGGTTTCGTACGATTGGGACTCAAGAATTTTCGTTAGGTTTACGAAAATTCGATTTTTAGGGTTTTTGGGTGTTCACAGCCGTTTCTGCGTCACTCAGAGCGTCACTTCGACACTTTGTGCGGCACTTCGAGCGACACTTCTGTAAGGAATAAATAGGTTTTTACGACACTCAAGTGCGTCACTTAGTAACGTCACTTGAGTATTATACGTCACTTACATTAGTGACACCTACTGTTCAATCCGACACTCTACTGCGTCATTTGATACGACACTTGTGTATCATCCGTCACTTACTACGAGTGACGCGTTACTTCTGTCAGTCACTTAAAGTGTCACTTACCTTAGTGACGCCTGCTATTGCTAAGCGACACTCAAGTCCGTCACTTGAGTACGTCACTTACGTGTTTATAAGACACTCATCTCTAGTGTCGTTCTGTTTGTTTATCCGTCACTCGATAGCGTCACTTATCAAGTGCCGCTACTCTTTGCGACACTAAGGTGCGTCACTTACCAAGTGACGCCTTTGTTACTAATCAGCTTCCAAGTTTTTTTTAAGTTGATTTTACAGGTACGCTTCAATGTCTGATAAGGAAGATATTAGAGGAATCAGAGAGATGCTCAGACAGAGCAATGATATTGGCTCCAGTAATAAACCTCCGTTCTTTGGACCAGATTTAGATTATGTGTATTGGAGAGATAGATATGAACAGTATATAGATTTCCACTGTCCTGAACTGTGGGGACCTTTAAAAGAACGATATGTTGCTCCAGTGGCTGAAGGAAATTATCGTGGTGTTCCTCCAGCTAAAACATATAATGCTATGTCACCTCAAGAGAAAAAGGAGTATGAAACAGAAAGAAAGGCTCATTCTTCTATCTGTATGTGTTTGCCAAAGGATGTTATGAGACTCTTTAAATCTCATGACACAACTTATGATCTGTGGAAGGCAATTGAGACAAGATGCGGAGGAAATGAAAAGTACAAGGAGGCTAAGCTAGAATTAATCAAAAAGCAGTATGATCTATTTGACATGATTCCTAATGAGCTGACTTCCAGTTTATTCACTCGATACTCACATCTGGTTAGTGAGTTAAATGAAGGAGGATACAATCTCCCTGCACTTGAGGTAAACAAGAAGTTGCTAGACGTGTTGCCAAGTGCTTGGGATGTGAAAGTCCAATTTTTAAAAGAAAATCCAGAATTACAGAGGATGACTTTGGATCAATTGATAGGTATTCTACAAGCTCATGCGATGGAATTGAAGAAGAAAGAATGTAAGTCAGGTGGATCTGTACAGAATGCCACAACTGGTGGAGTTGGACTAGTCAATTCTGGCAAGAGTTACGGTGGAGTAGCATTTATAACGGATACCAATTCATCTTCTGCTTCTTCTGGAGGTCATCATACAGCTTATCTTTCTGGTACATCTCAAGGAAATCAACAACAGGCTCCAGTTTCACCAGCAATACAAGAGCAAGCTGCAATTTATACAGCTTTTCTGAGCTCTTACAAAGATTTGGTTACTCAACCAAATACAACTTTGGAACTGATCAAGGAGGATTACGGACAATTGGATGAAGATGATCTAGAACAGATGGACTTGAATTGGAACATTGCTATGATAACAAGAAGGGTTCAAAAATTCTTGCAACGAACTGGACGCAAGAGTTTAGAAGGCAATGGGAAGTCAGGATTTGGTTTTGATAAAAGCAAGGTCCGTTGTTATAACTGCCAGAATTTGGGTCATTTCGCTAGGGAATGCGAGAAACCCAAGATGCCACCGTCGGGCCTTACAAAACCTGATCCTCCAAAAACGAAAGAAGAGGGCAAGACGTTAGTTGTGGACAATGCTTTGGTGGTTTTTGAGCCAACTACTCATGACTGGAATGCGGAGGCTACAAAGTTTCAACAGTGTCTCATGGCTCATATTACACCTGAGGTACAAAATGAATCATCTGAACCTTTAAACTGTATCTCATGCATTAATCTAACTGAATCTCTAGAGGCTTTTCAAAAGGATAACCAAGAGTTGCTAGATAAAGTTGCAAAACTTAATGAGTCAAATAAGTTTTTGAAAGAAAATGAAAAACTCTATGAAAAACATATTGAAGCTCATAAGTTAGATACTCAAACTTATAAAGCTAAAGTTTTTAGTCAACAGGATGCAATTAAAAGTTATCTTACTGAAATTGAACTGTTAAACAAAGAGCTTTCAGACTTAAAAGGTGAGTATGGTAATTATCAAGATAAAGTCTTAGGGTCAACTTCTGCGACAATGATCTTTAATGAAATTATTAGCAATCATAAGCAGGATAGGAAAAGTAAGGGAGGAAAAGGAATAGGTTTTGTTGAAATAGCACCTCCTACTACTTATACTCCTTTACCTGTTAAGGAAGGCCTTGATGAAATTCCAGTTGATTATGCTAAGTTGTTGGGTATCAAGGGTAAAGTGGCTAAATCTAACAAACATGAGAAGGAGAAAACCACGAGGCCAGAGTATCCCACTCCTAAGTTTGTTAAGCCACTGAATAAATCTCCTGTTAGTGCTGAGGAGATTGTTGAGCAAAAGGATGTATCTCCAGTTTGTTTTGAGGAGATCGTTGAGATTGAGGATATTACGGATCAGGAGTATCCTGAAGTTAAGAGAGTTGAAGTTAAACCTGAAAAGGTGGTTTCAAAAGTTGAACCTGAAATTAAGGTTCAAACAAATAAGGGTAAAGCCAAGGTTTTAAACTCAAAACAACAAACTTTACAGTCACCTGTAAAGATTTTGCAACGAAAATTAGTAAATGAAAAAGTTTTGTCTGATAAACCTTCAACTTCGACCTCTCAACCAAAGCAAATATTTTCTAAGACATGTACTCAATGTTCATGTTCTAGAAATGTTTCTCCACCTCCTGTGGTAATGCCTCAGCCTCAACCGTTAGTTGAGACTCGTTCTTGTTTCTACTGCAAGAGACAAGGACATTTGATCCGTGACTGTCCCAAGCTGTCAAATCAGCGCTATGGGAGAGAGATGCCTAGGACATCAGTTTATAGAAATTCTTTTTCAAAATCTCCACCTAGGCGCTACTCAAAGTCTCCCAAGCCTGTTCTGAAGCTAAGTAATGTTGAGCAAAAACCTTTGCCAATTCAAAAGCCCAACATTATTTCTGATATCAATTCCGAACCTTCAAAAGTTTGGAAACGAAAAGAGTCTGATGCTGACTCTTCAGTCGTCAACAATAACACTTCAGATAAAAATTCTAATTTGTTTAAAGATAAAGTCCTATCTGACGTGCTTATTGTTGATGACCATGGAAGACCTAAGTCTGTAAAGGCTTGGGTCTCCGTTTCTCACTAATCTCTTTCTTTGATGTGTTGCAGCAGTCGGAACGTGTGAAGGATAGTTTATGGTATATGGATAGTGGCTGCTCGCGACACATGACTGGCGATGTGTCTCTTCTGACGGATATTAAACCATACTCGGGAGGATACGTTGCTTTCGCGGGAGATTCAGGAGGAACGATTTCGGGAAAGGGAACGCTAACAAATGGAAAAGTTAGCTTTGAAAATGTGAATTATGTGGCTGAGCTGACTCACAACTTGCTGAGCGTTTCACAAGTTTGTGACAAGGACTACACCACGTTATTCACAAAGACGGAATGTGTAATATTGAAGCCGGGGTATGTCATTCCTGAGGATTGGGTATTGATGCGGGCACCTAGAAAGAATGACACCTATGTGATGAATATGCGAACTGTGGAGACTACAAGTGACTATACTTGTCTTCTTTCAAAGGCTTCAGAAAAGGAATCACTCCTTTGGCACAGACGGATGGGACATATTCATTTCCGTAAAATGAATTTTCTGATTAATAATGATTTAGTGAGGGGAGTTCCAAAACAGTCATTTGCTCTAAAAGATGACTGCGTTTCTTGTCACAAAGGAAAACTCCACAAGAAGTCCCACAAGTCTAAGTTTGTGAATTCTATTGCAGCTCCGTTGGAACTACTGCATATGGATCTGTTCGGTCCAGTTTCAACAAAGAGCATTGGTGGTCGGTCTTACTGCTTGGTAGTTACTGATGACTACTCAAGGTTTTCGTGGGTATATTTCTTGACTACAAAGGGGGAGACTCCTGATATTCTGGTGTATTTGTTGGATAAGTTGGCAAATCTATGCAACTTAAAGGTGAAAAGGATTCGAAGCGACAATGGAACTGAATTCAAGAACTCAACTCTCGAATTGTTTTGTGCTACAAGAGGAATTGAGCATCAATTCAGTGCTCCAAGGACTCCACAACAGAATGGAGTTGCAGAAAGAAAGAACAGGACAATTATAGAGACAGCTCGGACTATGTTAGCTGACTCCAAATTACCAATCATCTTCTGGGCTGAGGCAGTTAATACTGCCTGTTATGTTCTCAACAGAGTGCTCACGGTTAAGAAAAAGAACAAGACGTGTTATGAACTTTTCAATAACCGTAAGCCAAACCTTCAGTTCTTAGAACCATTTGGGTGTCCATGCATGATCATGATTACAAAAGATAAGGTCTCTAAGTTTGGTGACAAAGCTGTTGAAGGGATTTTTCTTGGATATTCAGTCAATTCTCCGAACAAAAGAGTCTTTAACAAATCAACGAATCAGATTGAGGAACAGTTTGAAGTAAAATGTTTAAGGTATACGGAACCTCCTCAAGGAACAGGTCCGGATTGGTTCTTCAACTATGGAAATCTCTTTGACTCTTTCAAAATTCCTGATGATGATGAAACGGAAGAGTTAGTTTCCATGCTACATGGACTTGATTTTTCTCAAGATACACCAGTTAGTAAACCATCCGACCCATCTCCTAATGCAACACCCGAACCACCACCAACTGATACTACACCAATACCAACACCCACACCACCATCAACAACACCTATTCCAACATCTACTTCTCGAGTTACACCTTCGAAAGATGCTCCTTCTACCTCTAAAACAGTGTATAACTACTCCAAGGAGCTTCCTTATGATCCAAACATGCCGTCATTAGAGGAAGGAGGAGAGGATGAGGTAAGTGATGAGGGAGAGGAAGCAGAAAATATGAATTATTCTCATTTATTTTCTCAAAGAGATGATGATGATGATGCTTCTCCGAATATGTCTGCAAATGAGGGAGATCTGAGTAACCTGGAACAGAATCTTGTGCCAGATCAAATTCCAGTGACTCGGATACATAAGGATCACCCCATTGATAATATCATTGGTGATCCTCATGCAAAGGTTCAAACAAGACATCAAGCGAAACAGACTGATACTGAACAACTTTCGGGTCTGGTGGCTAATGTTAATTCATGTTATCTTTCGCAGAATGAACCTAAGAAAGTTGACGAGGCCTTAAAAGATCCATCCTGGATCGAGGCCATGCAAGAGGAACTACAACAATTTGAAAAGTTGCAAGTCTGGGAAGTAGTTCCATTACCCAAGGGTGCCCACTTGACTGGCACTCGTTGGGTTTTTCATAATAAGATGGATGATAGGGGCGTTGTAATTCGTAATAAAGCACGTCTAGTAGTTCAAGGCTTCAGCCAAATTGAGGGGTTGGACTATGATGATGTATTTGCCCCTGTTGCTCGATTGGAATCCATACGCATTTTTCTGGCATACGCGTCCTTCAAGGGATTTCGCGTCAATCAACTTGATGTGAAAAGTGCGTTTCTGTATGGAAAGGTTGACAACGATGTGTACGTTAAACAGCCTCCTGGTTTTGAAGACCCTGCGCATCCTGAATACGTCTGTAAATTGAACAAGGCGTTGTATGGTCTTCACCAAGCACCAAGACTTTGGTACGAGAGGCTAACTACACATCTGATTAAGCATGGTTTTGTGAGAGGGAACATCGATAGCACGCTATTTATTCTTCGTGAACAGTCAGAGGATAGGGAAGATTTGCTACTTGTGCAGGTTTACGTGGACGATATTATCTTCGGGTCTACCAATGAGGCAATGTGTAAGAACTTTGAGAAAATCATGAAGTCTGAGTTTGAGATGAGCGCAATGGGGGAGCTCACTTTCTTTTTAGGTGTACAAGTTGAGCAGCTTGCAAAAGGTATTTATATACATCAGTCAAAATATGTCAATGACATGTTGACTAGGTATGACCTGCTCACTTGTAAAACCTATGGGACTCCCATCGAGCTTAATCACAATCTCAAACTTGCTGAGGAAGATGAAGATTGCAAGGAGAGGGACTATCGTTCAATGATAGGTTCTCTTATGTATTTGACTGCCTCAAGACCGGACATTGTATTTGCCGTGTCGATTTGCTCACGTTATCAGGCTAAACCAAAGGTGTCACATATGAAGGCAGTAAAGCGAATTTTTGGTTATCTCAGAGCTAGACCTACCCTTGGTCTTTGGTATTCAAATGAGAAGACTTTCGCTCTCACAGCCTATTCAGATTCGGATCATGGAGGTTGCAGTATCGATAAGAAGTCTACAACGGGTGGATGTCAGTTTCTGGGATCGCGTTTGGTCTCGTGGCAGTGCAAGAAGCAAACTACAGTCTCTCTTTCTACAGCAGAGGCTGAGTATGTTGCTGCCGCTAGTTGCTGTGCCCAAGTTCTCTGGATTCAGCACCAATTACGCGATTATGGGTTACTTCTTACTATGACTCCCATTCACATAGATAACACTGCTACTATTTCTATCACACGCAATCCCGTACAGCACTCTAAGACAAAACATATTGAACTTAGGTTCCACTTTATACGGGATTGCTATGAAAAACACTTGATAGACCTGGTCCACATAGACACCCTTAAACAAAATGCTGACCTATTCACCAAAGCCTTTTCACGTGCTCGATTTGATGAACTGGTCAACATGATCGGTTTAAGATTCTTTGGGTCTAAAAAGTAATCTGTGACTTGGATAGTTAACGTTATTTGCTTTAATGTGTGTTAAAAAAAAAAAAAAAAAAAAAAAAAAAAAATCGCAACAGCCACTCTTTGTACTATTTAGTATTAAAGAAAACGCAAGGTTGCTACATTTTTAAAACAGACGTTGAAGTTGTGTCTGTAAACAACTTGGGATATGATAGTACATCGGGTGACATGCACAAAATGGAATTTTAAGGTTTATCTTGGATGTGTCAGTAGGTTTATCTGACACACTTAAAACAGTTTTTATCTAAATTATCTTCATCATACGATGTATTGGTAGGCATGGTACACACCGGTCTCTGAGGTTTTAAGAAGTAATTTACATACATGTCTATGATCATGTGGTAAACACCTTGTGATGTACGACTCTACGTCTTAATTCCTTAACATAGCTTGACATACTTCTATTTTTGGATCGTATATCTGAGATCTTTTGGGGGAGTATGCTGATTGTTTCCTCTGTTGTACGTAAGTGCAGACCTGGTCTCAATTCAGCTTACTCTCAAAACTAAGCAAACGTGAGTCAATGCACTTGCAAAGTCTTAAATTTAAGATACTACACAAGGTCGCCACAAATTTGGTTTGACTGCGTTTAGTTTTGCTTATACCTGAATCAAGTTATGTTGCTCTGTTGTACGCAAGTACAGACCTGTCACCGCTGGCTTGATTCTTAAAATTGATTCTCTTATATTCTTTCTAAATTTGGAAACTATGTTAATGTCTAAGTTATAGGGGTATATCTATGGTGGGAACCATTGTGAAATATTCATTTTAACAATAAAAGGTTAACTCACAGACACGGATGTAACATGTTTAGGTGGACAAACAATACCAATAATTGTCTTGAAATAATTTTTATACAAGGTGTTTTAAATGTGCCAAGTAAATTTAAGGTGGACAAATATACTGATGATCGAAATAACACTTACTATTCCTAATAATTGCATGTTATTCCGATATGATCCCTAACCAGACTTAATCAACTCCGTCACCAAAAAGAATGTATTTAGTTTGGTTTTTATTGTTGTAATTTTGTTAAATTATATTATTTTTTTTTACCAAGTCACATTTACTGTCAAATTGAGTACTACGCAAAAGATCGATAAAATTTTAAATTTCGTTAAAAACTGTCGATATGCGTCACTTCATAAGTGACGCTCATAGTGACGCATAAAAGTGACGCTTTAAGAGTCGTTCTAAGTGACGCATAAAAGTGACGCTGATTAGGGTTTTGGTATAAATAGTCCGTATCCGGCACTTATTTCTACCACCAACACTATTCACTACGCGTCACTTCCACTACCCTTGCGTCACTTCTCTCGTCGCTGCGTCACTTCGACTGTTCGTGCTTTCCGATCGATCTACGGCTTTTTGTGTATTTTGCGTGCAATCGGCCTCCGTTACCTTGTTCATCTCACTTATACGCATCATTAGGTACCATTCTTATCTATTATAATTGCGTATTCATGATTTAATCGTCGATTGAAGTTTTGGGTTTTTAGGGTTTATGAAATCATGATTATTGGGGATCGTTTTGTTATTGTTTTGTGTTAATAAACGGTGTATTTTACTCGTCTTCACTTGCCGCACCGTTTGGTTAACTCGTTTTCAAAAAACCCCAAATTTGGTTCGTCGTGATTTCTGGGCTTGAACAGTGACACGATGATCTTCATCGTTGCGTCACTTCAAGCGTCACTTCCTTAAGTGACGCTTAATGGTAATTTCACAGGTTAATGTCACTTCAACAAGTGACGCCTTTAAACGTCACTTTGCTGTGTGACGCCTTTATGCGTCACTCCCACATCATACTTACCGAGTGACGCTTTGATCCGTCACTTCCTTAACTGACACTGTCAGTGCCGCTATTACTAACCGTCATTTTATAAATGACGCATACCCGTCACTTGTTAAGTGCCGCTTGAATGATACATGTTGCGGCAACGTTACTTACACCAGTGACGCTTTCAATGCGTCACTTACCTTAAGTGACGCATCCTTCTGATTTCTGATTTTCATACGGCACTCTTTAAGTGTCGGATATGTTACGTGCGTCACTTCTTCAGTGACGCTATAATATCAGATTTTTCGATTATGATTTTGAGCTTATTCTGTAACGATTTTTCGTGTTCTTGTCTGGTTTATAGTTACAGATGGAGAATCTTCAGGATTATTATCGTCGCACAAACACCAGGCACAACATTGTTGCATTTTTGGAATCTATGCATAAGAACTCGTTGCCTTTTCGGCCGATGATCGAGTTTCTTAGACGTTCGAGGATTCATTACGCTATTACAGCTTCAGTACCAGTGTATATGAATCAAATCGAGGAGTTTTATGACCACGCATTTATCAGAACAGAGAACGACACTCCGAGGATTGTGTCCACTATGTTTGGTCGTGAGATTCAGATTACACAGGATTCAGTTCGCCGTGTTTTGCAGTTTGATGATGCAAACGATATGCCGACCGTTTTTGAGACCACTTTTATCTACGGGGGTCTTCAGAGATTGGGTTATCCGGCTGATCAGCTTACTGATTTTCGTAAACAGTATCTCTGTAGAGTTTGGAGATACTTAGCTCACATCGTAATTGTGTGTTTATCTCCGCGAAAAGGAGGATACGATGCTGCTAGTCACATGACTTTATCTCTGATGCTGGCGTTTGTTTATAACAAGCCGTATAACTTCAGCGGTTATATTTTCAGGAATATGGTTGATAATGTTCGAGCTGGAAAAGAAAAATGGCTGTTATATCCTCGTTTTGTTCAGCTGTTGTTAAATGATTTGAATTTGGGAATAGCTCCGGATCTAAGATCGTTACTATTTCCAACGCCCATGATGTTACGTGTTTTCAATGACTGTAAGCTGCCACCAAAAGATTCTCAGATCTTACCTGATCGTGAGTTATTTGGGCACATAGTAAACGAAAACTATGTTGCGCCGCCCATGGATGGTTATGAGGATGTTGTTGCTCCTTCGGTCAATGATGCAGATTTAGTTGATGCTGCTGTAGCTCAAGATTTGGAGGATATTGAGCAAGTTGAAGAGGTTCCAGCTGAGGAATCTGATGGTGGTCTTACACCACCTGATTCTCCAGGTGATGTACCACCTCAGGATGCATTGGATGGAATACAGTTGGCTGATCCTCGACGCTTTAAGCGTATTTTGAGAAGGATTTCTGCGGGGCGTGTTCATGTACCGCCTAATCTTGGAAAGCGACCAACTGGGTCTTCTCCGTCTTATGCTAATTTACCATTGAGAAGACGCCAGCGAACAGGAATTACTATTCAGGAACCTGGTCACCAAGATCAACAACAACAACAACAACCGCCGACTGCGATGCTTCAGCAGTTACTTGATCAGATAACTCAGATGAACAAGCGTTTTGATGATCAGGCTGCCGTGATTGAAGCTCAAGCTGCTCAAATAAAAGATTTGGAGATAAAAGCAGCTCATGTGCAGGAGTTGCAGCTAGAATTGAAAGATGTGCAGTCTAGGTTGTTAGAATTGGAAGCGGTTACTGTTGTTTCGGGGGAGGAAGGTCAGAGAACCTTAGAAACAAATGTAACCCCTCCCCCAGAATCCGAAAATGTAAATCCAGATTCTATTAATGAAAACATTGCTTTGGATTATTTCGTTGATGTTCCAGGACAACCGAGACCCATTTCGGTTGATTATTCGAATGTTAATCTCACATACATTCAGAGTTTGATAAGTCCGGATGATGAAGAAGATAGATCAGTCGATCCGGATGATATAGAGATGGATGCTGAGGTTCCAGGGTCAGACGAAGAATATTTGGTTAATCCTCATCAGGAACCAGCACCTGAGCGAGAATCGGAACCAGTTCAGAAACAACCAGCTCAACCGTATGATTTTGATGCACCGATCATTGAGTCCGATGATTCTGATGATGACCAAGAGCCTCAAACAGATACTACTCAGGAACAACCAACTGCTGAATCTGTTCCTGAACAAGCGCAACCGTCTACATCTTCAGAGCGCCCAATGTTTCGAAAGCTCAAGCCTGAATTGAAGATTTGCAAAACATATTAGGTTCGAGGTGATTTGACTGGATTAATCAGAAGTTGGAAGTTTGATGAAGTCAACTTTCTGATTCTTATTAAGCGAAGAGATGGAGTACAGTATTTTCGGCCAAGATTTAACTGTATCAGCACATTGCCGATGGAGGAATTAAATCGTCTTGCTCAGCTGAATATCGTTAACCACACTGATGATTTTCGTGGTAATATGTTTCAGAAGATTCTCAGAAGAGATATTAACAGCAAGAAGTATTTGTGGGTTAGACCAGAGTTGGGAGTTCGTTATTCATACAAGAAAAAGTTGGATTCAAGAACTCAGCAACCGATTGTGAAGTATCATTATCCTCCAGCTGCTAGTCAGAAAACTGTGCCTTTGCAGTCATTACCACTTGATTTTCTGAAAAGATTACGATATTGGTGGTTTGACTCTGTTACTCAAGAAGCAGTCATTGAATATCTTTCGGTTGAAGATCCAGTGATTGAGAAGAGTAATTGGAGTTTATCTGCAAAGTATGGAAGAACTCTTCGTGTTTTTGATCCGATCAGCCTTATCAATTTGACGAAGAAAGATTTGAAAGCTCTTCACAAAAGTAAGATGGAGTATCATCGTTATGATCAAGAAGAAGCTTCAAAGTTCGAGAAGGTGGTCGAGATTTGTGTTCGAGTGGGTATTCATGCTGGTGGAGTATTTCCACCAGGTTGGGTTTAAACTGAAGATGTTTTTGAAGACCAAGCTGAAGACACGGGGGAGTTTGTTGATACATGTTTGTGTGTCTGTCAGTTGGTCTATTGAGTTGTAAGTGTCGTTAGTTAGTTTTATTAGAAACGTCATTTTCTGTATTTGCGACACTTAAGTTTAGCATTAGGCGACACTTGCCTTAGTGACGCATAGCGACACTTAGGTAAGTGACGCATGAGGGCGGCGACATGCGACACTTCCCAAGTGACGCATGTCTGCCGATTTTGTTTTAGTATAAATTGAAACCTACGGGTTTTCGGCTAGGGTTGACGAAACCCTAGCACCATTTGTCGACTAAGCACTTCTGTAAACAGTTCCAATACGATTTACAAGCTAATATACTCGTTTACTTTGATTAATCATTGTTTTCGGTTTGAGTTTATTACTTGTTTGTGTAATTGATTGATTCCGCCAATCTATTACTATCGATCAACACTTAGATCCACATCCAGGGGGCACTTTCATTCAAGTTAACCTTGGTAATAGGAGCAGGGTTTGATCTTCCAATCATTCTAACAGCATATTTCTTTCTATCAATTTCATTCCAAAGTTTATCCACTGATGATTTTTCTCCCCCTTTCCTTTTCGATAAACCAATAGCTTTTTCTCGCTGCTGTTCACCTTCTTCAAGTATTTGCACAACTCTGGCAAAGACCTCATCCTTCTCTTCATGTTCTCTTTTTAAACGAATCTCTCTTTCTCTTTCCTTAGCCATTTTCCCACTAACTTCCATCATATACTCTCTGTCTGCATCAGATTGTTCTTTCAGTTTCCTTTTCCTCTCTTCTTCTTCTTTATCATCAGCATCAGCACTGATCTTTAAAATTATCTCTCTCTCCTGATCTTGTCTGGCTTTCACTTTTCTAGCTACTCTTTGTTCATCAGTTTCTTCAGGATGAGGACTTCCTGAGGAATCAGAATTGAGTAAAAGGACTGAAGCAGAAGTCTCTGTGATGGCAATTTCTGGCGATAAAGTAGCTGTTTGGAGATTGGTTTGAAGAGTAGTCATTGTTGTTGCTTCAGTGGGTTGTGCTGTTGATGTTATTGGAAGGGTAATTTGTTGAGTTTCTGTTGTGTTGGTTGCTGGTGTGGTGATGATTATTGTGGTGGTTACTGATGTTGTGGTGGATGCTGTGGTTGTTGTTGTAGTGATTGCTGAAGTTGTGATGGTTTGTGGATGTTCCTCAAATATGACAGTGTTTAATTGAGTCTCTGGTGATGGTGAATCAGGTTTTTCAAGGATGGATTTTAGTTGATGCATTGTTGCTGACAGTTCTTCTTCAGAGAATCTTTTATGTTTAGAGGGAGAGAGCCCAGATGATGTAGGTGACTTGCTGGTCCTTTTTCTTTTTGAGAGAACAGAAGAGATGTGTTGCTGATCCTCCATTTTTGTATCATCATCTTCATCTTTCTTCTCATCAGTACCATTTCCTTTCTCATAAGTCCCATTTCCTTTCTCATCAGTCTCATCATTCCTATGATTACCATCATTATTATCGTCATTACCGTCATCACCTTCATCCATATTAACATCACCTTCTTCATTTTGCATGTTCATCCAATTCCATCGAGTCAGCTCATAGCTTTCTGACTCCCCCTCAACTTGTGCATTTTCATCAGCAGCCCATTCTCTAACTTTACAATTATACATTCTGAGCTCATTAGGATGAAACTCAGGAAAAATAACCTCATCATTTCTGTCTTCATCATCATCATCATCATCAGCGACATCCATACCTGTTTCATCATGATGTTGAGGAGATGCAGATTTATTGATAAAATCATCGACTTCTTCTTTCTCCCCCTTTTCATCATAAAAAATTGCAATAATCTCCTTATGTCATTTATAGATGAACTTATGATCAGTATGAATAGATTCTAGGCCTTGAATGGTTGTATCCTGATTGGTGACCATAGTTGGAATTTCACTCACAATTTTATCAGTGTGAGTGATAATCTCCAGAACAGAAGATGCCATTTCAGATTGGTATTTGGTGAGAGAGGATATTGCTTCATCATGGGTTTTGAGACTAACTCCGGTGAAGGTTGAGAGTTCGGAGAGGGATTTAGCATGAGTTTCCAGAAGTC
Source organism: Helichrysum umbraculigerum (assembly GCA_949592205.1). NCBI lineage: Eukaryota > Viridiplantae > Streptophyta > Magnoliopsida > Asterales > Asteraceae > Helichrysum > Helichrysum umbraculigerum. The sequence continues at coordinate 29,142,699 of CATIUR010000007.1, read as the reverse complement.
GATAGTGATCAAGTTCAGCGTTAGCAAGCATTTTGACCTTGTCACTGATAGATTCACTCCAGGAGGGGATGGGTTCATAGACTGCTGCAAGAGAGTGAATTTTGTTTGTGAGACCAGCAATTTGACCTATCAGAGACTCTCTATCTTCAGTGAGCATTTGAATTTGTTGCTGGGAAGAGGCAATATATTCGAGCAGCAGCTTGTCTGTTGGTGAGGTGGTGGAGGTTGAAGCTTTATCAGTTGGTGATTTTTGAGTGATAGGTGAGAGTGGTGGTGTTTGTTGTGGCTGAGATTGTGCTTCAGCTATGGTAGATAAAGGTTTTTCAGCATCTTGGTGTGAGATATTGTCGCTGGAAAGAGACATTGTGTCTAGTTCCACGATGGGTGAGGTTACTGTATCAGCTAGTAGAACAGTTGTGGTGGGTAGAGATGAGGTATCAGCAGCATTCAGTTGCTGGTTCAGTCTATTAATGATAGAAGCATAGGTTGGATATGGTGGTGGTGGTGGCTGATCATTTTCAGATGAAGAGATGGAGGTATCCATTGGCTGGGCTTCCTCATCATCACCAGCTTGTGTTTTAGCTGATGGATCATCAGAAACAAAAATGGCAACCTGTATCTCTCCCTGTGACTGGGGAGAGACATTGACAGTTGGTGCAGTGTAAGATGAGAGTTGGCCCGGGTCTGTAGCCAGTGATGTGACATCAGCGATGGGTGTGTTATCACCCACTGATGTCACTTGCCCTTTGATTAAAACATCACCCATTTGTGAGAATGATGAGTGGCTGATGGGTTGACTCAATAGGGGGGTGTGAGTTGCACCCGAATCACTGCTGACAGTGGGTTGAGCCATTGTAGCTGTCTGTAGTTTTCCCTTTGTAGAGTCACTAGACTTTCGAGAGTCCAGTGAGGCGGTTGAAGGCTTTGATTCAGCAAGGGTGCCCTCAGGGACTGAACGTTCAGGCCCTGTTTCACCCTTGGCGTCCTTAGACGTCTTCTTTTGACTCTGTCCCTGATCCTTTAATGTCAGAGACTTTAACTTGATTTTCTTTGGAGTAGTTGGTGGTTTTTATTTTGGTGGATGATCAGCAGTAGTCACTGGGGGTGTGGTCAGTGACGTGATCAATGGGGGGCAGGAGCGGATGGATGTACAGTTTGTAAAGGCTAGGATGCAAGTATCCCCTTTGTTTTCATAAAATCAGGGAGAGGCACAGTCACTGGTTTACCAAAAATTTGACTTCCAACCATGGTTGGTTCAAAGCCTGTGAAAGAAGTGCTATCATAGGCTTCAAATTGATTTTTAAAAATTAATGACAGAAACCTAGGATAGGGCACATATTTTGCCCTGCAGGCCTCAGCGACACGAGTAAAAAGTTCATCAAAGATCACACTTGCATAGTCAACTTGTAAAGAGTTGACCAGTAACCAGCTAATTTGTGCCTCTAGGGAGCTGAATTGATCATAGCTCCCTGTTTTTGTGCCCAAACATTGAATAAAGTTTGAAAATAGGGCATTCCACACACCATCCATTTTTGATTTATGTACAGTAGAATACTTACGGTTGCCATTGCTGTCTTGAGTAAATTTACAGTCAATCCCAGTGAGATTGACTATGTCTCCCTTGGCTACCTCTTTTCCAGGCAGTGGTTCGTAAGCATCTCGTACAGGTAATTGTAAAATGGTTCGAAGGATGGCTGCAGTGATGGTGATTTTGTGAGATCCATTGTTAATGTATCCCTGGATTTGTGAGGTCTTGTCAACGACTGAGTGAGTGCAGGTAAACCAAAACTCACTTAGTGATTTGGGATTCATAAGTCCAGGTGACAACGTAAGAGCAGGGAGAATAAAGTGTTTGTTCAAAAAATTTAAAATCTCCGCATACTCTGTTTTAGGGCACACAAGATTTCCCACATAATTTGATTTTGGTACGGTAATGACGGAATCCTCATCCACTGCAGAGGCTCGAAGAGATTTAATCTCTGTAGTGGCTCTGTAGACATTAGTAAAAAATTTTGATTTCGACATTACGATGACCTTAAAAAAAATTAACTGTTTTTGATTTTAGGGTTTATAAAAACAGAGTGTTTTGTACGAAAATCAAGAAGGCGTAAAATGTGAAATGAGATGAAACTTGTTGTTTTATATTATACGCTTCCTGATGATCGTGTGGATGAAAATATGGCAACGTGGATGGTCGTGGTGGAAGTGGTAGAGGCATAGGTGGTCATGATGGAAGGACGTGGTGGTATTAATGGTGATGGGAGTGGTGCGCCGGAAAAGTGTGTTGACGTAAGAAAGAGAGTGTCAGAAATGCGCGACTTTTCCGGTATACCATAAAACATTTATTTTTGAAATCCGTTAAATTAAATACGAAATGTATTAAATATAACGAATGTTTGTCGATTTATATACCATCATTAAATGATATCTCAGAGAGTAAAAGTCCCTGAGTTCACATAACCAAATTCTTGGTTTACCACCGAAAAGAAATATAAATATCATAACTTGACATTTTAATAGATTTATCTAGCTGAACCTTTTGTTTTCCTGATTTAATCACAACTTAGAATACTGATTAAATCATTTAGACTTAGGTTTAGTTTTGATAAGGACCATTATTTGTCAAATTTTGATAGATATATGTTTTTTTTTTAAATGAATATAGATTATGTTCAAAGTAAGATGAACATTATGTTTCTAATGATACAACTTACTGATCAGACCACAACTTAGAATACTGACCCGATCAGCTAGTGATATCATAGAAAAATAACATTAATCAAAATTTTAGACATAAAAGATATTCAAGTGACTTTATGAGTTATAATAGAAGATGAATATAACACACTAATTTCTGAACTTGCTGATTGTATCAGTGAAAGTCAGTTGATCAGTGAATATATCCTTCTAATGTTATAAACCATAAAGTCAAATTATTTAAAGCGATTGTTAAAGATAAAGCAAAAATAAATAAATAAATTCAAAGAATCTATTTATTCATTTAAGTTTGATTGGTGAACCTATCCAGAACTGGGTTCATAGTGACTAAGCCTTGGTTTTGGCTTCCACTGATTTGCATAAATCGTATCTGAATGCTCACTGATGGTTTGATGTTTTGAAATAGGTAGAGCTGAACATTCAGATGACAAGTGCTGTCTTTCACCACATTTATAACACTTTTTGTTAACATGACTGGCCTGTTTGACTTTCCTTGTTTTAAGTTGCTGATTTGACATAGTCAAACAACTTCTCTTGCTGATTTTAATTTCCTGCATCTTTGACTTAAGATCACTGATAGAAGTTCTCTCAGTGACTGATACAGTGTCAGTGAAGTTTCTGATAATAACTTGATTATCAGAGATGGTTTTGATGAGATGTGAAGTTACCGATGATTTGACAGTTTCCAAAACATTTATCTCATATCTACCTTCTGTTATATCAGAGTCATCAGTGACCAATTTTCTTTTTGTAAAATAGTTTGGTCTTGGCTCACTGAAGACTGATATGGGTTCAAAAACAGCTTCTGAAAAAATTCCCTTGGGATCAAAGACAGGATCAACTTTCGTTGAGTCAGTGAGTGATGCAGCATATTCATAATCTCCTCCCAAAATAGCTTTAACTTGTTTTGGAATTTGATTATTGACGCATTGATTGACATTATCATTTGACTTGCACCAAAATTCCATGACCTTTTTAAGTTGTTGAAATTGTGTTTCGAAATTTACCTTTTCTTAAACACATACTTGATTTGTATAAGTTTGTGCAACAAGATCTAGTTTTAATCTTTTTAGTTTTGACACATTTTCACCTTGATCATTTAGCCTTGATTTTAAGTCACTGATCTCACATCTCTGTCTTTCCTGAATGTTATTAGCGTTTGATAAGTCAACTATCAGAGACTCAAAAACATTCTCTTTTTCAGAAACTGAAGATGATTTGAAACAGTGTACCTTGTAAAGAGTTTCAGGATCCCATTCAGATGCTGAACACTTAGGAGTGACTTCTTTGATATCTTCAAGAAATTCAGCGTCATCAGCCATCAGACAGTACTCCTTATCTAAACAAATCATTGCTTCTTCTTCATCTGATGATGAGGAGTCAGAGTCGCTGAATGAACCCTCTTCAGCAACAAAACCTTTTCCCTTCTTCTTTCCAGATTTAGCCATTTCCTTCAGTTTCTTGTATTTTGCCTTATACTTGTTGTACTTGTCATTTTTGAAGTCTGGCACTGGTTCAGGGACTTGGTTGACTGACTTTGATCTACAATCAGCTGCAAAGTGACCAGTTTTACCACATTTGTAGCATTCATCTTTTGATTTGAAAATTTTAGATGATGGAGCACTAGTGAATCTTTTTGATCTGGTGTTCCTTCTGAAATTTGCAACCATCATAGCTATATCTCTTTCCAGCTTTTCTAGACCCTCATCATATTCATACTCCGACTGTTCTTCATCACCATCACCTTCTTCACTAGCTATCAGCGACTTTGAGCTTTGCTTAGAAACTTTTGATTTCTGTCTCTGATCGATTTCCTCAAGCTCAGCTACAAGGGCATTTGATATCTTCTGACTTGCAAGTGTTGCACGAATATGCTCACTCTGATCAGCTTGCTTTTCCGACTGCTCCCAGTTGAGCAAAATACCATAGACTTGAGTAAGATTAAGATTTGTATAATCATTTCTCTGTCTCGTGCATGTAGCAATGGTTCCCCAAACTTTTCTTGGCAATAATTCCAAGAACTTTTCAATAACAAATCGCTGCTCCTTTCCTATACCAGCCTTCTCCATCTTGTTCATCAGCGATTGATATCTGGTATAAGATGAAGATAGTGACTCGTTGGGTTCCATTGCGAACAGCTCATACTGGCGAGTGAGATTTACTTCCCTGCAGCGAATAATATCAGGAGTTCCAATATATATATATTCTTAAGGGTATCCCACATATGTTTTGCAGTTTTGCAAAGCCTGATTGATTCAAACACTTCGTTAGGAAGTGACATGCCAATGTAGATTTTAGCTTGTTTATCTAGTCTAACCAATCGTCTATCCTCATCCGTCCACTGTTCCTCTCTCTTAGGCAAAACCATTTCTGGTATTGCAGGAGTGGTAGCAGTAGCTACAACAGCAGGAATAATAGTGGTTGGAATATGGGGACCATTGGTTATGATGTTGCAAAGACGATCATCAATCAGATCAAGAAACATCATCATCCGGGACATCCAGGTTTCAATCCTAGAGGGATCAAATGCTGGCGGTTTGGTAGTAGAACCATTTCCCTTCTGATACTCAGAGTCGACACAGCTGTACTTTACTGATTCCATTGCAGATCTGGTTAATTGATTTAAACCAACTTTGCTCTGATACCAATTGATAGTCCCGAAATCACTATTGATAAGTGATATGGAATCTCAATATGTAAAGTTTAATTGTAGAAGGGGGGGTTGAATACAATTAAAACCTATTTCTGATTTTACTTGAGTTATTTAGCTAGTTTTTAATTGATTGAACACAAACAGAATATATAGTAACAGATAGTAAATTAGATATGACAATATCAAAGAACAATAGTAATAGTAGCTAAATGGTGAATTATATTGATCATAAAATTCACAAGTGTTGATTGCGGAATGGACTAGCCCAAGCTAATTCAAATCAAACACACAAGCTAACTTATTACAAATGAGATGAGCAGTAGTGGACAAACACGCTAACTGCTCACTCGCTGAGTTACTGTTACGTACCCTAAACAAACTGATCACTGAATACACAAGTGATAAGTACGTACAGAAAACTAGCCTCTAAAGTACAATATACTGAACTATATATACTACAAGAATCCCGTAAATATCTCCTACAAAATAGGATCTTGGAAGGACACGTGTTGCAACTTGATTGGCTTGATCTCTGATGAACCGACATACTGCGGGTCCCAATTCTGTTACCGCAAATATCTCGTTACCTTAAATCCAATCAGCTGCCGCCACGTAATCATTCGAACATTCTTCAAGTACGAAGACTCTTGCTGATGTGTATATAAGTACAATACTTTTGCACTTGATGATTGAGAGGCTTTATTGAATAGTCACTGAAGATGCATTAATTCTCCTCACTCACTGCGAGCTAACATGCTCTTGTAGAATGACTTGAAATAGAGATCTTCAGCGACTAGCTATTATTCGGGCAGTGACTTTTGCCTTATTAGATTTGAAGATGTAGAACTCTCGCTGCTAAGTATCAGCAACACACAAAGTTGAATTCTAATCTTCCTCAGCATATCATTCCCTTGAGAGTAGAGTGAATAATGATCAGCAGTAATAAACTCCAGCAACAGCAGCTTTGATACAATCCATTTCTTCATTGAGTAGTGCACAGTTGAGTTAGTCAGCGTCTAGTGACTCAACATGGTCAGCGACCAGTGACTCAACAATAGAACTGTTAAGATTAAGTATCCTCTGCCCAGAATTGATAAATTGTTTGATCAGTTGCAAGGATCTTCTTACTTTTCTAAGATTGATTTGAGATCAGGTTATCACCCGGTACGAGTTCGTGAGGAAGATGTTCCTAAGATTGCCTTTCGTACCAGGTATGGTCACTATGAGTTCTTGGTTATGCCTTTTGGGTTGACTAATGCTCCCGAAGTTTTCATGGACTTAATGAATCGGGTATGTTGGCCTTTTCTCGATAAGTTTGTGATTGTCTTTATCGATGATATCTTGATCTATTCCAAGTCTGAAGCTGAACATGAAATGCATTTGAGACTGGTTCTGGAAACTCTTAAAAGAGAACATTTGTATGCTAAATTTTCTAAATGTGAGTTTTGGCTTCGAGAAGTTCAGTTTTTGGGTCATGTGATTTGTGAAGATGGGGTAAAAGTTGATCCATCTAAAGTCGAGGTTGTAATGAACTAGAATGCTCCAAAGACTTCCTCTGAAATTAAGAGTTTTCTTGGATTAGCAGGGTATTACAGAAAGTTTATTAAATACTTTTCAAAGATTGATGGTCCATTGACTAAATTGACTCGTAAAGATGTAAAGTTTCAGTGGGATGAATAACAGGAATCAGCTTTTCAAACTCTGAAGCAGTTGTTGTGTCAGGCTCCAATTTTAGCACTACCTGATGGTTCTGATGATTTTGTAGTATATTGTGATGCTTCTTATGCTGGGTTGGGTTGTGTGTTAATGCAGCGGGATCGTGTTATCGCTTATGCTTCTCGTCAGTTGAAACCTCATGAAAAGAATTATCCTACTCAAGACTTGGAGCTGGCAGCTGTTATTTTCGCGTTGAAAATCATGAGACATTACTTATATGGTACCAAATGTGTTATCTGTACTGATCACAAAAGTCTTTAGTATATGTTTTCTCAGAAAAACTTAATATGCGTCAACGTCGATGGCTGGAATTAATCAAAGATTATGATTGTGAAATCCGATATCATCCCGGGAAAGCTAATGTAGTTGCAGATGCTTTGAGTCGAAAATGGGCTTCTGACAGGATTTGTTTTATGCGGTTAGAAGTTTCATCGGATTTGGTAGAACAGTTAAAGGCTGCTCAAGTGGAAGCATTACTTGATCAGAATTTGAAATCAGAGGTAATGTTGAAAAGAAAGGAATTGTTGATTGATGATTCTCGGGGATTGAAAACTTTTCAGTCTCGAGTATGGGTTCCATTGATTGGAGGACTTCGTGAGTTGATTTTGACTGAGGCTCACAAGTCTCGTTTATCTATTCACCCTGGAAGTACAAAGATGTACAATGATTTGAAACCGTTATATTGGAGGCCGACTATGAAAACTGACGTAGCTTGGGTTGTTGAATCTTGTCATATATGCTCTAAGGTCAAAGCAGAACATCAGAAACCTTATGGTTCATTGAGACAGCTTGAGATTCCAGAATGGAAGTGGGAACACTTGACAATGGATTTCGTTACTAAGCTACCCCGAACGCCACGTGGTAGTGATATGATTTGTGTAATTGTTGATAGACTGACTAAAAGTGCTCAATTTTTGGCTACTTGTGAGACAAGATCTTTGACCCGATTGTCTCAGTTATACATTAATGAAATTGTCTCGAGGCATGGGATTCCTTTATCTATTGTTTCTGACCAGGATTCTCGATTTATATCTCAATTTTGGAAAAGCTTACAGCATGAGTTGGGTACCCGAGTAAACCTGAGTACAGCTTATCATCCTTAGACCGATGGCCAGTCAGAACTTACTATTCAGACATTGGAGGATATGTTGCGAGCTTGTGTGTTGGAATATGGGGGTTCTTGGGATTCTCATCTTCCATTGATTGAGTTTGCTTATAATAACTCTTGTCACTCTAGTATTGGTACGCCTCCGTATGAAATGTCGTATGGACGTCGCTGTAGAACACCTACATATTGGTTAGAGGCTGGTGAGAAACGGTTTGCGGGGCCATATATTGTTTAAATTACAATGGATAAGGTTGCTATTGCTCGAGAGAAATTGAAAGCTGCCAGAGATAGACAAAAGCAATATGCTGATCCTCGTTGTCGACCGGTTTCTTTTGTGGAAGGTGAATTGGTTTATCTCAAAGTTTCTCCTTGGAAAGGTGTGATACGATTTGGTAAGCGTGGGAAACTTGCTCCTAGATTCATTGGCCCGTTTAGAATCCGGCAGGTTGTTAATGATCAAACTGTTGCCTTGGATCTTCCTTCTGAATTATCTGGAATTCATGATACTTTTAACATTTGTTATTTGAGAAAGTGTAATATGGAGGATCAATCACAAATCTTTCCATTGCAAGATTTGAAAGTTGATCAAAGTCAAAAGTTGGTGGAAGAACCCATTGAACTTTTAGATAGAAAGGTGACCAAATTGAGCAAGAAAGAGATTCCTATGGTATTGGTTAAATGGAAACATAGTTTGGGTTCAAATCTTACGTGGGAAACTGAGTCTAGTATGAAATTGCGTTACCCTAGTTTGTTTGATCGTGATGAGATTTCGGGGACTAAATCTTCTTAAGGGGAGAAGATTTGTAACACCCACTATAAGAGCCTAGGGTATTCTGGTAATTTCTTAGCTTTATTTAATTTATATTATGAGTTAGAAAATTTATTAGTTGTTTTGAGGCATTGTGATTAGTAAATTATTATTTGTTTTAACTTTATATAGTTAACGGTAAAATAAAATTATTGGAATCGTAAATGGTTTTTAGGTTCCAAACAATAGGCCTAGACGGGGACTGTTTTAAGTGGATAGGGGTCGGTTAGAATTTGGGCCGACCTATTTATTACTTTCCCAAATAGGAAAGTTTAGTTACTTTCATACTTCAAACCTTAAAAACCTAAAACAAGAAAACTAGAACTAGAACTATACACTAAATTGGATCAAGCTTGAGCTGGAAAGTGATTCTATATCATCTTCATCTTAATTCATCCTTATGTAAGTTGATTTTTGTTAATCATCAAAGTTATAACTTGATTAATTCTGAGTATAATTAGAGTTGGAAGTTGATATATGATATAGATGGTACTTGTTGATGTTATGATGACATATTTACTGCATTAAACATGCTAGAAACTGAGTTTATGAGTTTTGTTGTGAAAATCGGGCTTGAGCTGTGGTCTGGTTTGAAGTCGCTGGAAGAAGAGTACTACCCGGCGGGTTAAACCCGTACTCGGCGGGTAGTGTGACCAAATCTGGGAACCCGGCTGGTAAACCGGGAAACCGGCGACTCCCATAGGCTTTAAAACGAGGATTTGTTCTGTTAACACCCAAATTAAAAAATCACCCGGATGATTTTCCGGTTACCCGGCTGTTTGTGATCACTACCCTGCGGGTAGTAGGGGTACCCGGTGGGTACTCCCCTGTTTTCTGGATTTTTTAGTTTGTAACACTTGATGATTCTTGCTAGCTTTAATACTTGTATTATAAAGGTCTTATGTATGAATTAAAGGATGTAATACTAAATTGCACTCGACAATTGGTATACTTACTGTTAGTGGGTTAATATTACATTTTTATATAAGTTGTACGCTTATAGAATAAGTTACTAATTTGTAATTCTGTTGTGTTCTCAGATCAACCGAAGACTCAGTAATATAAGACTTCTGAGTTTGGATACTGAGATATCCAGGTGAGTGGACTTGTGACTCTCAGTGTAAATTGGTGTAACATGTTTGGTTACTATGAGTAAACATAGTTTTGATGTTATAGACTGTTAGTCTGAATTGATACATGTGATTATATGATATATGGCCTTTTGGCATTATGCTTAGTGGAGGTCAACTATGGTTGGACTTGGTTGTTATAGGTTAGTCAACATAGTAATTGTGAACATTTGTTGTGAATAGATCCTATGTTGATTGAAGATAGCAATGAGTTATCGGTAAAACCACTGCGTGGCCTGTAGTTGGTTATAAGTGTTACTTGGAGGACCACCGCGGCACTTAGGGTTCCTCAAGAACCACCGATCCTCTAAGATGATTATGTGTTTACGATTTATTGTGTAAACAGATTTGTTAAGCTGAGTTAGACTGTTAGTTTCATGTCTATTCACTTAGCTTCGTGCTAATCCTACCACTCTACTTCTTGCAGGTTATGTTTTGATATGTTTTGGGCAAGGAGGTTGAACTTGGAGGAATGTTTGACGATGGTGTACTCTGATCATGTTTGAAATTTATGTTATTTTATGTTCTGGATATTCATATAACGCCCTGTTTATGTATAATGTTTGCACCAATCTAACTTTTGTTATGTTGTAAATTATTATGTAAATTAATGATATTTGGACTCACGTTTTCAAGATATATAAAAAAAAATGGCTCCAAAATGAGGGGTGTTATAGTTTGTAATAATAATCCAAAAGTGTTATTATTATATGTATCGTTGTATTAGGTTTCGTTGTTTGTGAGTGTTTTATCACTAGTGTGAAAAGTATTTACAAACTTATAAATGACGGGGGTCCGGGGGCAGCGCCCTTGGTAGCGGGATCTAAGGGGTGGTAACCCCGCCAGGGTCCAAGGGGCAGAGCCCCTGGCTGGGATCGAGCTGAAATTCAAATTCGGGTAAATTGACCAAGTCTGGCTGCGGACTGAAATTACGGTGCGAACTGAGTTGTGATGCGAACTGAGATTGAGTTCGCAAGGTTCAGTTCGCAAGGTTCAGTTCGCAGATAGTTCGGTTCGCAAGTCTCAACTCACAGGTCTCGATTCGCAAGTCAGTTCGCAAGTCATGAGTTTCATTTCGTGAATCTCGGCTCGCAGCACGATCTGTGGACTGAGATGCATCTCAGTTCGCAGGCGCAGCTGTCTGTGCAATTTGAGTTTTAAAACACAATTTGAGTCGGTTTTTGGACATAATTTCATTGGGTAAACATTCTAGCATGTAAGTAAAAGCTTTACAAGTAATTTAAAAGTGTTAATAAGGTTTCTTACCACGAAATGAAAATCGAAGAAGATGAAGATGAAGAGCTCGAGATGGTGATCGTTTCTTCTTGAATGAACTTCGTGAAATGGTGCATTTTTGGTGACGTTTTTGGTGATTTAGAGCTGCGATTTGAGAGGGAGAAAGAGAGAGAAGAGTGTGGGTGTATGTGTTTGGTGTAAAATGAGATAAGGTGGGGAAAAAAAGGGGTTAAAAAGGGGTTAGGTCATGGGTCGGTTGGGCCCGGGTCCGTGGGTCTTGGCCGACCCATTTGGGTCTCGGGCTCGTGTTTTTGTGTTTCTGAATTTCGTGTCACGACTCGTAGTCGGTTAAATCCTGTAGTTGTTTGCCCGGTTGTTTAATCGCGTAATGTTTTTAAGATTTTAAAATATGTTAAAGTATATCCGAAATATTTTAACCGAAGTATTTTATCAAAATACTTTATTTCGAGTTATAAACTTACAAAAATATAATTTAGTTATTATTCGCTTGTCGGGGTGCGTTTCGCGTGGTTTCGTCACGTAGGATATGTTTTAAACAACATGAAGTTCGTGTAATATATTATCGTAATATATTATAGTAAAAAATATTTGTTTGGATAATTCCACATTATTTATAAATTTTGTCACCAACGTCCATATTAATAATGTCGAACCTCGTCCGGTTCATAAGTGTACGATTTAAACAAATCGCATACGCTTGTCTGTAATTACACCAAAATGTTACATATATTTAGAATATTACAAAACTAAATACATGTAATTACAATTATCTTAGGCACTAATTAAGGTCCTAAATTGGCGGGTGTCACAAAACCCGCAAAATTTGCGAGTTATAATCTAGTTTTCATTATCATTTGTAAATGTTATTTTTAAATTAAGTAATAAGATTTGGAAATATGTGATCGGAAACAATACATCTACTGGTGATATATTATGGGATTAATGTAATTAGTTAAGCCGTATTTTAAAATTGGGTAGGCATGGGTTGGGTTTTCAAGTACCGTAAAATAACTCCCAATTTTTGGGCGGGCCTTTTTGCGTATATACATTTAACAATAACTAGTATATTACTCGCGCAATGAAGCGGGATCAATAACATTTTCCATTAACATGTTTTGCTCAAGTAATTTTGTTTATGAAATATTTAAAAGAAAACTTATTTTTTTCAATATTGCATATAAATAAGCATAATGCGCGGTGAAAAATTTAAGTAAATAATGTTTATTAAAATTCACTAACATTTGTTAATTTTGTTTCCAACGGTACTTCTTTAGAAAAACTCCAATAATATCTAACTATATATATGTTTGATAACGGTAATGATATTTTCACCTTTACATTTGATAGATCCACCAAGAATACATATTATAGTATTGTACTGTACAAACAAAAAATGCACACTGATGATGGATTTATCAAAAATAATGGTGGATTTATCATCATCTGTTTGATAAGGATGTAAAGTGTGCTATAGAAATTGTAATTACTTAAAATATTTATTTTAAGAAATTTAAAATTTGTTTGGAGAGAGAATGTCATCTCTTTTATATACTAGTATAGATACATTTACGAGCATACGATCACTAATCGTACACTATTCACAATCTATTCAAACTCATATATTCACTGTATCAACTCAATGAAAATGTATTTACTAATTTTTTCATATACTATTTTTAGGGGTGAGCATGGGTCCATTTGGGTCGGTTTTTGGCTAAAACTGAAAACCGAACCATAAACTTCGATTTTTGAAAACTTAAAACCGAAACCGTTCGGTATTTATGGTTCGCTTTTTTACGTTTTAAATTCGGTGATCAGTTTTCCGTTTTTGTGGTTTTGACATTTTTTGGTCCTGGCCCAATGAAGCCTATTAACTTTTGCTAGTTTTTTACAACACAACAATTTAATTTAAACAAATCATAGTATCATACCATATGTTTACAATTACTTCTTAAATAATCCAACTTATTACGATTTAAGTTATATGAATGTAAAGTCTATATTACTTGTACAATACAAATTATGAAGCTATAATCCAAAGTATAAAATTTTAAGTATATGTTTTTCTACATTTGGTTCGGTTCGGTTTTTTCAATCGGTTTTTTGTAAAAAAACCAAAACCGAACCGATACTTCGGTTTTTCTAAAATCAAAAACTAAACCGTCGGTTATTGGTATGGATTGATTTTTTTGAATTCGGTTTCTCACTTATTTTTTATTTTTGAACCGGTTTTGAAACGCCCCGAAAATTTTGGAAGATTTTTTTTTTAATCACGTTATAATATTCTTTATAATGTTCCATAACTTATTCATTTTCAAATTGTATCCTTACATAACTTAAACGATCAAACTTTATTCAAAACAAAACAAACTTTGATTCTGTCACAATCGCGTCGCAACTATAACCAATCGTATCGCGATATACTTCACTTCACGTTGCGATCCCCATGTCTCGTGTCGCGATCCTATACGCGATCCCAGACCTGTTACGCGATCGCGTATTAATAATTACAGGTTTTAAGTGACCTTCTGTTACCGTTACGCTTTGTTACGCGATCGCGTAACCTTTACACGATCCTATACTGACTTTTATGAAACTGACAATCGCGCTGCGACCACTCTTGATCGCGCTGCAATCCAAGGTAATCGTATGACGACCAGTGAAGATCGCGCCGCGATCTCCACCTGCACAGACCAGCCTAAAACTCAAGTTTTTCAATGAACTTTAAACGCGCATAACTTGTTACTCGTAATGAGTGAAGACCTAAAATTTTGCACATACATCCACTATATTAATATAAAACTTTACCTTTTTACACTTTTTCAAAATACCGTTTAACGAGAAAACAGACGTGTGACTAGTTTATGGTCATTGCGGACACTTTTGGTGACCAAACCAAATCACAAACCACTTACATTCAGACTTCCATCTTTTACCAACATTTTCAATCATACATTTGACACTTAAACCAATAGAAACAAGTTACATATTTATACCATGGCTCGTTTTAACCTCTTGACCAATTCACGGCCCAAATGGACACTTTTTGACCCGTTTTCCCTATTAACCATATTCTAACTTGTTCACTTATACTTTTACATATAGTTGACAATAACCAAGGTTGTTGACTATATGTCAATGCCAAAGTCAACCGAAACTTATATTCAATACTTAACCATTTCGATTACATAATAACTTGACATAACCCTTCTTACCAACCATTTACTTTAACTTTACCAAGTCAAAGATGTACATCATAACTCTTTAACCGCTTTACACTTTACACTTTAACCTTGTATATTTTCGAAATGTTTTGGACGATTTACACAATGGCATGCATAACGACAATTTAAAAGGGAAGGAACTTTTCTAACCATATAAGCTAGCTCCATATCCACTTTAACTTCTTGCCACCATAATCCGCTTGTTCTAGCCAATTGGTTCTACCGAACCAAACACCTACAACATTAAAAACTTACAAGGGTAAGCTTTAAGCTTAGTGAGTATATGAGTAATTAAATGAATAATACTTAAACAACAATACAACAATCATAACCTTTACCAAGAACACTTAACATATCGATCTTTTCTTTATTAAGCTAATGCACCATATTTCAATGGTACTAATTTGACAAACACATTTCAATAACATTCTTACCTTATCAAGTTAATATACTTTAATACAATAAACTTACTTGACCATTTACTTTACCTCTTCCACCATGTTAAGGATCCATAACAACTTTCACATGTTAATTAATAATAATTTAAAATCTTATACTAAAATAACGTCATGATCATTACTTGGCAAAACATCAAGCTAATGTTATGATCATTACTTACTCCACAATTATCCATCTACTTACTTTATAAGTAATGGAAACAACTTATCATAACTTCTTCCACATATATCCATCTACTTACATAGTAAGTAATGAAAGCAATAAATCTTAACTTTCCATGAATCTTTACAAAGGTTTACTTTACATAATTCCATATAACTTCAAACAATACAAATTCTATCGATACTTACCATTTAGCATGTATTCATATCACATGCCAGCGCCATAACATAATTAATCAACAATATATGGGATCAACAATAAATCACAATATAGAGCATAAGCAATACTTCCACCGGTTGCATGAACCTCTTGCCTTGAAGCAATCCGAAACATACAACCCTTACCCATTTAACCCCTATAGTACTCACCTTTGTTTTAAAGACGATTATGCAACTTATTACTTGATCATGGATGCCATATCTTCGATCACCTATTACATAACATATAAAGGTAACAATACACTTAGCATCACATGATGATCAAATTCCACTAATAATCATTATTAACACTTTACTTTCATAAGTAAATCTTTAATTCAACTTACATAACTTTACCTTACTTGAATACTTGTCACATAGTAAACTTCTTTAACTAATAATTTTGGTGAATTAAGCATAATAACACCATTTTATCTTCTTAATACTTTAATCATAATTCATGATCATGATTTACTTTCAAGACTTAATCACTTTACCTGATCATGATGTGTTAAAAAATGAAACTAATACACGTGGGTGGGAATAGATATATGTGTTTTATTTTACACCCTGTACTTATCATTGTCTGGAACTTTAAAACTGACTTACAATTATTACTATTTTATTTTACCTAAAATATAATAACTTAAAACAATTACTTTTACCTTTACCACAATTATACTTTAAAATTTGGTGTGTTACAACCCTCCCCCACTTGTCTTACTCATGTCACTTATATATGTCTAGTCTTAACTTATTTCCTTACTTATGCGGAAGCGTTTACTTATCTTAACATACTTCTTTACTTTATATTTCCAGACAAAACATATACCATTTATGTTTGAAGTTTTCACATTCATCTTAACCACATACATATCTTTTTACCATAAAGCTAATAGTTTTAACAATTTAGCTTATCACCTTAACAACTTAACTTACCACGTCACTTTTCAATAGCTTTTCAGCTATACACAATACACATAACCTTAACAACTTGAACAAATAGTTAATCTTATCAACTTTATGCATTTTGAGGTAATGCACTAACCTTTCATTAACTCTTACCACATTACATTTGGTTTAACTATTACATATTACTTTTAGTATATAAGTTAAATAATTTATGCATATCATCTTATCACACAAGCAGGTAAAACGTGCATATTTCTTGAACAACTTATACTTAACTTTATCAACAGAAGCACATAATCGTGCAAACTGTTTCATTAATTTGCACACATACAGTGTGCCTTTACCTTATCACATAAGCACATAACATATACTCTTAACTTTTTCACTTTTCACTAGCACAGAGTGTACTCCGTGCACAAAGTGCAACTTCCACAACCGCTTCTTCATACCGAATTAAGCTTTACTATAACAATTCATATACACAACATACTTTACACGACTTGAGCAACTTATACACATAAATATATATCTTCAATTCTTTCCACATGCACATATAAAATGCATATTTTCTTTGCTTTTCCCTGTGCCATATACTGTACATATAATTTATCCTTTTTAACCGAATGACCACTTACATAGGTCACTTATACTTAATCACATAAAAACTTAAAAACACATAACCATGTACAGTACTTAAAGCAGATAACTATTGATGTGATGCAAAAAGTAATGTTTTTAAGTAGAATATTCAACATTTTTGGGCACATCTTTAGTGAAAACATTCCAAAACAATCATTATTTACTAAAATTCACTAAAGTGCTCAAAATATAGACGTTGCTACAAAAGTCACGAAAACGTCCAAATAACGAGCAAAACAGAGCGAATAAACATCAACCAATTCTCAAACCCTCATTTACTCTATGAAAAGCACATTCTAACCTTATCATATGATGTCATAGCTAAAAACAAGACGGGAGAATCAAGAATCATGCAAATCGGGTAAAGAACGGAGAAGACAGGACGATTACCGACACCTATAAAGTCATTTCGGTTATGCTTTAGCTACACAAATCCAATTTTAGTGAGATTGGAATCATTATAAGCGTAACAAAATTATGAAACCACAGGCGAAAGAATCAGGTCAAACGGACGCATAACGAAGGAGATACGGACTTTTTAAGCAACGAACAAAATTAGACGGAGACCGTATACGGCCCCACACACCGTATACGGCCCTTAACACACCGTATACGGACCTATGAAGGCCGTATATGGCCTTGCATACCCCATATGCTGCCCGTTTGTGCTTCGTTTGCTTGTACGTTGGTGCTTCGCGACTTGTACGGCTGATTTGGAACTTTGCCTATAAATAGAGGTCATCACTTCCCATTTCACCACACAATTCTTTATTCCACTCATTTCCTCACTCTCACTTTCTCTCTCACACACTCTCTCTCTTTACTCTCTCTCTCTCTTCTTTTTCTCTCTCTAGAATTAGGGTTAGCATCAGTTAGTTCTCAGTTAATATTTAACTGAAAGTAACGGAGGGGATACTTTTGTAATAGCATAGGGAATAGTTCAGGGGATTTTCTTGTAGTATTGTCGAAGATATTGCGGAGATTCTGCTTGTACTCTCTCTCTAAACGCTTATTCAATCTACGCTTTTTTAACGGTTACTTCTTTCCTTATCTGTTATAATGATGATTGCTATTGTTATTATGCTAGATTTAGGATCTGTTATTATGCGTAGTGAGTAGTTCCCTTGTGTGTTTGTTATGATGTAGTTAGTTTATATATGTATGGGGTGATGCTGCTTTAATATACAATTGAAAACCCGGTGTGCTGTTACTTTATATTTATGATTTCTAAACCTCTTTATAATCGCCTTTCCTCCAAATAAACGTGGTTAGAACCTTTATGACAAGGAGTCGCGAACCTTGATCAAATGGTCACTACCTATCTGTTTTTTCTAAAATAATAAACATGGTCTGAATTGTGTAGCTGTGGAAATACTGTTTAACCCTTTCGTATAGTACACCGTGAATCAATCAGGGATTTATTGGGGATAGTGAGGGCTGGTTTAAATCATAGAAGGTAGCACTTTAATACAAACTTAGTTTATATTAGTCCGGGGTGACCATAAAGTATGTGATACCGGAAAGACCACGATAAACGGCACTGTACTTCGTATAGCTTTGGAAACACCTCTGGTGGAGTACAAATACGTGGAAGCTAAGGAAATGTCGGTGGTTGAAGACTGTATCACATCCTGGTTGAACACAAAGCCTTGGACTAAACCATGACCATTAATATAGAGTTAACAGTCACCAAAACCAGTCTAAATCATAAATGCCTTGTCTGACTAAGTTATTCTCATAGTGTTAAGAAAGATCGGAACCTTAGTGGGTATGTTACTCTATCTCATGCACCCAGGAATTAAACATTCCAAGAAGGGTCGTTACTCCATCACTGGATAACGTTGAAGAGTTGAGCATCCTCCTCCGATCAGACTCAATCTGGCCTAGCACTCAGTGACATATTGGTTAGTCTCTCTAATCAGTAGGGTGCTAGTGTTTACACTACGAATAACTGAACTCAAGCAAGACACAAATCTTTAATAGACGTTTTCATACTGAAACCCTAAAGCATCACCCCTGCATAAGGCTAACGAAGTCATAATAAACACACCTTTGCCGTACTGATATTATCCCTATTCTATTTTTTGTTTATTTTCTGTTTATTTTAATTAGTTTAATTTACGGACCTATGTATAAACCCCCACTCAAAACTATTTTGAATGCATTGCTAAGTTGAACTTTTCATCCTGACGATTCGTTTCACAATACGGTTAGCTTAGAGAACAACCCTAGGTCATGCTACTGCTATACAGCTTTTGTAAACTTAGGTCCCCAGCATTACAAATTTAAAAGCTTACGACCCACCTGTCGTGTCCCCTTCCGTTGCGTTGACGACCGTGTCGGATCGGGGCGCGACAAGCTTTTTGGCGCCGCTGCCGGGGAGTTAATCGTAAGACTGTGAGGCGTCCTGACGAAATTCTACTTAGTAATACCCGTAGTTTAGTTTAATTTACATTTACTTTCCTTGTTCCAACCGACAATACTTTCCCATATCCCACAACGGTATTCGACCAGATCATCCGGATCCGAATCTCTCATTTTCGTACCCGATCCTGAGTCGATTATCCGTACTCACCGCAAAGAAAGACGTTCCCGTTTTCCACAAATGGCCGCTCGTGTTACTCTCGCTGACAACACCAAACCATCTATCGAAGGACGAGGAGGACCGATTAGCTATCCAGTGATTGACGGAGCTTCTTTTGAGCTTAAACACCATATCGTACAACTCATAAAAGACAATTGCCAATTCCACGGTCTACCCCGTGATGACCCCAACGCTCATATCGACAAATTCATTCAGGTTTCAAACTCCTACAAGCAGAATGGGGTTGAGCAGGATATCGTCCCCTTATACTTGTTCCCCTATTCTCTCGCTTTACATGCTCTTTCCTGGTTTGAGGGACTTGAGACCGGCTCAATCACCTCATGGACCGACATGGGTAATAAGTTTCTCGCTAGATATTTTCCCCCTTCCAAACAAACTCAGGCAAAGAATGACATCACAAACTTCCAACAAGCCCACGATGAATCTATCTACTCAGCATGGGAGCGATTCAAGAGTTTACTTAGGAAATGTCCAAACCACCAAATGACAAAGACTGACAAGGTGTGCACCTTCTACCGAGGTCTTGATCCTAACCATCGCATCAATCTTGACGCCGCTGCTCAAGGTAATCTCATGTAGTTAACCGATGATGAAGCATGGAGCTTGATCGAGGACATGACGATGCACCACCACGATTGGAAGTCTGATTAGCAATCCTCATCCTTAGCCCTTTCCAACACCCACCAGACCAAAGCCATTAAATTTCTAAGCGAACAGATTGAGACTCTGACAAAGCAAATTGGAGAACTGAAGAGATAGCCGCAGTAGATCCACCAAGTTCAGGCTTGCCAGAACTGTGCCAACCATCCCACTGAAGACTACGAGGTTGAGTACGAAGATCCTATTGACGGTTCAGTCTATTACGCCCAGTTTCCTGCCAGACCTAAAAACCCTCCTGGCTTCGCTAGAACTTCACCATCCAAAACTCGAGGAAACCAATATCCTTCATGGAACAACCAACCACCCTTCCAACCCAGGTTTCAGCCACGATATCCAACTTATCCACAACAACCACAACTCCCATACAATCAACCACTTCCATTAACCGCCACTGAGGATATCCAACCTGCTGAACCTGCAAACACTGTCATTCCAGTCACGAGTACTGATGACAACCTCAACAATTCATCTAAGGTCAAACCGATTTCAATCAGAAAACTACGGCTCGACAATACCAGACTGATCTATTCCTACAAAACCAACTCTCGGTCCTAAAAAGCCTTGAGAACCAAATCGATCAGTTAGCCCAACGTCTCGATACTCGACCACAGGGAACTCTACCAAGCAATACTATCCAGAACCCCCACGTCGAGGAAGCCAAGACCTTAAATTCTAATAAACCAACTCCTTCTACGACTTCTTCTCCAAAGGAACATTCTCCTGTCCCACCGACAGTTGAGAACAAATCTGTGCCCACGCCGACTCGTAAGGTCGAGATTCCTTTCCCTAATCGCTTACACAAGAAATACAACGCCCAGTCATTCAAGCTTGACAGAAAATTCTTGGACACCGTGTCTAGAATCCCTTCCTGGTCAAAGTACATCCGACGAATGCTGGCAACCAAAGAAAAGATGTATACCACTCCCAAAGCCTCACTGAACGCCGAGTGTTCAGCCGTCATCCAGAATGCCTTACCGGAAAAACTAGGAGACACGGGTCGATTCACCTTGCCCTATTCCATCTATCACTCAGGCACGATACGCTCCTTGGCCGATCTTGGAGCTAGTATAAATCTGATGCCTTACTCACTCTACTCAAGACTAGAATTAGGACCTCTTCAACCCATTAAAATGAGTGTCCAGCTTGCCGATCAATCCATCCGATACCCGAGAGGCATAGCTGAAAACGTTATGGTAAAAGTTGATAGGTTTTATTTCCCCACTGACTTTGTAGTGATGGATATACAGGAAGACATTAACATACCCATTATCCTAGGTAGTCCATTTATGAATACTGCATGTGCTATTATTGATGTATATTCTCAGGTTATCAGTCTACTAGCTCACGGACAGACAATATCATACAAGATTGATCAAGCAGACTGTTCACTGATGGAGCATGCAGAGATATACACAATATCCATGGGCAGAATTACTTCAGATGATGACACTTCTGATTCAGTGCCAGAACCATACAGACCAGACGAACATACTTGTCTTATATCAGCTACTGAAGAGTCAGAATCAGAAGACGAGGGGATGGAAAAATCTGAACCGGAGGAAGAAATAGAAGAAGAGGAGGAAGATTCAGAGCAGGATGAAGAAGAAGAGGAACAACCTGAAACGGAACCAGAAGAAGAAGAGATGGAAGAAACAGAAACTAAAGAAATGGAAGAATCAGAGGAAGAAATGGAAGAATCAGAGCCAGAAGAAGTATATCAGTCAACACCACCTCATCAATACCTTCCTGAGTCACACTTGCCGACAGCAGAGATTATGCAGATCGAGAACTTTGAGAACTTTATCCCTCTGTCACAAAATGAATCAGATGAAGATCCACCGACTGATTACTCTCACGATGCAGAATTTGATCTCACCATGGAAAAACTTATTGCATCGGCTATTGATCCCACCAAACCTCTCGTATCTCCTCGACTTGATGCTCTGCTAAATATTGAAAAGACTATCACTTTATCTAAGCAGCATCCAGAGCTTCGAGACAAACTCTTGAGAAAGATTGCGGTCTATAAAGAGTCCCGACTTCCCCAAAGGATTCCAGCCTTTGACACATCTGCACCTCGAAGTCAATTCGAGAAGGGAAGCACTTCCGGATCTAGCCGTGATTCTGATTCTCAGGAAGAAAAAGACATCGAGATGGATTCCTCTCAGCCGATATCTCAGATTACCGATGACACCCTTCCACCATCCGATACTGTTGACTTCCCTGATTTCCAGGCTAGGGATACTCCAGCTGAGGAAAGTAAAGAGGATAGTGTCATCTACATTGGCATTCCAGTAGATATCCAGTCTATCCAGCTTCATGCAGTTCCAACTATTCCCGCTTCTCCCCAAATCCCGATTATCTCCAACCACGAGGAAATGATAAGTGCCATCGAAGACTTTGAAAATGATATCCCAACTATGATGAGCATTATCATGAAATCTACCAATGAATACACTCCACGTCAAAGAGACTTAATTGAAGAACTTCAGGCCGAGTCTGAAGTGTATCAATCCAGCCACAACCCAGATCACAGATTCTTGCACAACCGCCTAAATGCCTTTGCTGAAGATCTCGCTGCTCAGCTCCTCCAAGAGCACCACACTACTAGACCAACACCTGAGGAGCTGGAGTTCTTTGAAGACCAAAGACGCATGTACAGGAAGATCTATGACACGCTGTTCAAATCCGCATTTCCATATTCCGCTGAGCAAAATGAGTTCTTAAATTCTTATCGTAGCAATATGTACAATGCTACTGGGAATCCTGACGCAGACATAGACATCCGGTTGATGAATGATCTTAGGGGACTTCTAAATTCTATGGCTAGGAATAATCACATCGACGAGCCTTCTCCTCATAGGTTCTACATTGACTGCACTGTGGAGTACCATGCTCACAAGATTGCCGAAGATCTCGAGTATGTGAGTTTTGACGAAAGGACGCTTGACATCCCTTCTTCCATCCCTGAAGGTTCGATGGTTAACATTGCGAACTTCCTCACTAATCGAATCAAGGAAATCTTCGCTGAGGTTCTTGAAGAAGAGCATGGTCAAATATTCACCTACAGATTACGTGAGGTTTACGACATAGTGAACAATATCTTTAAGAACTCCAACCTCACGTATTCCCACTATCAGACCCATCTCATCCAGGGTATTCATGAGTCTATCTGAGAACTTGGAGGAAATTCCGGTATTGCAGATCACGAGACTTTACACCTGCAGTTCTATGGATTCATGGACTCACTCATACAACAGCATCCTGAACGAGAGATGATAGAGGCTGATGGATTCTCTTTTGTGGATTCCCGCGGAACTATCTCTAAATATCATCTGAGATTCTAAATATCGTCGACATCATCGCTCGCCATTTTCTGAGGATCTACCCACGCAATCCCAGGGTTCCACTTCTGAGCACTTCCGGCCCTGGAGGTTCCAGCACCAACTAATCTGAAGGAAGGCAAAGTCGAGCTCTCGACTTTAAAAGCAGCGCTTCTCGGGAGGCAACCCGTGTAATAAGACGTGTAGAGAGAACATTGTCAATAAGTGAAGAAAATATCTGACTATCCTTCACACTTGATCGTTACCAAAACACTTTATGAACAACATTCTGTTGTTACAACTCATTTGAAAACAAATCACTCATCTCAGAAAATAGGAAATCAATTTGAAAAATGATAATTCACGTGTTTCGAGCATTTGAGGTACTTGCATACTACTTTTATGCATCATGCTCAAACTCGTTTAAAAACACATGTTTTATAAACTGATTTTTAATAGAAAACATCTTTTCAAAATTTTGAGACGGTGATTTATCTTTTCATTTGCAACATACTTTGAGTTGTAAAATGGTATGACCAACGTGTTCACACTTACGAGACTTATTCACGAGAGGAATGATGGATGAAGAAAACCAATATTAGGACGCCTGAAGCCGAGCCGTTCTTCATGAATGCAGAAAAGGATCCTGGCAATATCTCTTTTCAGCAAATTCAGATTCTCAGCTTCATCGCAGCTCGCTATTTGGGGAGTGTCTGAAACCTTTACTCTCTTTTATTTATGATTTTGTATATTATTTGCTTTGTTAGTTAAGTAGTCTATACTCTATCCTAAGCTTATTACTAAGTGTGGGATTCCAGCCCAAAATTAACACTTGAGAAACATTTTCTTACATGTTCAAACTCTAAGTGTGGGATCTTTACTTTCAAGTAAATCTCAACTCAAGAGAACATTAGGACAATGTTCCTCTAAGTGTGGGATAGCAGGTATAGAATACCTTGGTTAGTTTTTTATGATTTTTAATTTCCGAAATAGTAAACTCAGAAAATGTTCCTCAAAATTTTTCAAGAAAATTAAAAAGTATGAGCTAAATCTGTCGATTATCTATACTATTTTTGTGTCAAAATATCTTTTAAGGGGAGCTATTTTCAAATGTGAGTAATATATTTCGGAATCTAGGGAAAATAAGGTAGAAATTGTTTAAGCAAGAAATAATAATCTGATGGGAGCATGACAAAGCACATACAACCCTATTTGCAGTGAGGTATCTTGAGCCTAAAAAAAGCATTCATCTTTAATGCTTCACTAATCATTTCTTGTGTGTGCCGATGCATGTATCTCTGAATTAGAATTTGCTCTTGACATACGCTTCGAAACCACATTTGTGTATACCTTACGCGGTATAGGTGCAATTAGATGACCTTGACATTCCCTAGGATATAACCCCCTTTTTACATATCTCTTCAAGCCCAAAAACCCTTCCGATACTCATTTTTAGTATCGATGATCCGCCTAGTAAACCCTGTTGAGCCTAAACCTTTCATTTCATAAAACCCTGATACAAAAAACCCTACTTCCCAAAATATCCCTAAACTTATCTTAGAGTTTCTGAGGTTATGAAGAACATCTTTTAGAATATCCGCTTCACTTATCCTACCCTTTCGTGTTCTCCAAATAACATTTCTCATGAGAATCCATGGTGTGTAAAATTGACACCGCGAAAAGACTCGAAATGCTCAAGATAAGGAATTTCGGAAAGAATCAAAAGAAGAAAAATATCCTTGGAAATTCTCTGGCAAAGAAATTCTGAAAAAGAAAAGAAAAATAGAAAAGTATAAAAGCAGAAAAAGAAAATAGAAAAGAAGAAAAAGAAGAAAAGAAAGAAAAAACAATTTCGCAAGAATAAAGCTTAAAAGTCCTTCGAAGTATCATCCTCACAAAGAAGATTTTAATAGAAGACCAACAGCTATTTCCTTTCCGTTCTAAATAAAGTTGTTCATGATCTCAGTAGTTTTAAGATAAGCAACCCCCTTTACAAAACCCAAATATACCACTATCCATACCCCTTTAACCCTCACCAAACACTATAACCCTCATGAATGTCTTGGGATAATTAGCACCGTCCTCACCTAAGTGGTGGAGATCCGATTCTCGACCAAGCCTATGACGATGAGTGCTGCATGACTGGCTATTTGAGCGATTTTAATTGTTCTAGATTGATAGGAAACCTGATACACTTTGAGTGAATTGAGTGACCACCTTTTGTGAGATCGCCTAGTCATGTGTACTCCAAGATCATGAGATTTGGATGTATGCCTAAGAGAATCTTTTCTTACTTAAGGAATGATCATCTTATCTTTCCCTATATTCTTGAAACTATCTTATTTGCATCTGAAAGTGGTAGCTCTTAAAAATGTTGGGACTCGCTCTAAAAATGTTTTAAAATGTTTTCAAAAACTGAGTGTTGCTTGAGGACAAGCAACGTGTAAGTGTGTGATAACTTGATGTGACGCAAAAAGTCTTGTTTTTAAGTACAATATTCCACACTTTTTGGGCACATCTTTAGTGAAAACATTCCAAAACAATTATTATTTACTAAAATTCACTAAAGTGCTCAAAATATAGACGTTGCTACAAAAGTCACTAAAACGTCCAATTAACGAGCAAAACAGAGCAAATAAACATCAACCAATTCTCACACCCTCATTTTCTCTATGAAAAGCACATTCTAACCTTATCATATGATGTCAGAGTTAAAAACAAGACAGGAGAATCAAGAATCATGCAAATCGGGTAAAGAACGGAGAAGACAGGACGATTACCAACACCTATAAAGTCATTTCGGTTATGCTTGAGCTACACACATCCAATTTCAGTGAGATTGGCATCATTAGAAGCGTAACGAAATTACGAAACCACAACCGAAAGAATCAGGTCAAACAGACGCATAACGAAGGAGATATAGACGTTTTAAGCAACGAACGAAATTAGACGGAGACCGTATACGGTCCCACACACCGTATACGGCCCTCCATAGACCGTATACGGCCCTTAACACACTATATACGGCCCTATGAAGGTCGTATACAGCCTTGCATACCCCATATGCTGCCCGTTTGTGCTTTGTTTGCTTGTACGTTGGTGTTTCGCGACTTGTACGGCTGATTTGGAACTTTGCCTATAAATAGAGGTCATCACCTCCCATTTCACCACACAATTCTTCATTCCACTCATTTCCTCACTCTCACTTTCTCTCTCACACACTCTCTCTCTTTACTCTCTCTTTCTCTTCTTTTTCTCTCTCTAGAATTAGGGTTAGCATCAGTTAGTTCTCAGTTAATATTTAACTGAAACTAACAGAGGGGTTACTTTTGTAATAGCACAAGAAATAGTTCAGGGGCTTTTCTTGTAATATTTTCGAAGATATTGTGGAGATTCTGCTTGTACTCTCTCTCTAAACGCTTATTCAATCTACGCTTTATTAACGGTTACTTCTTTCCTTATCTGTTATAATGATGATTGCAATTGTTATTATGCTAGATTTAGGATCTGTTATTATGCGTAGTGAGTAGTTCCCTTGTGTGTTTGTTATGATATAGTTAGTTTATATATGTATGGGGTGATGCTGCTTTAATATACAATTGAAAACCCGGTGTGCTGTTACTTTATATTTATGATTTCTAAACCTCTTTATAATCGCCTTTCCTCCAAATAAACATGGTTAGAACCTTTATGACAAGGAGTCGCGAACCTTGATCAAACGGTCACTACCTATCTGTGTTTTCTAAAATAATAAACATGGTCTGAATTGTGTAGCTGTGGAAATACTGTTTAACCCTTTCGTATAGTACAACTTGAATCAATCAGGGATTTATTGGGGATAGTGAGGGCTGGTTTAAATTATAGATGGTAGCACTTTAATACAAACTTAGTTTATATTAGTCCGGGGTGACCGTAAAGTATGTGATACCGGAAAGACCACGATAAACGGCACTGTACTTCGTATAGCGTTGGAAACACCTCTGGTGGAGTACAAATACGTGGAAGCTAAGGAAATGTCAGTGGTTGAAGACTGTATCACATCCTGGTTGAACACAAAGCCTTGGACTAAACCATGACCATTAATATAGAGTTAACAGTCACCAAAACCAGTCTAAATCATAAATGCCTTGTCTGACTAAGTTATTCTCGTAGTGTTAAGAAAGGTCGGAACCTTAGTGGGTATGTTACTCTATCTCATGCACCCAGGAATTAAATATTCCAAGAAGGGTCGTTACTCCATCACTGGATAACGTTGAAGAGTTGAGCATCCTCCTCCGATCAGACTCAATCTGGCTTAGCACTCAGTGACATACTGGTTGGTCTCTCCAATCAGTAGGGTGCTAGTGTTTACACTACGAATAACTGAACTCAAGCAAGACACAAATTTTTAATAGATGTTTTCATACTGAAACCCTAAAGCATCACCCCTGCATAAGGCTAACGAAGTCATAATAAACACACCTTTGCCGTACTGATATTATCCATATTCTATTTTCTATTTATTTTCTGTTTATTTTAATTAGTTTAATTTACGGACCTAAGTATAAACCCCCACTCAAAACTATTTTGAATCCATTGCTAAGTTGAACCTTTCGTCCTGACAATTCGTTTCACAATATGGTTAGTTTGAAGAACAACCCTAGGTCATACTACTGCTATACAACTTTAGTAAACTTAGGTCCCCAGCATTACAAATTTAAAAGCTTACCACCCACCTGTCGTGTCGCCTTCCGTTACGTTGACGACCGTGTCGGATCGGGGCGCGACAACTACTTATAACAATTCTTATGATTAGAAACTAGTAATATGCTAGAGTCTTTACATATTAACAACTACCTTTACTTTAACAATGATTTTAAAAGTGACATTAACAGTCACTTTACACATATCAGTCATGACCGCTTCCACTTTAACTATAACTATCAAAAGAGCTAGTACTTACACATTAACTTGACTAGCATAAAGCTAGGATATTTACTCTTGCAACTAGTTAATTACTTAATCATAAACTGTAATCATAACACTATCTTGGTTATGTGAAATCTTTTACACGCATGTAATCCACAATTACATAACTATAATCATTTGGTTTCACTTACATAGTGAATTAACTTACTCTTAAACACAAACGTGTTACTTTCACTTTCAATTCACAATTTAACTTTTACTAGTTGCTACTTAACCACTTTACCTTGCCATTACTTCTATAATATACAAGTACTTTACACACTAATTTCTTCTACTGGTGATATTATTACAATATTATACATCTTTAACTGTCAATGTTCATAACATTTTACTTCTTTATTGACTCAAAATCTTAAGTTATCACTTTACTACTTTCCTTCCTTGATTTAATGACGTCATTACTTCTTTAACATAGGCTATTTGGGTCTTTAGAACCCTCATTTAGAATTTATCATCAAAAGTTATAACTTTTCTCCCCCACTTAAATTTAGCTTTAACATTCTTTTATAACAAACTTACATAAAACAACAATTAAGTGGGTTCATACTGCTTCACCTTGATTGACATGCATTTCTTCTCAAACTATGTGTCAACTTTTAATCAATATCGGGACTCACCATATATTGTGCCCGTAAAATGTCTAATAACAGACATACTTATTTACAAAATGACAGTAAGTTTGATCTTAAGTATCTTTATTAATCAACTTCTCACAATCTTATCCACTTACTGTCTTTCCTTCTACACCCAACCAAAGCTAACCATCACTAGTCCCATTATATATTTAACAAGTATGAATCACCCATGTGTCTTAATATAATAAAACCACATTGGCCAGGCATCGTTCTGTTATACCAGTCTCACACTTCTATTCATCACTGTCAATTATATAGTAGTTCAAGTGTGGCTATAATTTGATTTCATATAATTATCACAACAATAATCATAAAGATTTCATTGAACACATAACACTGCAGTTAACACAACTTTAATGTATCTATTCACATTAGATTCTTAACACAACAATTGACATAAGTCAGTAATTCTACTACCAATGTAAACTTTCAACAATTTATTTGAGCAAGGGATAGAGATTTCTTTCATTAAATGATTTTACTTACTCTTTCAGTTTACCCTTATGCACGTGTCTTATCACAATTATAGCTAACATAAGTCAGCTATTCTTAACACTTTTCAATTTCTTCCATGCTCAACACATAACTTTTACAAAACCTTTGGATGAGAAGAGATTTAACTTCCTCATCAGCGAGCTTGGTATGTTAAACTTAAATGAATAAATAAATTCTTTGAATTTTTTTTTATTTTCTGCTCTATCTTTTCAATTGCTTTGAATAAAAAGACTCTATAAATTATAACTTTAGAAGAACATATTCACTGATCAACAAACTTTCACTGATCTAATCACCAAGTTCAGTGATTAGTTAGTTATGTCTATCTATTATTTTAATTGATAAAGTTAAATGAATACTTGTTATGTTTCTAAGTTAAATGAATATCACTTTTTCTATGTTATTTCTAACTGATCCAGTCAGTATTCTAAGTTGTGATTAGATCAGTAATTTTCAATATAAGAAAGTTGATATACATTTTAACCTAAAACATAATCTATATTCATTTTTTTTCTTAAAATAAAGTGTATCTATCTAAAATTGACAACAGTGCACTATATCAAAACTGAAACTTTGTCTAAACGATTTAATCAGTATTATAAGTTGTGATTAAATCAGAGAGATAAAGTTTTAGCGAAATAAATGATCAAAATTGTCTCTTTATGATATTTATACCATTTTTCGGTGGTAAATCAAGAAATTGATTATGTATCTTCAGAGACCTTCACTCCCTGAGATATCATTTAATGGTGGTAAATAAATCGACAAACATTCGTTATATATACACCACCCCTATACCACTACCACTCACCACCACATCGTCCACGATGCCCCATTTTTAACCACACGATCATCAAGTTGCGTACTACTATAAAATCAGGGACTTAAACCAATCTTCATTTTCTACGCATACTTGATTTTCGATTTATCAAAATTACTCTCATCTTCAAAACCCTAATTTTACCTACAAATCAATTCCTTTTACGAATTAAAATGGCAAGATCAAAATTCTTTCTAAATTCTTATACACCTACTGCAGAGATTAAAGCTCTAAAAGCCTCTGCAGTGAGTGATGATCTTGTCATCACAGTTCCCAAAAGTAATTATTTGGGAAATCTTACATGTCCAAAAACAGAGTATGCAGAGATACTTACTTTTTTAAATAGTCATTTTATTCTCCCTGCTCTCACTTTATCTCCTGGTGAGATGAACCCAGAATGGCTGAGTGAGTTTTGGTTTACCTGCACTCATTTAGTTGTTAATGGGGTTTCTCAAATCCAGGGTTTTATTGACAATGGGGCAACACAAATCAAAATCACTGCCAACATGTGGGTCGAATTATATGTTTGGGATATGAATAAGTTGGGTAAAATAAGTTTTGGAAACCGAAAGTTATATACTCGTAAATTGTAAAAGATGTCCATATTTTCGTAGTCTTAAATCAGGGGCAGTTTTGACCTAGTTGTGTTCGTTTTCAGGCTTCAGCCAAAACACGAAAGTTGTAGATCTCGATGTTTTACTTTCATTTGCAAGGTTTCGGCCTCTGAAACTCATTGTGTGATTTTATAAAAATTATTTCGTAAACTGTTGTGGTGTATGACGAATTTTTAGAAAACTTTTGTAAACTTAATTCGGTTTGATCAAACTATTTTCTAATTATTATAGGAATTGCGAATGTAACATAAGAGTTAGATATTTTCTGAAATAAATAGGATATTTTAATATTTGTAAGTTGAGTTTATTTATTATATTTAAAAAGGGTTGTGTTTCGAGTATATTTTAAGTGCTTTCGATTACGAGTTTTGAGTGTTTTCAACTGGTATTGACTATGGACAAAAAAATTCATCATTTTATATATGTCAAACATCGATTTTCATTACCAAGTATTATAGTGTGATTGTGTCATTTTGGATTTAGAAGTATTACTTGTTGCAATTAAAACTAAATGAACTAAACAATGTTTGATAATCGATTATTATGAAATAATAGGCTAGGATCATAATTATGACAATCAACTAGGCTATTGTACAATAATGATTCTATGTTAATGTGCAAGATATTTATTGAACTTAACGTGTTTGTAGGGTAAATTGGTTAGACGAGATATTTGGTTATAGATTTACATACCGGTGTAGTGGACTTATTTGGGAGCGTAAATTTGCTTTGCTAATCAAGGTGAGTTTTGCGGCCCCATTTTCTTTACTTATTTTTCCGTTGGGGGAAAAGAATGCTCAAACTGATTTCAAATTGTTTTCTTATGCTGTGTAAACTATCCGATTTTCTGATTTGGACATTATGATTGAATAAGTGACATGCTGATTGTTGTGGACTGATTGCTGATTGATCGGATGAGTCTTGTGTCTTCGGGACCATGACAACACTCCATATTACTTGCTTTTCGGATGAGTCTTGTGTCTTCGGGACCATGACAACACTCCATATTTCTTACTAATACGGATATGATTATTGATAGTACTATCGGATGACGGTCCCACTCTTGTGATAGATACGTTATCCTTGAGTGAATATTATCCAGGAACGGAACGGATTGCTTATGGTGGATGAATTGGTTATCTTATGTGCTTATTTCATATTATATGTCCTACTTACTTATTATCACAGCAAACTGTACTTCTCGTGTGTCTTATTAAACCTGCGAAACTCACCAACCATTGTGTTGACATTTTCGAGCATTTCTTTTCAGGAAATGCTAGTGGCACTAAGATCGAGGACAAGAAAACTTAGTGGACCGTTTAGGTTGCATTAAGTGTTAGTTCAAGATACACGAAGCATTTGGTTATAGCATTTTGGTTGTTTAAAAAGGCGTGTTTTGCCTTAACATTTGTTGAATACATTTATTGTTTATGACACATTATTTCTTTGTTGGTGTGTATGTTATGACACGAACCGTCATTCGTGTTAATGACATCACAATGCATTGATACTTTATATTTCATTTAGAGTTCTATATATTGATGTGTTGTGATCCTATCATGGTTGCATTCTGTTGTTTCCGCTTTAGACGGGGTGTGACAGTATTTAAGTCAATAATAATTTTAATGGATATATTTAGACGTTTACAAATATTGTAACAAGATACATTTTTTTATACTTGAAACAAAATTTAACAATAACATATTTATTTACACTCAAAAAATATCCTAAGTTTAACACATTTATTTAACAATAACATATTTATTTCACGGCGTATTACATTTATTTACTCCATTATATATTATATCCTAAGTTGTATTATTCAGAAAATGATGAATTCATTATATCCTAAGTTCTATCATTCAGGAAATGATGAATTCATTATATCCGAAGTTGTGTTATTCAGAAAATGATGAATTCATTATATCCTAAGTTGTGTTATTCAGAAAATGATGAATTCATTATATCCTAAGTTTAGCACCGACGTTTGGGACATAACTGATGGCGTATTATATCTATTACTCCATTATAATTATATCATAAGTTGTGTTATTCAGAAAATGATGAATTCATTATATCATAAGTTTAGCACCGGCGTTTGCGACATAACTGATGCCGTATTATATCTATTACTCCATTATAATTATATCCTATGTTGTGTTATTCAGAAAATGATGAATTCATTATATCCTAAGTTAGCACCGGCGTTTGCGACATAACTGATGGCGTATTATATCTATTACTCCATTATAATTATATCCTAAGTTGTGTTATAAACTTAGTATATGTTGTATAATTAAACTTAGGATAAATTGCATTATATCCTAAGTTGTATTATAAACTTTGTATAAGTTGTATAATTAAACTTAGGATAAGTTGCATTCTATCCTAAGTATATGTAAGTTAATTCTATATATATATATATATATATATCATTATTTAAATAGAAGGCTAATGAAACTAAAAGGAAAAAAAATGCTACAGCCTAGATTCGAACCAAGGGTTGATTGGTAGACGCCATATTGTTTTACACAAATCAAGGAAACCACTCAAGCACAAACTATTTTTGTTTATTTTTCTACAACGTATTCATTTTAAATTGTATGAAGGTTACTTTATATAATTCCCCCAATTTACTTAATTAAGCAGTTCTTTTAAATTTCAAACCCTAATTATTTACAAAACACGCGGTACACCACTAATCAGAGATTCAAACCTACAATGGACAAGTCTTGGATGGGAACAAACAGGATGAACAGACCTTATAGAGATGGAGTAACAGCATTTATTGATTATGCAGTTGATAACTTGAAGAAGATGACTAACATCGACCCACAAGGTAATAATCAACATGTTGAAATCCCATGTCCATGTACCAAATGTTTAAACCATGTAGAGCGTAAAGTGGAGGAAGTGCATTTCCATTTATTCAGTCATGGCATTGATCTAAACTACGCAAAGTTGACTAAACATGGAGAAAAGGATGAGCCACCATTAAGTGCCGTGGAACATCAGAATGGTACAACAGATTTTGTTGACATACAGCCGGATCTTGATTAAGACATTCCAACAAATGGCCCAGAAATAGTGGAAATGGTTAATGCTGCAAAAGATAATTTTGATGATGAGGATCTAGATGACCATGTCAAGTTTCTAGAACTACTATCAGACGCAGAGAAGCCACTTTACAAAGGATGTCCTGACTTCACAAAGTTGTCAGCAATTATTCAACTACTCAACTTGAAGAGTTATGGCTGTTCTGATAAGTTCCTTACTGAATTACTAGTTTTGTTGAAAAAGATGCTACCTGATGGTAACGAACTGCCGGAAAAAACTTATCAGGCAAAAAAAAATGAAATTGATGGGGTCAGGATACAAAAAAATAGATGTATGTATAAACAACTGCCACCCCGCAGATTCACATGCATGGTGTACCATAGATACAGAATTCCCTGAAATTGCTAACGATCCAAGAAATCTAAGGCTAGGAATATCGGCTGATGGGATTGATGTCAACAGAGGAAATAGGCATCACAGTGTATGGCCAGTTTTAACGGTCGTTTACAACCTTCCTCTATGGTTGTGTATGAAAAGAAAGTTTATAATGCTTTCTGTGTTGATACCTGGATACCCGCACTAGTACAAAAATGACTATTTAGAGCGCAGTGTTAGAGCGTTTTTATGTGAAAAATGCTACAAAAAGTAAAAAGTGGGTCCAAAATTTTTATTGGGGCTGTTTAATGGCGTTAGCGGTTTTAGAAAAACCGCTCTATTTGCTTATATTTGTAGCGGTTTTGTAGACACCGCTCTAAAAAATAATATTATTTATGGAGGTTTTAAACAACCCGGTCTAAAAAAATCCCTTTTGGAACGGTTAAGTAAAAGAACATTTCAAAATAGTATAAAATAAAGTGAGTTGTTTTCAAAGTATTATGGATTTATGGTCCCACAATTTATTAAATTGTTTACTTATCACCTCCCTATATATCCCATATCCCACTTATCGATTGTGTCACCAAACATGTATCACATTTTCACCTCACTTTTCTCTTTCTACTTACCATCTCTTTCTAGTTTCTACTTCCCATCTCTTTCTCCATAATTCTTTATACTCAGTTTTTTTTCTAGAAAAGTATTATTATTATTATTATTATTATTATTATTATTATTATTATTATTATTATTATTATTATTATTATTATTATTATTATTATTATTATTATAATTATTATTACTATTATTACTACTAAGTTTTGAAAGCTTTTCGATCTAACATTACAACATCACCAAGTTTTAGATCTGGCAAATAAAAGTGAAAAAAATGACGACGGCATCACGTTTCAATTCTAGATGATACTTTATAGATCTGTCTCGTTTGGAGCTCCGACAAAGGTATAAGATAAAAGCGATGATAAGTTACGGGTATTCTGTTGTACCATCGCCAGGTATGTGGCCTATTTTGTTAGATGTACAAATTCTATTGTTGTTATTCTTGAATATAAATTTTTCTCATATATGATTTTTCTTTTTCCCTCTTTTACTTTTTCGTTTTCAGATCTAAAAATCTAATTTCACAATCGAAAATAAGTGCGGCAACGGCAGATTAGTTGACAAAGTATTGATGGATTAGAAGGGATGAGATTGATGGTTGTGGATCAAGTGAAGATGAAGAGGCGAGTGAGTAGATTGTTTTCAAAAAATGATCGATGATGATTTTTTGTCTTCTTCCTTCTTTTTTATGGGATTTAAATCACAGTAAATGAGATATTGTGAGTTTGAACCAACTGATTTATTGCTAATAAAAGATGTACGTATTATTTAGTGTAATTGATCTTTTTAAATTTATGGATGATGTATTATCTTACTTATGAAGACTATATAATGTTGTAATTTGCAGTTTATTTTGTGTTGATGGTAGATGATTTGGTTTTCATTAAAAAAATAAATTATTATTATTATTATTATTATTATTATTATTATTATTATTATTATTATTATTATTATTATTATTATTATTATTATTATTATTATTATTATTTATTTCTTTGTAAAAGTCTGTTTGAAGCGGTTATCCAAAAAGCAATATAAAATGGATTTCATAAAGATTCCCCAACCGCTTTAACAAATGGGTTTTTAGACCGGTTGTTTGACCGCTTCAATAAATGGGTATATCTTTAGTGGCGCCGGTATCTAAGGCGGTCATATCACCGTTTCAAAAGGTGTTTTTCACCGCCTTAAATAAGCATTGTTGTACTAGTGCCGGGAAATTATATCGATGTTTTTTTAGAACCGCTGGTTGATGATCTGCAAACCTTATTCGAGACAGGGTCGATACATATGATGCTTTCACAAAACAAATCTTTAATCTACGGGCGGTTGTGTTATGGACAATAAATGATTACCCTGCACTTGGTACTTTATGTGGCTGCCCAACCAGTGGATACAAAGGTTGTGTAGTATGTGGGAAAAATACGGATTGTGTTAGACTTCCTGCGTCATCCAAGCAGAGTTATGTGGGTCACAGAAGATATCTACCATATAACCACGTGTTCAGGAAGCAAAAGAAGGCGTTTAATGGAGAACAAGAATTCCGCCAGTCTCCAATTCCAAAGACTGGGGAGGAAATATACAATGAGGTCAAACATATTGAAAATAAGTGGGGAAGGGTAAAACGACCAAACAATAAGGCATCAGAAAACCAGAAAGATGCGAGAGGCATAGGTGGGAAGATCCAAAAGCACAAAAGGAAAAGAGGAAAAGAAGATGGTAGTTCAAGCCAAGTAAATGAACAAGATGGTGCGTACTGGAAGAAATTCAACATTGAGTATCGAAAGCTTAAGTATTGGAGGCATAATGAAGTTCAACATTGTATTGATTTCATGCATATAGAAAAGAATGTTGGTGAGAGTCTAGTCGGAACTTTGCTAAATGTTTCGGGAAAGATGAAAGATGGAGAGAATGCTCGATTGGATCTGGCAGAATTGGGGATAGATAAACCAGAGTTTTTTGCTAGGAAAGACGGAGACA
The DNA here is from genome assembly GCA_949592205.1 of Helichrysum umbraculigerum. Taxonomy (NCBI): domain Eukaryota; kingdom Viridiplantae; phylum Streptophyta; class Magnoliopsida; order Asterales; family Asteraceae; genus Helichrysum; species Helichrysum umbraculigerum. Next base: position 29,105,569 of record CATIUR010000007.1, on the reverse strand, counting down.
AAACAGTACTACCTCAAGAAGGTTACACATTAACGAATGCCGAAAAAGACATCTTTTGTCAAACGTTATACAACATCAGGGAACCTCAAGGATACTGTTTAAATTTCTCGTGTTTAGTCACCCTAAAAGATAGGAAGCTCATCAGGCTTAAATCACATGAATATCAAATTCTAATGCAAGAGTTTTTGCCCATTGCAATACGGTCAATCATGCACCAACCCACACGATATGCTATCATCAAGTTTTTCTTTTTTCTTTTTAAATCAATATGTACTAAGGAAATCGTATTAGATGAACTAGATAAGATGCAAGAAGAAATTTGTGTCACACTCTACCTACTCCAAAAGTTCTTTCCTCTCTCATTTTTTGATATTATGGTCCATTTGACTGTGCACCTAACTAGGGAGGTAAAATTATGTGGTCAGGTATGCTTTCGTTGGATGTATCCCTTCGAACGATGTATGAAGGTTATTAAAGGACATGTGCGAAACAGAATTAAACCAAAGGGATGCATTGCTGAGGAGACTATTGCAGAAGAAACAATAGAGTTTTTCGGCGAATATAAAAAGTCCATGAAAACTATTGGTATCCCACGTGATAAACATGAAACTGATGAAAAAAATGAGGACGGCAAGCCACTGTCGGCCGGCAAATCAAGTGAAGTTTCTGCAGAACTCCTTCGGAAAGCACATTTGTATGTAATAGAGAATACAGATGAAATTGTACCGTATATCTAGTAAGTATTACTAACACATGTCTATTTAGTTACTTAAACTGATGCAACAAACATAATAACAAAACACCTTGTTTCGGGCAACATAAGCAGGTTTTGGAAACACAAAACCTGGGTAAGCGAAAAGCATTGCTGGAGAATGAGCACAGTATATCTTTTGTTACCTGGTTACGCAAAGAGGTAATTTATTTTTTTGTAACTGTTTGTTTGTTGTTCCTTCAATTTGAAGCTCATATATATACTTGTAATGAGATTCAAGTTGAGAGAGAATTAGCGATCTCCAAAAAAAGTGTATCAGAAACCATAAGGTGGATTTCATATGGACCACGCGCCACCATAGTCAAATATAGTGCATATAACATCAAAGGGTATACATTTCGTACTAAATGTAGTGATGGCAGCATTTACCAAAACAGTGGGGTTAGTGTTGTGATAGAAGATATCCACATATCCAAAGCAGTAGCAACCACAAGAAGCAAATTGTATTATGGGGTTTTGCAAGAGATATGGGTACCAGATCACCGTTCCAGGCAACTTCCTCTTTTCAAATGTGATTGGGTTAACCATCAGAATGGTGGGGTAAAACGCGATACTATGCTTGGTTATACACTGGTTGACCTGAATAATTTAGGCCACAAGGTTGATCTGTTCATATTAGCCTCACAAGCACGACAAGTGTTTTATGTGAAGGACCAGCTAAATAGAAAATTGTCTATTGTCTTCAACACACCTCTCAGGAATTACAGAGATACATATGATAAAATCGATGAGGAATTTAGTACTGTCATTCACCCGTACAATGATAACATTTTGCCACGTGTGGATGCACGTGACTTGTGTAATGAATCAAGAGATGATTACTATCGAACCAACTGTCGAGGTATTGTTATACCAAAATCCAAGTGATCGCACCATGTCATGCTGGAACACTAAGCTATATTGTAATACATTAGCCTTGTAAATTAGCCTTGTAAATTACCTTTTAATTATTTTATTGATTGATTATTTGTATCTTAAATTCTATGACTTCCACATTTTATTTTATAGTACAGTGCCATTTATTGTAGTACATTAACCTTGTAAATTACAACATAAATAGTTAGCATATATAAATTAAATGTCATATATAACAACAGTTTTACATTAATGACTTTAATATGCAAAAACAAGCTGAGAGTGGGATTCGAACTTGGATCCCAACCAATCCAGGTACAAAGAAACCTGTTAACCAAGTGAGCTAAATGTTAGTTCTGCTTGGAAACCAAAAACTTATTACATAACTATCAATGCTAGCTTTTGACCATAATACACACACATAATGTGACTAATATCAAACTTAATGATAATGTTTTTTTGCCCATTTTCCCCCTAAAGAATAGCCACATGAATATTTCACAACGTGACTGTTATGAATATATTCGTCACATATAATCACCTAAAATGTGCCCATAAACATCATTTAGTTACACATTTGTGAAATGGTGTGGTTATTATAAAGCCATAATTCACATGAACGTGCTACAAATTAATGTGACTATACATATTAGCTTTTGACATTCTAACACACACTACACTTTAGACACACATAGTAAGTTATGTGACCATATGTACCTGCTTTTGGCTACACTGCAATCATGTGTGTCACACCCCGCCTCGGCGGAAGGTTGCGAGGTGCGACTTTCATGAGATCACAACACAAGAATTATAATGAACGACTCCTATATGAGTCGTTTAACAAACTTCATTCAAATCTTAATTGTCTCAAACATAGATTAACCATTTTAAAAGTTTAACATCATAATTCCCAAAAGTTACAAACTTGATAAAGTTGGAAAATAAAAGAGTTTATGCAACATTTCGTCCATGAAAAATGCATCTCCTAACTTCAAAAGGGGTGCTACGTGGGCACAACTACCAAGCATCTTAGTTACTTGAGAATAACATGTAAAACGGGTCAACATAAAGTTGGTGAGCTCATAGGTTTTAGAAGTTGCAAAATATTACCATGAATCACAAGATTTTATGTTATATTGCAATACCACAATATAGAAAATGTATTATTATTGCCATAAGCTCATGAATCGAAACCTTAACAATTAGTTGCCTCACAAGTGTCCTATCCAAAACACTCGTAGTTCTCAAATGACAATGCATCCGTTTGACTTATAGTCAAGTTGGCGCTACCAACTCGGATGGGGGTGTCAACCCAATAGATCTATTCACAACATTCACGTTTATGTCCATAACTAACAATTCATGATAGAGGCCCAAAGAGAGGATAGTGTCAACTTATGCAATACATAACAGTTTATAAGTACTTGTGACCATAAAGAAAAGGAACATGTATTCTCACCCTAAAACATATTAAAACATGTAAAAGTCAGGGCCATGAGACTCACCTTAGGAAGAGAGCGAGAATTAGCAAGTATTAGTTTGAGTCTTGGTGGGATTAACGCATCCTAAATCACGTAAAACGTTTAAGTTTAGTTATATAGCATATACATAATAGTTCTAGCTTTTGTAAAGTTTCATCACCCATAGTTTTAGTTTAAGTGTCTCATGTTTAGTTAATCTTTGTTGAGTATGTTACATAATAATGTCTCCTTATAGTTACATATACAATCATCTAGTAAGAATGCAAGTCCATATCATGATATCCAAGAATGTATCATAAGTTTATTGATTACGGAAAAATAAGTTGTCGGTGCAACAGTTTAGTATGGACTATTTGGAGGTCGAATACTCCATGTTTTTAAGTGAAACCACTTGGGTTTGAAAGATAACACATAAATGTAATTTCAGTAACAAAATGGTGATCTTTATTTAAGTATTCATGGAGTTAAGACCTTGCAAAGTGAGGTATACGAATCTGTCACAGAATGCGCAACAGTTTCGTATGGGCTGTTTGGAGGTCGAATACTCCATGTTTTTGAGTGAAACCACTTGAGTTTGAAAACTAACACATAGAGGTAAATTTCAGTAGTAAAATGGTGGTAATTGGTAAATCATTCATGGAGTTATGACCTTGCAAAGTGAGGTATATGAATCTGTCACATCATGCACAACAGATTCGTATGGGCTGTTTGGAGGTCGAATACTCCATGTTTTTGAGTGAAACCACTTGGGTTTGAAAGATGACACATAAAGGTAATTTCTGTAGCAAAATGGTGGTATTTGGTGGAGTATTTATGAAGTTATGACCTTGTAAAGTGAGATATGGAAATCTGGACAGATTTTCATGTGTATGTGTGGGCTAGGATTTCGAGTCATAGACTACCATCCTAACTTATAGGTACTAAATCATTGTTTTAGACCTTTACCCACATGCATTTTCCATCATTTTTCCATAGTTTAATAAGTACTTTACATGCATGAGATCTTTGCAAGATTTTATAGATATGAATAAGTAAAGTTTTGTATCTTTTAAGACTTGACATAGGTTTGATCATGGATTATCACTTCTTTTTAACACATGAACATGTGCAAGTGAAAATCTACAAACATCAAGTTATTTTGTAGGCTTAGCCATACTTCTCAATATTTTAAATCAAAAGAAAATGGAAGAGATGATGTAGGCATAGCCATACTTTACATCTTTAAGCATGTAATTAAACAAAATGAATGCATGTACACATATATGTATATATTAATATTAATATGTAGGCATAGCCATACTTTATATTCTTACATAGAAGAAAGAAAAGAAAATGTATGTATACATATGTAAGTGTAGGCATAGCCTTACATGAAGATCTTACATATGTATAAAGAAATATATAAGATGTAGATATATATACATATAGATATACATATATTATATATGTTCTTGTATCATTCATCCGTGGGTGATGATTAGTTAAGAAAATGAAGGCATAGAGTAGAGAAATTCGTGTATCATCTTACCAACACAATCAATGATGATTCTAGTTTGTTTTAGTGGATGGAAGAGTTCTTGGAGTGGTGATTTGTGGTGGTTATGGTGGTGTTATGGTGGCTAATTTTTGGGGTGAAAAGGAGAGGAAGAGAGTGTTTAGAAGTGAGAAAATGTGTGTGTGTGTGAAAAGTGAGAAATGGATGGATGAGTAGTTTCTTTCATGCAAGTAAGTGTGATTATTGTCATGTTCTTATACCACACACACACACACACACACACACACACACACACACACATATATATAAATATATATATATATATGTATATATGTATATATATTTGTTTTTATCAAGTGAATTAATAAACATAAACGTAAGCAAATTGTCAAATTATGCATATCCACAGATAAACGTTTGCTTGGGTGTCGAGTTGCAACGATAGGGCATCTAAATGCAATGCTATTTAATTGTAGCCATTATATCACTAAAACTTATAGTTTAAACACATAAATTATTATGTCAAAAGTTTACCTGAAGGGAATCCAATCAAAAAATTTCCGGTTGTCACATTCTCCCCCTGTTAAAAGAATTTCGTCCCGAAATTTAGTTCCTAATCTCGGGTGGCTTGGGGTCGGAGAATAGGTGAGGATATTTGCGACGGATTTGATCCTCGCGTTCCCATGTGAATTCCGGGCCTCGTTTCGAATTCCACCTGACCTTTACTATGGGTATGCGACTCCGCTTCAAGGTCTTTTTGTTTCTCGATCCATGATCTCGATTGGTTCCTCGACAAAATGTAGTTGCTCATCGATTTGTATTTCTTCAATTGGAATGACAAGTATTTCATATGATAAACACTTTTTCAGGTTCGACACATGGAACGTGTCGTGTACGTTACTGAGTTCCTGTGGTAAATTGAGCTTTTATGCCACTGGTCCGATTCTCTCCAATATTTCGAATGGCCGGACATACCTAGGGTTCAACTTCCCTTGTTTCCCAAAATGGATCACGCCTTTCCAAGGCGATACTTTCAACATAACTCTATCTCCAACTTGGAATTCCAGTGGTCTGCGTCTCACATCTGCATAGCTCTTTTGGCGGTCACGTGCGGCCTTCAGCCTGTTTTGGATTTCTACAATCTTCTCGGTTGTTTCGTGTATAATCTCTGGACCGAGGATTTGACTATCTCCCACTTCAGTCCAGCATATGGGTGATCGGCACTTTCATCCATAAAGTGCTTCGAATGGGGCGGCTTTAATGCTGTAGTGGTAGCTGTTGTTATATGAGAACTCACATAGTGGCAAATGATTTTCCCAACCATTTCCAAAGTCGATGACACAAGCATGTAACATATCTTCTAGTGTTTGAAATGTCCTTTCGCTCTGGCCATCTGTCTGAGGGTGGTATGATGTACTCATATCTAAACGGGTACCTAAGGCCTTCTGGAGCGATTGCCAAAATCTAGAGGTGAAATGGCTATCTCTATCGGAGATAATCGAGACGGGCACCCCGTGCCTTGACACAACCTCCCTCAGGTAGATTCTGGTTAGTCTCTCCATTTTGTTGGTTTTCTTGATTGGTCGAAAATGGGTGGACTTTGTCAAACGGTCAACGATTACCCAAATTGTGTCACAACCGTTCGCTGTCTTGGGAAGTTTGTTTATAAAGTCCATTGTTATCTGCTCCCACTTCCATTAGGGTATCTCGGGTTGTTGTAATAACCCTGATGGTTTCTGATACTCGACCTTCACCTTGGAGCATGTCAAGCATTTGCTAACATAGGTGGCCACGTCAGCCTTCATGTTAGGCCACCAATACAACTCTTTAAGACCTTGGTACATCTTTTCGGCTCCCGGATGGATAGAATATCTAGATTTGTGTGCTTCGTCCATTACCAATTTCCTCAAGTCACCAAAACTCGGTATCCATACTCGATTCATGAAATATTGGATCCCATCGGACTTAAACTCAAATTGTTTATCCATACCACGCAGAGCCTCGCCTCTTACGTTCTTCTCCTTGATTGCCTCGAGCTGAGCATCACGGATTTGAGAGGTAAGGCTTGATTGGATGGTCATACCTAAAGCCCTAACTCGCAATGGTTTGACTTGTTCTTTTCTACTCAAGGCGTCAGCCACAACATTCACCTTGTCGGGGTGGTAACGAATCTCACAATCGTAATCACTGAGCAATTCAACCCATCTAAGTTGCCTCATATTCAGATCCTTCTGATAAAAAATGTGTTGAAGACTTTTGTGATCTGTAAACACGGTACACTTTGTACCATAGAGGTAATGTCTCCAGATCTTGAGAGCGAACACCACCGCTCCCAATTCCAAGTCATGGGTCGTATAGTTCTTCTCATGAACCTTAAGTTGACGAGAAGCATAAGCAATGACCTTCTCCTTCTGCATCAGCACACAACCAAGCCCTTTTCGTGATGCATCGCAGAAGACCACAAAATTCTCGGTTCCTTCTGGCATTGACAGTATCGGTGCACTACAAAGTTTCTGTTTCAGCAATTGGAATTCCGACTCCTGCTCATCATCGCAGTTGTACTTTGCTGCTTTCTGAGTCAACAACATCAGTGGTTTGGCTATCTTGGAAAAAATTTCAATGAATCGTCGGTAATACCCGGCGAGACCCAAAAATTGCCGTACCTCCGTTGGTGTCCTGGGCGTCTCCCAATTTTTGATAGCTTCAATCTTTGCGGGGTCAACATGTATCCCTTGACTATCAATGACATGTCCTAGGAATTGCAATTTTCTTAAGCAAAACTCACACTTTGAGAATTTGGCATACAATTCCTCCTTCTTAAGCAGTTATAAGATTGATTTTAAATGCCGCTCATGTCATTCCTTGCTTTTTGAATAGATCAGGATGTCATCGATGAACACGATGACGAACTTATCTAAATAGGTTTGCATACGTGATTCATGAGGTCCATGAACACTGCCGGTGCGTTAGTAAGACCGAATGACATTACTTGGAACTCGTAATGACCATACCGGGTTCTAAATGCTGTCTTTGGAATACTTGCTTCTCCGACTCTCAGTTGGTGATACCCCGATCGTAGGTCAATCTTTGAGTAAAAGCTAGAGCCTTGTAGCTGATCGAATAAATCGTCAATCCTAGGGAGTGGATAACGATTCTTCACGGTCAGTTTGTTCAACTCTCGGTAATCGATGCACATCCTTAAGGATCCATCCTTTTTCTTCACAAATAGAATGGGAGCTCCCCAAGGTGAGGAACTTGGTCGGATAAATCTTTTATCTAGTAGTTCTTGTAATTGGATAGACAATTCTTGCATTTCGGAAGGGGCTAATCGGTATGGTGTTCGGGCGACTGGTGCAGCTCCAGGCACTAAATCGATATGAATTCCACTTGTCGGACTGGTGGAAGTCCAGGCAAGTCGTCGGGAAAAACTTCGGGAAAATCCCGCACGATAGGCATATCCTCGAGCCGCCTCTCTTCCGAGTTCTTTTCTGTTATGTGTGCCAAGATTGCTTGGTACCCTTTCCTTAGGTACTTCCGCGTTTTCATACATGATATGATGTTCAATCTCGTCGCACTCTTCTCTCCCTGAATTATCAGAGTTTTACCACTAGCGATAGGGATGCGGACAATCTTAACGTAACATACTATTTCGGCACGATTCTTAGATAACCAATCCATGCCAACGATGATGTCAAAACTCCCAATTTCAACGGGTATTACATCTATGGAAAATAGTTTGTCGGCTATGATTAGAGAACATCCTCTAATTATACTGTCAGCTTCGATCAACTTACCGTTGGCTAGTTCTATTGAGTACTTAACGTCTAAGGCAGTTGGGATGATATCAAATAGTGGGCTAATTTTATCGGATACGAAACTTTTATCGGCACCAGTATCGAATAAAACCGAAACAATTTTATCATTTAGAAGAAACGGACCCGTGACTATGTTAGGATCTTGGCGTGCTTCATCAGTATTGATCACGAATGCTCTACCATAGGCTGTATTGTTGTTCTGATTCTTCAGCTTAGGGCATTCCTTCTTAAAGTGGCCAGCACTTCCACACCCGAAGCAAGTGTTTGGGGCGTTAGCGTTGGCAACAGGAGCGGGGCTCCGACAATCCTTAGCTTGATGGCCAGGTTCCTTACATCTTCCACAGGAGTTGCTACAAGCACCTGTGTGGTGCTTATTACAATGGTTACAGAATGGCTTGCTTCCCGCATAACCTTTCTTAGTATCCGGTCCTGCTGTATATGCCTTAACCGGCTCGAGCTTCTTGTTTTTATGTTGACTGTTATTTCCTCTAGGGTTCTCCACCCACTTCCTCTTACCATCTGAATTCTTGTCGCCAACATTCCTTATTATGGTTGGTCCACGTCGAACGATTTGATCCATCAGGTTATGGGCCATGCGAATGGCATCATGGATTGTGTCATGCTTGGATGAAGTGACATTTCCTTGAATTTGGGATGGAAGTCCCCGAATATAGCGTTCAATCCTCTTATACTCAGGAGTGACCAAAGACGGGCAAAGGAGTGCCAATTATTAGAATCGTCTTGTATACCCAGCTACATCAGTCTCCTTGACTGATAGATTCCAAAATTCAATCTCTAGTTTCTGTAGTTCGTTCCTCGGGCGGTATTCCTCAGTCATCATTTTCTTAAGATCCTCCCAAGAAATTTGGTAAGCAGCATCAATGCCCACAGATTGAGCGTATGAATTCCACCATGTCAGTGCACCATCCTGAAGGGTGCACGTTGCATATTTAACCCTGGAGGTTTCTGTACAATTGCTAATACGGAAGACTGACTCTAGTTTCTCAAACCATCGGACTAGACCGACAGCTCCCTCAGTTCCCATAAAGTTATAAGGTTTGCAATTCAAGAAGTCTTTATATGAGCATTCTCGGATCACTGGCTCCGGACCTCCTCCAGCTTCACTGTTCCTTTCGGCACCTCTGCTTCCGCTGCTCCTATTAGTCTCATAGGTGGCAATCGCATCAGCTACCCTCTGTGTTACTAGTCTCTCGATATCAGCAGCACTCATAGGTGTTCTCTTGGGTGGCATGTTTCTTGAAATCACAAGGTACAACAAGACAATGAGATATTATACAAGATAAAATTTCATCATGTGTACATGAAATAAACAATCACAAACCGCACAACCAACATCACAAGATAGTAAGATTAATAACCAAACAAGAGCATGAACTTAGACAAAATACTTGATTCATTGTTTGTGAAAACAGGCCGGGAATAAAACTTTCGGAAAATCCAAGCAAATCCATAAATTTATCCTCTAGGCACAACCTGCCATAGTAGGTTAAAAACCGAAATGAAACTATCCGCGAAACTGGCTCCAAAGTGCACTGACACGTCCCAAACTCTGCTCCATCGCGGCCATACGCTGCTCTGACCTAATCATGTGCTCCTCCGCTAGTTCAGCGCGCCTCTTGCTGTGCTCCACCCGTCAGCGTAAAGCAGTGACCTCCTCTCGAAACGTCTTAATATCGTCATCATCACAGTAGACTGAGTAATCCATGAGATTGATCCTCTTCTCAGCTTCCGAAAGTTGTGCCTGCAAGAGTTCCACCTTACCGGAATGTAACTCATCCTGGTCATACTCCAACTGATCAAGTCTCCTCTCCTGATTAACCAAGCGTGCTACCACAACGGGGATAATGTGGTGTACAGGCTCCAAAGTGAGAGGGGGTATGGGTATAGCGGTGGAGGATTCCCCAGCCTCTGATGTCATAGGTACTCCTTCTTCTTCTCTCCATGACTGGATCTTCTCCTACATCTAGGTCCACTTGCAGGCTCGCACTCGCCTAGTAGTGGTGTTGGTAGTCTCAGTGGGGGGAATGTGGAAAGTCTCAGTCTGTGGTGGGTGTACGGTCATCCAAGGGGTGAGCATCAATCATGGTCCCCCGGGGCGGAATGATCGGGGTGAAGAGGCTTGTTTTGGTTAGGTAGGGTGAGTGGGTGCAGTCTGAGTAGGTATGGTAGGGGAAAGATGGGGTTCTTCCGGATCGGGCTTGTCCTCAGTAGGTTCGGACTCATCCTCGAATGGCTCGGTCTCATCCTCGAATGGCTCGGTCTCATTGGAGGAAACGGTCTTCTCAACTCGGGTAGCGGACATAGGCATGAATGAGAGTGACTTAGGTGAGGTGACGAGGAATTGTGCAATCTCGATGTGTAACACCCCCAAATTTAATGTTTGGCGGAAGCATACTTTGGGTGTTACTAATCAATAATCAAAGCTCAAAGATATATAGTAAATGACTCTATATGCGTCGTTTTAAAAAAATATATTAATATGAAAATGTTTACAACATTTGAAGCTGTACATAGCTCGTGTTCGATTCAAATGAGAGATTTCAGTACATAAGTACTTGTTCAAAATATACTAATGCAAGAAAATCTCTAATATCTGCATGCTGACTCGAGCTATAGTATCCCTGATGGCAGTCCAACCTACTGCTGTGTACCTGTGAAACATGCTAAAATGGGTCAGCTAATGCTGGTGAGCTCACAGGTTTGAAATCAGATAGTATCGTATGAACCGCAAGATTTAAATAAGGATTTGCATCCAGCAAATAAGTAGTAGTGTATACAGCCATGAGCACATAGTCTGAGCTTAACTCGGGGGTCGGGTCCCATATAGAGAATTCCGAGCGAGGTGCCTCCACGAGTGCCTAATCCACACTCGTCTGAACAATTATTAGTACATCCGTTTACCCAGTTAGTGCATGCTAACCCGGACGAGGATGGTCAATCCTATATGGTACCATATGCTAATAATCACGTTACGTTGTATTACCAAACTATGCTTGTGACACCCGGTCAAAAAGTCAATTTTCGCGTGAAATTTAAACTTCAAAACATTTCTAAATAAATTATTATTGTTAAAAATAATATTTATTTACTCGAGTAAAGATATAAACATATTTCGTCTCAAATAAAATGTGTTATATTTAGTTGAGACAACGCAAAATAAAATTATAAAAACTTTGGCCCAAAAGTAATTCGAAAACATTTCAAAATATCAACGGAATTATGAACTCAAAATATAAAATTCATTTTACAATCGGGTACAAAAACACGGGTATTTTGTACTGTGGTTGGAGACCACAGTCCCCAAAATGGGATCTGAGTTTGGATAAAAGCCAAATCCCTCCCCATTTCACCTCATTTCCTTTTCTTCTTTTTCTCTTTCACCCACCTTTTCTCTCAACTTTCACCACACCACCACCACCTTAATCCGCCAAATAACACCACCAAACGACCTCCAATCTCGAAACTTATTTAGGGAAAAACGATCACCACGCAACGATCTACAATCCTATCTTTTCGGATTCTCCTCGCGCGGACTTGTAAGTTTCCGACAATTCTTGAAAACTCTCAAATCTTTGTTATTTTGCTTGTTTGCGGTTTAGATAAGCTTAAAATACTCAAATATGGGTTGGGTAAAAGAATCGGACTCAACGGAGGCCGGAAAACTTGTTTTCGGCTCAAATTCCGGCGAACAGTCGTGAGTGTCGCTAGTGTGCCAAAAACAGTACTAGCGACACTAGCTAAGTGTCGCTATGCCAAGTGTCGCCCCTATAGCGACACTACATAAGTGTCGCTGAATTACTTAATCAGATTTATATTAGCGACACTCCCTTAGTGACGCCAAAATTCTGAAGTGTCGCCTATAGCGACACTAACCAAGTGTCGCCAGATTACTTAACTTTTAGGAACCAGCGACACTATCCCAGTGTCGCCAACAGAACTAAGTGTCGCCATAGCGACACTAGCAAAGTGTCGCTAAAAACAGAAAACAGAATGTTTACAACTCATTTTTCACTAAGTGTCGAGACTCAAATTTTACCACCTAATTTTACTCCGAAATGGAATTTCGGAGCGTTTTTACTACAGCAACATAGTAGGAATAAAAATTTTCCAAGCTGACTTGGCAGCTCGACCCCAACCAGGGGCTCTGCCCCTTGGACCCCGCCAGGGGTTGCCACCCCTTGGACCCCCTCACCAGGGGCGCTGCCCCCGGACCCCCGTACACAATTTCCCACCTTGAACGACAAATGAATACTTACACAACTCACTTAGACAAACGGATTTGTCTCATACTTATATAACCTCACGTGTTAGGACACTAGGAGGTTACCTATCGAACGACGCGCGTATCGTAGGAATCGCCGACAACTCACAGGTGAGTTTCATAGCCCCACTCTTTCAAACGTTTTACTGTTTTCGGGGTGAGACCCATGCTCAAGCACTGTTTTCGAATTATATTAATAAATTTCTATAACTCACAATTATCTATATTACTGCCATATAATACGAAATGTGTAATACTTAGGAACTACACCCACCATACTGTTTTGAAATAGTATCAACACTTAACCTAGATAGGTTACAATCATATACAGTTAGATTGTTGGAAAACAATTACCACCCCATAACTTGATTAAGTTATCACCATTCATTGACCATATTGTCGTGGGACAATACTATCACTTATACTAGAACTGGTTAGTTCTACTTACATTGGACGACGACCATACGTTTACAGGATTAGTCTTCCTTTTAGGAACTAATACTGTCCATACAAATCAGGATCTTTATATACTCGCTAGGCTGAGGCTAGGAGTGTACGTTAATATCATACGTTAGTATAGAATTCTTATACTAATACAAACGACTAGGTGATGATTAGACATACCTAGGCTTATTGCAATACACTTAATATCTAAATGTCGTATATACGTATTTAGATACAACCAATTATTGTCGTGTGCCACATGATATCATATTAGATGTGTTTGTTGATTTGATTATATATATATATATATATATATATATATATATATATATATATATATATATATATATATATACACATACTTATACTTTATCTCGAGCACTTGGTGCCATCTACAATTTAACTATGTATATAGGTATACATACATTTATACAAACACAATCTACCTTAGTCGCACATGTCGTTGTACTGTCGGCTCAATCATCTCAAGTCGGGCATGTCGTAGTACTGCCGGCTCAATCACATACGTTGCTTGCGAGCAATGCGGTCGATGCCTGATTAGGCACAAAACGATGCCACGGTAAAGTGGGCACAAAACGATGCCACGGTATTGCAGTGGGCACAAGTACGATATCGCGGTAAAGCGATACACTCGATGGATGGGAGAGCTTATGCTCGTGATCCACACTCATTCACGGATGGGCGAGCTTATGCTCGTGATCTGCAATAAGTTAACGGATCGGTGAGGTTATCACGCGAGGCCGTTAGCTCAATCATGTCCGGGTTAGCTTACACTAACTGGGTAAACGGGCACACAAAACATTTTCAAACATGTCCGAGTTAGCTTACACTAACTGGGTAAACGGGCACACAAAACATTTTCAAACATGTCCGGGTTAGCTTACACTAACTGGGTAAATGGGCACACAAAACATTTTCAAACATGTCCGGGTTAGCTTACGCTAACTGGTCAAACGGACACATCATAACACCAAATCATAGATCTGCGGGTCTACAATTAACTGTTACTGGATGTAACACGCTATGCCAGGTGGCACAATAATTATTACTCAACGTCTTATGACGTGGTCATACAATTACCCGGTTTACAACTTAGGCATGTATTGCCTCACATTGATAGATTTAATTAATACCAGATAGGTATCCAGGCATGGAATGCCTCCATCTTTATGTACTTAGGTACACACTACGGATTACTTAGGTATTAGATACCTCGATTACTGTATACACATCTCTGTTACAATACTATAACAATACAAATCAAGATTGTAGATCTTGAACCATTTTCAAACATACAAGGTTATACTTTATGTTTCAACTAACAAACCTATGAACTCACCAGCTTTATAGCTAACTTGTTTTAGCATGTGTTCTCAGGTGCCCAGCAGGATTAGGATTGCTACAAGATTATGCTAGCTCGAGTCGCATATTTTCAAACAACGGGATTTCTCTGCATAACTTTTGTATTACAAATTATGTATTGAAATTATTTTGCGAACTCACAACTTGTATACATTTTATTTTGGAAATGTAATACTCCCTCCGTCCCAAAATAATTGTCCACCGACAAAAAACCCGCAGTTTAATAAAAGTACAATCATTACTGCTTTCTCTTTCTTACTTTTTGCAGAATGCCAGTTTTACCCTTAAGCAATTAATTACTACTTTCTTTAAAGTTTGTAATAACAATTTCAATTGAGGGTAATATGGTAATCACGACCAAAATTTCCTTTCTATATTTGGAAGTGGACAATTAATTTGGGACGTCCGAAAAAGGAAACATGGACTATATTTTTGAGACGGAGGTAGTAACTATTTTCAAACGTCTCATTTAGAGTCGTTCATTATGTATCTTATGCTGTGATATTTGATTTGGTAACACCCGACCCGACCGCTTCCGCAACCCGAAATTTGAGGGTGTTACAGATTGGTATCAGAGCCTAAGGTTATAGTGAACTAGGTTGCATTTAGTGGGCCTAGACTATGACCGTTAGGCAGTATTCCCAATTTGGTATAACTGGTTCAGGGATTACATCATATGAGTTTAATTTAACATAGCGTAGCTAACTATGTACAATTAAACAAAGATGATGGAAGATCTGAAAGGGGTTATATTGGAGAAGGAATGCACTAGTTGACTCTGATTGTTATGTGCTAAACACCTTAGGCTATTATATGTACTGTAGGTATATATGAATAGGCCTTACATGTGTACTATCTTTACGTATCTGTATATATATATATATGTGTTGAAAAAATATATATATAACACAATTCCGCTGTACCATCATATACTCGCGAAGAGGCACGTCGCCATCTTCCTCACCATCACGACTCGACACTACCTCGGGAAGAAGGTATAAACATTACCAATTGGGATGGAAACCCACACATGCTAAACGTTCACAAAATTTAAAACAAACAAACGAATTTCTAATCTTTGACCATACTGGTCACCATTGGATTAGCGTTGACTAAGTCCACAAAAATCATCTCAATAACAACTTGACCATCTAGATCATCACAAAACGATACCTCGGTGTTAGCCTTCGAGCTACAATTTGGAAATTTCGAAACATCAACGCAATCGATGGCCTTAGGGCTACACTCAAACAACTCACAGCACGTAGTGCTGCATTACACGGTATGTTGGCACGTTAGTACAACACTCATAGTATGTTAATACTACAATCGGCACGTTGGTGCTACACTCACAGTACATGGGTACTGCATTTCGGTGCTGCGGGCACTGCGTTACGGCATGTGGTGCTGCAATTCATAGTACTTCGGTACTACGTTCATGATACGTTAGTGTTACAATATATGTGCTTTTAGCACTGCATTACAGTACGTGGTTACTTCACTTTAGTACTTAGGGTACTACACTTTGATTTGCTAGGATTACATCCATAGTACTTTAGAACTACATTATAGTCTGCTAGACTACTACAATATAGTTTTGGTTGAACTACAGGTGAAATACAACTAGGTCGTTAGTACGACTACACATTTAAATTTTCTAAAGTCCGAGGACTTTTAAGCAGACACCTTAAGTGGTTTCTGGATCATCATCACTTTTATATCCGTGGGCAACGGTGTAATAAAGATTTACGTATACGACTACAATAATCAAATCTTTGAATAAAGATCTCACACTCTGTCATTTCATTCTTATTTAAGAACCATGCCGCCGAAACGACAATCGTACACACAAGCTGAACGTGACTAATTTGCTGATCAAAGAGTGGCTGAAGCTCTAGCTACTCGAAACCAAGCGCGACCATGCACCTATAAGGAATTCCTAAGTTGTAACCCGCCAAATTTCGCTGGAACTGAAGGGGCTTTCGGATTAATCCGATGGATCGAGAAAATGGAATCGGTATTCCACATCTGCAACTGCCCCGATGATTACAAAGTTAAATACTCTACCTAAACCCTCCAAGATAATGCCCTTACCTGGTGGAATTCCTACGCCCAAACTGTAGGGACCGACACCGCTCACGAACTTCCTTGGGAGGAACTGAAATGAATCATGAGGGACCAGTAATGTCCCAGTGAGGAACTACACAAACTCGAGAATGAACTCTGGCACCTCACCGTAAAGGACAACGACATCATGTCATACACCAATCGTTTTCACCAACTAGCACTTCTTTGCCCATCTATGGTGAGCCCCGAACAACAACGAATCGAAAGGTACATCGGAGGACTCCCGATGCAAATTGAGGGGATGGCCACCGCCTCTAAACCCGCCACTATTGACGAGGCTGTTCGCATGACCCACAAACTTATGGCACAGGTGGTTCGACACGGAACACCTGCAACTGAAAACCAACAAGGAAAATGGAATGGAGATTCTTGCACTAATCATAACCCAACAAATCAACCCGAACCCTTGAGGTCCTACGCCACCGAACCCAACGAGATGTCCGCAGACAGATAACCTGAGGGTGTCCACGACACGCGATGGTTATTAATATGATTAGGTAGTTACAAGGACTACCTTTGTAGTTGTTCGTTCAATTATAATGTCCAAATGACTACGATTTGGTTGTTTGGTTTAAGTTTTGAAAATGTGTACGGCCCGTTAGTGATTAGTTGTAATAATAATCTTCAACATTATTATTTTGATTTCGAATAATTATACTTAAAAAATATTTATAACTTTAGGTGACGGGGGTCCAGGGGCAGCGCCCCTGGTAAGCGAGGTTCCAGGGGTGGCAACCCCTGGCGGGGTCCAAGGGGCTGGCCCCTGGTTAGGGTCGAGATGCCAAGTCAACTCTAAAATTTTTTATATCTACTAAATTGCTTTGGTGAAAAACGCATCTGGACTTGAATTTGGGTGAAGTGATAAAATTTAGGTCTCGACACTTAGTAAAAATGAGTTGTAAACGTTCTGTTTTCAGCGTCACTTATAGCGACACTCAAGGGTTTAGGCGACACTTAGGAAGTGTTGCATGAAATGACAGATTCTGATTAATGGCGTCACTTGTGCAAGTGACGCATAGAGTGCGACACTTAAGGGAGTGTCGGTTGTAAGTGTCGGTACAAGTGTCATGAGTCACTAAGGTTAGTGACGGGTGAAATCTGTTCTCGATTGTAGGCGTCACTTAGACAAGTGACGATATAAGTGTCGGTTCATAGTGACGGGTATTTAATTTGCGACACTTATGGAAGTGTCGGGAAAAAGGGGTTTTATGCGGCACTTAGGCAAGTGACGCAAAATTAGGGCTTTTAGCGACACTCAATGCGTCACTTAAGTGACGCTATACTAGAGTCGTCGTTGCGTCACTTCGAGCTGTTGACGGATTTTTGAGCTAAAAACGTGTTTTTCGGCGACCACTTGGTCCGATTCTTTTACCCAACCCATATTTGGACATTTTAGGCATATCTAAACCAAAACCAAGTTTTATAACGAAGTTGTAAGCGGTTTCGAGAGTTTGTCGGAAACTTACAAGTTAACGCCGGAGAAATCCGGAAAGGTAGAAAAGTAGATCGTGATGAGGTGAATCTTTTCGTCCAAACGAGTTTTGAAATCCGAGGTCGTTTCGCGGTAGTTTTTGGGGATTAAAGGTGGTGGTGATTTTAGTGAATTAGAGAGAAAAAGAAGAGAGAAAGAGAAAGAAAAAGAAGAAGCGAGGTGGGGGTTGGTGGCCTCACCTCCTTTTTGGCTGATTTTTGATTCCCCATGTACGCGCTCCGTGCGGTGTTCGTTTTCCCAATCGTTTAAACATTGAATATTTCTTTAATACGTTTAAATATATATTTTAGAATACGAATAATATCCGATAATTTGGTTGAAGTATTTTATAAAATACTTTATACTTGAGTTATAAAATATAACTTATTCTTGTTTTAAATTGTTTGCGCATTTAATACATTTAATGTTTTAATCGCGTAGTCTTTGTTTGTATGATACGAAATGAATACGAAATATTATAAAAATAATATTTTGGATATAATTTTGTCATTAAATAATATTGTATTATTTAATAAAATTGTTCACCAACGTCCGTATTTAATTGAACCGAATTACATTCGATTTGAGATACGTATGATTTAATCCAATCGCATATTCATATATATTCATCAATATATATTTTGATACATTAATTAGCCTAACACAGAACTAATTACATGTATTTACAATTGATTAGGCCCTAATTAATAGTCCTAATTTGACGGGTGTCACACGAGGTCATCGTCGGACATGATTTGGACAGGGCTATTAGGGTTCGACATACTTTGTCATATAAGATAATAATATGTAAATAGGGAGCATATAACATAAATAAATATTTAACATGTACGTACCAACTTATCAATTAACATGTAATAAGCATGCATGGAACAAATACTTGATAAGTAGGCAAGGATGTACGGATTTAATAATTAGCAAGTACACCTAAAAAGTCCTTATTCTAGTTACGGCTATAGTCTAGGCCCACTAATGCAACCTAGTTCACTATAACCGGGGGCTCTGATACCAATCTGTCACACCCCGCTTCGGCGGAAGGTTGCGAGGTGCGACTTTCATGAGATCATAACACAATAATTATAATGAACGACTTCTATATGAGTCGTTTAACAAATTTCATTCAAATCTTAATTGTCTCAAACATAGATTAACCATTTTAAAAGTTTAACATCATAATTCCCAAAAGTTACAAACTTGATAAAGTTGAAAAATAAAAGAGTTTATGCAACATTTCGTCCATGAAAAATGCATCTCCGAACTTCAAAAGGGGTGCTACGTCGGCACAACTACCAAGCATCTTAGTTACCTGAGAATAACATGTAAAACGGGTCAACATAAAGTTGGTGAGCTCATAGGTTTTAGAAGTTGCAAAATATTACCATGAATCACAAGATTTTATGTTATATTGCAATACCACAATATAGAAAATGTATTATTATTATTTCCATAAGCTCATGAATCGAAACCTTAACAATTAGTTGCCTCGTAAGTGTCCTATCTAAAACACTCGTAGTTCTCAAATGACAATGCATCCGTTTGACTTATAGTCAAGTTGGCGCTACCAACTCGGATGGGGGTGTCAACCCAATAGATCTGTTCACAACATTCACGTTTATGTCCATAACTAACAATTCATAATAGAGGCCCAAAGAGATGATAGTGTCAACTTATGCAATACATAACAGTTTATAAGTATTTGTGACCATAAAGAAAAGGAACATGTATTCTCACCCCAAAACATATTAAAACATGTAAAAGTCGGGGCCATGAGACTCACCTTAGCAAGAGTGAGAGCATTAGCAAGTATTAGTTTGAGTCTTGGTGGGATTAACGCGTCCTAAATCACGTAAAACGTTTAAGTTTAGTTATATAGCATATACATAATAGTTCTAGCTTTTGTAAAGTTTCATCACCCATAGTTTTAGTTTAAGTGTCTCATGTTTAGTTAATCTTTGTTGAGTATGTTACATAATAATGTCTCCTTATATTTACATATACAATCATCTAGTAAGAATGCAAGTCCATATCATGATATCCAAGCATGTATCATAAGTTTATTGATTACGGAAAAATAAGTTGTCGGTGCAACAGTTAATTATAGACTATTTGGAGGTCGAATACTCCATGTTTTTAAGTGAAACCACTTGGGTTTGAAAGATAACACATAAATGTAATTTCAGTAACAAAATGGTGATCTTTATTTAAGTATTCATGGAGTTAAGACCTTGCAAAGTGAGGTATACGAATCTGTCATAGAATGCGCAACAGTTTCGTATGGGCTGTTTGGAGGTCGAATACTCCATGTTTTTGAGTGAAACCACTTGAGTTTGAAAACTAACACATAGAGGTAAATTTCAGTAGTAAAATGGTGGTATTTGGTTAAGCATTCATGGAGTTATGACCTTGCAAAGTGAGGTATACGAATCTGTCACAGCATGCACAACAGATTCGTATGGGCTGTTTGGAGGTCGAATACTCCATGTTTTTGAGTGAAACCACTTGGGTTTGAAAGATGACACATAAAGGTAATTTCAATAGCAAAATGGTGGTATTTGGTGGAGTATTTATGAAGTTATGACCTTGTAAAGTGAGATATGGAAATCTGGACAGATTTTCATGTGTATGTGTGGGCTAGGATATCGAGTCATAGACTACCATCCTAACTTATAGGCACTAGATCATTGTTTTAGACCTTTACCCACATGCATTTGCCATCATTTTTCCTTAGTTTAATAAGTACTTTACATGCATGAGATCTTTGCAAGATTTTATAGATATGAATAAGTAAAGTTTTGCATCTTTTAAGACTTGACATAGGTTTGATCATGGATTATCACTTCTTTTTAACACATGAACATGTGCAAGTGAAAATCTACAACCATCAAGTTATTTTGTAGGCTTACCCATACTTCTCAATATTTTAAATCAAAAGAAAATGAAAGAGATAATGTAGGCATAGCCATACTTTACATCTTTAAGCATGTAATTAAACAAAATGAATTCATGTACACATATATGTATATATTAATATTAATATGTAGGCATAGCCATACTTTATATTCTTACATAGAAGAAAGAAAAGAAAATGTATGTATACATATGTAAGTGTAGGCATAGCCTTACATGAAGATCTTACATATGTATAAAGAAAGATATAAGATGTAGATATATATACATATAGATATACATATATTATATGTTCTTGTATTATTCGTCCATGGGTGATGATTAGTTAAGAAAATGAAGGCATAGGGTAGAGAAATTCGTGTATCATCTTACCAACACAATCAATGATGATTCTAGTTTGTTTTAGTGGATGGAAGTGATTTGTGGTGGTTATGGTGGCTTATTTTTGGGGAGAAAAGGAGAGGAAGAGAGTGTTTAGAAGTAAGAAAATTGGTGTGTGTGTGTGTGTGAAAAGTGAGAAATGGATGGATGTAGGTTCTTTAAATAGAAGAAGCGAGAGGGGGGGGGGGGGGGGGGACTGGCCAAAGGGGGGGGGGGGGGGGGGGGGAGGGAGGGGAAAGGGTGGAGTTGGTGATTGGTGGAGAAATGAGGTGATTAAAGAGGGTGGGAGGTGATTAGTTGGTGTAATTATGATTTTATTAATTAAATTGAAGATTTAAATTAAATAAGTTTAAAAATCTGAATTATTAATTTAAGTAAGTTTTTAATTAAGTAATTATCTTATTTAGAATTAAATAAAAGTATTTATTTAATTGTCATGATTAATTTCATGCAAAGTTGATGAGTAGTTTCTTTCATGCAAGTAAGTGTGACTATTGTCATGTTCTTATACCACACACATATATATATATATATATGTATATATGTATATATATTAGTTTTTATCAAGTGAATTAATAAACATAAACGTAAGTAAATTGTCAAATTATGCATATCCACGGATAAACGTTTGCATGGGTGTCGGGTTGCAACGATAGGACATCTAAATGCAATGCTATTTAATCATAGCCATTATATCACTAAAACTTATAGTTTAAACACATAAATTATTATGTCAAAAGTTTACCTGAAGGGAATCCAATCAAAAATTTTCTGGTTGTCACAATGTGTGACAAACTCGACTACATGGTTTAGTCACATAAACAATTACTTCATGTGACCATAAAGTGCATATGATTTAGACACACAAACTAACACTCAATGTGACTAATATAATACTTAATAATAATGGTTGTTACCCATTTTGGCTCTAAAGAATAGCCACATGAATATTTCACAACGTGACTGTTGTGAATATATTCGTCACATATAATCACCTAAAATGTGGCCATAAACACCATTTAGCTACACATTTGTGAAATGGTGTGGCTATTATAAAGCCATATAGTCACATGATCATGCTACAAATTAATGTGACTATACGGATTAGCTTTTCACACTCTAACACACACTGCACTTTAGACACACATACTAACTTATGTGACCATATGTACCTATTTTTGGCTACACTGAAATTATGTGTGACAAACTCGACTTCATGATTTAGTCACATAAACAATTACTTCATGTGACCATATAGTGGCATTTGGTCACAGTGTTCAAGTGTGTGACCATATAGTGACCATATGTACCAGTTTTTGGCTACACTGAAATTATGTGTGACAAACTCGACTTCATGATTTAGTCACATAAACACTTACTTCATGTGACCATATAGTGGCATTTGGTCACAGTGTTCAAGTGTGTGGCGCAGTTTTGTCACATTTTATGTGTGTAACGTGAGCAATGCTTCAAACTTACTCTTCATTTGTCACGCGTTCCAAATTCATATGTGACTAAATAATCAGCAAAAAAACAGCAGTTCCTTTTAGCCACATAAATGTTCGAAGGTGTGGCAAATATATTTCAGAATGGTCACACGATTGGAGTTCAGATGTGACCAACTAATGACGTGAATTTTATTTTGGTATCTTTACTCACATAAATATTCTAATGTGTGACGATTTGATTTCGAGCATGTGTGACCAAAGCCCAGTTTTGTACTAGTGAAATTTATTATTAGTCATATACACTTTAAATAAATAATTAAAAACTTTACATATATATTACATATTTTTATTTAAAAAGGAGAATCTCAAATATCAAAAATATACTTAATTAGTATATAACTTTTAATTAGTTAAGTAAGAGAGTTTAAAAAATAAACATCAAATCTTGAACTGGATTGTTAACTAACCTATTCTTAAAATGTAACAAGGATTACTTAATAACAATTGTCAAATCAAGTGTATTGATGGTTTATTTATAGACTAGTTAGTATTACGACTATGCGTATTACACATATGCTCAGCCCTAAGGTTCGTTACTTATTTCAAATATCATGGCTACAGATATGCAATAAGTAATAACATTCGTATTGTATATACACATATAAGTGTATATCTGATATATGTTCATGTAAATTTACCTCGTCACCGGAATGTTGATGTTGTTTTTATCCTATGCTAATATTTAACGACATAGATATTAATTAAGAGTACAAACTTTATAAATTATTAGCTATAATGGCTAGTATATACTTACGTAGGTTGTCAGACTTTACGACTACAGGTTGTGTTACAAGCTAGTCTAACATTTTAAAAGTATGAAATTTAATGATATATCAAATTTAAAAAGTGTTAGGATGTTTTATCGTAACCTTAAAATATATAAATACGAGATAAATTGCATTTATATTATATAGTATTATGTTTAATAGTTAGGCGTATTATATAAATGTCATATAATCATACAATATTGTCATATTTGCTCTCGATACGTTACTGTGTTACATTTTAAAAGTATCAAAATGATAAGACATCATATCTAAAAAGTGTTAAGGGTGTAAATTTATAGTTTACATAGTAAGAGAAGTTTTTGAAGTAGGTTAAACATGCTTAAGCTTTGTTTTACATTTTAACAACAACAAAAGAGTAAGATTTTGAAAGTGTATCAAAATGATAAGACATCATATTTAAAAAGTGTTAAGGGTGTAAATTTATATTGTGCATAGTAAGAGAAGTTTTTGAAGTAGGTTAAACATGCTTAAGCTTTGTTTTACATTTTAACAACAACAAAAGAGTAAGATGATGCATAAATCGTAGAAGGAATGAGTACGTAGTCAACATTTTAGAAGGTGTATGTTGATCGTAGATATTTAATCATGCAAGGTCAAGTTTTAAGATAAAAATAATGATATAAATGATTTTTTTTTCTTTCTTGATTTGTTAATACACATATCAAGCTTACAGAAGCTTAGGTGTCAAAGTTAAAGAATCTTAGTTGTCAAGTCTTAAGAGTATATGTTGTTTTTATTAAGTAATGATTATATTTATGTCTAGTACACAAATTAACTTTGAGTTTCCTTTAAGATTCGAGAAAACGATATAACCCATAGTTGAGTCAATTATATGGATAGATATATATTGATTCAAATTTGATGGTCAATTTTAGCGATTAGCTAGGTTGTCAAGTTAAAAAAATGCATGATATTACACGTTTATAAGTATGTATAACTAAGATTGATTGTGCTAAATAAGTATTATTATTGAACTTCAAAAAATGTATACTTTTAAAATCCCGCCACAACGCGCGGGTAGGATAAACTGATTTAGAACAATCATGATCAGTAAGGAAGTGTCTGGAATTCGGAAAACATGTGATGTAGAGTACAGATGTGCGAACGAGAATAAAATCTGTTGATTCTCTGAATATCGGATTAATTTCTTCCAACACACGTTGATTCTTAAGAATGGCGTGGTTAGTTTAAATTTCAACTCAATTAAACAAGACAATTTGAGAGAAAATGCAAATTTCATAAAATCAAAAACTGAACTGTCTTCAATCTCAATGGAACCCTAAAAAGAAAGCAGGAATTCAAAATAGACCTAAAGACATAATAGACCATACAGAAAGCCCAAAATAAAAATAAAACACAAAATTTCCCATAACTTATTCTAGGAGGCATTTTTAGGCTACGAAATCGTGTAAACCACCTATGCCTGTTTACCAAGAGGTGGGCCTCGTTCTAAGCTTTAATTCGACATCTCATAGGCCTGAAACGGAGCCTCGTAGCCCAAGTTATGACCTTTTTCGTGAAGCCCCTTTAGTTACACGATCGTCAACGTTGAGCCCACACCAACATGTTACTGTTTAAATTCATGGTATTGATCGTCAGTCCCCTGAAGACGAAGGATTGCACAATGGGCAATGCCACCAGACCCCATTATAATGGGCCTTTAAATTTTGAATATAGTCTTTGTGTATATGTTCAATTTAAGCCTTCCTAATGCAAGTCCACGTACCATATATCATATATTTAGATTCATCTTTTTAAGCAGAGGGCCCAATATCAATTTGCATTATAGTTTTTTAAGCAGAGGGCCAAAAGAAAATTAAGGGTCTCTTTTTATCGTAGCATCAGGCCAACAAATTTAAGCTCTGGGCCTGTCGGTCTGATCGTTTATCTAACTTTTAGACACACATTAGCCTAAAATATATGAGTATCTGGTTGGTATTAGGGCAGCAAACGATTTGAGCTTTTATCGAGCAACTCGAGCTCGGCTCGAGCTTGAGCTTGTTTGAGTCGAGCTTTTATCGAGTTTGAGCCCGATCTCGAGCTTAAAAGTAGAGTTCGAAATATATATCGAGCCGAGCCTGAGCCTTTAAGAGCTCAGCTCGATCTGTTATCGAGCTTTTATTGATATGTATATTTTTATATTGTATATATGTAATTTTGAATCTAAAATGATTTTATTGTCATACTTTAAATATTATTATACTACTTTACATATGTTATAAGTACATTTCACACTATATGCTTGTTTTATATATATTTTTAAAATAATTGAAACTGAAGTTTCAAGCAACTTTATCAGTTTTGAGTTTTATATTATTCAAATACAAGAAATAGCTCTAAATTTTCTTTACTTAAAATTAATATCTTCACCAACTCTAACCCGGCCTAGTTTCAACTTTAAAACAGCCCAGTTCATGCCGATTCGCAATATATAGTTAACATGAATTATGGACACTAATGTCAATGGATTCGTTAGATAAATGATAAAATTAACAAGTGGATGGTGATCACTTACTTGAAATGATTAGTAATGTTGCAAGTATAACAAACTAAGATAACCAAGGTTTCTCCATGTCTTTAGTGTGCAATACAAAACGCTTTACACTTGAATGAATATCTATTTAATGGAAATCCTTTGATATATTTATAGCATCGCATACATGCTAATGTAAAATATTAAATTATAAGGATATTCTACTAATAAATACATGTTTCATGCAATTAATGTAGACATTAATGCGATATTTATGAACCTTATCATTTTAATGTAACCTTTTTTTAATATAGTATGTATTTACAATTCTTCTACAGTATTTGACAATGAGATACCATTTTTAATTAATATGGATGTTATCCTAACTTAATTACTATATTATTACTAAATTTATATACATTAATATAATTGATGTGATACTTACCACATATATAATTAGCGGATCAGAATGGTCTAGCTATAAATTAAACCTAAATCAAATTTTAAATATATAATCCTTAGAAGTATACATAATATGATCAATTAACATGCATAGGTAAAAGGAGTTATCAATTAACAGCTTAGTATTATAAGTTTAGCAAGATTGTCTTCGAGGAATATTATGAAATGCTTTAACATGAAACTAAAATAATCTTATGGTAAATAATAATGCATAAATAAATAAACACATATAAATCCAACAAGGTATTAAACATAGATATGATATACTTTCCATGAAACAACTCCTAAATATAAAACTAAATCACGATACAATTAATAAATTTTATTATATTATTAATAACGTATATGCGGTTAAAAGGGCATCTTAAATCAGATTATTAAATCAAAAACTCTTAATAATTAATCAACAACAAATGCATAATTAAACTTAATATAAAATGCAGATAGTTACTCGCTGAGTTATGGAAGAATTCTGTGAGTTTCAGTTTCAGCTTCTTATCATGGAAACTTTCATTTAATAACTAGACTTGATATAAATCATTTCCCAAATCACTAATCCATGTACTACCTTTATGGAGATTGTATAGGAAGGGTTGACAATCAAACATTATAGATTATGTGTCAATCATATAAATTAAATCATAAAAGTGATGTTGAGAAATCTCATAAGATTATTTGATAGTATTACTTAAATATCTGATATATATTTGATAGTATAGTTGTTTACAAAATAAAGTGTCATAAATTACCGACTAGGATAGCATCATTTGTGCTGAGTTACGTTTTTCTCTTGCACGCATATTTGCACTTAAACGAGCATAGCCAAAGAGTAATGAACATATACGAAGAAAAATAAGTTAAGGAACTCATATACGATATAATGCAATTATTTAATCACGTCATAACGCATATAATTATTTTCTCATAATAGATGTTTGGTCAAAGTTCTCTATATATAGCAACAACACCTGCCGTTTAAACAATTAGCCAATTTGACTATGCCACAATAATCATGGCAATCTTCTTTAACATTACAAGATGGAGCAGGACAGACATTTCGATAACACAAATTCACCCGGCCACATTGCGGAGTATCATTTAATTGCGTGTTGATAAAAGGAGTTGTGTCACCTTCTCCGTTGATTCCTGCAACTAAAAATGAAATAAATTACCCTAAATCTTGAGTAAATTTTACAAACTATGTATATTAAAATTTCAAGGTAGATACCATGATCGAAATTTAACGTTTTTTGTTTTTTAATATCTAATTAAATAGCTACAACTAAACTTTTGAAACTAGATATGAGTATAAGGTAACCTTTAAATCTCAAGTTTAAATCACCCAAATTAAATAGGCTTTTGTCAATGTGTATCTCGAGACAAACATGTATTATATGAAACAAATATTAATTTACATACTTAAATATGCATAAATAGAATGAATGAGTATTAAATGCATACTCCCTCCGTCCTACCACTACAAGTGTCCACATTACTATTTTGGGTTGTCACAAATAAGTGCCCATTTCCATTTTCAACCAACCGTAAGAGACTTTAGTAGGTAGATATGTTATTTGTTTGGTTAAAAGTGTAGTTAGTGGAGAATTCTAAAACTATATGCAAAGTCAAAGTGGTTACTTTGACTGAAATGGACGGTGTAATAAATACATTGAAGGAGTACAAAATATATTAAAATGCTTAATATTTTTAACATAGTACAATTATATATCTAAAAAAATTGAAGCTAAAGCATTTAAATAAGTTTATCAATTGTGAGTTTAATATTATTCAAAAATAATATAACAACACATAAGAGAATTATAATATATCATAATCAAAACCGGCTTTAAAATTACTTACAGATTAAAATATGCGGAAATATATTGAATTAGAATTAAATGAATATTAAGTACAATTAAGGAGTATCAAATACATTAAAATGCTTAAATATTTTACATTAGTACAACTATATACCTAAAT
This sequence comes from Helichrysum umbraculigerum, assembly GCA_949592205.1. Lineage (NCBI taxonomy): Eukaryota > Viridiplantae > Streptophyta > Magnoliopsida > Asterales > Asteraceae > Helichrysum > Helichrysum umbraculigerum. The sequence continues at coordinate 29,076,927 of CATIUR010000007.1, read as the reverse complement.
AATTGCAATTAAAGTTTTCAAGTCAGTTTATCAGTTTTGAGTTTTATATTATTCAAAAAGAAGAAAAACCTGTAATTTTGTTTACTAGAAATTAGTATCCAAACCAAGTGTAGTTTTTTTTCGGGTCTAGTTTAAACCTTAAAACATACTAGTTCGTGCCAATTCCCAATCTATAATTAACTCGATTTTTGGACACTAATGTCAATGAATTTGTTAGACGAATGATAAAATTAACAAGTGGATAGAGATTACTTACTTGATATGATTAGTAGTACTGTTGCAAGTATAACATACTTAGATAACCCAAGTTTCTCCATGTGTTTAGTATGCAATACAATACGCTTCACACTTGACTCAATATTTATAGCATCACATGCATGCTAATGTAAAATATTAATTATAAGGATATTCTGATAATAAATATGTGTTTTATGTAATTAATGTAGATATTAATGTAATCTTTTTTATATAGTATGTATTTACAATTCTTATACGGTATTTGACTATGAAATATCACTTTTAATTAATACTAGTTTAAGACCCGAAAAATTTACGGGTTGACTTTATGATATGTCTTATATGGATGTATTATATGGATTTAATAAGTGTGTTGGTGTTGGTATACGGTACATCGGTTTGTATTTTTTAATTTTAAATGAAACATGTATTAAGGATTTAAATTGTGATAGATTTTGGATTGAAAAGTCCAAATAAATAAATTAATTAATAGGGATAATATTGTGTATGATATCACTTTGTTATTTGTATTGATATTTAATAATACTATATTACTTAAAATCGTACATATTAGTTTTTCAAATAAGCAAATTTACCGGTTCAGCAAGTAAGTATTATTTTATACTTGATAAATAACGCTCTTTGCAGTGCATTTGTGGTTTTTGTCCATCTAAGTTACTCTCTGTAATTTAAATCAACAAACTATCATGCATTACTTTTGTCTTTTTAACTTTGACGAAAGATGACAAAACATGACAACTCAAATGCAGGCTTTACTGACCCGAATGACGTTAACACAACCTTAGAAGATTAAATGGTAAAAATTTTTTTTAGGGATGTAAATCGAGATATAGAGAAATTAGTGTCAAAAGAGCAAATTAATTAATCAATTCTTGATAATATTGTGCATGATACCACTTCCTTTTTTGTATTTGTATCGTTCTTTAATACTAATAATACTATATTATGTACTGAAACTTTGAATTGGTTATTTAAAAAGTTAAATTATTAGTTTTAAGGTTTCAAATTTTGTAATTCGGTATCGTTTTTTTCCCGTGTTTCAAATTTGCGTGGTATTTTAAATAAATAATTTTTTTTGTTTCGTCAAAGATACATACATGAGGTTAACCTAAACATGCGAATAAATATGAAAAACCAATGGGTAATACCAATTGGGTACCTAACGGGTATTGGATCAGGTATCAGTACGAATATTCTAAACCGATATGTGTACAGATACACTAAAACCCGCCGGAAATTGACCCGTTGGCATCCATAATCCAAACATTGTAAATTAGTAATTGGTAAAAGAATTCAAAAAAGACGGTAGTATGGGTACAAATACACTAAAATCCACCGGAACCTGACATGTTGGCATCCATGATCCAAGAATTGTAAATCAGAAATTGATAAAAGAATTTAATATAGTAGGTCGTATAAGAATTCAAATCACTGGGCGATGGAATGAATATTAAATTTTTTGAATTGCAAATAACGTATTGGGTTTTTTCAGAAAATATAAAATAAATAAGATTGTAGGAAGAGTTTGAATTATAGAATAAATAATAAATTATAAAATATTTGGAGGGTTATATACAATTAAAGGAAAAACAGATAATTTATATTGTAAATATTGAAAGGTGTATATTGTAAATATAGAAGGGTAATTTGGTCTTTTAGTCAGATAATAGTGGGATTAATGATGTTATGAGATAAATTAAGGGTTAGATCTTAATTGTTGATCTCCATCTAATGGTTCTTATTCTCTAAAAAATTTTCTTTTAATATATAAGATATATAGATGGATCTTATCCTAATTTAATTAATATATTATTATTAAATTTGATATTTATTAAAATAATAGATGTGTTAGTTATCTCATATATAATTAGCGGATCAGAATAGTCTAGCTATAAATTAAACCTCAATCAAATTCTAAATTTACAATCTTAGGAAGTATACATAATATGACCAATTAACATGAATAGGCAAAATGACCTATCAATTAATAGCATAGTATAATAAGTTTAGTAAGATTGTCTTCAAGGAATTTATGAAATGTTTTAACAGCAACCTAAAATAATCTGATGGTAAATAATAATGCATATATAATAAATAAACATACATAAATCCAACAAGGTATTATATATAGATATAATATACTTTCCTTGAAACAACTCTTAAAAATAAAACTAAATCATGATACAATGAATAGATCATTATATTATTAATAACGTTTATGCGTCTAAAAACATATCTTAAATCAAATTAATAAATCAAAACCTACTAGTATTCTATCAACTACAAATGCATAATTAAACTTAATATAAAATGCAAACAGTTACTGTCGCACCTCCAAAATCACTGTTTAGCTGAAGCATCATTTGAGTGCGGCTAATCTGGTAATCAAGCACAAAGGTACAATGAACGACTCTATATGCGTCGTCTAACAAAATATATTGATATTATAAAGTTTACAAAAGTATCCAAGTTCGCAATCTTTCCTGAGAGATTCTAATACATATCTAAGCTATACAAAATATAGAAATGCAAGAAAAATCTCTGGTAGTTGTAATTTGCATATAACTCGAGCTATGTATGTATGTGTCCTGAATGAGCAGACCTACTGCTGCTGAGTACCTGAGAATACATGCTAAAAGGTCAGCTAAAAGCTGGTGAGCTCACAGGTTGATCCGTTCATATTAGCCTCACAAGCATGACAAGTGTTTTATGTGAAAGACCAGCTAAATAGAAAGTTGTCTATTGTCTTCAACACACCTCCCAGGAATTACAGAGATACATATGATGAAATCGATGAGGAATTTAGTACCGTCATTCACCCGCACAATGATAACATTTTGCCACTTGTGGATGCACGTGACTTGGGTAGTGAATCAAGAGATGATTACTATCGAACCAACTGTGGAGGTATTGTTATACCAAAATCCAAGTGATCGCACCATGTCATGCTGGAACACTAAGCTATTATTTTATGGAATGATTATTTGTATCTTAATTTCTATGACTTCCACATTTTATTTTATAGTACAACGCCATTTATTGTAGTACATTAACCTTGTAAATTACAACATAAATAGTTAGCATATATAAATTAAATGTCATATATAACAACAGTTTTACATTAATGACTTTAATATGCGAAAACAAGCTGAGAGTGGGATTCGAACTTGAATCCCAACCAATCCAGGTACAAAGAAACCTGTTAACCAAGTGAGCTAAATGTTAGTTCTGCTTGGAAACCAAAAACTTATTACATAACTGTCAATGCTAGCTTTTGACCATAACACACACACATAATGTGACTAATATCAAACTTAACGATAATGTTTTTTGCCCATTTTCCCCCTAAAGAATAGCCACATGAATATTTCACAATGTGACTGTTGTGAATATATTCGTCACATATAATCACCTAAAATGTGGCCATAAACATCATTTAGTTACACATTTGTGAAATGGTGTGGCTATTATAAAGCCATAATTCACATGAATGTGATACAAATTAATGTGACTATACATATTAGCTTTTGACATTCTAACACACACTACACTTTAGACACACATAATAAGTTATGTGACCATCCCCTGCTTTTGGCTACACTGCAATCATGTGTGACAAACTCGACTACATGGTTTAGTCACATAAACAATTACTTCATGTGATCATAAAGTGGCATATGATTTAGACACACAAACTAACACTCAATGTGACTAATATAATACTTAATGATAATGGTTGTTACCCATTTTGGCTCTAAAGAATAGCCACATGAATATTTCACAACGTGACTGTTGTGAATATATTCGTCCCATATAATCACCTAAAATGTGGCCATAAACACCATTTAGCTACACATTTGTGAAATGGTGTGGCTATTATAAAGCCATATAGTCACATGATCGTGCTACAAATTAATGTGACTATACGGATTAGCTTTTCACACTCTAACACACACTGCACTTTAGACACACATACTAACTTATGTGACCATATGTACCTATTTTTGGCTACACTGAAATTATGTGTGACAAACTCGACTTCATGATTTAGTCACATAAAAAATTACTTCATGTGACCGTATAGTGGCATTTGGTCACAGTGTTCAAGTGTGTGACCATATAGTGACCATATGTACGTTTTTTTGGCTACACTGAAATTATGTGTGACAAACTCGACTTCATGATTTAGTCATATAAACACTTACGTCATGTGACTATATAGTGGCATTTGGTCACAGTGTTCAAGTGTGTGGCGCAGTTTTATCACATTTTATGTGTGTAACGTGACTAATGCTTCGAACTTACTCTTTATTTGTCACGCATTCCAAATTCATATGTGACTAAATAATCAGTAAAAAAAATAGCAGTTCCCTTTAGCAACATAAATGTTCGAAGGTGTGGCAAATATATTTCAGAATGGTCACACGATTGGAGTTCATATGTGACCAACTAATGACGTGAATTTTATTTTGGTATATTTACTCACATAAGTATTCTAATGTGTGACGATTTGATTTCGAGCATGTGTGACCAAAGCCCAGTTTTGTACTAGTGAAATTTATTATTAGTCATATATGCTTTAAAAAAATAATTAAAATTTTTACATATATATTACAAATTTTTATTTGAAAAGGAGAATCTCGAATATCAAAAATATACTTAATTAGTATGTAAATTTTAAATAGTTAAGTAAGAGAGTTTAAAAAATAAACATTAAATCTAGAACTGGATTGTTAACTAACCTATTCTTAAAATGTAACAAGGATTACTTAATAACAATTGTCAAATCAAGTGTATTGATGGTTTATTTATAGACTAGTTAGTATTACGACTGTGCGTATTACACATATGCTCAGTCCCAAGGTTCGTTACTTATTTCAAATATCATGGCTATAGATATGCAATAAGTAATAACATTCGTATTGTATATACACATATAAGTGTATATCTGATATATGTTCATGTAAATTTACCTCGTCACCGGAATGTTGATGTTGTTTTTATCCTATGCTAATATTTATTTACATAGATATTAATTAAGAGTACAAACTTTATAAATTATTAGCTATAATGGCTAGTATATACTTACGTAGGTTGTCATACTTTACGACTACAGGTTGTGTTACAAGCTAGTCTAACATTTTAAAAGTATTAAATTTAATGATGTATCTAATTTTAAAAGTGTTAGGATGTTTTATCGTATCCCTTAAAAATATATAAATATAAGATAAATTGCATTTATATTATATAGTATTATGTTTAATAGTTAGGCGTATTATATAAATGTCATATAATCATACAGTATTGTCATATTTGCTCTCGATACGTTACCGTGTTACATTTTAAAAGTATCAAAATGATAAGACATCATATTTAAAAAGTGTTAAGGGTGTAAATTTATAGTTTACATAGTAAGAGAAGTTTTTGAAGTAGGTTAAACATGCTTTAGCTTTGTTTTACATTTTAACAACAACAAAAGAGTAAGATTTTAAAAGTGTATCAAAATGATAAGACATCATATTTAAAAAGTGTTAATGGTGTAAATTTATAGTGTGCATAGTAAGAGAAGTTTTTGAAGTAGGTTAAACATGCTTAAGCTTTGTTTTACATTTTAACAACAACAAAAGAGTAAGATGATGTATAAATCATAGAAGGAATGAGTACGTAGTCAACATTTTAGAAGGTGTATGTTGACCATAGATATTTAATCGTGCAAGGTCAAGTTTTAAGATAAAAATAATGATATAAATGATTTTTTTTCTTTCTTGATTTGTTAATACACATATCAAGCTTACAGAAGCTTAGGTGTCAAAGTTAAAGAATCTTAGTTGTCAAGTCTTAAGAGTATATGTTGTTTTTATTAAGTAATGATTATATTTGTGTACAGTAAACAAATTAACTTTGACTTTCCTTTAAGATTCGAGGAAACAATATAACCCATAGTTGAGTCAAATATATGGATAGATATATATTGATTCAAATTTGATGGTCAATTTTAGCGATTAGTTAGGTTGTCAACTTGAAAAAAATGCATGATATTACACGTTTATAAGTATGTATAACTAAGATCGATTGAGCTAAATAAGTATTATTATTGAACTTCAAAAAATGTATACTTTTAAAATCCCAACACAACGCGCGGGTAGGATAAACTTGTTTAGAACAATCATGATCGGTAAGGAAGTGTCTAGAATTCGGAAAACATGTGATGTAGAGTACAGATGTACAAACGCGAATTAAATCTGTTGATTCTTTGAATATCAGATTAATTTCTTCCAACACACGTTGATTCTTAAGAATGTCGTGGTTAGTTTAAATTTCAACTCAATTAAACAAGACAATTTGAGAGAAAATGCAAATTTCATAAATTCAAAAACTGAACTGTCTTCAACCTCAATGGAACCCTAAAAAGAAAGCAGGAATTCGAAATAGACCTAAAGACATAATAGACCATACAGAGAGCCCAAAATAAAAATAAAACACAAAATTTCCCATAACTTATTCTAGGAGGCATTTTTAGGATATGAAGTCGAGTAAACCACCTATGCCTGTTTTCCAAGAGGTGGGCCTCGTTCTAAGCTTTAATTCCACAGCTCATAGGCCTGAAACGGAGCCTCGTAGCCCAAGTTATGACCTTTTTCATGAAGCCCCTTTAGTTACACGATCGTGGGCCTATAGCAAAATAAGAGCCCGATCTTCAACGTTGAGCCCACACCAACATGTTACTGTTTAAATTCATGGTATTGATCATCAGTCCCCTGAAGACGAAGGATTGCACAATGGGCAATGCCACCAGACCCCATTATAATGGGCCTTTAAATTTTAAATATAGTCTTTGTGTATATGTTCAATTTAAGCCTTCCTAATGCAATTCCACGTACCATGTATCATATATTTAGATTCATCTTTTTAAGCAAAGGGCCCAATATCAAATTGCATTATAGTTTTTTAAGCAGAGGGCCAAAAGAAAATTTAGGGTCTCTTTTTATCGTAGCATCAGGCCAACAAATTTAAGCTCTGGGCTTGTCGGTCTAATCGTTTATCTAACTTGTAGACACACATTAGCCTAAAATATATGAGTATCTGGTTGGTATTAGGGCAGCAAACGATTCGATCTTTTATCGAGCAACTCGAGCTCGGCTCGAGCTTGAGCTTGTTTGAGTTGAGCTTTTATCGAGTTTGAGCTCGATCTCGAGCTTAAAAGTAGAGCTCGAAATATATATCGAGCCAAGCCTGAGCCTTTAAGAGCTCAGCTCGAGCTGTTATCGAGCTTTTATTGATATGTATATTTTTATATTGTATATATGTAATTTTGAATCTAAAATGATTTTATTGTCATACTTTAAATATTATTATGCTACTTTACATATGTTATAAGTACATTTCACACTATATGCTTGTTTTATATATATTTTTAAAATAATTGCAACAGAAGTTTCAAGCAACTTTATCAGTTTTGAGTTTTATATTATTCAAAAACAAGAAATAGCTCTAAATTTTCTTTACTTAAGTTTAATATCTTCACCAACTCTAACCCGGTCTAGTTTCAACTTTAAAACAGCCCAGTTCATGCCGATTCGCAATATATAGTTAACATGAATTATGCACACTAATGTCAATGGATTCGTTAGATAAATGATAAAATTAACAAGTGGATGGTGATCACTTACTTGAAATGATTAGTAATGTTGCAAGTATAACAAACTTAGATAACCAAGGTTTCTCCATGTCTTTAGTGTGCAATACAAAACGCTTTACACTTGAATGATTATCTATCTTACGGAAATCCTTTGATATATTTATAGCATCGCATGCATGCTAATGTAAAATATTTAATTATAAAGATATTCTACTAATAAATACATGTTTCATGCAATTAATGTAGACATTAATGCGATATTTATGAACCTTATTATTTTAATGTAACCTTTTTTTAATATAGTATGTATTTACAATTCTTATACAATATTTGACAATGAGATACCATTTTTAATTAATATGGATGTTATCCTAACTTAATTACTATATTATTACTAAATTTATATATATTAATATAATTGATGTGATACTTACCACATATATAATTAGCGGATCAGAATGGTCTAGCTATAAATTAAACCTAAATCAAATTTTAAATATATAATCCTTAGAAGTATACATAATATGATCAATTAACATGCATAGGTAAAAGGAGTTGTCAATTAACAGCTTAGTATTATAAGTTTAGCAAGATTGTCTTCGAGAAATATTATGAAATGTTTTAACATGAAACTAAAATAATCTTATGGTAAATAATAATGCATAAATAAATAAACACACATAAATCCAACAAGGTATTAAACATAGATATGATATACTTTCCATGAAACAACTCCTAAATATAAAACTAAATCATGATACAATTAATATATTTTATTATATTATTAATAACGTATATGCGGTTAAAAGGGCATCTTAAATCAGATTAATAAATCAAAACCTCTTAATAATTAATTAACAACAAATGCATAATTAAACTTAATATAAAATGCAGATAGTTACTCGCTGAGTTATGGAAGAATTCTGTGAGTTTCAGTTTCAGTTTCTTATCATGGAAACTTTTATTTAATAACTAGACTTAATATAAATCATTTCCCAAATCACTAATCCATGTACTACCTTTATGGAGATTGTATTGTGTAACACCCGGTCAAAAAGTCAAAATCCACCTTCAATTTAAACTTTTTATAATCGTATTATTATATACAATTATAACTCAGCGAACGAAAATTTTACATTTTTATATAATGAACAATGATTATTTAATAATCACCAATAAATCCATTTGAAGTCACATTATATTTTTAAATCGAGTAAAACAATTTTTGATTTTATTAATTAATAACCGAAAGAACGGAAATATAAATTTAAAAATATTAAAATTATATATATTATTCGGGTACAGAATACGGGTATTTTACACTGCGAAATAGGAACAAAGTGGGGAAAAACCCCTCCCCTCCTCTTTGGACCAGCCATCCCAACCCCCCAAAACCCCCTCATTCTTTCAATTTCATTTCATTTTACACACACATCCCACCTAAACTCTCTCTCTCAATTTATCTTCAAATTCGAAATCATCAAATCCGACCACAACACTTATATTTTCGGAATCACCATCAAGAGTGGAACAACATTAACAAAGACAACACCCTCGTTTTCTTCCTCGTTGGGCCTCGATGCGCATTTGTAAGAAATTCTCAAATTCTTAGATTTAATCATTTTGGGGTAATGTTTTAGCGTAATAATGTTTACATAAGTTACTTATAACCTAAACAACAAAGAAAACATGATTTTACAGCTTAAAAATGCGTTTGATTTGCGATTTTGGCCGGAAAAACACGATTTCCGAAACTTTCTGGGCTGGTGTTCTTCGGTGCGACACAAGCCTTGTGTCGCATACTGTGTCGCATAAATTACCCATGCGACACAACCATTATGTCGTATCCTTGTGTCGTACCTTGTGTCGCAGACTCCATGCGACACAACCGTTATGTCGCTATTGATTTAGCATCGCAAGCTTTTGCGACACAACTACTGTTTCGCAGAGCTTTTGTGTCGCACTCCATGCGACACAACCATTGTGTCGCATGACACATTTTTGTGTCGCATGTTATGTCGCAGAAAACAGAAAATGGCCAAATCTTTCTAAGTGTCGGGAAACGTTTTCAAATGACAACTTAAATATGATACGACTTATAATCAAAACAAATATACTTTATAAAGTATACGAAAACTCAAACCTAATAATAATATGAATTATTATTACGAATCATCAATAATGAACCGCACTTACAAACATACGAAATCTCTCGTGTTTAGGACACTAGGAGATTATACTTGGCACGACTCGTTACAATAGGACGCTAACTTCTCAGGTGAGTTTCATAGCCCCACTCTTTCAACTGTTTTACTGTTTTCGGGGTGAAACACATGTTCAATAACTGTTTTCGAATTATATTAATAATCTTTTATAATTCACAACTATTTATATTACTGTTATGCAATACGAAATGTGTAATACTTAGGAATTACACCCGCAATATTGTTGTAGAACAATTTCAATACTTAACCTAGATAGGTTACAAACATATCCTGTTAGGTCGTTGGAAAACGATTACCAATACATAACTTGATTTAGTTTTCACAATCCTTTGGCCATATTGTCGTGGGACAATATCATTGAATACATTAGAACTAGTTAGTTCTACCTACACTGGACAACATCGATACTATTACAAGTTTAGTTATTCTTTAAGAACTAAAACTGTCTACATATTTCCCTTATCACTCGAATGGGAACTGAACTTAAGTGAACATTTTCCCAAGACTCCGTTATATATACTTACTAGGCTTTAGGCTAGGAGTATACAATATCATCACAAGTTAGTACAGACTTTTTATATCAATACAACTCAACTGGTGACGACTCTGGCTCAGGATGTAATCCAACCAGGGATGGTCCCCCGGCTCAGGATGTAATCCAACCGTGGGGGTGTCACCTGATATATATTTACATACTATTATATGATATACTTAGTCAGGCATGTCGTTGTACTGCCGGCTCAATCACAAATTGCTGCGAGCAATTCCAAAAACGATGTCGCGGTATTGCAGCGGGCACCAAACGATGCCACGGTAAAGTGGGCACAAAACGAAACCACGGTATTGCAGTGGACGAAATTTCAATCAATGGATCAGCGAGTTATACTCGGGATTCACAATAAGTTAACGGATTGGTGGTGCTGCCACGCGAGGCCGTTAGCTCAATTCATGTCCGGGTTAGCTTTTGCTAATCGGGTAAACGGACACGCTAAACGTTCAAACATAGAACTGTGGATCTACAATCACTTGTTGCTGGATGCAACACCTCATATATTAAATCATAGTTCTGCGGGACTACAGTTACTTACTATCATATGACGTGGTCATACAGTTAATTGGTTACAACTTAGGTAGGTATTGCCTCCCGTTATACATTTACTCATACCAGATAGGTATTCAGGCTCGGTATGCCACAATTATTATGTACTTAGGTACGGACCACAATTGATTAGGTATTAGATACCTAGATTTTCGAATTACACATTGGTAATTACAACTACAATTTGGTATAAATCAGAATCGTGGATTCTGAACAATTTCTCAAAACATACAAGATTTATACTTATGTTTTCAACTAACAAACTTATGAACTCACCAGCTTTATAGCTGACCTGTTTTAGCATGTGTTCTCAGGTGCCCAGCAGGATTAGGATTACTACAAGATTATGCTAGCTCGAGTCGCATGATTTCAAACATTTGGGACAACTCTGCATTCACTTTTATATTTTTCAATTATGTATTTGGAAATTGTTGTTAAACTTATAACATTGTAAACATTTTTATTTACGAAATGTATAACTATTTTCAAACATCTCATTTAGAGTCGTTCATTATGTATCTTATGCTGTGATATTTAATTTGGTAACACTCGACCCGATCGCTTCCGCAAATCGAAAATTGAGGGTGTTACAGATTGGTATCAGAGCCTAAGGTTATAGTGAACTAGGTTGCATTTAGTGGGCCTAGACTATGACCGTTAGGCAGTATTCCTCGTTAGGTATGACTGGTTCAGGGATTACATCATACGAGTTTAATTTAACATAGCGTAGCTAACTATGTACAATTAAATAAAGATGATGTAAGATCTGAAAGGGGTTATACCGAAACAGGAATGCGTAGTTGACTCTGATTGTTATGTGCTAGACATCCTAGGCTATTATATGTACTGTAGGTATATATTAATAGGCCCTACATGTATACTACTTCTACATATCAAATATATACTGAGTATATACAACAAAATTTCCACTGTACTATCATTTACTCGTGAAGAGGCACATCGCCGTCTTCCTAACTATTGTGACTCGACACCTTTCTCCATATGCACGCATAGGAGAATATCACATTTATCACTGAGCCTCAGGAAGGAGGTACAAACGTTATCAATGGGAATGGAAACCCGCACATGCTAAACCTTCACGAAACTTAAAACAAATTGACAACTTTTAAATTTTGACCATATGGATCACAATTGGATTAGTGTTGACTAAGTCCATAACAAAATTATCTCGAATCACAACTTGATCACGTAGATCAACAAATTCAATCATGCGGTACTTTGACCCCTACATTTTTGCCTTGTGCTACAACTGAGAAATTCGAACTTCAAACATATTTTCGCCTTGGGGCTACAAATCAAACAACACATGGCACGTAGTGCTACGATTTCAAGGTATGTTGATACCACAACTTGAGCACGTTAGTGCAACCTTCACAGTACGTCGATACTACAATCATGGCATGTTGATGCCACACTCATAGTACATGGGTACTACAATTTCAATGCCGCGGGCACTTCATTACAGCACGTGGTGCTGCGTTTCATGGTACTTTGGTACTACAATTACAAAACATTAGTATTTCAATTACTGTGCTGATAGCACTGCATTATAGCACTGGGTGCTACTTCAATTATGCATGTAAACTTGTTATAGTTGCATGTACGACTTACATATATACATATATACATATACACTTACTTAACTGGGCACGAGGTGCCACACTTGACTTTCACTACGCACGTACACTTGTATAGTTACGTGTACACTATATATGTATATATGACTACTCTACTGGACACGAGGTGTCCCACTCGATTACTTTACATATGAACATTCGCTATAGGCACTTGTACATTTATACGCATACGCGATTACCTTACTAGGCACGAAGTACCACACCACAACTACTAAGGCATGTGATGCCTCATTCGATGAATACACTCTAATGTATTGGGATTACATCCATAGTACTTTAGTACTACATTACAGTCTGATAGATTACGACAATACCATAGTTCTGGTCGAACTACATATAATACGCAACTAGGTCGTTAGTACGACTACACATTTAAAATTTCAAAGTCCGAGGACTTTCATACGAATACCTTAAGTGGTTTCTGGATAACTATCACTTTTACAATCCGAGTATACAACTATAAAAGTCAAAATCTTTGAATAAAGATCTCACACTTTGCCATTTCATTCTTGTTCAAGAATCATGCCTCCTAAACGACAAACTTTCACTCAAGCTGAGCACGATCAAATCATTAATCAAGCAGTGACTGCGACCCTAGCTGCTCAGAACCAAGTAAAGCCTTGCACTTTTAGGGACTTCCTGAGGTGCGAACCACCAAACTTCGTTGGTACTGAAGGAGCAATCGGATTAATTCGATGGTTCGAGAAAATGGAATCTATATTTCACGTTTGCAACTGCCCCGACGACTGCAAAGTCTTGTACGCCACATACACCCTCCAGGATAATGCTTCTACCTGGTGGAATTTTCACGCCCGAACTGTAGGAATCGACACTGCTCATGAACTTCCGTGGGAAGACCTGAAACGAATCATGAAGGACAAGTATTGTCCCATCGAAGTACTTCACAAACTTGAGGACGAACTTTGGCACCTCACCGTAAAAGACAACGACATCGAAACATATACCAATCGTTTCCAACAGCTAGGACACTTGTGCCCAACCATAGTAAACCCTGAAAGTCAACGAATCGCAAGGTACTCCGGTGGACTCCCGCTACTAATTGAGGGAATGGTCACCGCCTCTAAACCCGCTACTATTGAAGAGGCCATTCGTATGGCCCACAGACTTATGGCACAGAGGGAACGACGTGAAACAACTGCAACTGAAAACAACCTAACAAAATGGAATGGGGATTCCATCACTAGTCACAATCCAACCAATCAACCTGAACCCTTGAGGTACTATGCTGGCAAACCCAACGAAAAACAAGGCTATGCGGGTAACAAACCATTTTGTCACGGCTGTAAACGTCATCATGACGGATTATGCGGATTACCCTGCGAAAGATGCCAACGATACGGACACGTAATCCGGGACTGCAGAGTTCCCGCCAATCCCGACTCTCGAAGGATATGCTTCAAATGTAAGGAACCCGATCATTACAAGAAGGACTGCCCAAAAAGACGCAAAATTCATTTAATCGACTCCGAGTAAATCAAATAAATCTCCAACGATAATGTAAGTACAGTCTATCCTCGAAAACGTAACCCTTCAATTATAGATTCACTGAACGCGTACTTATTGTCCTCGTGATCATTTTATCAAACTAATATTGATTACATTTTTGGGGCTAGTTGACCTAGGCCCACATAAAATCCAAAGTTTGCTTTCAGCAGACCAATCGATAGAACACTCACCAACCAAACTCAATGTTTACTTTCAGTAGACTAATCGACCAACGATAAATCGCTTAGCCCTGATATAACGATTAACAAAACGGTCACTATGTAACAACCATTTAGTCCCGAACGGACTACGGCGTAAACGGTTACCGAGTAACCACAAAATAATCATACTCCAAACAAACAATACGGTCAAAATGTGACTACAACAATAAACCGCGACCCAGTCATGGATTGACTGCTATTCAACCTCGTTATGAACATCATATGTCCACAACCTACTCGATAAATTCCTCATACGTACATTGCTCCCTAGACTCCACGCGACCACGGCTTCACACGAAATTTCAGGACGAAATTTTATTAACAGGGGGAGAATGTAACACCTGGTCAAAAAGTCAAAATCCACCTTCAATTTAAACTTTTTATAATCGTATTATTATATACAATTATAACTCAGCGAACGAAAATTTTACATTTTTATATAATGAACAATGATTATTTAATAATCACCAATAAATCCATTTGAAGTCACATTATATTTTTAAATCGAGCAAAACAATTTTTAATTTTATTAATTAATAACCGAAAGAACGGAATTATAAATTTAAAAATATTAAAATTATATATATTATTCGGGTACAGAATACGGGTATTTTACACTGCGAAATAGGAACGAAGTGGGGAAAAACCCCTCCCCTCCTCTTTGGACCAGCCATCCCAACCCCCCAAACCCCCCTCATTCTTTCAATTTCATTTCATTTTACACACACATCCCACCTAAACTCTCTCTCTCAATTTATCTTCAAATTCGAAATCATCAAATCCGACCACAAAACTTATATTTTCGGAATCACCATCAAGAGTGGAACAACATTAACAAAGACAACACCCTCGTTTTCATCCTCGTTGGGCCTCGATGCGCATTTGTAAGAAATTCTCAAATTCTTAGATTTAATCATTTTGGGGTAATGCTTTAGCGTAATAATATTTACATAAGTTACTTATAACCTAAACAACAAAGAAAACATGATTTTACAGCTTAAAAATGCGTTTGATTTGCGATTTTGGCCGGAAAAACGCGATTTCCGAAACTTTCTGGGCTGGTGTTCTTCGGTGCGACACAAGCCTTGTGTCGCATACTGTGTCGCATAAATTACCCATGTGACACAACCATTATGTCGTATTCTTGTGTCGTACCTTGTGTCGCAGACTCCATGCGACACAACCGTTATGTCGCTATTGATTTAGCATCGCAAGCTTTTGCGACACAACTACTGTGTCGCAGAGCTTTTGTGTCGCACTCCATGCGACACAACCATTGTGTCGCATGACACATTTTTGTGTCGCATGTTATGTCGCAGAAAACAGAAAATGGCCAAATCTTTCTAAGTGTCGGGAAACGTTTTCAAATGACAACTTAAATATGATACGACTTATAATCAAAACAAATATACTTTATAAAGTATACGAAAACTCAAACCTAATAATAATATGAATTATTATTACGAATCATCAATAACGAACCGCACTTACAAACATACGAAATCTCTATTGTTTAGGACACTAGGAGATTATACTTGGCACAACTCGTTACAATAGGACGCTAACTTCTCAGGTGAGTTTCATAGCCCCACTCTTTCAACTGTTTTACTGTTTTCGGGGTGAAACACATGTTCAATAACTGTTTTCGAATTATATTAATAATCTTTTATAATTCACAACTATTTATATTACTGTTATGCAATACGAAATGTGTAATACTTAGGAATTACACCCGCAATATTGTTGTAGAACAATTTCAATACTTAACCTAGATAGGTTACAAACATATCCTGTTAGGTCGTTAGAAAACGATTACCAATACATAACTTGATTTAGTTTTCACAATCCTTTGGCCATATTGTCGTGGGACAATATCATTGAATACATTAGAACTAGTTAGTTCTACCTACACTGGACAACATCGATACTATTACAAGTTTAGTTATTCTTTAAGAACTAAAACTGTCGACATATTTCCCTTATCACTCGAATGGGAACTGAACTTAAGTGAACATTTTCCCAAGACTCCGTTATATATACTTACTAGGCTTTAGGCTAGGAGTATACAATATCATCACAAGTTAGTACAGACTTTTTATATCAATACAACTCAACTGGTGACGACTCTGGCTCAGGATGTAATCTAACCAGGGATGGTCCCCCGGCTCAGGATGTAATCTAACCGTGGGGGTGTCACCTGATATATATTTACATACTATTATATGATATACTTAGTCAGGCATGTCGTTGTACTGCCGGCTCAATCACAAATTGCTGCGAGCAATTCCAAAAACGATGCCGCGGTATTGCAGCGGGCACCAAACGATGTCACGGTAAAGTGGGCACAAAACGAAACCACGGTATTGCAGTGGACGAAATTTCAATCAATGGATCAGCGAGTTATACTCGGGATTCACAATAAGTTAACGGATTGGTGGTGCTGCCACGCGAGGCCGTTAGCTCAATTCATGTCCGGGTTAGCTTATGCTAATCGGGTAAACGGACACGCTAAACGTTCAAACATAGAACTGTGGATCTACAATCACTTTTTGCTGGATGCAACACCTCATATATTAAATCATAGTTCTACGGGACTACAGTTACTTACTATCATATGACGTGGTCATAGAGTTAATTGGTTACAACTTAGGCAGGTATTGCCTCTCGTTATACATTTACTCATACCAGATAGGTATTCAGGCTCGGTATGCCACAATTATTATGTACTTAGGTACGGACCACAATTGATTAGGTATTAGATACCTAGATTTTCGAATTACACATTGGTAATTACAACTACAATTTGGTATAAATCAGAATCATGGATTCTGAACAATTTCTCAAAACATACAAGATTTATACTTATGTTTTCAACTAACAAACTTATGAACTCACCAGCTTTATAGCTGACCTGTTTTAGCATGTGTTCTCGGGTGCCCAGCAGGATTAGGATTACTACAAGATTATGCTAGCTCGAGTCGCATGATTTCAAACATTTGGGACAACTCTGCATTCACTTTTATATTTTTCAATTATGTATTTGGAAATTGTTGTTAAACTTATAACATTGTAAACATTTTTATTTACGAAATGTATAACTATTTTCAAACGTCTCATTTAGAGTCGTTCATTATGTATCTTATGCTGTGATATTTAATTTGGTAACACTCGACCCGATCGCTTCCGCAAATCGAAAATTGAGGGTGTTACATATTGGACGGGTTGACAATCAAACATTATAGATTATGTGTCAATCATATAAATTAAATCATAAAAGTGATGTTGAGAAATCTCATAAGATTATTTGATAGTATTACTTAAATATCTGATATATATTTCATAGTATAGTTGTTTACAAAATAAAGTGTCATAAATTACCGACTAGGATAGCATCATTTGTGCTGAGTTACGTTTTTCTCATATTTGCACTTAAACGAGCATAGCCAAAGAGTAATGAACATATATGAAGAAAAATAAGTTAAGGAACTCATATACGATATAATGCAATTATATAATCACGTCATAACGCATATAACTATTTTCTCATAATAGATGTTTGGTCAAAGTTCTCTATATATAGCAACAACACCTGCCCTTTAAACAATTAGCCAATTTGACTATGCCACAATAATCATGGCAATCTTCTTTAACGTTACAAGATGGAGCAGGACAGACATTTCGATAACACAAATTCACCCGGCCACATTGCGGAGTATCATTTAATTGCGTGTTGATAAAAGGAGTTGTGTCACCTTCTCCGTTGATTCCTGCAACTAAAAATGAAATAAATTTCCCTAAATCTTGAGTAAATTTTACAAACTATGTATATTAAAATTTCAAGGTAGATACCATGATCGAAATTTAACGTTTTTTGTTTTTTAATATCTAATTAAATAGCTACAACTAAACTTTTGAAACTAGATATGAGTATAAGGTAACCTTTAAATCTCAAGTTTAAATCACCCAAATTAAATAGGCTTCTGTCAATGTGTATCTCGAGACAAACATGTATTATATGAAACAAATATTAATTTACATACTTAAATATGCATAAATAGAATGAATGAGTATTAAATGCATACTCCCTCCGTCCTACCACTACAAGTGTCCACATTACTATTTTGGGTTGTCACAAATAAGTGCCCGTTTCCATTTTCAACCAACCGTAACAGACTTTAGTAGGTAGATATGTTATTTGTTTGGTTAAAAGTGTAGTTAGTGGAGAATTCTAAAACTATATGCAAAGTCAAAGTGGATACTTTGACTGAAATGGACGGTGTAATAAATACATTGAAGGAGTACAAAATATATTAAAATGCTTAATATTTTTAACATAGTACAATTATATATCTAAAAAAATTGAAGCTGAAGCATTTAAATAAGTTTATCAATTGTGAGTTTAATATTATTCAAAAATAATATAACAACACATAAGAGAATTATAATATATCATAATCAAAACCGGCTTTAAAATTACTTTACAGATTAAAATATGCGGAAATATATTGAATTAGAATTAAATGAATATTAAGTACAATTAAGGAGTATCAAATACATTAAAATGCTTAAATATTTTACATTAGTACAACTATATACCTAAATAATTGCAATTAAAGTTTTCAAGTCAGTTTATCAGTTTTGAGTTTTATATTATTCAAAAAGAAGAAAAACCTCTAATTTTGTTTACTAGAAATTAATATCCAAACCAAGTGTAGTTTTTCCTGGTCTAGTTTAAACCTTAAAACATACTAGTTCGTGCCAATTCGCAATCTATAATTAACTCGATTTTTGGACACTAATGTCAATGGATTTGTTAGACAAATGATAAAATTAACAAGTGGATAGAGATTACTTACTTGATATGATTAGTAGTACTGTTGCAAGTATAACAAACTTAGATAACCCAAGTTTCTCCATGTGTTTAGTATGCAATACAATACGCTTCACACTTACCTCAATATTTATAGCATCACATGCATGCTAATGTAAAATATTAATTATAAGGATATTCTGATAATAAATACATGTTTTATGTAATTAATGTTGATATTAATGCGATATTTATGAATCTAATTGTATTAATGTAATCTTTTTTATATAGTATGTATTTACAATTCTTATACAGTATTTGACTATGAGATATCACTTTTAATTAATACTAGTTTAAGACCCGAAAAATTTACGGGTTGACTTTATGATATGGCTTATATGGATGTATTATATGGATTTAATAAGTGTGTTGGTGTTGGTATACGGTACATCGGTTTATATTTTTTAATTTTAAATGAAACATGCATTAAGGATTTAAATTGTGATAGATTTTGGATTGAAGAGTCCAAATAAATAAATAAGTTAATAGGAATAATATTGTGTATGATATCACTTTGTTATTTGTATTGATATTTAATAATACTATATTACTTAAAATCTTACGGACTTGTTTTTCAAATAAGCAAGTTTACCGGTTCAGCAAGTAAGTATTATTTTATACTTAATAAATAACGCTCTTTGCAGTGCATTGTTGGTTTTCGTCCATCTAAGTTACTCTCTAAGTTACTCTCTGTATATTTAACGCTCTTTGCAGGCTTTACAGACCCGAATGACGTTAACACAGCCTTAGAAGATTAAATGGTAAAAAAAAAATTTAGGGATGTAAATCGAGATATAGAGAAATTAGTGGCAAAAGAGTAAATTAATTAATCAATTCTTGATAATATTGTGCATGATACCACTTCCTTTTTTGTATTTGTATCGTTCTTTAATACTAATAATACTATATTATGTACTGAAACTTTGAATTGGTTAATTAAAAAGTTATATGATTAGTTTTAAGGTTTCAAATTTTGTAATTCGGTATCGTTTTTTTACCGTGTTTCAAATTTGAGTGGAATTTTCAATAAATAATTTTTTTTTGTTTCATCAAAGTTACATACATGAGGTTAACCGAAACCTGTGAATAAATATGAATAACCGATGTGTAATACCAATTGGGTACCTAACGGGTATTGGGTCAGGTATCAGTATGAATATTCTTAACCGATATGTGTACAGATACACTAAAACCCGCTGGAAATTGACCCGTTGTCATCCATAATCCAAACATTGTAAATTAGTAATTGGTAAAAGAATTCAAAAAAGACGGTAGTATGGGTACAAATACACTAAAATCCACCGGAACCTGACCTGTTGGCATCCATGATCCAAGAATTGTAAATCAGAAATTGATTAAAGGATTTAATATAGTAGGTCGTATAAGAATTCAGATCACTGGGCGATGGAATGAATATTAAATTTTTTGAATTGCAAATAACGTATTGGGTTTATTCAGAAAATATAAAATGAATAAGATTGTAGGAAGAGTTTGAATTATAGAATAAATAATAAATTATAAAATATTTAGAGGGTTATATACAATTAAAGGAAAAACAGATGATTTATATTGTAAATATTGAAAGGTGTATATTGTAAATATAGAAGGGTAATTTGGTCTTTTAGTCACATAATAGTGGGATTAATAATGTTATGAGATAAATTAAGGGTTAGATCTTAATTGTTGATCTCCATCTAATGGTTTCTTATTCTCTCAAAAATTTTCTTTTAATATATAAGATATATAGATGGATCTTATCCTAATTTAATTAATATATTATTATTAAATTTGATATTTATTAATATAATAGATGTGTTAGTTACCGCATATATAATTAGCGGATCAGAATAGTCTAGCTATAAATTAAACCTCAATCAAATTCTAAATTTACAATCTTAGGAAGTATACATAATATGACCAATTAACATGCATAGGCAAAATGACCTATCAATTAATAGCATAGTATAATAAGTTTAGTAAGATTGTCTTCAAGGAATTTATGAAATGTTTTAACAGCAAATTAAAATAATATGATGGTAAATAATAATGCATATATAATAAATAAACATACATAAATCCAACAAGGTATTATATATACATATAATATACTTTCCTTGAAACAACTCTTAAAAATAATACTAAATCAAGATACAATGAATAGATCATTATATTATTAATAACGTATATGCGTCGAAAAACATATCTTAAATCAAATTGATAAATCAAAACCTACTAATATTCTATCAACTACAAATGCATAATTAAACTTAATATAAAATGCAGACAGTTACTGTCGCACCTCCAAAATCAATGTTTAGCGGAAGCATCATTTGGGTACGACTAATCCGGTAATCAAGCACAAAGGTACAATGAACGACTCTATATGCGTCGTCTAACAAAATATATTGATATTATAAAGTTTACAAAAGTATCCAAGTTCACAATTTATCCTGAGAGATTCTAATACATATTTAATTTATACAAAATATAGAAATGCAAGAAAAATCTCTGGTAGTTGTAATTTGCATATGACTCGAGCTATGTATGTATGTGTCCTGAATGAGCAGACCTACTGCTGCTGAGTACCTGAGAATACATGCTAAAAGGTCAGCTAAAAGCTGGTGAGCTCACAGGTTTATGATAAATTATAATGTATGAACCACAAGATTTAATAATGTTTGAAATCAATCAAATATGTGTATATCACTACCATGAGCCCATAGTTTGAGCTTAACTGAGGTGTCAGGATCGCAATCAAGTGCCTGATCAAGGGTGCCTCCCTGCGAGTGGCTAATCTACACTCGTATGAACAAATGATAATGCGTCTGTTTGACTAGATAGTGCTTGCTAACCCGGACGGTTATTGTCACTCCCATATGGTACCATACACTAACATTCACGCTAAATCCATATAGACAAACTATGTAGTGGAGGGCTTTAATGATTAGCAAAACAACTCATGCAGTATATATCGATGTTTTGTACTTGTGTCCACATGTAAAACAAATTGAGCATGTATTCCCACCGCGGGAGTAAAAATAGTAACAATGCGGGGCAGTGAGACTCACCTGATTATGATGTGTTGCTATTAAGCAATAATGATGTTGCACAATGATGATGTCGTCTAACGACTGTAACCTGCTAGGCGTCCTAAATGCGCAAGGTTATAATAATGAGTAGATATCTCAACAGACCATTTGTGCTAGTTGTCCATTCAACTAGTAATGTCCAAATACATTGGTTTGTTTGATTGTGTTTTAAAAACATGTACGACCCATTGGTGAAGATTTGAAATAATAATCCGAAAGCGTTTTTATTATTATATGTATTGTATTGTTTACTTATCAAAGTTTATGTATATTATGCACGAGTATTATCGTATAAGGTTTAGTTGTCGGACATATTCTACACTTAGTGAAAAATGTACTTTCAAGAACCTGTGATTAGCGACACTGGGTTAAGTGTTGCTAGTTTGGCGACACTGCTCAATTATAGCGACACAGGATGTAGATGGATCTTATCCTAATTTAATTAATATATTATTATTAAATTTGATATTTATTAATATAATAGATGTGTTAGTTACCGCATATATAATTAGCGGATCAGAATAGTCTAGCTATAAATTAAACCTCAATCAAATTCTAAATTTACAATATTAGGAAGTATACATAATATGACCAATTAATATGCATAGGCAAAATGACCTATCAATTAATAGCATAGTATAATAAGTTTAGTAAGATTGTCTTCAAGGAATTTATGAAATGTTTTAACAGCAAACTAAAATAATATGACGGTAAATAATAATGCATATATAATAAATAAACATACATAAATGCAACAAGGTATTATATATACATATAATATACTTTCCTTGAAACAACTCTTAAAAATATAACTAAATCATGATACAATGAATAGATCATTATATTATTAATAACGTATATGCGTCTAAAAACATATCTTAAATCAAATTGATAAATCAAAACCTACTAATATTCTATCAACTACAAATGCATGATTAAACTTAATATAAAATGCAGACAGTTACTGTCGCACCTCCAAAATCAATGTTTAGCGGAAGCATCATTTGGGTGTGACTAATCCGGTAATCAAGCACAAAGGTACAATGAACGACTCTATATGCGTCGTCTAACAAAATATATTGATATTATAAAGTTTACAAAAGTATCCAAGTTTACAATTTATCCTGAGAGATTCTAATACATATCTAATTTATACAAAATATAGAAATGCAAGAAAAATCTCTGGTAGTTGTAATTTGCATATGACTCGAGCTATGTATGTATGTGTCCTGAATGAGCAGACCTTGCTGCTGAGTACCTGAGAATACATGCTAAAAGGTCAGCTAAAAGCTGGTGAGCTCACAGGTTTATGATAAATTATAATGTATGAACCACAAGATTTAATAATGTTTGAAACCAATCAAATATGTGTATATCACTGCCATGAGCCCATAGTTTGAGCTTAACCGAGGTGTCAGGATCACAATCAAGTGCCTGATCGAGGGTGCCTCCCTGCGAGTGCCTAATCTACACTCGTATGAACAAATGATAATGCGTCCGTTTGACCAGATAGTGCTTGCTAACCCGGACGGGGATTGTCAATCCAATATGGTACCATACACTAACATTCACGCTAAATCCATATAGACAAACTATGTAGTGGAGGGCTTTAATGATTAGCAAAACAACTCATGCAGTATATATCGATGTTTTGTACTTGTGTCCACATGTAAAACAAATTGAGCATCTATTCCCACCGTTGGAGTAAAAATAGTAACAATGCGGGGCAGTGAGACTCACCTGAGTATGATGTGTTGCTATTAAGCAATAATGATGTTGCACAATGATGATGTCGTCTAACGACTGTAACCTGCTAGGCGTCCTAAATGCGCAAGGTTATAATAATGAGTAGATATCTCAACAGACCATCTGTGCAAGTTGTCCATTCAACTAGTAATGTCCAAATACATTGGTTTGTTTGATTGTGTTTTAAAAACATGTACGGCCCGTTGGTGAAGATTTGTAATAATAATCCGAAAGCGTTTTTATTATTATATGTATCCTTGTATTGTGTACTTATCAAAGTTTATGTATATTATGTACGAGTATTATCGTATAAGGTTTAGTTGTCGGACATATTCAACACTTAGTGAAAAATGTACTTTCAAGAACCTGTGATTAGCGACACTGGGTTAAGTGTCGCTAGTTTGGCGACACTGCTCAATTATAGCGACACAGGATGTAGTATCGCTAGTTAGGCGACACTATAGTTGATTATGGCGACACAAGGGTCAGTGTCGCTATATGCGACATTGAATTGATTTTTGGCGACACAAGGTTAGTGTCGCTACTGCGAAATTTGATTGGTGGTAACGACACTCGGTTAGTGTTGCTAAGGCGACACTCAATTTAATTTGGCGACACAGGGCTAGTGTCGCTATCAGATTTGGCCCGAAGCGACACTAAGGGCTGATGATGCTTTCAAGTTCGGTTTGGTGGTCAAACGTGACGGGTTTGACCCGTGACTTTTACACAAGTCTTGAATATGTTAAATAAGCCTTAGAAAATTATCGTTACATTTTGTGGTCGACCCAATGTTTTGGTTTTAAAGATGGTGCAAAAATATTCCTTGGTTATGTTCTTCGGAATTTTGGACCCGTTTCGGGTCTCGTTTTAACCAACCTTTAAGTCGAAATAATTCATGAGAAAAATCAAGAATGTTCACCCATATATCTAGTATTTTACAGAATTTTGACATGAATTTTAGAGGTCGTTTCCTTAGGTGAATAAAATCGTGAAAGACTAGAGGTCGGATTCCGGCCAAAACTGGAACATGTTCATAAACCGAATTTTATGGAAGAATCCGTGTATTTTTAGAGGTTGAGCTCTAAACAAAAGTTGTAGTCCATATCTTAAGGAAGATTTTGGCGTAAGTTTCATGTATTTATTCGACCTAGAACTCGAGATATGGACGAAATGGTGGAGTGTATTTTCTGGGACAGAAAACTGTCTTGGTATATACATATGAAAAACGATTATTAACTTATTACTTGGACATTTCTTAGTTAGACGAACAACTAATAATGTATATTAACATAAAGCAAGAAGATATAGAGAGCGAAAGTGGGTTCTTACAACGAAAACGGGTGATCTGGAGACGAAATGAGTGATGAAGGTGCTTGGATTGTTCCTCCTTCTTCTTCCTTTCCTCTTCTCTTCAAGAATTGGTGATTTTTGATGATGTTGATGGTTAAATGATAATAGAGATGATGGTGGTGATGTTAACCGTGAGAGAGGAGAGGGAAAAGAGTGAAAAAGAAAATGAAATGTTGAATGAGAAAGTTGCATGTACAAAGGAATGTGTTTGGTGTCTTGGGTCAAAAACAAGATCCACCATTTGTGGATGATGTCTAGGCCGGCCCATAGGCCCCACATGGCTGGGTTTTGGCCACATTCCCCCCCCCCCCCAAAGTTATGCTCCGTGCGGTGTTCATTTCCTCGGTCGTTTAAAAGTTCGTTTATACGTATAATGTTATACGTACGTGCTTTAAATAATATTCAAATTTTGTTATTATTTTGAGGTTAGTGTTATTCCAAATACTTGAAAACATTTATAAAAATGTTTTGGTAATGTGTCGGTATCGATTTGCGTGTTCGTGTTTTGATTGTTTAATCGCGTGACATTTTATTTAAACGTTTTTGTTACCGTTATAAAATACGATATTTTAAGCGAATAATTTCTTTCAAGATTATATATTTTTAATTTATGAAAATATATTTCGGTTTTCGTTCGATCGTCAGGCGCGTCTCACGCGTGTTTGTCGTGTATAATTTATTTGATACGATATGATTTACGTGTTAAATATTATCAAAATAATATTTAGAAAATAATGTGATTATTAAATAATTTCATATTACTTAATAATTTGATTCACCAACATCCGTATAAAATGTACCGGAATCCATCCGATATGAAAATGCATGATTATATTTAATCGTGTACGTGTGTATATATAACAATATACATAATGATACATACAATTAGCCTAAGATAGAACTAATTACATGTATTAAAAAAAGTGATTAGGTACTAATTACTAGCCCTAATTTACCGGGTGTCACATTCTCCCCTTGTTAAGAGAATTTCGTCCCGAAATTTAGCTCAAGTCATGGATGGAGTAGAGTCTGTGAATAACTGTGGATACTTAAGTCGCATCTGGTCTTCGCGTTCCTAAGTGAATTCCGGGTGAATTCCACCGGACTTTAATGATGGGAATACGACTTTGTTTAAGCTGTTTGACCTCACGGTCCATGATTTCCACTAGTTTCTCGACGAAATGAATTTTATCATCGATGTGAATTTCGTTGAGAGGAATGATAAGTGTCTCATCAGACAGACATTTCTTGAGGTTAGAAATATGAAATGTGGGATGCACGCTTCTGAGCTTAGGTGGTAGCTGCAATCGATATGCCACTGAACCAATCCTTTCAAGGATCTCAAAAGGTCCAATGTATCTAGGATTCAGTTTTCCACGTTTGCCGAACTCGAGATATTTGCGTCTCACGTCAGCATAACTCTTCTGACGATCACGTGTGGCTTTCAGCTGGTGTTGGATACCAATGATCTTTTCGGTGATTTCATGAATGATTTTAGGACCAATGTGTAACACCCAGCAATTTAGGCTATCATTACTGTGCCTAATTATGTGTTTATTACGTGTATTTAGTACGAAATAGGACTAAGTACAGTACTTACTTAATTATATATATATATATATATGATGATTTTATATATATACACACGTACACTACTTGAACAAATCATACAAACGGTGTCTGATAGAAATCTAAAGACACATTATGGACGTTGGTGACAAATTTATAAATAATGTGGAATTATCCAAACAAACGTTATTTCCCTTAATATATTGTGAGAATATATTACAAGTATTAATTATTGATAAAAACATATCCTACACGATGAAACTGCACGAAACGCACCCCAACGAACGATTAATAACAAAAATTAGATTTTGTTAATTTTATGACTTGAAATGGAGTATCTTGATAAAATACTTCGGCTAAAAATAATTTGGACACACTTTAACATATGACGCGAAACAACATTTAAACAACTACAGGGTTTAACCGACTGCAACTCGTGATACAAAATTAGGAAACACGACCACACGAGCCGAGACCCAAATGGGTTGGCCCACCCGCGAACCCAAACCGACCCACCCAA
Organism: Helichrysum umbraculigerum; assembly: GCA_949592205.1. Classification (NCBI taxonomy): domain Eukaryota; kingdom Viridiplantae; phylum Streptophyta; class Magnoliopsida; order Asterales; family Asteraceae; genus Helichrysum; species Helichrysum umbraculigerum. The sequence goes on along the minus strand of CATIUR010000007.1, from coordinate 29,049,177 downwards.
AACCCCTTTTATTCTTTCTTTCTTCTTCATTTCAATTCATTTACCACCACCACTTTCCCTCTCTACCACACCTTTCTCTCCTTTCTCTCTCTACAAAACGGCTCCAAGAGCCACCACCACACCACCGCTGAACCACCACACCACCGCCGAACCACCACCACCGTCGGAATCATCATCATCACCAAGAAGAAGCATCAAGATCATCTCCATCTCCACCTTCCTCATTTTCGATTTCTTGGTATGAAGCTCTAGAACCCTTTTAATTACTTGAAAAACGTTTATTTACATGTTTATGAGTCCACTCAACAAGATTATGCCCGAAAATTCCGTTGAAAATGCTTTAAAAATCGAAAACCCATCTAAAAATCGCTGACAGTTCATCTCGCGAGTCGAGATCCCAGATCTCGGACGTCCTGCGAGTCGAACCGAGATCTCGACTCGCGAAGCCAAACCACGAGTCGAGTTGACCTGTGAGCCGAGTTGACTTGCGAGTCGATCCGGCGAGTTAACTTACGAGTTGAAGAACGAACCGAAACCAACTGCGAGTCGACCCGACCTGCGAGTTAACTTGACCCGCGAACCGACCTACCTTGCGAGTCAAGACCGGCGAGTCGAGACTTACGAACCCACTTGTTCTGCGAGTCCAAACTCAACTCGCCTCGTAAACCAGCTTCACACAACAGTTTCAGCCCTTGACAAATCTTGGTCAATTTTTCCAAATTTAGATTTCAAACGCGTTTTTAATAAAGCAATGTAGTAGAAATAAAAATTTTCCAAGCTGACCTGGCAGCTCGACCCCAGCCAGGGGCGCTGCCCCCGGACCCCCGTCATCCAGGAACTTGTAAATACTTTTTACACTAAGTATTGAACGCATACGAAAACCGAACTTTATACAATAATACCGGGACATACAAGCACTAATACTTTGAAAAGTATACACTACATACATATGAGATCACTCTCACACTTATACGAGCGTGCACTCGCTCGAACTTACTTTCGAAAAACACTTTCACGTCGCGATACAAATGACAGACTTACAAATATACCTTACAAGGATACGACACAACGAGATACATAATAATAATAATACTTGGATTATTATTACAAAACCGTCACGAACGGGACATACTTGTTTTCTAACTACAAACGGATTACTAAACAAACACTTGGAAATATCCTAGTTGAGTGGATAAATAGCCTGGGTGGTCTTTTAGACACCAACTTATTTACTTACTTACAACCTTGTGCGTTTCGGACGCCAGAAGGTTGCAGAGTTCTGAGAACCGACTTACTTACGGACTTAAATCTGCGCTACTTGCTTGATTTCCATACGCACTTACTAGACTCAGGTGAGAATCACAACCCCTATTTTTACTGTTTTCACTCAGGGGTGAGATGCATTACTTGTTTTACTTGAACACATGTACCGATTTACTACTTTACAGACTTACAGATTTACTGATATACGGAATTGCATGAGTTACGATTAATCCACTGAAGGCCTCTGAATCATAGTTGTTAATTATAGGATAAGCGCGAGTTTTAGTATATGGATCCATATGGGACTGACAATCCCCGCCTGGGGTAGCACGCACTACCACAAACCGTACTGTATAAACGGGCGTTTCTTACTCGTTACTTCTGAGTGTTTTTGGATTAGCACTCACGGGGGAAAATTACTGGTACTTAATTGTACTTTACTGACGTGTTAAGCTTCGACTATGATGCTCATGGCAATGTATATCAACCCGATTGCATTTGTGCAATCATTACTTACTACTTGGTTAAAACTGTACAAGTACCTTTACAACTCGATGTGTTCAAACTAACTATTTACTACAAACCTGTGAGATTCACCAACCTTTTGGTTGACACTTTTAGTGATGCATTCTCAGGTACACAGCAACAGTAGGATGGCCTAGCAGGAGTTGCTTGCTAGCTCGAGTCGCATGCATTTACACAATTGGAGATTTTATGCATTTCTTTCGTAATAGATGTTATGTATTAAAATCTATAGAATTTACTAGCGAACTCGACACTTATGTATTTTGGAATACTTATGTAACGTATTATTTTTCGAACGTCTCATATAGAGTCGTTCACTATATCCTTTGTGCTTGATTATTTGATTAGTAGCACCCCAAAGCTTGCTTCCGCTAAACAGTGAATTTGGGGGTGTTACAGATTGGTATCAGAGCCTAAGGTTATAGTGAACTAGGTTGCATTTAGGGGGCCTAGACTATGACCGTTAGGCAGTATTCCTCATCAGGTATAACTGGTTCAGGGATTACATCATACGAGTTTAATTTAACATAGCCTGATCAACTATGTACAATTAAATGAAGATGATGTGAGATATGAAAGGGGTTATATTGAACAGGAATGCACTAGTTGACTCTGACCACGAGAGGACCGAGACTCTTACTTGTTTTGTGCTAGACATACACTAGGCTATTATGTGATATACGAGTATATACATACATAGGCCTCACTCACTGACTATACTACTAGGCTATTATATATTGAATATATATGAATAGGCCTCGCACGTTAACACACTCGCTATAGGGATAGCCGACTTTTCTCTGGTGACACATACGAATTTCTCTCAGCGGTTTGCACCGACCACGACAGACTTGATTACCGTCACACCACTTTGTGGCGCACTCTAATGATTTTATGAAAATCACATTTGACACACGAAATCAACGTACTTCCAAGGACTAAAATCCTCTCTCTGCCATTTCTATAGAACTCAAAGCTGCAAACTCTCAAATGGACGACTACACGTCAGATAGTGACCAAGTCCACGAGGAACAAATTCAGTACACGTATCTCGATGGGGATATCATACCAGAAGAAGAAATCATACTGGAGGGAAACGAAAATCAGAATTTCGAAATGACTGGCATCGACATTGAAGAATATGAAAGAGTGCGAGATCAGGCCGTGGGACTAGACGGCCGAAATTGGGCACTTAAGCGTAAGTGCATAGACTATGAACAAAGATTGAGAATCTCAAACCGATATGTTCCTACGCGAATCAAAGATAAGATCCGTTACTGGAAGAAAGTGGCCACCAACCTAACCCGTAGGACCAAAACGTGGATCAAACGTTTGGGCAGGAAGTCAACGGAGGAGACTAGGTACCGCTCCACGACTCAAAGATACAGGGACATGCTTGAGGCACGCTACCACCCACACGACCTGAACCTGGAGTCGGAAGACGAGTCCGAAGGCCAGGAAGCCTAACTAAGAATGACCTAACGACAACCAGCATCCAATTTTGTTAAACCCATGTAGAGCGGATGTGTAATCGCGATGTATGGTACTAGAAACTCTATTCTGATGGCTATATAGTGATACCATCACATTTTGTATTAGGTTCCTTATATTCAACCGGATGTAACAATCCCCGGCACACTTTGTAAACCCTAACGTTTGTAATCTGCATGTAAATGGATTACAACCTATTATGTATAACCTATCGATATTTCATGTTTTGACACGTTTTCCCAAAATCTACACAACTGTGATAACCGTATCTTTCATGTGTTCCATCGTACCATTATCAAAGACGTATAAAATTCGCATGTATTATGCACGACTGGATGGACAGATGTATTATCACGAACAAAACCCAACGCTAGCGGTAATACAGTTGATGCACCTTCCATTAAGACACGACATCGTATTGACGCCCACCAAGGTTATTGGTCAACCACAACTCCTACGTATTAGAAACATCTTCCAACCGTTGTACGAAACCCAGCGATTAACATTTGACTCGATTCGCGATTTAATAGTCCAATTTTCAACTGGATCAGTGCCGTGAGGGACACTCACGATGACTAAGCCCACCACTATTCCCATGACGAATCGATCATTCTGATCACTACGGCAATAAGGACTTGCCACGACTGGACTACTCACTACTCATACCGAACGTTTGTTCACCTCGAAATAGTAACACGGCCGCAATTGACTACTTTTCAAACACGATCCGATCATTGATATGCTTACTTTTAACTAAATTTACGATTTAGAAATTCGCTACAGCACCCATTGCTGCCGAGCAATACACCTATTTAACTCTCATGATTTATTCATATACAAATTTGAAATACCTAAACAAAAATTTTCAGTTCAAGCGTACAACCCAACCCTTATTATGGTGTTCGCATATAAATTCCATCACTTCATATTCACCGTATAACAAACAAAAACTAGCTAGTAGAGGGATATCAGACACGACGTCGTTCGAACCTTCATGTACCACTCTGTTACGTCATTTTCTCCATTTTACCGCCATCAACACCCGACAACTGCTTTCGAAAGACGGGAGTTTCCCTATGTAGTAATCCACTCACTTTGGTACTGACCGACCCTAGAAACCGGATACCTTGCAAACGAGCTCTTCACTGTCAATCTCATAACTGTCAAGATCGGTAATTTTGACTTCATCGTCGGGTATGGGTTGGCTATCTAAGCACCATGACACGGGCTCCCTTACCGACTAGCCCCATCTTCTGGTGACAATAACAAAAGGAAGTCTGATGGAAACCTCAACTTTCAAAAACACACCAACAGAAAGTCTGCGATTACTAAGGCCTATGCTGCCAGTTTAGACGACTCGAAGACGTACAAGGGGAGCAAACCCTACTGCTCCAAATGTAGTCTTCATCATGGCAGTTCGTGTCCTTGCACCAAATACAACGATTCGGACATCTAACCAAAGATTGTAGAACAGTCATAACTAGTACCCACATTAGTGCACCCAAGACTTGCCACGGGTGCAACGGTACCGAGCCTTTCAGGAAGGACTGCCCAAAACTAAAGACCCAAAACTGGATGCGGATACGATTCACTCTTAATCAACCTAATTACTTCTATACTACTTGATTGATAAATCCTACTTACTGCTTGATGTTCCCTTTATTGCTATAGATATTAGGCACAACCTAGGATAAACAAACTACATATAGGCCGATAGGTGTAATACGTGATTACACTATGAACTTAACAAACAGACTTTTTCCCATGCATCTCACACTGGTTGAGACCGGGAACCATAGAACTATGTTTTTACACGTCATCTGCTTGAACTTTACGCCGCAAATTGTCTGTTCGGAGAGAACCGTTTGTACTTTTATTGTCTTCGCTAAAATTCAAATTTTATACTCCAAAACTCATACTTGCCATTATACAATACCTAATGTCATCATTAAAACATCGTTTTAACAAAACACCCGTTCCGTAGGACATGACAAGCTACTCCACTGACATCCACATGTCGAATGACGACCAACTTGAGGAGGAGCAGTCAATGTTTCCTTACCTACGTACTCTTGAAAGTGACACCGAGACAGTGATCAAAGAACCTTTGGAAGAAATGGCTCATCCAGGAGGAATTGGAGAGGTTCCACCTCAACCCGTAGCTACAGAAGCTACTCAATTAACCCGAGCAAATTCCACTTCAAACTCTGCTACCGATGACCATACCCCAGCTACCGCTATTACCACTCCTCCTACTGTCACCACTCCTCCTACTGTTACCCCTCCGATCATTGTCAATGTAAATACTAACAACTCCCAGCATACAGACGAAACACTGAATGCTTTACGCAATCAGCTAGCTACTGTTCAGGAGGAAATCACCGATCTACGCCATATCGCCTTCGACCAAGGATTGCGCCTACGAACTCTAGAGTTCTATTGGGAGCAATTAAGGTTCTTGTGCCCAACTCTAGGAAATGTACTTCAGTTGGTTTCTAACTCTACATCACAGATGACTCAAGCTAGTATTCCTAAAGAAAAGAATACCGAAGCCCAACTGACAAACCTCAAAAGGAGTCCAGGAGAAAGCTCCAACACAGACTTTACTCTGCCCCGAACAAAAAGGACAAAAACGAATCAAACTCACACTGCTGGAGCCAAGGGGAGAACCTATATGGGAGACAAACCTCTCTGTTCCATATGTAATCGTCACCACACCGGACCTTGTGGTACTCGTTGCCGTCAATGCCAGACGTATGGACACCAAGTCTGGGACTGTAGGTTTGCACCTAAAAATACCGACTCTAAAGCATTGAAGGCTTGCTTCGAATGCGGAAACACTGGGCACCTCAAGGCTAACTGCCCGTCACTAACTACGAAGGATAACAACAAAAAGGGAAACACTCGTGCCGAAACCTCTACAGGCTGTCGCGATACCATAGGTACGTCGCCACGCCACCTCCTGAAATCCTACACGATACTGATAGAGTTAGTTTACTCTATGATCCTACAACTATTACAGACGTTATAAACACAGTAGACTTTACGAATTACAGTAGGCTACTAGTACACATTGTAGCTACACTCTAATTACCGACTGACCCCCGTCCATTGGATATGGTCGACACACGTCGAAACTCTTGGTCGGTGGGGCACCATCCTAACAAGGGGAGGAAGACCCCATGATACAGGCACTTCATCACTGACATGTCTCGCTGCCATTCTTAGATGACTTACCGATGATTACTTGAACATATAGACTACTACTTCGAACAAATTTCGGGACGAAATTCTCCTAACAGGGGGAGAATGTAACACCCAGCAATTTAGGCTATCATTACTGTGCCTAATTATGTGTTTATTACGTGTATTTAGTACGAAATAGGACTAAGTACAGTACTTACTTAATTATATATATATATGATGATTTTATATATATACACACGTACACTACTTGAACAAATCATACAAACGGTGTCTGATAGAAATCTAAAGACACATTATGGACGTTGGTGACAAATTTATAAATAATGTGGAATTATCCAAACAAACGTTATTTCCCTTAATATATTGTGAGAATATATTACAAGTATTAATTATTGATAAAAACATATCCTACACGATGAAACTGCACGAAACGCACCCCAACGAACGATTAATAACAAAAATTAGATTTTGTTAATTTTATGACTTGAAATGGAGTATCTTGATAAAATACTTCGGCTAAAAATAATTTGGACACACTTTAACATATGACGCGAAACAACATTTAAACAACTACGGGGTTTAACCGACTGCAACTCGTGATACAAAATTAGGAAACACGACCACACGAGCCGAGACCCAAATGGGTCGGCCCACCCGCGAACCCAAACCGACCCACCCAAAACCCCTTTTATTCTTTCTTTCTTCTTCATTTCAATTCATTTACCACCACCACTTTCCCTCTCTACCACACCTTTCTCTCCTTTCTCTCTCTACAAAACGGCTCCAAGAGCCACCACCACACCACCGCTGAACCACCACACCACCGCCGAACCACCACCACCGTCGGAATCATCATCATCACCAAGAAGAAGCATCAAGATCATCTCCATCTCCACCTTCCTCATTTTCGATTTCTTGGTATGAAGCTCTAGAACCCTTTTAATTACTTGAAAAACGTTTATTTACATGTTTATGAGTCCACTCAACAAGATTATGCCCGAAAATTCCGTTGAAAATGCTTTAAAAATCGAAAACCCATCTAAAAATCGCTGACAGTTCATCTCGCGAGTCGAGATCCCAGATCTCGGACGTCCTGCGAGTCGAACCGAGATCTCGACTCGCGAAGCCAAACCACGAGTCGAGTTGACCTGTGAGCCGAGTTGACTTGCGAGTCGATCCGGCGAGTTAACTTACGAGTTGAAGAACGAACCGAAACCAACTGCGAGTCGACCCGACCTGCGAGTTAACTTGACCCGCGAACCGACCTACCTTGCGAGTCAAGACCGGCGAGTCGAGACTTAAGAACCCACTTGTTCTGCGAGTCCAAACTCAACTCGCCTCGTAAACCCGCTTCACACAACAGTTTCAGCCCTTGACAAATCTTGGTCAATTTTTCCAAATTTAGATTTCAAACGTGTTTTTAATAAAGCAATGTAGTAGAAATAAAAAATTTCCAAGCTGACCTGGCAGCTCGACCCCAGCCAGGGGCGCTGCCCCCGGACCCCCGTCATCCAGGAACTTGTAAATACTTTTTACACTAAGTATTGAACGCATACGAAAACCGAACTTTATACAATAATACCGGGACATACAAGCACTAATACTTTGAAAAGTATACACTACATACATATGAGATCACTCTCACACTTATACGAGCGTGCACTCGCTCGAACTTACTTTCGAAAAACACTTTCACGTCGCGATACAAATGACAGACTTACAAATATACCTTACAAGGATACGACACAACGAGATACATAATAATAATAATACTTGGATTATTATTACAAAACCGTCATGAACGGGACATACTTGTTTTCAAACTACAAACGGATTACTAAACAAACACTTGGAAATATCCTAGTTGAGTGGATAACTAGCCTGGGTGGTCTTTTAGACACCAACTTATTTACTTACTTACAACCTTGTGTGTTTCGGACGCCAGAAGGTTGCAGAGTTCTGAGAACCGACTAACTTACGGACTTACATCCGCGCTACTTGCTTGATTTCCATACGCACTTACTAGACTCAGGTGAGTCTCACAGCCCCTATTTTTACTGTTTTCACTCAGGGGTGAGATGCATTACTTGTTTTACTTGAACACATGTACCGATTTACTACTTTACAGACTTACAGATTTACTGATATACGGAATTGCATGAGTTACGATTAATCCACTGAAGGCCTCTGAATCATAGTTGTTAATTATAGGATAAGCGCGAGTTTTAGTATATGGATCCATATGGGACTGACAATCCCCGCCCGGGGTAGCACGCACTACCACAAACCGTACTGTATAAACGGGCGTTTCTTACTCGTTACTTCTGAGTGTTTTTGGATTAGCACTCACGGGGGAAAATTACTGGTACTTAATTGTACTTTACTGACGTGTTAAGCTTCGACTATGATGCTCATGGCAATGTATATCAACCCGATTGCATTTGTGCAATCATTACTTACTACTTGGTTAAAACTGTACAAGTACCTTTACAACTCGATGTGTTCAAACTAACTATTTACTACAAACCTGTGAGATTCACCAACCTTTTGGTTGACACTTTTAGTGATGCATTCTCAGGTACACAACAACAGTAGGATGGCCCAGCAGGAGTTGCTTGCTAGCTCGAGTCGCATGCATTTACACAATTGGAGATTTTATGCATTTCTTTCGTAATAGATGTTATGTATTAAAATCTATAGAATTTACTAGCGAACTCGACACTTATGTATTTTGGAATACTTATGTAACGTATTATTTTTCGAACGTCTCATATAGAGTCGTTCATTGTATCCTTTGTGCTTGATTATTTGATTAGTAGCACCCTAAAGCTTGCTTCCGCTAAACAGTGAATTTGGGGGTGTTACACAATGAGTTGGCTGTCCCCCACTTCGGTCCAACAGATAGGTGATCGGTCGACCGTACAGTGCCTCAAAAGGTGCAGTTCCAATACTAGTGTGGTAGCTGTTGTTGTACAAGAATTCACACAATGGTAAATGATGTTCCCAGTTTGCACCGAAGTCAACTATGCAGGCTTGTATCATATCCTACAGTGTTTGTATGGTTCGCTCGCTTTGGCCGTCGGTTTGAGGATGATATGCAGTACTCATATCCAGACGAGTACCCAATGATTTTTGAAGTGATTGCCAAAAGAGAGAGGTGAAACTACTATCCCTATCAGAGATAATCGAGATGGGAACGCCGTGTCGGGATACAAACTCTTTCAGGTTGATTCGGGTGAGGCGTTTCGTCTTATCAGTTTCCTTGATGGCGAGGAAATGAGCAGATTTTGTGAGACGATCGATGATCACCCAAATGGTATCGTAATCGCTCGGTGTTTTCGGGAGTTTAGTGATGAAGTCCATTGTGATCTGCTCCCATTTCCGTTGAGGGATTTCCGATTGTTGCAGCAAACCGGAAGGTTTCTGATATTCTGCTTTGACCTTGGAACATGTGAGGCACTTGCTGACATATGTGGCGATATCGGCTTTCATGTTGGGCCACCAATACAACTCTTTGATGCCATGATAAATTTTGCCGGCACCGGGATGTATAGAGTATTTGGACTTTTGAGCTTCATCCATCACTAAGTCTCGTAGGTTCCCAAAGCTAGGCAACCAGATTCGGTTCGAGAAGTACTTGGCCCCATTAGGTTTTGTTTCGAATTGTTTCTCCATGCCACGCAAGGTCTCGTTTTTCATATTTTCGGGTTTGAGTGCTTCGAGTTGAGTGGTAAGAATCTGAATAATGAGATCGTTGTGAATTGTCATACTGAGGGCTCAGACTCGAAGAGGTTTTACTCGTTTTTTACGGCTGAGGGCATCGGCAACAACGTTAGCCTTGCCCGGATGGTATCGGATCTCACAATCGTAATCGCTAAGCAACTTGACCCATCGACGTTGCCTCATATTGAGATCCTTTTGATCGAAAATATGCTGGAGACTTTTATGATCGGTGAAAATTGTACATTTAGTGTCGTACAGATAGTGTCTCCAGATTTTGAGTGCAAACACTACGGCGTCCAGTTTGAGATCATGAGTGGTGTAGTTTTTTTCGTGAATTTTGAGCTGTCGGGAGGCGTAGGCAATGACTTTGTCCCGTTGCATCAATACGCAACCGAGACCTTGGTGTGAAGCATCGCAGTATACCACGAAGTCATCGTTACCTTCGGGTAAGGATAGAATCGGTGCACTGCAAAGCTTTTATTTTAATAGCTGGAATGCTGACTCTTGTTTTTCAATCCAATCGAACTTCTTTTCTTTCTGAGTCAGTGTCATGAGAGGTTGAGCTATTTTTGAGAAGTTTTCAATGAATCACCAATAGTACCCAGCAAGTCCTAAGAATTGGCGTACTTCGGTTGGCGTTGTAGGCGCTTGCCAGCACTTAATAGCCTCGATTTTTGATGGATCAACATGAATTCCTTGACTGTCAATCACCTGTCCAAGGAGTTGAACGGTTTGCATCCAGAACTCACACTTGGAGAATTTGGCATATAACTCTTCGTGTTTGAGTAGTTCTAGGATGGTTTTGAGATGTTGCGCATGTTCTTGTTCGTTGCGCAAGTAGATCAAGATGTCATCAATAAATACAATGACAAACTTGTCGAGATATGGTTTGCACACTCGGTTCATAGGGTCCATGAATACAGCCGATGCATGTTTTAAACTGAATGGCATCACTTGAAACTCATAATGCCCATAGCTAGTTCGGAAAGCTGTTTTCGGGATATCGGCATCAGGAACTCGTAGTTCGATTTTTGAATAATAACTCGATCCCTGAAATTGTTCGAACAGGTCATCAATGCGGGGAAGTGGATAACGGTTCTTCACTGTTAACTTGTTCAACTCTCGGTAGTCAATACACATCTTGAAAGAACTGTCTTTCTTTTTCACAAACAGGACCGGAGCTCCCCAAGGTGAGTAACTTGGTCGTACGAATCCTTTGTCCAGGAGTTCCTGTAACTGAGTAGATAACTCCTGAAGTTCGGATGGGGCTAATTGATATGGTGCTCATGCCACTGGTGCTGCATCGGGCACAAGGTCAATAGAGAACTCGACTTGTCTGGGTGGCGGGAGGCCAGGCAAGTCTTCAGGAAAGACTTCTGGGAAGTCTCGAATAATAGGCACATCCTCAAGTCGCTTATCCTCAGACTTTTTCTCCATAACATGTGCGAGGATTGCCTGATACCCTTTTCTCAGATATTTTTGGGTTTTTATACATGATATGATGTTTAATCTCGTCCCACCGGTCTATGATTAAAGTACCACCGGTGGCGAGAGGAATACGAACAATTTTATCAAAGCAGATGATTTCGGCTCGGTGTTTAGATAACCTATCCATGCCAACAATGATGTCGAAACTTCCAATCTCGACTGGTATAAGATCAATGGAAAAGAGTTCGTCGGCTAGATTTAAAGTGCAATTGGGTATTACACTATCGGTCTCAATAAGTTTTCCGTTAGCTAATTCTACAATATACTTAGCATCTAAGGTACCAGGACTGATGTTGAGTAGTGGACTAAACTCGTCAGATATGAAACTCCTATCAGCACCAGTATCAAATAGAACAGAAGCAGTTAAGTTGTTGAGGAGGAACGTACCCGAGACCACATTTGAGTCTTGACGGGCTTCCCCGGAGTTAAGGACAAAGGCTCTACCCCTTGAGTTGTTGTTGTTGTTGCTGCCCTTGTTCTTCAGTTTCGGGCAGTCATTTCTGAAATGCCCAGTGTTGCCACACTCAAAGCATGCTTTTGTTTGATTGGACTTGGTGTTAGTGTTGGCATTGGTAGACCTGCAGTCTTTGGCCATATACCCATGCCTTTGATATTTGTTACAAGGAGTACCGGAAGGACCATCGTGATGTCTGCGGCACTTGGAACAGAAAGGCTTGTTTCCAGTGTAGCCCTTCTTGGTTTCAGAATCGGAGGTGTAGGCCTTAACAGTTTCAGGCCTCTTGGATGACTGTTGATTTTGATTGGGGTTTCCAGACCACTTTCTCTTGTTATCCCCATAATTGTTCCCAGTATCCTAGGCAGCAGATGTTCCTTGGCGAATCACTTGTGCCATGAGATTGTGTGCCATACGGACGGCACCTTGGATGGTCCTGGAGTTGGAAGCAGTGACCATTCCTTGAATATGTGGGGGAAGTCCCCAGATGTATCATTCGATCCGTTTGTATTCTGGATCAACAATGGATGGGCACAACAATTCCAGTTGATGAAATCTGGAGGTGTATCCAGCAATATCATTTCCTTTGACTGTGAGGTTCCAGAACTCGACCTCAAGCTGTTGTAATTCTTCTCTCGGGCAATACTTGTCACACCCCGTCTAAAGCGGAAACAACGGGATATAACCATGATAGGATCACAACACATTATTATAAAGAATACTAAATGAAATAAAATATTCAATGTGCCATGATGTCATTAACATGAAAATGGTTCATGTCATGCATACATATCCGCAGTGAATCAAAGTCGAACATCAATAATAACCAAAACAAGTGTCTAGGCAAACCGCCTTTCTTATTCAACAATTCATAACATAAGTCTTGACAAATACTCAATCCAACCTAGTAGGTCCACTAAGCTTTCTTGTCCTCGCTCTTAGTTCCACTAGTACATCCTGAAAAGATATGCTCGAAAACGTCAACACGTATGTTGGTGAGTTAAGCAAGTTTAATAAGAAACATACACAAAGAATACAATTTGTTGTGTTAATCAGTAAGTAGGACATATGATATGATATAAGCACATAAGATAACCAATTCATCACCATAAGCAATTCGTTCCGTTCCTGGATAATATTCACTCAAGGATAATGTATCTATCACAAGAGTGGGACCGTCATCCGATAGTACTATCAATAATCATATCCGTATTAGTAAGAAATATGGAGTGTTGTCATGGTCCCCAAGACACAAGAATCATCCGAAAAGCAAGTAATATGGAGTGTTGTCATGGTCCCCAAGACACAAGACTCATCCGAACAATCAGCAATCAATCCACAACAATCAGCATGTCACTTACTCAACCATAATGTCCAAATCATAAAAATCAAATAGTTTACACAGCATAAGAAAACAGTTCGAAATTAGTTTGAGCATTCTTTTCCCCCAACGGAAAATAAGTAAAGAAAATGGGGCCGCAAAACTCACCTTGATTATCAAAGTAAATAACGCTCCCAAATAAGTCCACTAAACCGGTGCTTAAATCTATAAACCAAATATCTCGTCTAACCAAATCACCCTACAAATAGGTTAAATTCAAATAAATATCTTGAACATTAACATAGAATTATTTTTTTATAATACCCTAGTTGATTGATCCAATTTTCATCACATATTTAAACAACAATGATGACACAAACATACTATAATATTTGATATTGAAAATTGATGGTTGACATATAAAATAATAGATTTTTATCCATAGACAATACCAAATTGAAAAAAAAAAAACCTCGAAACTCGAAATCAAAACACTTGAAATATATTCGAAACATAACCCTTTTTAAGTCTAATAATTAAACCCAATTTACAAATATAAAAAATATCATTTTTATTTCAGAAAAGATCAAACCTTCATCTTACATTCTCGACTCCCACAATGATTAGAAACTAATTTGGTCAAACCGAACTAAGTTTACAAAAGTTTTTCTCAAAATTCGTCACTCCTAACTGCAGTTTACGAAATAATTTTTATAAAATCGTACGTTGCTTTTTAGAGGCCGAAACCTATCAAATATAAGTAAAATTTCGAGATCTACAACTTTCGTGTTTTGGCCGAAGCCTGAAAACGAACGTAGCTAGGTAAAAACTGCCGTCGATCACAACAGAAAATTTTGAACAGATTTTGCATTTAACGACACTAGACTTTTGGTTTGCAAACACTTATTTTACCCAACATATTCATACCCCAAACATATAAATCGACAATTATGTTTGTACATCTTAAAAGAATTATAAATATAACTTATTTGAGAAAGGATTATAATTGTACCTACTCTAACACACGGATATGTAATACACTAAGCAACACTTGAACTTGACTTTAATCCTTTCTTGGTGTCGGTCGACAAAACACGGCAGTAAAAAAAAAAACTGAGGAACGATTTTGATGATGATGATTAATAGTTTTAAGGTTAAATCTAAACTTAAAAATATATACAATATTATTTGAAGGTTGGACTAAGGATTTGGGAATGGGTTGGGTTTGGATACAATGGATCGGCTGTGGTCTCAAAAGTTTCGACAACCCAATAAACAAATAACAAAAAGAGAATAGAAATTCATCATGATCACTATTATTATTATATTCGATTATTTATTTTATTAATCCCTTAATCCCACCGTTTCACTCTTTATTTGATTTTGTTTTTGTAATTATTATTATTACTAAACTTTCATTATTATTATCTTTATCATTATTATTATTATTATTATTATTATTATTATTATTATTATTATTATTATCCTAACTTTTAATCCAACCGCATACAAATATTGATTCAAGTTTTTGAACACTATACGAGAATTAAATTTTTCATATAGTTTAAAATACAAATACTTAATTTCTTTCTCCACATCACTTGTGTATATGAATACAAATAAGAAATGTTTATAGGAAACGAACCTATGAATAGAGCTTTTGGTGACAGATGCCACAGTATCCCCTAGTTGAATGAATTTCGTCCCGAAATTCAACCAGAGCTAGTACTACAAACATGACTATCGAAAAGATGCGGATATTTCTGCTTCATCTAATCTTCACGCTTCCAAGTAAACTCGGGGCCTCTCTTCGCATTTCATCAAACTTTAACAATCGGAATCTTGCTACGTTTTAGCTTCTTAACCTCACGATCCATGATTTCAACCGGTTCCTCTACAAAATGAAGTTTAGGATCAACCTGAACCTCCTCCAACGGCACTTGTAGAGTCGAATCAGCTAGACACTTTCTCAAATTCGCCACATGAAACACATCGTGAACCCCACTAAGCTCTTGAGGTAATTTCAACCTATAAGCAACAGGACCAACACGCTCGATGATTTTGAATGGCTCAAAAAACCTTGGTGCAAGCTTCCCCTTTTTACCAAAATGAACAACTCCCTTCCACGGTGACACCTTTAACAACACATAATCACCAACAACAAATTCCAATGGCTTACGATGTTTATCAGCATAACTCTTTCGCATGTCACGAGCCACCTTCAATCTCTCCTTAATTTGTACAATTTTATCAGTAGTCTCTTGGACTATCTCCGGCCCAATCAACTGACTTTCTCCTACTTCAGCCCACATTATAGGCGAACGGCACTTTCGCCCATATAATGCTTCAAATGGTGCACACTGAATACTGGAATGATAACTGTTATTATATGAAAATTCCACTAACGGCAAATGAGTATCCCAGTTTCCTCCAAAATCAATAACACACGCCCTCAGCATGTCCTCCAACGTCTGAATAGTACGCTCACTCTGCCCATCAGTTTGGGGATGATAAGCAGTACTCATATCCAACCTCGTCCCTAACGCCTTTTGCAACATCTGCCAAAATCGTGAAGTGAGACGACTATCACGATCAGAGATAATCGATACAGGTACTCCATGCCTCGCCACAATCTCATTTATATATAATCTTGCCAGTTTCTCCATTTTATAGTCCTCGCGGATAGCTAAGAAATGAGCAGACTTAGTCATCCTATCCACAATAACCCAAATCAAATCATGCCCACTACTGGTTCTTGGCAGCTTAGTGATAAAATCCATAGCAATGTTCTCCCACTTCCACTCGGGAATCTTTGGTTGTTGCAGTAACCCCGACGGCCTTTGATGTTCAGCCTTAACCTTCAAACAAGTCATACATTGGCTAACATACAGTGCAATATCCTTCTTCATGCCCGGCCACCAATACAAATCTTTCATATCATGATACATTTTATCTGCCCCCGGATGAATCGAGTACTTAGACTTATGAACTTCATCCATCACTAGTGTCCTCCAGCCGCCTAGTAACGGAATCCACAGTCTCTCAATGAAGTAATATAATCCATCCTCCTTACGTACCAACTGTCCGTTCAATCTCCGCAATGACTCCCATGAACATTAGTATCTAGCAGTGCTTCCAACTGAATTTCAATCAACTTTTCCCTTAAACCAGAATGAATGGTTAACCTCATTGCTCTCACTCTTCTTGGCTTAACCCTTTCTTTCCTACTCTAAGCATCAGCCACCACATTCGCCTTCCCCGGGTGGTAGCGAATTTCACAATCATAATCACTAAACAACTCCAACCACCTCCTTTGCCTCATATTCAAATCTTTCTGATCAAAAATGTTCGGTGTAAATCACACTTTTCGTCCCATACAGATAACGCCTCTAACACTTGAGTGCAAAGACCACTGCGCCCAACTCCAGATCCTGAGTAGTGTAGTTTTTCTCATGCACTTTGAGTTGCCGAGAAGCATAAGCTATCACCTTACCCCGGTGCATCAAAACACACCCTAACCCTTGGTTAGATGCGTCACAGTAAACCACAAAATCATCTGAACCATCCGGTAATGCCAAGATCGGTGCATCACACAAAGCATTCTTCGGTGTCTGAAATGCTTCCTCCTGTATCTCACCCCATACGAACTTCCTCTCCTTTTGTGTTAACAATGTAAGCGGTTGAGCAATCTTAGAAAAATTCTCAATAAAACGCCAATAGTACCCAGCCAAACCCAAGAATTGACGAATCTCAGAAGGTGTTTGTGGAGTCCTCCAAGCATTTACTGCCTCTATCTTACTTGGATCCACATGAATACCAGCCTCGTTAACCACGTGACCAAGAAAATGAACCTCGCGTAACTAGAATTCACATTTAGAAAATTTTGCATAGAGCTGTTCTTTCAAGAGAAGTTCAAGAATGAGTTTCAGATGCAACTTGTGTTCTTCCTTAGATTTCGAATAGATTAGAATGTCGTCAATAAAGACAATAACGAATTTATCAAAATAAGGCTTACAAACACGATTCATCATATATCCATGAATACCGTAGGAGCATTAGTAAGACCGAAAGGCATAACGAGAAATTTGAAGTGCCCATAGCGAGTCCTGAATGCAGTCTTTGGTATATCCGACTCATGTACTCTCAACTGATGATAACCAGAACGAAGATCAATTTTCGAGAACCACTGTGCACCCTGAAGTTGATCAAATAAATCATATATCCTTGGAAGAGGATAACGATTCTTGACTGTGAGTTTATTAAGTTCACGATAATCAATACACATACGAAACGAACCATCTTTCTTTTTAACGAATAGAACAGGTGCTCCCCAAGGAGAGTGACTAGGGAGAATGAATCCCTTGTCTTGGAGCTCCTGAAGTTGAGTGGACAATTCTTGTAATTCAGAAGGAGCCAAACGATACGGAGCTTTAGCAACTGGGGTCGCTCCAGGATCAAGATCAATACGAAACTCAACAGGTCTTGAAGGAGGTAATCCCGGCAAATCATCCGGAATAACATTAGAAAAATCACGAATAATAAGGACATTTTCAAGTTTTGAATCCGCGAAATTTATACTCATAAGCTTAACACATTTAGCCTCCGGTTGTTCCCCAGAGACTTCCAACATACTGCCATCTGGCATGGGTATACGGACCACCTTTTCGAAGCACACAATTTCAGCCCTATATTTCGACATCCAATCCATACCCACTATAACATCAAAACTACCGATCCCAAAAGGTATTAGATCAATACTGAAAGTATGATCCTCCAATACAAGTATGCAATTTTTAATAACCTCAGTCAAGTCTACCCGCTTCTCATCTGCAATTTCAATTTCATATAGGGTGTCCAATTTGCAAGGCATAATATCAAGTGTAGGCACAAAATCCGTTGATACAAAGCAAAAATCGGCACCACTATCAAATAACACTGTAGCAAAATGATTATTTAATAGAAACGTATCAGTCACAATATTAGGCGCCTGCCGTGCCTCACTAGCGTTCATCACAAAAGACCTCCCAGGAGCATTGTTAGTGACACGACCCCTATTCTGATTTCCACCTGTAGTCAGAGCTCGAGTATTATTATTATTATTATTATTATTATTATTATTATTATTATTATTATTATTATTATTATTATTATTTCCAGCAACTCCCATAGCTCTAACCAACCTCGGACAAGCACTGACATAATGATCCAATCCCCCACATTCAAAACATCCCCGAGCATTCCTCACATAATTAACTGGTACCATAGCACGCACCGGAGCTCGACACTCACCGGGATAGTGACCCACTCGATTACATCTTGTGTAGAATCGACATGAAGCAGTAACAACATGATAGTAATTACATTTCTCACAGTATGGAAGAGGACCAGTGTAACCCCTCCTTTCAGTATTGGCGACCACAAATCCCTTGCCCACTTTAGCTCTCTTATTACCCGCTTCATTAACCCGAGCCTTGCTAGATTCAACGACCTCTTTACCTTCTCGTTTCCCCTTTTTAATGTACCATTCCTCACCATCTCCTCACTAAGGGCCCCAGCCTTCAAAATCGCACTCTGAATAGTTGCTGGTTCCGTCACCTCAACCATCCCCTTAATTTCTGGCACCAATCCCCTAAATACTTTTTAATTCTTCTCGACTCAGGTGTCACCATACTTGGAATCAACTTGGCCAATTCATGGAAACGATCAGTATAGGCCGTGTAAGTCCCTAGTTCTTAGGATCGATAACTTCGTTATCTGTAGTATTAAGGTGCTGAATCCCTCAATACGATGTTATCTTACTAACAACGAATAAGTTCGCGTTTATAAGATTAATAACTAATATGCTTTGCTTTAATCATTATACAATCAAAGCCTAGCCGTTAGTCGTTAGGTTTTTATCTGGTAACTACTAAAATCGCAGGTCTGAGTTATGCAAAAGTGTTAATGATTTTCTAAACCAAAAATCATTTATATATTAAGTCCCGGTTCGGCTCGCATGGGCTTCGCGAGTCCAGTCCAACTCGCCTTGTAGCCCAAGCCCAACAAGACTCGGCTTGCCACAGACTCAATACCTTGTGATCCTTGCGAGTTCAGGTCTCACCTCGCGGCTCAACTCGCAGCGACTTGAGAACTCGACTCGCAGCAAACGTATATTTATTTCGTATTTAACATTATTCTAACTTTAACACAATAATAATATATTTAACGAATATTACTAACAAAACAAATATTCATTTACAAATCTAAACCAATGTACAAACATGATAATAATTACACCAGTCCAATTTCAAGCTAGATCTGTTGTCACAACCTATGTTCCAACAGACTCCCCCTTGACAATAGCTCTAGCGTCTTTATCTTCACGCTTGTCTTTGATTTTCAAGAGTAAATCTTACTACCTGCAAAAATTTTAAGCTTGATGCATGTTTTAATCATCCTGTGATAATCTCGTGCTAAATCACCCCATTCAAAAGTAGAAACGATCTTGTTCTTGTATAACATAATCAGATCTTCCTTTGAGAAGTTCATCAGGTGTCTGTGATCATAAACACGAATAATTTATTTTTCGCCATCAGGATAATCATCATCGGCTTCAATCATAAAGGCTTCTCCTGTTCCAGCATCTACCCCCCAATATTTCAACTTTCCCAAAATATTCCGAGGCATAGTCTTCATAGGTATTTGCTTAATGCATTTAACCGCTGGATAAACCTTCTTCATTCTTCTTCTTCCTGTCCTCTGACTTTTCTCATTCAGCTTTATCGTTTTTCCTTTCCTTGGCTTAATCTTTGAAAACTTCATAGATAATCCTTCAGTCCTAATGATATGCTCAACATACTTAGCATAATCATCATTACTCGGATTGATCATATATAATCTAGCCAAGTCTCGAATCTCATATCGAGGCAACGAACTAAACACTGCAAGCTTCTTCTCAAAATATTGAACCCCGTCAAACCTTTTGATCGCGAAGAGCTTCAGGTCAGAGTCATTGTAACACCCCCAAATTCACTGTTTGGCGGAAGCAAGGTTTGGGGTGCTACTAATCAAATATCACAGCACAAAGATAAAGCAAACGACATCTATATGCAACGCTTGTAAATTAGTTACATTCCCATAGATATAATGTTTGAAAACTTAATGTTTTCGTATACAAAAATGTAGTTTCCTAGAGCCCACGCCGTATAGCGGGAGATTCTATTACATAATCAAAATATACAAAAGATAATGCTAAGAATCTCCGTTAATGCAGTTGTGTTGAAATCATGCGACTCTAGCTAAAGTCCAGGAGTAATCCTACTCCATCCGGGTACCTGAGAAAACATGCTAAAAAGGTCAACACGAATGTTGGTGAATCTCACAGGTTTGTAAGTAATATCAGTTTTGAACACGAGATTTCATCAGTAGTGCCCGCAGGCGTAAAACCAGTAATTGCAATCCAGCAATCGTAAGTGAGTAAGTTATACCGTTGCCATGAGGCTCATAATCGAAGCTTAACCCGTAAGTAATAAGTTTGCTCCCGTGACATGCTCGTAATTGAGCAAGCATCAGTAACGAATAATTAGTCACCCGTTTCTACGTGTAAATCAGAACGTGGCAGCGCTACTGCCCCGGGCGGGGAGGGTCATTTCCCTAATGGATCCATTAACTAGTGTTCGCGCTTAAGTCCATAACTAACGATATATGATGGAGAGACTTCTGTAAATAGTAAACAACTCATGCAATTTCGTTTAGTATAGTAAACAGTTTTAGTACTTGTATTCAAGGAAAAGTAGTAGCATGTTTCTCCCCCAATAAGATAAAACAGTAAAAGTGGGGCCGTAAGACTCACCTGAGTCTTGTAATAAGCTGTAGCAAATAGCAAGTAGTAAACATAGCAAGTAGGTTCTCCGAACCCGTAACCTTCAAATGCCTAATCATATGAAGTTATGTAAGTATGTGTCTCGCGAGACGTTTCGTTTAGTTGTACACAACTAGTATATCCAGTGTTTGTCCGTATGTTTGTAATTGTTTGTTGTTGGAAAACATGTCTGGCCCGTTGGTGACCATTTGTTTGGAGTGTTATGCTTGAAAAACATGTTTCAATGTCCCGTAGAGGTTATATTGTATCATCGTTTGAAGTCCCAAATGTTTAACACTTAACTTGGAATTTAATTGTAAAACTGCCGTGTTTTGCGACACAAAATGCGACACAAAAGTTTGTCAATGCGACACAAAAGTTTGTCATGCGACACAAGGGTTGTGTCGCATGAAGGATGTGACACAAGAGCTCTGCGACACAGTGGTTGTGTCGCAAAAGCTTGCGATGCTAATTCAATAGCGACATAAGGGTGGTGTCGTATAAAAATACAACATAATATGCGACATAGAGTGCGACACAATATTGTGTCGCAAGAGTTACAACACTAAAGGTTTGGTACGACACAAGATGCGACATAACAGGCGTTATGCGACACAACATGCGACACAAGCGTTGTGTCGCAAAGATGAACACCAGCCCAGAAACTTTCGGATGTCGAGATTTTCCGACCAAAAACGCAAATCTAACCCATTTTTGAGCTGTAAAATCGTGTTTTCTTCATTGTTTAGGTTATAACTATGTTGTGTACACAATATTTCGTCAAAACATTACACCAAAATGAATAGATCTAAGATTTTAGAAATTTCTTACAAATGCGAATCGAGATAGATGGCGGCCGAAAATGATGATGATGCTTTTGCAAATCTTGTTCCTTGTTTGTTGGTGATTCCGAAAATATAAATCTCGTGGGTCGGTTTGTGAATCCGAAAATTTGTGAGAAATGGGTGGAGAGAGTTTAGGATGTGTGTGTGTGTTTTTGTTAGTGATAAATGAAAGAGGGAATGGGGTGGGGGGTTGGGTTTTGGCTGATCCAAAAAGAAAGGAGGGGAAAAATACTCCTCAAAACACAGTGTTTACTTCGTGTCCTAATCGTTTAATCCCTCGTTTTTAATATTTTGCCCAAGCAGTTATATTCTTAAAATGTGACTAGAGTATTTAAATAAAATACTTTGAAATTAACAATAAAAACATTTGTCGAAATATTTAAATTATTAATTCGCGTTTGATACATTTTTGTTAAACTATTTGAAATGTCGTCGCGATAGTATAAATAATGATCGTTCAATTGTGTATTTTATATAGCAAAAATACGTTCTCATTATTTAAGTAAATTTCTGTCACCAACGTCCAAGTAAACTGTGTCGGACTTCGTCCGGTTAATTCGTACGATTCATCCAAATCGCGTAAGTACACACACATATATATATATATATATATATATATATATATATATATATATATATATATATATATATATATAAATCACCTTATATATATACAAATAGAGTCTGTAATTAGTCCTATTACATACTAATTATAACTAGTTACAAATAATTAGGCATAATTAATTATCCTAATTATGCAGGTGTTACAGTCATAATATCATCCAATAATGCCAGTTTTAAGTACACGCTTTCCAGTAATATCAACTTCTTTCAAAAATGCGTGGCTTCTTTTCCTTTTTCCTTTTAAGCATTTCTTGGATAAACAATGGATTACCAACCAAATGTTTGTATTTGTCCTCTATTTCTTCAACTTCAGTATCTGAATCTTCAGAAGCATTCTCAAAAGCTTCTAAATCAATAACTGATTCTCCTTGTTCATTCACAAAAACAAATTCAGTCGTTGACGGATTCACAACATGTTCATCTACATTTGCATCCAGATCAACACCTTCATCTATCACAGATTCAAATACCGCAGTCCAGTCTTCAGGAAGTTTGAACTCTCCTTCTTCAATATCATAATCAATATCTTCATCTATCTCATCCAAAATATCATCTTTAGAATCTGATAGATCTAGCATTTCCATTCCTAGAGAAAAACATAAATACAAATATATTAATAATTCAAATTCTTCATTGATTTCCCTGAACCAATCTAAGAATTTCTTTATTAATCCTTTTGTATTATTAAACCTAATAATATAAACGCATTCTATATAACCTTTTAAATCTTTTATTGATTACCTTGAATCAAACTAAGATTTCTAAAGTCTTATCTCAAACACTAAGTAAATATTTAATTAAATTTAAACTCTAATGTCTTGTGAACAATCACCAAACATTTATGTTTACTATTAATTAACTTATATAATTTCCAAGACTTAATTGAACTGTTATATTTTCCAAAAACTTAATTTTCAATTATATCTTTAAATTATATATCATTTACCTAGTTATCACATTTTTTAACTTGTGAGTTATACAAACTCTCAAGTCTAAAATGTCTAAGTTAAAATAAATTTTGACCGCTGATATAAATCAGAACACGCCGCTCGACTACTCAATGAGTCGAAAGTCTTTCGATCACTAATTTATTTAACTTTTCAAAATCAAATAACTTAACTAATTTCTAATATATTTAACTTATAATTACAAACTCAAGCCGAATATATTACCAAAATATTAAGTTACAATTATTCAGTACAAATTAACACCAATAATTACTACACTATGCTAATACTAAGCTATCTTACCAGCTTCTTTATCAACCGGTGCAGTCTTATCAGCACTTGTACCAACTCCAGCACCACTTGCATCACCACCAGACTCCCCTTGAATTGTAGCTTGCTCAACAGTCTTTGAAGGACCAGTCTGCTCACCACCTTCTGGTGCATTGGGATCATCGTCTTTGTCTGAATCTCACTTCTTCTTCAGCTCATCTTCTTTGCAGGATTCCAAATATGCCAATATCTCCCCCTGAGTAGACTGTCATGAATGCGCTGTCAAGACCAAACGCTCTAAGGAAGAAATCTTCAATCTTTGTTGATTGAGATCAGCAAGCAAAGTATCATGAGACTTCAGCAGTGTTGTATATGCTTTATTCTGATTGAGCATCTGGTGACCAAGAAGAAAATTATTTGCCACCAGCTCCGGAATCTGAGAAACAACCTTCTCTAAATCCTTTACTCTCGACTGTAAGGACGTAATCCTTTCAGCATCAGTCGTTGGAGTAATAGAGATCGTTGTAGGTCCAGGCGGTGTGAGAGACTCAATATGTCAATCGCGTGTTAGTGGTGTATGCGGTTGAGACAAGGCATGCGTTAGCGAGCCCGCCGCAAATCTAGTTCCTTTGGTCGTCGGAAAGTTAGCCGCACGAACTAGATCAGCAATCTCATGCTGAAGTTAAACACAATTAAAATCAGTAATTGATACAGATTACTCTGTCTCAAACTCTAATTATTTGCATAACACTTGTAGTTATAAAACTTATATCTCGTACCTGAAGTGGTAAAGATATCGGTTCAGAAACCACCGGTGTATCCTTCCCTACCCGTGGTGTATCTTGAGCAACTGTATACAGAATGAACTGTCTCAGTTTAACTCCTGATAAACAACAAGTTAAGATTATTTAACTTCATAATTAATACTAACCTTCTCCGATAGTCAACGTCCTCGGACGTTTCATCAACGGAGTATCAGTCTCCTCAGGACCTTCCTCCAGAATACTCTTGCCCTTCCTCTTCTTTTCAGAAATAGACGGAGGAGGAGAAGGTGTATTCTTAGAATCATCATCTGAAGCCGTCTCACCATCACGACCTTCAGATGATGTAACAGAATCCTAATATTGAATATAATAAACATTTATGATTAGCGTAAAGCTCTATCATACAAGTTCTATATATTTAAGATTAATCAGATATAATACCTTAACCAGTACAACAACTGATCTATCTTGCTGTCTCTGCTCCCCTCAGGTATTGCAACCTCTGGGTTCACAGCCTCAGCTTCAGTTACCTGTTTATATAATGATATTTATATTTTATAATCAGAAATATTATCCAATTAACTAAATATCTAATATCAGTATAAATATATAATAATATTATACTATATGATTAATAAAAGTAATCTATCAACTAAGTATCTATACTATTATATAATGAAAATAATACCTGTTCCGGTGCAATCTCAAAGAACATATCAATTTCCCTCAGCTCGGGATCTTGTGCCTCGTCATTATGACCTAGCACCTCCTGCACTACCTGTGCAGCAACATCTGGGTTCACCTATTCCCCAGCATGTCCAGGTTGTTCCAACACGTCCTCCTAAAGCTCTTGTGGACCTTCAGGATGACCCACATCAGCTACAGGATCTGGAATAGCAGCAGGAGCAGCAACATCTAGCCAACCATGATTTGGCGGCGTCACATAGGCAGGATCGACGATATATCCAAAAAGTGGTCGCTCCTCAGGCTTAACCACCCCTTCCTTCCTCACAGTCTGCAAAAACATAGCATTGTACCCTCTGAGCCCAATAGTATCAACACGCAAGTGTGGCTCAGGAATAACAAGCTCTGGCAGACAAGCTCTATTGATCAGCATACAAAAACGCGGGTAAACCAGAAATCGTGATCTGACAGACCCCGAAATCTGTCTAACCAGCTCTCCAAAAATGTAATCACAAAAACTGTATGGTTTGTTATAAACCAATGACAGTACAGCTGATACAAGGGCAGGGCTTAACTCATCGAAACCTCCCTTCTTTGGTGCAAAAACCGTAACGAGCACATGCCATAGAAACCTCCATTGTCCAATAACCAGTGGCTTCTGGAATTGACGTCCTCGTCTATCACCTGTGTATCTCATACGACCGATAGCTCCCTCAATAAAATCCAGGGATACTCCAAATCCCCATTCTCTTGCTCTTCCGTACCTAGCTGTAAAATCTCCCGAAGATTACCAGCCGTAAAAACAATCGGTTGATTATTGACCGTTGTTCTAATCTCCGGTGGATTGACCGATTGGTCATACTGAATATCCGTCCAGAAATTAGTCAGAATCGCCTGAGAAATAGGTGGAGATGCCGTAACAGCATACCGAATACGTGAACGTGCCAAAAATGTAAGCACTTGAGCTACTTTGTTAGCTCCCTTTGCGCGTACATCAAGATCAACAAGAATGTTGTGACCTTTATCAAATTGTCGAGCCATATCTATAAAAACACAAATGACAATGATAAACGCCAAAATGTACTAAATTATAGTACTAATTACCCCCGTATTTGATAGGTTTCTAATGCATTTTGTATGAATAAGATACTTATTTCGTTCATATTTGCATTTAGGAGTTTAAATGGAGCTTGGATCGAAAAGGAACTGAAAACAAGCTTATTTGGAGGAAAAGTTGCTAAAAGAATAAAACATTGGACAAGAGAAGATTAGATCGAAGAAAAGAATCTAAGAGAGTGAAGATAGGCAAGATTGGATTGGATTGAACTGTAAATGAAGCTCGAATTGGAAAAAGAATGAAAGATGAGCTGAAAATGGAGGAAGAATGTAAAAGCTGAGTTTTCAGACAGCTGTTAGTATTTTCGCCATAACTTCTTCATACGAATTCCGATTGAGGTGATTCAACTTGGAGAATTTAGCTAACAGAGAGGGCTACAACTTTCGTTTTTTCCATTTTATCTGAAAATGCATCCATACGGCGTATGGATGTCCATACGCCGTATGGATTGAAAACTGGGCTGAAACTTGTTATCGCGGGCTGGACTTTTTGGGCTTTTACATCCATACGCCGTATGGAATTCCATACGCAGTATGGATCACTTTTTTCAGCCATTTAAGTCCGATTTTAGGGTTTTCACTTCATATCTTCCACAACTTCGAACCATACGACCAGCAGAGGTTCCAGAGGGGTTTTTCCTCCATTTTGGGGGTGAAACGATGGCGTTTTGGAGGCGGAAAAGCTAGGATCAATTCTTATTGATTCTAATTCATTCGGTTTATGATTCGGTTTGCTTATCTTGTTCCGATTTCAATTCAATCATGTCTATGTGTTTGTTTTGAGACTATGAATCTGATTTTGTATAATTTAATCATGGATTAGATTTATTGTTAATTGTTTAGTTGAATAACCTTTGATTATGAATGTTTGAAAGTTATAATTGTGTTTTGAATCAATTATCTGATTGAAGATTGTTATGTTATCCGTAGAACCTTGATTGTTGGTGGTTGTTAGTTACTACTTAACGTGGTTGATAATGTCATTGAGATTGAGTTCCTTTGATGTTATTGATGATTTTGAATCTAGGTTTATAGTCATTGCTAAATAGATTGAGTTTGATAGGTTAAGAGACTAGTAACTAATCAATCTAAAATGAGCAAGCTAGTAAGAGATTATTAGTAGGTATTGTTGAGTCATACCGCGAGGATAAATCATAATCAGTCGTGAATACTTAATGCACAATCTAGGGAATAGTACACAATAGAGCACCATCCTTATGACAACGGATCTATGTTTAATGTGGGACCCTAGGTTGTAGATATTAGTTGGACCCGGAACGTTGGCTAATATACATTCAATTTAATATCATTGAAGAATTTGGCATTAAATTGATATAAAAGAAATCACAATCAGACAATCAAAACACAATGAACTGAATAATATGAATCTGAGTGTGAAGACTCTAAGCAATTACATGTCTATCTCTAATTGTTTATCTTTTCCTCTGTATCTTGTTTTATGTTGTTTGGTTTGGTTATTTAGTTCATCTTGAACGTTCGTACGGAACTAAAACGTACCCCCTATGTTATCGCTTTCATGAATAATTCCAATTTAATTGAATAACATCGTTCCTGTGATCCTGTGTTAGACCTGGACTTACCATAGCTATGCTATTCCGATCGGGTATTCTTGCCTGGTTGTATGATATTATTAATAAGGTATTTTCAGTTATAAATAATAAAACAAGACGCGCTTTCACACGGATCAGACAACAACAATTTAAAGCACGTTAACAGATTTTAAACTATAACATATTATGAAAAAGTAATCATCAAACATCTTAGTTTTAAAATGTATATATAACTTGTTACATAATTGTCTCAAGTCATATACATAAATATGTAACATATATAACTTATAACTAATAAGTCGTAAGTCCAATATGTAAAATCAGTTAGTTACTTGTTAATTTAAGATTCTCAAGTCATTAACATTTTATAAAACCAATATATATATATATTATACCGCTAATATAAAATTAGGACACGCCACTCGATTTCTTTTTGAATCGGTAGACTTTCGATATAAGTATATACATTGTCATAGGAATCCAAAATATACAAGTTATTACTTAAAAAGTCTTAACATATACTCCCTCCGTCCCGGAATAAGTGTCCTGTTTCAGATTTTGAAGTTTTTCCTTTTCAACTTTGACCTTAAATATCTTTGTTTGTGTTATCTAATACTTTATGAAAATTATACCAATGGAAATATATTTAAAATTCAATCCATTCATATATTTTGCATCAAGTATTATATAACACAAATAAAAATATGTACGGTCAAAGTTGAAAAAGAAAGACTCAAAAAGTCAAAACAGGACACTTATTCTGGGACGGAGGGAGTATATATTAACCCTCTTTTTAAAAAAAAAAAATATTCGAAATCCTGGACTCGCAGAGTAATAACATGCGAATTAAGTATTACTCGATTCGCCAGTCAACTCGCAATTGGATTCAACTCGCCTATCATGTCAACTCGCAACTTCGACTCGTTAGTCGATTCGCAAGTCAACATCTGAAGTCGACTCGCCAGATCAGAAGTCAACTCGTTTGTTATTTCAACTCGCTGCGAGTTGAATTGTAAACTCAACTCGTTTGATGAACATCCGTCGCGAGTTTAAACTTAAAATCGATGATATTGTTAGTTTTAACACAATCAATCGATACATTTACGTTTATTAAGGTTCGTTTAACATTAACCCTAAGGATTAGTGTTCTAACAATCCTTTAATCTACGTGAATCGATCTAACTTCAAACCGAAACCCTAAGTTATTTAAAACTTCGATTTCTTGTAATTTAAACGGTGAAATCCGTTGATTTATACCTCAATCGATGCGCAAACTGAAGATGTATAAAAACTACGGATTGAAAAACTCGTTTCCGGTCTCAAAGTATTAAAAATAAATTTTCGTCTCTTTTCGCCAGGAAGCGGATTCGCAGAGTATAAGTGAACTCGCGAATGTGTTGTGGGCTCGGTGACTGTGGACTCGCTTGACCACCCCTTTATACTATTCACTCGATTCGCGAGATTTCAAGTGGATCCGCAGGTTTGACTTGTCAAACTCGCAGAATGAAATAAAAACGCGAATTAAATGTTAAGTATAAATCAAAAACCCATCATTTGTACAAGTCTAAAATAAAATTATTTTTCACTTGTATTTGTTACGATTGTTCAACTCAAAATAGAAAATATTTAGTATAATTTAATTCCAAAGGGTAAAATCTAATAAACACAAAAACTTTAATTAAACATAAAGATAAAAAATAAAATAAAATAAGATAAAAACACAATTATATAAACATTGGTATCAAGTACCATTTTATTAATCACTCAAAACAAAATACATAAACAAAATAAATAAGAATTTATCTGCTTAGGGATCATATTAGTAAGAATAAACAATTAAATATTTATTAAAAAGTCTAAGTAGATTGGTAGTATACATACCTCATGAAATTCAAATAAATTACCATAAAATTACAACTAATTTTATCATTTATACATTTATATTTATAAAACAATATCTTAGGTAACTTTATCCACATAGCATAATTAATAAATGCATTACTCACTTAAAGTGAATATTTTTAATTATAGACAGTTCAAGACGATTACCGGTATTATGATCCACATAAACAAATTATACTAGACGTTCTAAGCAAACACTTTATTGTTAGGATGAATATTATCAAGTGCTTCCTATTATATGACATATTGAAGAATTTCAAGTAAAACTCATAACACTGCATCGTTAAATTTCAAGGTAGCGGTTACTAAATGATGTATCTTTTCAAAACATACAACATACACTTGATGTCACACCCCGTCTAAAGCGGAAACAACGGGGTATAACGGTGATAGGATCATAACACATCATTATAAAGAATTCTATATGAAATACAATATCCAATGTGTCATGATGCCAATAACATGAATAACGGTTCATGTCGTGCATACATTTCAACAATGAATTCAAAAGCTTACAACAAATGTATACTACAATGTTAAGGCAAAACAAGCCTTCACAAACAACCTTAATGATGTACCACAAGTCTTGAATAACTCTTAATGCAACCCTAAAGGTCCACTAAGTTCTCTTGTCCACTGCTTTAAGTCCACTAGTATAACCTGAAAAGATATGCTCAAAAACGTCAACACGAATGTTGGTGACTTTCGTAGGTTTGAAACCAAACACCACAAGATAAAACATTTTGCTGTGATGATAATAAGTTAGGACAATGCATATAGAAATGTACACAAATGTAAAATAATGCAGCCAGTATATCTCAATGTACGGCAATTACCTCACAAGGAAGTAAAGCACGAATGTAAGCAACAATCCCAATGTACTGCAAATACCCCACAAGAAGGTAAAGCACGAATGTAAACAACCAATCTCAATGTACGGCAAATACCCCACAAGGAAGTACAGCACGGATGTAAGCAACAAATCTCAATGTACGGCAAATACCCCACAAGGAAGTACAGCACGGATGTAAGCAACAAGTCTCAATGCATATAAGTCACATAGTGTCACACATTTCAAGCATATGTCCAAAAATAGAAATGAATACGTTCACAGCATAAAACAGTTGGTAAAACATGTGAGCATACTTTTCCCCCAATTTGAAAATATGTAAATGAAAATGGGGCCACGAAAACTCACCTTGAATACCAAAGTAAGTATCTCCCTCAAAAGAATCCACCAAACAACTCACAATCTACAAACGAATATATACGTATACGGGTTACAACCTAGACATATCTATGTCCTTCCATTGTATCCCAAGTCCAAATCACCTTTACTAGGTTTCCTCACAACCAATCCTCAAGTAGCTTTACAAAATTTAATCCTCGTTTATTCAAAATATCAGTAACTTTACTCTATCTTGCATTTCAGAATCTGTCAAGAAATTTCATACCACTTCACGAATTTTAAACCATGACTTAATAAAATCATTTGACTCTACAAATTTTACCAGTGACATTTCATGGTGTTAAGAACATCCTGTAATTTTTCCAGAACTTATTTCAATAGTTTACTATTTTTAAAAATTCATCAAATAATCTGCTCAAAACCGTTAACTCTTTCTGACTTCACAAAAGTTTTAATTTACTTAAAATACTTATAGGTTTCAAATGATTATCATATTTTTAACGAAAATACTTAACACTTTAAAGAAACTCCATTAAAAATATCAAGACCTAAATCTTAGTTTAAGGCACGTTTCAAAAATCTACAACTTAACCGAAATCTGGAACCAAGAAACTCAGAATTGACACACAAACTTGTAAAATTATTTTGACCAACTTATTCTCCACATTTAACCATGAAACTGACGCCATTTGAAAGTAGACTCAAAGTAATTAAGTTTAGACTCCTTTTTCATCAAAAATTACCATGAAATGAACAAGTTACAAGCTTCTCAAACCGAAATAAAAATCTGATCAGATTAGGGTTTATAGATAATCAACCCTAATCATTCGTATAAACAATCCAAACCGCAAACACAATCATATTTCTCGATTCTACCACTTATACACTGATTTTAATATTATCCTAATGATTTCATGTACCCGGAATACAATGGAATCGAACCAAAAATAAACGACAATACGAAATAATCACATACGTTTATATGGAAGATTCGGATAGAGAATTATACCAACCAACGAGAAAACCGCACGATGATAACCCTTAGAATCTGTAAATATTGAGAGCATAACCCTTAGAATTCGTTTTCGTGGATCGATCAAACGTATACGAGAATTATAGGATCGAAAACTTACCAAAGTTTCTGAAAATTCGTCACCAACAGCAGCAGTTTACGAAATAATTTTTATAAAATAATCTAGAGTGTTTCAGAGGCCGAAACTCGAGATTTTAAGGTAAAACTTCGAGATCTACAACTTTGTAGTTTTGACCGAAGGCTGAAAACGAACGTAAATGGGTCAAATCGACCTATGTTCGTGACTGGAATTTTTGGGACGGGATTTTGTATGTTTTTGTGATAGAAAAGTTTTAGGGTTAGGTTTAAGGGTATATTTATAGGTCTAGGGTTCAAGAGGTGTTGGGTTTAGTTGGGTTTGGGCTTTTGGGAGTTGGATTATTTTCGAATTACATTTTTGGTGACGGATGTCACAGTATCCCCCCGTTTAAGGAATTTCGTCCCGAAATTCAATCGGAGCCGTATTGTCACCACGATCACTGAATAAGTGCATATATATAAGCTTGGCTCATATTTTCATTTGCAAGTATACTCAGGTCAACGTTCTATCGGACCTTGATAATTAAAATTACATGTGCTCCAACATGTTGACCTCTCAATCCATGGTTCCTACCAGTTTTCTCTACACATCGTTATTTGTGGTTCCCTTTAAACTCCTCCTAGAAACATGTGTAAGACCTTATCGGCCAACACTTTCGTAGAATTGACACATGAAATAGTTCGTGAGCAGCACTTCACTCTTGTGACAACTTTCAATCGATATGTTATACACGCTCAACAATTTAGAGCGATCTAACAAACCTATGTATAAATTTTCCCCTTCTTCCCAAAATATATGGTATTTTTCCAAAGCAATAATTTAAGCAATATATGATCTCTATCATAAAATTCTAACTGCTTTCGACATTTATTTGCGTAACTCTCTTGCCTGTCTCGTACTGTTTCCAACCTCTCCTTGATTTGAATGATCTTTTCAATAGCTTCATGAACTATTTCAATCAAATCAACTGATTCTAATCCAACTTCTGCCCACACTACCATGAATGACTCCTACATTCCTGAAGTGCTTGATATAATGCGCATTGAATACTAGAATGATAACTATGCTGTATGATAACTCGTCTAATGGTAAGTGGGTATCCCAACTGCTACCAAAATCGATAACACACTCTAAGGATATTATTAAATGTTTGAATAGTTCGCTCACTCCGTCCATTAGTTCGAGAATGATAAACCATCCTCATATCAAAACGCGTTCCCAAAGCTTTCTGAAACATTTGCCAAAATTGTGAAGTAAAATAACCATCAAAATCAAATATAATTGATACAAACACTCCACGCCTTGCTACTTCGTTGTTAATATACAACCTCGCCAATGTCTCCACCGTTTAGTCCTCGCAGATAGCTAAGAAGTGAGATGACTTAGTCATTCTATCAATTACTAGTGTCCATAGACCACCTAGAAAAAGAAATCCATGATCTTCTCACAAGATGTAATATCTCCTCCACTTTGTGTTCCAATGTTTATCTAACCCGCGCAACCCTTCATCTTGTATACGAGTATCCCTTAACGCTTCATCTTGTGCTTTGAACCTCTTACCCTTAATGCCAGAGTGTATCGTCATACTTTGACTCGCACTCACCTTGGCTTACTCTTTCCTTCCTATTCAAAAACAGCTGCCACCTCATCCATCCTCCTCGGGTGGTATTGAATTTCACAATCGTAACCACTAAACAATTCGCGCTACCTCATTTGCCTCATGTTCAACTTCTTTAGAACAACCAACAAACCAATGTGTTAAAAGCTCCTATGATCGGTATAAACAAAATTCTTTACGTCATACAAGTAGTGTCTTCAACACATATATACGAACACCACCGCTCCAAGTTCCAATTCGTGGGTAGTATAGTAATTTTCATGTACCTTAAGTTGTTGAGAGACGAATGCGACTACCTCTCCCATTTAACTAACACACAACTTAGACCTCGATCGGATGCATCACAATACACAACGAAATCCTGCGATCCATCGGGAAGAGTCCGAATTGATGCATTACACAAGGCATCCTTCAATGTTTGAAAAGATTATTCTTAGTTCTTACCCCAAGAACTTCTTACATATATATGTGAGTAGTTGAGGAGTCTTTGAAAAACTCTCGATAAAATGACGATAATAGCCCGTGAATCCTAAATGCTATACGAACCTCCAATGATGACCGTGGGATCTTCCATCCCTTTACTGTTTTGCTCTTGCTAAAATTCACAAGATTGACTTCTTTGTTCACAGTGTGACCAAGAAAAACAAACCTCTTGTAGTCAAATTTCGTACTCCAATTATATTGCATAGACCTTTTCTTTCAAAAGTAACTCCAGGATTAGTCTCAAAGGAACTTCATGCTCTTCCTTGGTTTTAGAATAATTCAGAACGTCGCAAATGAAAAGTATAATAAATTCGTCGAGATAAGGTTTATATACGTGGTCGATAAATATATGAATGCTATAGACGCATTAGTAGGACCGAAAGTCATAACAAGAAATCCAAAAGACCCATAATGAGTCCTAAATGCAGTATTTGGTATATCTGATTCATGTACCATCAATTGATGGTAACCAGAATGAAGATTGATTTTTGAAAACCACTGAACACCTTGAAGTTGATCAAACAAATTATCCATCCTTGGAAGAGGACATCGATTCTTAACCGTAAATTTTGTTAAGTTCACGATAATCAATGTACAAATGAAAACAACCATCTTTCTTTCTGACAAACAAACTAGGTGCTCCTAACGGAAAAAGACTAGGGCAAATAAAACCCTTGTCTTGGAGCATCTTAAAGAGAATTAAATAACTCTTGCATTCAAATAGTGTTAAGCGATTTGGAGCTTTTTGCAACTGGGGTTGCCCCAAGAATAAGATTGATACAAAACTTTACGAGTACATAGGGATATAGTCCTTCTAAGTCTTTCCGGGAAGACCTCGAGGGAATCGTTAATAACAGAATGTTTTGGAGTTTTTAACTTATTAGCATTTACGCTCATGAGTTGTTTCTTTTCGTCTTTGAAGTGTTCTATGAAAATCTCAGGTATTACACTACCATTAAAGTGGTATACGAAATACTTTCTCAAACATACAATTTCCACCTGAATTTCGTCAACTAATCCATTCCCAAAATTGCCAAAACTCCCGAGTCCGAAGGGCAACAAGTTAATGCTGAAAGAGTAATCTTCTAGCACTAAAGTACACCCATATATAATCTTTTTTAGTCTCTATGTGCACTCATTAATAAAATTATTTCCAAAGTCCCTCACCCAAAACAGGTCAATGGCTTTCCTACCATGTTGATTGGTTGCCACTTTATGCAGCTGTGTGATGATAGCGGTCACACCTTACTCACAGAAGATGTGAACTAGCGTAACCCTCTCTTCATATGTTAGTATATACCAGCCTTTTGAATACCCTCTCATTCTTGGTATTTTTTCTACATTCCCAGCCTTAACGGTTTTATCGATTAACAATCCACCCATCAGTATTGCGCCTTGGATAGTAGGAGGCTTAGTCCCTTCTACCATCCCGCGAGTTTCTAGAATAAAGCTGTTGATGTGCTTCTTAATTCCCTTAGCTTCGACTGCCACATGATGAGGTCTAATTTTGCCAATTCCATAAAATTGTCCGATATAGGTTGTATGGTTAACTCCCACCATAGAGAAATTCCAAACTTGTTCGCTAACTTCTTCATTTCGTTATTGAAAGAATATCCCTCCTTTAGGAGTTCCTTCATTTTCCATTCTTTTCGCACCATCACCATTTCTATCATTTGAATTCTCGACTATTAGGTCTATATTTGCCTTCGGTGTCATTAGATCTACTATGATTCAATATGTCGTTACTAGTCCGCGTGGCAATTTTGGATGCTAAGGCCCACCACTGTTGTGCAATGGTCGCAACAACATTGGAGTTCTTGCCTTCAATACCACAAATTCCTCCGGTTCAACCATCAGTTTCATCACCACCTTTACTTGTATGACCACCACCGAGTGTTTCTTCTCCACAAGTAAAATTTACGAGTAATGCGTCTTAGTGATATGCTCACTCTAACTTCGAATTCTTATGAGTTTAGAATAGAATGAATATTTTGGAGTCTATCAAGGCATAAATGCACAAGACTCACAAACATAAACATGATTCGGTAAGGAATATAATTGAATTTTATCCTATATGACATGAAGACAGCACATTGGATACTTAGATATGGTCGGATAAGTACACATATGTAAGAATACCTTTGTCAATTACGTCTGCAACCATAATTGTAAAAGTATCTTTTCATACACATTCTTATCACCACAAATCCTTGTCTCACAATGAGCTTTGTATTGAAGGAAAAAGATCGGATAATTATAGAAACACGTAGACGAACAACATAAGGAATCGTAAGATGATGAAGAAACGTTTACAACGTCCTTCTTATTTGAAATGACTAAGATTGATGATCGACAACAGCTACAACTAGCTTCACGGAATCGTATGCACACATAACTTCCTAATTCATGTTCTATATGTGGGTTCCCTATTTATAGTCTAGGCCAATCCACCTAGATCTCTATAAACAATGGCTTTGATACCAATCTGTCACACCCCGTCTAAAGCGGAAACAACGGGGTATAACGGTGATAGGATCATAACACATCATTATAAAGAATTCTATATGAAATACAATATCCAATGTGTCATGATGCCAATAACATGAATAACGGTTCATGTCGTGCATACATTTCAACAATGAATTCAAAAGCTTACAACAAATGTATACTACAATGTTAAGGCAAAACAAGCCTTCACAAACAACCTTAATGATGTACCACAAGTCTTGAATAACTCTTAATGCAACACTAAAGGTCCACTAAGTTCTCTTGTCCACTGCTTTAAGTCCACTAGTATAACCTGAAAAGATATGCTCAAAAACGTCAACACGAATGTTGATGACTTTCGTAGGTTTGAAACCAAACACCACAAGATAAAACATTTTGCTGTGATGATAATAAGTTAGGACAATGCATATAGAAATGTACACAAATGTAAAATAATGCAGCCAGTATATCTCAATGTACGGCAATTACCTCACAAGGAAGTAAAGCACGAATGTAAGCAACAATCCCAATGTACGGCAAATACCCCACAAGAAGGTAAAGCACGAATGTAAACAACCAATCTCAATGTACGGCAAATACCCCACAAGGAAGTACAGCACGGATGTAAGCAACAAATCTCAATGTACGGCAAATACCCCACAAGGAAGTACAGCACGGATGTAAGCAACAAGTCTCAATGCATATAAGTCACATAGTGTCACACATTTCAAGCATATGTCCAAAAATAGAAATGAATACGTTCACAGCATAAAACAGTTGGTAAAACATGTGAGCATACTTTTCCCCCGATTTGAAAATATGTAAATGAAAATGGGGCCACGAAAACTCACCTTGAATACCAAAGTAAGTATCTCCCTCAAAAGAATCCACCAAACAACTCACAATCTACAAACGAATATATACGTATACGGGTTACAACCTAGACATATCTATGTCCTTCCATTGTATCCCAAGTCCAAATCACCTTTACTAGGTTTCCTCACAACCAATCCTCAAGTAGCTTTACAAAATTTAATCCTCGTTTATTCAAAATATCAGTAACTTTACTCTATCTTGCATTTCAGAATCTGTCAAGAAATTTCATACCACTTCACGAATTTTAAACCATGACTTAATAAAATCATTTGACTCTACAAATTTTACCAGTGACATTTCATGGTGTTAAGAACATCCTGTAATTTTTCCAGAACTTATTTCAATAGTTTACTATTTTTAAAAATTCATCAAAGTAATCTGCTCAAAACCGTTAACTCTTTCTGACTTCACAAAAGTTTTAATTTACTTAAAATACTTATAGGTTTCAAATGATTATCATATTTTTAAAGAAAATACTTAACACTTTAAAGAAACTCCATTAAAAATATCAAGACCTAAATCTTAGTTTAAGGCACGTTTCAAAAATCTACAACTTAACCGAAATCTGGAACGAAGAAACTCAGAATTGACACACAAACTTGTAAAATTATTTTGACCAACTTATTCTCCACATTTAACCATGAAACTGACGCCATTTGAAAGTAGACTCAAAGTACTTAAGTTTAGACTCCTTTTTCATCAAAAATTACCATGAAATGAACAAGTTACAAGCTTCTCAAACCGAAATAAAAATCTGATCAGATTAGGGTTTATATTTTATCAACCCTAATCATTCGTATAAACAATCCAAACCGCAAACACAATCATATTTCTCGATTCTACCACTTATACACTGATTTTAATATTATCCTAATGATTTCATGTACCCGGAATACAATGGAATCGAACCAAAAATAAACGACAATACGAAATAATCACATACGTTTATATGGAAGATTCGGATAGAGAATTATACCAACCAACGAGAAAACCGCACGATGATAACCCTTAGAATCTGTAAATATTGAGAGCATAACCCTTAGAATTCGTTTTCGTGGATCGATCAAACGTATACGAGAATTATAGGATCGAAAACTTACCAAAGTTTCTGAAAATTCGTCACCAACAGCAGCAGTTTACGAAATAATTTTTATAAAATAATCTAGAGTGTTTCAGAGGCCGAAACTCGCGATTTTAAGGTAAAACTTCGAGATCTACAACTTTGTAGTTTTGACCGAAGGCTGAAAACGAACGTAAATGGGTCAAATCGACCTATGTTCGTGACTGGAATTTTTGGGACGGGATTTTGTATGTTTTTGTGATAGAAAAGTTTTAGGGTTAGGTTTAAGGGTATATTTATAGGTCTAGGGTTCAAGAGGTGTTGGGTTTAGTTGGGTTTGGGCTTTTGGGAGTTGGATTATTTTCGAATTACATTTTTGGTGACGGATGTCACACTTGAATTTTAAGGTTAGAAGTGTTGGAATAGTGTCCAATATCATAACTAATTGGTGAGACTATCATTAATGGTAAAGTCCTTTTTGGGTTGCCCTCAATAAACAGTCAAGAGAGTTACATAAGGTGTAATATTAATTAGTATTAATATTATAATTGTTTTGATTAAATTAATAATAGTTTATTAATTATAATAATCAAATAGAATTAAAAGGCGGAAGGTTCCAGAACCAATCCAACCGCCGGTTGGAGAGTCCAACCGCCGGTTGGGATTAGGGTTTCCGAGTCGGTTAAGGATACAGCCCCAACCGCCGATTGGAAGGTCCAACCGCCGGTTGGAGGTCGAATTCAGAAATCTGGGGTTTTCTTCCTCAACTATAAATAGGGGTCAAACCTATACCTTATTCCATACGATTTCAAGTACGAATTTTCAAGTACGAATTTTCAAGGATTTCGAAAATTCTACTCTCTCTTGGATTTTTGGGTGTGAAGCATTAGAGGTATTCTACTTTGGGTACTTGCCTCCAAGTAACGAAGCTCTGTTCGTTGGTCTACGCGTGAGAAATAGGTTTTCTCTTAAGGTTAGTGTTTTCCTTATAATCTCTTTGTCCAATTTATTTATTGTACTATGTTGTCAAAGTTAAAGATCCCTTACGGTTTTAGTTTCCTAATTGCCTTAGATTATTTAAAGTTTTGTTATTCCGCTGCGTACATAATAATCTAGTTAGGGAATAGAAAACCCAACAGTGGTATCAGAGCCATAGCTTAACAAATAGTAGCATGCAATTATCTGAAATAGTATGTAGGTAAAGATAAATTGGAAAGAGAGTTATCTAAATAGGTAATATATATTTACAGTTTAGATATTGATAATTTTAAATTGTTTAAAAATAGACCACATATTTTAAAAGGTTTAAAATTGAACCCTAAACTTCAAGAGAGAATATATGTATAATATGATTTATATATATGTATAATTAAAGTCTAAATACATCGTCAGTCAATTGATAAATCGGCTCACCCATAAGGAACAAACTATAAGAGAGGTATAAGGCGGGTCGCTCTGCTTCCCTAAAGAAGTAAGGTTTTTAGTAAGCTTCGCGCTGACCTACTTCTCCGCTTCTTTGTGCGTTCGATGGAGCTACCGAGGACTTTTGATAGGATGATGTCAAGATTAAAAGTAGACTTAAAATAGTAAAAAAAAAATCCCGTTTTAGCTATAGGAAATGATGAATAGTATGCTAACCCATGGAATCCGCACATCTCTCGTATGAACTGTTAATGGAGCGTGTGTGGTTTACCAGCACATTAATATGAGGACATAATGAGAGGTGATTGAAACTCGCGATTCTCGAGCGTACTCGAGCCGCGGATCACGCGGGGTTTGCATGGTTAATTCACCATCTTGTTCATGATCCTCGGCATACCAGTCATGAATAGTAGATGTGCATAACCGAGATTAACATGCCATTGATAGAAATCAATGAATCTCAAAGAACTAGGAGTTTCATAGAAAAGAAATAGATAATGGTATTTTAGTTATATGATTACGGCGACCCTTTTCATAAAACTGAAAATATGGATCCTAGCCTTAATTTAGAAAATTGGGTAAATAATTAAGGAATATTCAAACTAACTAAAACTGTTTTATCTTAATAGATGGCTAATTTAAATGGTGCAAATCCTCCCGTCCCCAATCCCGCACATAACTCGAACTTCTCACTACTCTCGGTTCTTGGAAGGGAAAGACTAACCGGTCCAAATTATATGGACTGGATGCGTAACCTAAGGTTTACCTTGAGGTACGAGAATAAGGAGTATGTTCTCGATGAGCAGATTCCCGTAATTGATGAAGAATCAACCCAAGAGGAGATTGAGGCACACCGGAAATATTATGATGATGCAAATAAAGTGTCTTGTATCATGGCATCTTCCATGAGCCCTGAACTGCAAAAGACTTTTGAAAACACTTGGGCTTATGAAATGAACCAACAGCTGAAAGAAATGTTTCAGGCTAAGGCAAGCAAAGAACGCCTTGATGTGGTGAAATCCCTTATGGCCTGCAAGCCCAAACCTGGAGTTTCTATCTGTGCTTTCGTCTTAGAGATGAAAGGGTACTTTGATAGGTTGGAGTCATTGAACATGGTATTTGACACAGAATTTTCCATCGCCATAATTCTATCCAGTTTGCCAGCTGTCTACAATCAATTTGTAATGTCATATCAGATGAATATGAATGAGAGAGAAGGTTCAATAATGGAACTCCACAATTTACTGCAAACTGCTGAGCAAGGAATCAAAAAGGATGATGTGTCCTCTGGCTCAGTCGCTCCTATGTTGACTGTTGGTCAAAGTGCAAAGAAAAGAAAAAGGTCAAATTCTAATTGGAAAAGGAAGACTGCTGATGGAAAGTCTGTTCGCAAGTCTAAGAAAGGGACCGATTCTGAGATTGCACCTGTAAGTAACCCGAAGGAAGCAGTGTGCTTCTACTGCAACACTAAGGGACATTGGAAGCGTAACTATCCAAAGTACCTGAAGGACCTTGAAGATGGAAAGGTCGAGAAGAGTACTCACTCAGGTATGTTTATGATCGAACTCCATAATACCACAACTTCTAATTCATGGGTTCTGGATACAGGGTGTGGTAATCACATTTGCACTGTATTGCAGGGGCTAAAGGAAAGTAGAAGTGTGAAGCATTGAGAGCTCAACCTAGTTATGGGAAACAAGGGAATTGTACCTGTGACGAAGATTGGAAGATTTGAGCTCATGCTGAATTCTGGAGTTAGGATAGATTTAAATAATTGCTATTATTCGTCAAAAATGAATAGAAACATTATTTCATTTTATGCTTTGTTTAAAGATGGTTAACATTTTACTTTTGATAATGGAAATGGAGATATTTTGGTTTATTTAAATAATTGTTTTGTTTTTAAAGCTTCTCCTTACAAAGGCATATATGAAAATGTTGAATGTGTTAGCAATGTTATTTTAAATGTTGATTCGTCTGATGAGCTTGATAAATCCAAGTTGTGGCATTATCGTCTAGGTCACATAAACAAGAAACGCATCGCCCAACTCCAAAAGGATGGAGTATTGGAATCATTTGATCTCAAGTCGGATGATGTATGCGAATCTTGTTTATTAGGCAAGATGACTAAATCACCATTCACAGGATCATGTGAAAGAGGTGAAGGATTATTGGATTTGGTACATAAAGATGTATGTGGACCATTCCGATGTGCTACAAAAGATGGAAATAGATACTATGTTACATTTACTGATGACTTCAGCAGATTTGGACATGTTTATCTGATCAAACATAAGTCGGATACCTTTGAGGTGTTTAAAAGATATCAAAGCGAAATAGAGAATCAACTGGGCAGAAAGATAAAGGTTCTCCGATCCGATAGGGGAGGAGAGTACCTTAGTATCGAGTTTCTCGATCATCTTAAAGATTATGGAATAGTTTCACAATTGACTCCTCCTAGAACACCGCAGCTTAATGGTGTTGCTGAGAGGAGAAACATAACTTTGTTAGACATGGTTCGATCTATGATGAGTCAAGCAACACTTCCAATAAGTTTTTGGGGTTATGCATTAGAAACAGCCGCCCATATCTTAAATCAAATACCCACTTAGAAAGTTTCAAAGACACCATATGAGATGTGGAAGGGAAAGAAACCTTCACTTGGTCACATCAAAATCTGGGGTTGTGAAGTTTACGTTAGACGGGAAACTCAGGATAAACTAGACTCCAGATCTGAAAAGTGTCTTTTCGTCGGTTATCCACAAGAGTCGTTTGGATATTTATTCTACAGACCCAAGGATAATGTGGTCTTTGTAGCTCGAAGAGGAGTGTTCCTTGAAAGAGAAATGATATCTAAAGAGGACAGTGGGAGTAAAATTGATCTTGAAGAAATTCAAGAATCTACCGATGAGGAACCTATAATAAACACTGACGTTCAACAAGAGGTGGAGACACATGTTGAACCTGAAGACATATCCTTACCCGTTCGCAGATCTAGTAGAGTTAGCAATCCTCCTGAGTTCTATTATGGTTACCAAATAGAAGAAGGGGATAAGATAAGTGATAGTGCATGGGCTGAATTAGATGAGCCTGCTAACTACAAGGAAGCGATGGCAGGCCCTGAGGCTGCTAAGTGGAAGGAAGCTATGAAAAGCGAAATTCAGTCCATGTATGACAATCAAGTTTGGAATTTAGTTGACACTACACCCGGTCTTAAGACGGTGGGATGTAAGTGGATCTTCAAGAAGAAGACAGACATGGATGGGAACGTGCATACTTATAAAGCTAGATTGGTAGCAAAGGGCTATACTCAAACCTACGGGATTGATTATGAGGAAACCTTCTCACTAGTAGCTAAGATTAAGTCAATTAGGATTATGCTAGCCATAGCTGTGTTTCATGACTATGAAATTTGGCAGATGGATGTCAAAACAGCTTTCCTTAATGGGAAACTGACAGAGGATGTGTTCATGGCACAACCGGAAGGTTTTGAAAATACAAAGTATCCTAATAAAGTGTGCAAGCTTGAAAAGGCTATTTATGGACTTAAACAAGCCTCACGTAGCTGGAATCTCTGCTTCCATGAGAAAGTCACAGAGTTTGGATTTTCTAGAAGTGAAGATGAGTCATGTATATATGTCAAGTTCAGTGGGAGCATTGTAGTATTCTTAGTGTTGTATGTGGATGATATACTGCTCATAGGAAATGATATCCCAACTTTACAAGGTGTAAAAGTATGGTTGGGAAAATGTTTCGCTATGAAAGATCTTGGAGATGCAGCATATATCCTAGGTATAAAGATTTATAGATATAGGACAAAACGTCTCATAGGACTCAGCCAGGACAAGTACTTAGATAAAATCTTGAAAAGATTCAATATGGAAAATTCTAAGAGAGGGAACTTACCCTTAAATCATGGCATAAAGATCAGTAAGGATCTCTGTCCAAAGTCAGAACAAGAATTGGACCGAATGAGTCGAATCCCATATGCTTCAGCTATAGGATCGATCATGTATGCCATGACGTGTACAAGACCTGATGTCTCATTTGCTTTGAGCTTAGTGAGTCGACATCAGCAGAATCCTGGTGAAGGTCATTGGACAGCTGTAAAGAACATTCTCAAGTATTTGAGAAATACTAAAGACAGGTTCTTGGTTTATGGTGGAGAAGAGGAACTAAGAGTAACGGGTTATAGTGACGCCAGTTTCCAAACAGACAGAGATGATTGCCGTTCACAGTCTGGTTGGGTGTTCTTACTAAATGGGGGAGCGGTGACATGGAAAAGTTCTAAGCAAGATACAGTAGCAGACTCTACGTGCGAGTC
The DNA here is from genome assembly GCA_949592205.1 of Helichrysum umbraculigerum. Taxonomy (NCBI): domain Eukaryota; kingdom Viridiplantae; phylum Streptophyta; class Magnoliopsida; order Asterales; family Asteraceae; genus Helichrysum; species Helichrysum umbraculigerum. The sequence goes on along the minus strand of CATIUR010000007.1, from coordinate 29,004,571 downwards.
TGAGTACATTGCGGCTAGTGAAGCAGCAAAGGAAGCTATATGGATAAGGAATTTCATTGGAGATCTTGGAGTTGTTCCAACAGTACAAGATCTTATTGCTATATTCTGTGATAATGAAAGTGCAGTCGCCTTGAGTAGAGAACCCAAGGATCACGGAAAGTCAAAGCACATTGAAAGGAAATATCATTTTGTTCGAAGTAAAGTCGAAGAAGGACATGTAATTGTGAAGAGCATAAGATCAGAGGAAAATCCATCTAATCCGTTCACAAAGCCTCTAGGAAAGTCCAAGCACGATGAACATGCTAGGAGCATAGGTTTAAGAGATAATGTAAAGTTTTAGTTAATAGTTTGAATTTGAAACGTTATAAACAATGATAGAAACTGTAATAGACTAGGTGATTAATAATGGAGATTTTTAATGGGAAGGAGTTCTACCATTTACTATTGTTTGTCATTGTATTTCAGTTTTGCATGTTTAGACACCACTTCCAGAGTAATAAGTTCTTACTCAAACCTCCTCAGTCGATCACACTATAGGAAGTATGTGGTGAATTAAGACTGTTATGGAGTGTTAGTAGATGTCTATGGAGATAGTCATGGCATGGAGATTGCTGCAACACTCATGAGTACTTAATGGAGATTTAAGTATAGGAGAAACCCGCACTCATGGAAGTTACTTCATGGATTGAAATCATGAGTAACTCTGAGATGATAATATCTTCTATTCTTAAAATGGAGATACATGAGTATCTAGCTCTTCGAGTCTGTTATACTTTAATCTATTCTAAAACTGTGCGTAAAAGGCAGTTATAAAGGGTATGATGGGTATGATACGATAAGTTGACTAGTGCTATGTAGTCGATATTTATTTGTTCTTTTTGCCTAAAATGGAAAAAACATATCATGGGCCCTCTGATGATTAAAGTTTGACTTAAAAGTGCTAGGCCTGGCCGAGAATAAAGTGATAGTTCAGTAGTCTCATATAGTCAATATAATCGGAAATCGGAAAACATATATATGAATCTTCAGATTGATTATAATCCATGTCTCGGTTCATAAGATATCGTGAAACAAAGGAATGGTTGATCACTTCTCTAAAGGACTAACTCTAAAGATGAGATCAGAGTTCGGCAGTTGCTTGGATGCACACTTTACATAGTTAATGTGATATAGCCTTGAGACCAATAGTAGTTGATGAATTGTCCAAGTGGGAGACTGTTGGAATAGTGTCCAATATCATAACTAATTGGTGAGACTATCATTAATGGTAAAGTCCTTTTTGGGTTGCCCTCAATAAACAGTCAAGAGAGTTACATAAGGTGTAATATTAATTAGTATTAATATTATAATTGTTTTGATTAAATTAATAATAGTTTATTAATTATAATAATCAAATAGAATTAAAAGGCGGAAGGTTCCAGAACCAATCCAACCGCCGGTTGGAGAGTCCAACCACCGGTTGGGATTAGGGTTTCCGAGTCGGTTAAGGATATAGCCCCAACCGCCGGTTGGAAGGTCCAACCGCCGGTTGGAGGTCGAATTAAGAAATCTTTGGTTTTCTTCCTCAACTATAAATAGGGGTCAAACCTATACCTTATTCCATACGATTTCAAGTACGAATTTTCAAGGATTTCGAAAATTCTACTCTCTCTTGGGTTTTTGGGTGTGAAGCATTAGAGGTATTCTACTTTGGGTACTTGCCTCCAAGTAACGAAGCTCTGTTCGTTGGTCTACGCGTGAGAAATAGGTTTTCTCTTAAGGTTAGTGTTTTCCTTATAATCTCTTTGTCCAATTTATTTATTGTACTATGTTGTCAAAGTTAAAGATCCCTTAGGGTTTTAGTTTCCTAATTGCCTTAGATTATTTAAAGTTTTGTTATTCCGCTGCGTACATAATAATCTAATTAGGGAATAGAAAACCCAACAAGAAGAATATCAGACATACCTTGAGTATGCTATGTTATCCAAGTCTGTACTTAGTACAACAGAGGATCCCTTCTAGCATAATTCAAAATATATTTGAGAATATTAATTTAATTAAAGGCTTCAGGTCTGTACTCAGTACAACATAAGTCACCAGTAATTAAATTAATACCCATATTTCTACTATTTGTCAATTATTGTATTATAACAATGCATGATAGCAGTGTATGGCAATACCATCATTCAACAATTAAGACTAATGTCATACATCATAGAATAGTAACACCATATAATAAACAAGTAATTAATTAACTTCTTAAGACTTAGAAAATCTTATATAATTTGCCTACCAATATATCATATGATGAAGCCATCTAAAGTTTTCACTAAAAATAGACAAATTATAACTTGTGGATATAGGTGTATAATCAAATAAATATAAACACATACCTGATAGAACCGCTGTAGTTCTAAAGAAACTTTATTTGAACCTACTAACATATCATATTTAGGACTTAAGCTTATTATTGTGAAGCTTATTCTCCTAATTTACTATCATCTCCCTAGTTTTTGTAGATAAAAACTTAAAAAGTTTTAAAGAATATTATATTTATATTCTTTAATAAAGGCGATTCCCCTTAGGTAACAAGCAAATGAATGCCATACGCCTTTTTTTTTTTTAACACATAGAAATACTAACTATTACATAAGATACCCTTGGAAGACTAATCACTCTGGATTTCTCATTCCATTCAGTTGAACCAACGTCTCAAATCTAACTCTGTCGAACACCTTTGTGTTTAAGTCTGCTAAGTTATCCAATGATGGACCCTTAACTAACTTTATCAACTTCTTCTCAGCACAATCTCTAATAAAATGATGTCGAATATCAATATGCTTAGTTTTACCGTGCTTCACCAGATTATTGGTGATCGACATAGTTGATTCATTATCAATCATCATAGGAGTATTGGTTATATTTAACCCGTAATCCCGCAGTTGCTGTTGAATCCATAGAACTTGAGAGCAACAGCTGCCAGCTGCAACATACTCAGCTTCACATGTAGAAATGGCTACCGAGGTTTGCTTCTTGCACTGCCAGGATACTAATCTACCTCCTAGGAATTGACATCCTCCGGTCGTAGATTTCCTATTCTGATTGCATCCTCCATAATCCGAATCAGTATAAGCTACGAGATCTAAGTCTCCATCAATCGGATACCAAAGACCCAGCTTAGGTTTCCCTTTGAGGTAACGAAAGATTCGTTTTACAGCTTGCATATGTTACTCTTTCGGATTAGCCTGATATCTTGCGCATAAACAAACAGCAAACATAATATCAGGTCTAGAGGCTGTTAGATACATTAGTGATCCGATCATGGCTCTATAAAGAGTTGGATCCACATCCCTATCACTCGATGTATCTGGACCTAGTCCATGATTGACTGGAATTGGAGTATTATAGACCTTACTTTCATCCATCTTAAAGCGTTCTAATAGCTCATATATGTATTTAGATTGATGAATAAAGAATCCATCCTTCTTTTGATCAACTTGTAATCCTAAGAAGAAATTCAACTCTCCCATTGCAGACATTTCAAACCTTTTTCTCATGACTTGTTCGAATTCTTGACACATCTTTTCATCAGACGATCCAAAGATAATGTCATCAACATAAACTTGCACGAGAAGAAAGTCTTTCTTCTTCTACTTTACAAACAGTGTACTATCAATTGATCCTCTTGTAAATCCATTCTCAAGTAGATACGTTGATAGTGTTCCATACCACATCCTTGGTGCTTGATGTAATCCATATAGAGCCTTATTCAACTGATATACTCTATCTGGATACTAAGGATCAGCAAACCCTGACGGTTGTGAAACATACACCAATTCTTCCACTTTGCCATACAAAAAGGCACTCTTAACATCCAACTGATAAACCTTTATACCATAATATGATGCGAATGCTAAGAACACTCTAATTTCTTCTAGCCTAGCAACTGGTGCAAACACTTCATTGTAATCTATACCCTCTTGTTGATTAAAACCTTGAACCTCTAGATGAGCTTTATTGCGAGTAACGATTCCTTTATCGTCTCTCTTGCACTTAAATACCTATCTAGTTCCAATTGGATATTCTCCCTTTGGTAGGTCAACCAACTCCCATACTTGTAATTTAGAGAACTGAGATAGTTCTTCTTGCATTGCTTCTACCCACGAGCTTTCTTTTAAAGCCATTTGAACATTTTTCGGCTCAACTTGTGAGATAAAGCATGAATGTAGACATTGATTAGGAATCCCTGTCTCTTTCAATGCAGTATACAAGCTTTGGTATTCTAAATTTTCAGACGTACTAGCTTTTGATTGAGTTCTTGTTTGAACCGGAGTATTAATATCACCGATGATGTTTCCAATGGGATGATTCTTACTCGTTCTAGTTGAAGCAACAGGCTCAACTGGAATCTCATCTCCTAAGTTAGTACCGATTTCCTCAAGAACACTATGTTGTTCAAGAATGTCTTCCAAATCTAGTACACCCTCTCTAGATAACTATGAGTTATCAATACCCATAGATATTCTTAACTCTCTCAGTGGAGTGAGGATTTCATCCACTAATTTGTCAGTCAGCTCTTCTTCATTTAGAGGTGTATCTACTTTGGATTTTTGAGATCCACTAGTAGATGGTTGATTTGGATCAACATTTGTCTTGATTCCAGAATTCGGAACACTCGATGTTGAAGTATGGCCAGTATCCACGTCTTCAGAAAATAAATGTTCAGCTATCTCTGAATCACTAACATAGTCACTAATAGGAACTTTAAATGATGCAAAGAGATCTGAATAATCAAATTACCAATCTAAGCCCTTATGAACATCCGGTGAGTAGCTCGTAACTTCAATGTTATAAACTACTTCCAAACGTCCTGTGAATTTATTAAAGACTCTTTTATTTGGCGAATTAGGCATATAACCTAGGAAAAATCCTTCGTCGGCCTTTTCACCAAATTTAGCTTGATGTCCGGTCTTTAATATGGTGCATGAAACTCCAAAGGGTTAAATCCCTTTTAAGTTAGGTTTCTTATTGTTCAAAAGCTCATAACAAGTCTTGTTATGTCTTTTAACCGTAAGAACTCTGTTGATAACATAACATGCTGTATTCACTGCTTCTGCCCAAAAGATGACTGGAAGCTTTGAATCAGCAAGCATTGTTCTTGCAGCTTCAATCAACGTTCTATTCTTCCTTTCAGCTACACCATTCTGTTGAGGTTCATAAGGTGCACTGAATTGATGAATTATCCCTTTGCTTAAGCAATAGATATTCAACGCTGAATTCTTAAATTATGTTCCGTTGTCACTACGAATATGCTTCACTCTCTTTTTATAGACATTCTCTACCAGATCAAAGAATTCAATTAAAATTCCTGGAGTTTCATCCTTTGATCCCAAAAAGAATACCTACGAGAATCTAGAATAGTCATCTGTGACAACCAAACAATACCATTTGCCACCTATACTTCTCTTGCTTATAGGGCCGAAGAGGTCCATGTGTAGCAATTCAAATGGTGAGGAGATAGAGTTTTCAGTCTTTGATCTGTGTGGTTTCTTATGCTGCTTTCCTTTCATTCAAGGAACACACTTATCTTCAGACTCGAAACGTTTTTGTGGTACACCTAGAACCAACTCATTTCTGGTTATGTAGTTCATTTTTCTCCAGTTCAGGTGTGCCATTCTCCTATGCCATAACAAAGCGTCTGCTTCCGAAGCCTTGGATAATAAACATGTAGACACCATTGAAGAGTTAGGAACACCCATGTTGATTGCATAGATGTCCTTCTTCCTTGGTGCCCTCATCAATATCCATTCTTCAGGAATTGTAAATCCAGGCTTCAGGACTAAGGCTTCCTTTTCATTAAAATAAACTGGATGACCTTTATCACAGACTTGGGAAACACTCACTAGGTTGTGAGTTAGTTCTTCAACATAGTTCACATCCTCAAGAGTCAAAGTTCCATTTGAAAGTTTTCCTTTTCCCGTAATCACTCCTCCTTTATCTCCTCAAAATTTACTCTTTGCTTGAGACCTTCCATGAAGTCTGTCAATAGACTTCGTTCTCCTGTCATGTGTCTTGAGCATCCACTGTCTACATACCACCGGCTGTCCTTGTTCACAATCTGCTCCTGCACATAACAAGTTGTACACAATTAGTTTTCAAGAGGGACCCAAGCCATTACGGTCTTGGTTTGTCCCTTATCATCAACAATCTGAACTTCCTTGAAATAACCATAACTATTCTCATCAGGAGTCTTGGTTACTTTCACAGGAGTTTGAGGTTGTTGATGATCAGAAGTCTTTTGCTTATGAGGAGAGTGAGTAGAAAACCTCCTAGGCACATAACTTTGTCCTTGTGCACGTGAAGTAGAACCACTCTCAAACTGACTGTGGTTTCTACTAGGGGTCCTAAATCTCGACGGTGTCTTATCTCTAGATTTATTTAAAACATTTTCAGATTGAGAATAAGGGCGTTTATGTTTAGGTGGAGAGACACTATGATTACCATTTTTTTTCAGAATATTTACAGGTTTACTACCTAATCCAGGTTTGATACCTAACCTGTCCATAACTGAACTAGAATTGGTCTGTGTCTGTTCATTAATCACTAACTTATGTGATGCTTCCGGCTTTTTGTTTGGACAACACGAAGCTACATGTCCCTTTTGGTGACATTTGAAGCAAGACATCTGTTTACGTGATTTACTAACTTTTGCTTTCTCATTTGGAGTCTTAGGCACTAAAGGATCAGTTGTTTTCTCCTTATTAACCTCATCATCAGTCTTAGTATCATTAATCACTCCACCCGATATGAACTGTATTTTGGTGTGATGTGATATCTTACTATTATCAGATGATAGATTCTTAACAGAAACTTTCTGTGCCTCTGACTGTTCAGGTTTGTTAGTTACTACTTTCTCAAGATTAGCATCTGTCATTTCATAATCTTCAGGAGTACTAGTGTAATTGGCATTAAAAGGATGAGGTACATCTTGTATCCTATCCCAGTCTTGTCCTTTACACTACGTTGAGCATCTAGCATTTTATCCATTTCTAAGGTTCTATAAGACTCAATCTTACGATTTTGCTCAACTAACTTATGCTTAAGCTCAGCTAACTCTCTATCCCTATCAGCTATTGTTTGATTTAAGTCATCAATGTTCATATAGAGACCATCTATGATTATTGCCTTTTCATTTATGGTATCTCTAAGTGCAATCTTATCAGAACCATCAGACTTAATCTTATTCTTAAGATCTACCTTATCTGTACTTAACCTAAGGACATCACCTTTAGCTTGTTCAAGTTCAAATATTATAGTCTTATTAGAATCATTAAAAGTGCTAACTTGGGATAACAAATTCTGATTTGACACAGTTAAGACACTTAATTGAGATTGTAAATCAGTAACTAGGTAACAAACATCAGCAAGAGTACGAATATCCAAACATACCCTTTTCTTATCAGTTTGTACTTCAGCCATGCGTGCTACAAAGTCATCTGGACTCATATCAGCAGTTGAATCCATATACAACACGTCATCATCACTTACTTTCTCTTGAATCTTCAGCACCTTTACTTCAACATCAGTAGGCATATAGCTTTTGGACTCAGCAGCTATCTCTTGATCTTCAATCTCAGCCATGAGTGCTTCCTCAGACTAAGCTTGCCAATCATAAGATCCATCTAACTGTTTCACAACTAAGGCTTTGGAAGCGAGAGTACTTCCCGAACCTTGTTTGCTATTGCCGGTCTCAACCTTAGGTCTTTGACACTCACGAGCAAAGTGTCCATAACCTTGACAGTTGAAACACTTGATCTTGGTTTTATCAAACCCTGATCGATTTCCTACCACTTTTCTACTTGTTCTCTTTAAGAAATTTTTAACTCTCCTAGATAACATTGCAAGTTGATCCTGGAGATCTATTTCCTCAAGATAATCAGGGTCTATTTGATCATAGTCTTCATCAAACATAATCGGATCATTTATTTTACCCTGAATGTAGTTTTCATAAGAAGCAACAAAGGATGCAAGAACAAATAACTGTTGCTCAGCAGATTTCACACTCATTGGCATCTTTTGATGTCCTTGAGTTGACTTCTGAGTAGGTGTACCTTTAGTTTCATTACATGATGAGGTAAGAAGGCACAAGTCATCCGTTATCATTTCACCATTTTCATCAGTAATACCAACTAAGAGTGCAGTGGTCGAACTAGATGAAGAAGTTGAGAGATTTGTTTTCCCATGATATAGTCCAGGATTCTGAACCTGATCAGAATCGGTTTCTCTCGATTTCTTAGGGAAATCATAACCTTTTAGCTTGTCAATAACCTGCTCTAAGGTCATGGTTGCATACCTTTCACCGTTTTCCTTGAGCATTACACCATACATTTCCCACTTACACGGTAAACCCTCAATAAATTTGTCGGTTCTTTCAGTCTCAGTAGTGACAATCTCATGGTTGTCAAGCTCACTTAACAAGTGGTAGAATCTAGTGATATAAGCATCAAGATCTTCTCCTTTTAAGGCTTTTATAACAGTAAACTGTTTCTTGAGAAGATTCTTCCCGCTTGCCTTCACTTGAGGACTTCCCTCACATCTTTTCTCTAACGCTTCCCAGAGCGTTCTAGCAGTTTGAAAAGACTTGAGTTGATGGTTTATCTCCTTTGGTAAACTCATCTTGATTGCAGAATGAGATTTATTCTCCAATTTATATTCCTCTTTTTGTTGATCACTCATCCGGGCATAAGTTAGAGTTACAGTTACATTATTAACCGTTTGAGTAGGTGTCGTGTATCCATTCTTGATACACATCCAGATTGACAGATCATGAAATCTACAGTAAGATTCAAATATATCCTTCCAGTTATAGTAATCTTCGATTTTCAACAACTTAGGTGGAACGTTTGATTTTCCCACCTCGTGTTCCATCTCGATCATTTTACTTAAATCAGACATCTTAAAAACGTGAAGTTAAACTGTTTCGCTAATTCAGAAAATCTCGATTCGCAAGACTCAGCTCAACTCGCAACCTAAGCTCGACTCGCAGAATCTCGGTTCGCAAGTCTCAGTTCGGATTGCAGTGATGTCGATTCGCAAGCGATCTCGATTCGCAAGAGATCACTGTAACACCCCCAAATTCGTTTAGCGGAAGCATTTGGATTAAGTACGGGGGTGCCACAATAACAAAGTGCATGCATACGTATCAGAGCTTATGATTACAACATAACATAATATATTAAGATGCCAAAAGTATTAATTACAATGTTTACGATTCATCAAATCGTACAAGTTAAAAGTAATAAGTTTACAAAAGTAGATTTCTGAAATATGACTAAAACATTTCAGTTATACTAAAGAAATCCATGTGTTTCCAAAAAGTTGGCATCCTAAAACTTCACAGGTCGCCTAATTCTCCATGTGTGTTGGCGATTCTTACATGCGCAGCTAATTCCCTGAAAAACATAGTAAAAGTCAACAACTAGGTTGAGTGAATTCACAGGTTTTATGTTTACAAGTTCAGTTGTGATAAACCACTGTTGTTTATAACGTATCGTTGGGATGTCACCCAAAAGTATAGCCCGTAAAACCAAATATGTTTCCAAATAGTTGTTTGTAGGAATGTTCGTATCCTAGTAGTTGTAGGAAATCAGTATCCTGTTTTCAAATATGTTTTGTAGGATTATACGTATCCTAGTCGTAGATGTGTTTAGTTGGGATATTGCCCCAAAAGTATATTTCAAGTTATAGTAGGAATGTAGGTATCCAAATCGTTTAGTGGGTCCATGTTAGTAGGAAACCCGGTCCTTTCAGTAGTGTTGCCCATGTCAAGTAGGGACTTTTCAGATAGTGTTGCCCATGTCAGTAGGGACTTTTCAATAGTGTTGCCCATGTCAGTAGGGACTTTTCAATAGTGTTGCCCATGTCAGTAGGGACTTTTCAATAGTGTTGCCCATGTCAGTAGGGACTTTTCAATAGTGTTGCCCATGTCAGTAGGGACTTTTCAATAGGGTTGCCCATATTCGTAGGGACTTTTATTTACCCAGACCGTTATATAAAGTGTTGCTGGTTATCCTCCATCGTTCTCAAAACATGTTCATGTGTTTACAGCGTTAGTAGCATGGAAGTATTATGTAACACTCCCCCTAAGACCCGTACCTGGATCACGTGCGGACAGTATTACATATTACTTTGAAATCGTTAGTTTGTTTATCAGTTTACCAGTTCAAAGTACTCTACTTGTTTGAGTAAAATAGTATACAATCATGTTTGTATAAAAGTGTTTGACTATGTTTTCCACCCCTGTTCAAAGTAGTTAAAACAGTAAAAGTAGGGGCAGTGAACTCACCTGTTGAGTTAAGTGAAAGTGCGAGTGCTAGCAAACCTAAGCCCAAGTACAGTCCGAGATCTCCTAACGTCCTAAACGTATGAGATTAATAAGTATGTGGATGTCTAAGCTAATCATCCATGCTAGTGTTCGTACAACCAAGTTATGTCCAAAGTATTTGTTAAACGTTTACGTTGTATTTCGTTGTTTGTGAAAATGTATACGACTTGTTGGTGATGTTTTGTAACAATAGTTCAAAAATGTTATTATCTCATTTGCTACAGTACTGCTACAGTAAAATTTGACTTTTTAAAATGTGTTTTTAGGGTTCTGACTTGTGCGACGTTAGGTGCGACGTCGCGTACGACGTTGCGTGCGACGTAGGCGCTTATGTCGCTATATGCGACGTCAGGGTCTAGTGCGACGTAAGGGTCGACGTCGCTATGTGCGACTTCGCAATTTAATGCGACGTTAAAGGTGACGTCGTAGTATGCGACGTGGTGATATGTTTTGCGACGTTGTGACTGACGTCGCATTTAGCCCAAGCCAGATGCGACGTAGCGGACTGTTCGACGAACAATTCGGGAAAAACGAGTTTTTGGGTCGATTTTGGACGTTTTTGGTTGTATAAAACACTAAAACATGTTATACTAAGTATATTAAACACAAAATATTAAAGAAAACTTCAAAATCTTAAGAGTTGACGGGATTTGTCGGAAACTTACGAGTGTCGGATTTGAAATCCGAAAAGGTAGAAAGGTAGATCGTGTTGCCGTGATCGTTTTTCTCTAAATGGTTAGTTGATTCGGCGCGTTTTTGATGTAGTATTTGTATGATTTGTGTGGTGGTATTTGGTAGGTGGTGGTGAAAGAGAGAAAAGAGAGAGATGAGAGAGAAGAGAAAGATGAAGAATGAGAATGGTGGAGGTGGAGAGGTGGTTTTTGTTCCACTTTTCTGCCTCCGTGGTTGCACTCCGTGTTTGTTTACCCGATCGTTAAATGTTACATTATTTTAACTAATGCATTTTTAATTACATATTTCATTATGTTTTTAATTAGGATCTTTTTGTGAAACCAAATTAATTTAGTTACAAAATTTTAAACCTTGTTTTATTTTAATTATACAAATTTACGTTTCATGTTATCAAATGATATGTAAATATTATCGACATAATATTTAATTGTTAATGACGTTATTTAATAATTTCGTTTTATTAAATAAATTTGTTCACCAACAGTCGTATATTTTTGTTTCGTTTGTTCCAATTGTTTCGTACATAATTTTAACACATTATAAATCGTAATACTACGCGTATTCACTAGTTGGGCTTTGCTAGACTTACCTCTAAAATGTGTTGTGAATTCCCTCAAGTAGGGAATTAGCCTAATAATGCAAGTGATTAATATTAATAATCGCGTTCAAATTTGCGGAGTGTTACATTCTCCCCTCGTTAGAGAAATCTCGTCCCGAGATTTAAATCAAGTTGGATCGCCCGCGGCGTATGTTCTCTGATAAATCATGTCGTTAATAAGAATAGGTTGTGTGGCGTTCTATGTTGCCAAGGAGCTCTAACAGTTATGTATACTCGCGGTATAGTTAACTAAGTTGTATGTTCGAAAATTGCGTATTGAACAGTATGAATCGACATTCAAATAGCGTAACGTTAAAGCGGAATAATGGTTTGCTAACACGTACCGTGTTAGTTGAGATCCGCAACCGTTTCCGGTGCCCGGAGGATGTATGCGCGGCTTGGGGTGTGGCCTTTGTTAACTACGCGGTTGTTGTCGTTTTGATTGTTACGGTTGTTGTTCGGTTGTTGGCATTGGTTTCGGTGGTGTCCAGGATCCCCACACCTAAAGCACCCCTCAATTCGCTGTTCATTGATTGCAGGGTGGGTTCGGCATGCTTGAGTTCTGTGCCCATATCGTTTGCAGTTATCGCAGAAGAAGCAATCTCCTTCATGATGTTTTCCGCACTTCCCACACTTGGGCCTGTTACCAAGGTAGGGTTTCTGTTCAGTGTTGGTGATTGCAGCGAAGGCTCGGGTGTTTCCCGGGTTTCTGTTTTGTTGACCCTGACGGTCGTTACCCTCGTTGTTCCATTTGCGTTTGTGGGTTCCAGAGTCGCCCGCATCAGTACGGGTAGGTTCAGCTTTCCCAGTAGTAGTTTTCAAAGTACCGATCAGAATGGCGTCGTCGGTTAAGCTTTGAGCCAGATCAACTGCGCTCCTAAAAGTGGCGGGTTCGGAGGACATAACCATGCCTCGGATTTGTGGTGCCAAACCCCTGTTGTAACGCTCAATGCGTTTGCTCTCGGGGGTTACCATGTGAGGCACAAGACGTGCAAGCTCCTGGAATCTAGTTGTGTAACCGGAAATGTCAGCGCCGATCATTTGTATGTTCCAGAATTCGTTTTCAAGTTTTTGCATCTCGTTAGGAGGGCAAAATTCCTCCATCATCATTTGTTTCAGAGTTCCCCAGGTCATGGAATGAGCAGCTGGGCGTCCCATAATCTGGACTTGAGCGTTCCACCAGGTTAGCGCTTTGTCGGCTAAAGTGCAGGTGGCGTATTTCACAATTTTGTCGGTGGCGCAGTCGCTGATGTCGATCACCGATTCCATTTTCTCAATCCAGTGGACCAGGCCAATGGCCCCTTCGGTCCCGGTGAAGGTGTTGGGTTTGCAAGATTGGAAGGTTTTGTATGAACACCCCTGCTGGGTAATGATTGGGGTTTCGCTGTTGACTGGAGTGGCTCCGCTATTGTTGGTCAGGTTTTCACGATTGCGGCTGGCCTCGTATTGAGCGATGGCTTCAGCCACGCGGCGTTCGATGATTTGCTCGGTTTTTTCTGGAGGCGGAGGTGGAGGAGGAACATTTCGTCGACTGTTTCGAGTATTTCTTTTAGGCGGCATGATGACGTTCTGCGAAAAAGGAATTGCAGAAGTCAATGCCAATGAAAGGGATGTGAAGGAGGAAGTTCACATAATTCAGTTATCGGACATTTAAGGAGAAATGGCAAAATCCCCATCACATATCTCACGACTATGAAGCACCCATATGTACTTAGTATAATATAATCACGTTGGCCATGCGTCATTATATGATACTAACTACATACTTCTTTCCATCAATCGTTTAATACAGTCAGGTTCAATGATAGCATAATGAATCGAACGGAGTACAGTTCAAATAATAGTTTGCGTGTATCGACGTGTCGTAACGATAGTTTGTACATATGCAAATGTGTGTATGCATGAGCGTTCTAGCCAAGGCTATAGTCTAGGTCTCTAGGTCTCTAAGTCACCTAAAGTTTCCTAGATCGCTATAACCAATGGCTCTGATACCAATCTGTAACACCCCCAAATTCGTTTAGCGGAAGCATTTGGATTAAGTACGGGGGTGCCACAATAACAAAGTGCATGCATAAGTATCAGAGCTTATGATTACAACAGAACATAATATATTAAGATGCCAAAAGTATTAATTACAATGTTTACGATTCATCGAATCGTACAAGTTAAAAGTAATAAGTTTACAAAAGTAGATTTCTGAAATATGACTAAAACATTTCAGTTATACTAAAGAAATCCATGTGTTTCCAAAAAGTTGGCATCCTAAAACTTCACGGGTCGCCTAATTCTCCATGTGTGTTGGCGATTCTTACATGCGCAGCTAATTCCCTGAAAAACATAGTAAAAGTCAACAACTAGGTTGAGTGAATTCACAGGTTTTATGTTTACAAGTTCAGTTGTGATAAACCACTGTTGTTTATAACGTATCGTTGGGATGTCACCCAAAAGTATAGCCCGTAAAACCAAATATGTTTCCAAATAGTTGTTTGTAGGAATGTTCGTATCCTAGTAGTTGTAGGAAATCAGTATCCTGTTTTCAAATATGTTTTGTAGGATTATACGTATCCTAGTCGTAGATGTGTTTAGTTGGGATATTGCCCCAAAAGTATATTTCAAGTTATAGTAGGAATGTAGGTATCCAAATCGTTTAGTGGGTCCATGTTAGTAGGAAACCCAGTCCTTTCAGTAGTGTTGCCCATGTCAAGTAGGGACTTTTCAGATAGTGTTGCCCATGTCAGTAGGGACTTTTCAACAGTGTTGCCCATGTCAGTAGGGACTTTTCAATAGTGTTGCCCATGTCAGTAGGGACTTTTTAATAGTGTTGCCCATGTCAGTAGGGACTTTTCAATAGTGTTGCCCATGTCAGTAGGGACTTTTCAATAGGGTTGCCCATGTCAGTAGGGACTTTTCAATAGGGTTGCCCATGTTCGTAGGGACTTTTATTTACCCAGACCGTTATATAAAGTGTTGCTGGTTATCCTCCAGCGTTCTCAAAACATGTTCATGTGTTTACAGCGTTAGTAGCATGGAAGTATTATGTAACACTCCCCCTAAGACCCGTACCTGGATCACGTGCGGACAGTATTACATATTACTTTGAAATCGTTAGTTTGTTTATCAGTTTACCAGTTCAAAGTACTCTACTTGTTTGAGTAAAATAGTATACAATCATGTTTGTATAAAAGTGTTTGACTATGTTTTCCACCCCTGTTCAAAGTAGTTAAAACAGTAAAAGTAGGGGCAGTGAACTCACCTGTTGAGTTAAGTGAAAGTGCGAGTGCTAGCAAACCTAAGCCCAAGTACAGTCCGAGATCTCCTAACGTCCTAAACGTATGAGATTAATAAGTATGTGGATGTCTAAGCTAATCATCCATGCTAGTGTTCGTACAACCAAGTTATGTCCAAAGTATTTGTTAAACGTTTACGTTGTATTTCGTTGTTTGTGAAAATGTATACGACTTGTTGGTGATGTTTTGTAACAATAGTTCAAAAATGTTATTATCTCATTTGCTACAGTACTGCTACAGTAAAATTTGACTTTTTAAAATGTGTTTTTAGGGTTCTGACTTGTGCGACGTTAGGTGCGACGTCGCGTACGACGTTGCGTGCGACGTAGGCGCTTATGTCGCTATATGCGACGTCAGGGTCTAGTGCGACGTAAGGGTCGACGTCGCTAGGTGCGACTTCGCAATTTAATGCGACGTTAAAGGTGACGTCGCAGTATGCGACGTGGTGATATGTTTTGCGACGTTGTGACTGACGTCGCATTTAGCCCAAGCCAGATGCGACGTAGCGGACTGTTCGACGAACAATTCTGGAAAAACGAGTTTTTGGGTCGATTTTGGACGTTTTTGGTTGTATAAAACACTAAAACATGTTATACTAAGTATATTAAACACAAAATATTAAAGAAAACTTCAAAATCTTAAGAGTTGACGGGATTTGTCGGAAACTTACGAGTGTCGGATTTGAAATCCGAAAAGGTAGAAAGGTAGATCATGTTGCCGTGATCGTTTTTCTCTAAATGGTTAGTTGATTCGGCGCGTTTTTGATGTAGTATTTGTATGATTTGTGTGGTGGTATTTGGTAGGTGGTGGTGAAAGAGAGAAAAGAGAGAGATGAGAGAGAAGAGAAAGATGAAGAATGAGAATGGTGGAGGTGGAGAGGTGGTTTTTGTTCCACTTTTCTGCCTCCGTGGTTGCACTCCGTGTTTGTTTACCCGATCGTTAAATGTTACATTATTTTAACTAATGCATTTTTAATTACATATTTCATTATGTTTTTAATTAGGATCTTTTTGTTAAACCAAATTAATTTAGTTACAAAATTTTAAACCTTGTTTTATTTTAATTATACAAATTTACGTTTCATGTTATCAAATGATATGTAAATATTATCAACATAATATTTAATTGTTAATGACGTTATTTAATAATTTCGTTTTATTAAATAAATTTGTTCACCAACAGTCGTATATTTTTGTTTCGTTTGTTCCAATTGTTTCGTACATAATTTTAACACATTATAAATCGTAATACTACGCGTATTCACTAGTTGGGCTTTGCTAGACTTACCTCTAAAATGTGTTGTGAATTCACTCAAGTAGGGAATTAGCCTAATAATGCAAGTGATTAATATTAATAATCGCGTTCAAATTTGCGGAGTGTTACATTCTCCCCTCGTTAGAGAAATCTCGTCCCGAGATTTAAATCAAGTTGGATCGCCCGCGGCGTATGTTCTCCGATAAATCATGTCGTTAATAATAATAGGTTGTGTGACGTTCTATGTTGCCAAGGAGCTCTAACAGTTATGTATACTCGCGGTATAGTTAAATAAGTTGTATGTTCGAAAATTGCGTATTGAACAGTATGAATCGACATTCAAATAGCGTAACGTTAAAGCGGAATAATGGTTTGCTAACACGTACCGTGTTAGTTGAGATCCGCAACCGTTTTCGGTGCCCGGAGGATGTATGCGCGGCTTGGGGTGTGGCCTTTGTTAACTACGCGGTTGTTGTCGTTTTGATTGTTACGGTTGTTGTTCGGTTGTTGGCGTTGGTTTCGGTGGTGTCCAGGATCCCCACACCTAAAGCACCCCTCAATTCGCTGTTCATTGATTGCAGGGTGGGTTCGGCATGCTTGAGTTCTGTGCCCATATCGTTTGCAGTTATCGCAGAAGAAGCAATCTCCTTCATGATGTTTTCCGCACTTCCCACACTTGGGCCTGTTACCAAGGTAGGGTTTCTGTTCAGTGTTGGTGATTGCAGCGAAGGCTCGGGTGTTTCCTGGGTTTCTGTTTTGTTGACCCTGACGGTCGTTACCCTCGTTGTTCCATTTGCGTTTGTGGGTTCCAGAGTCGCCCGCATCAGTACGGGTAGGTTCAGCTTTCCCAGTATTAGTTTTCAAAGTACCGATCAGAATGGCATCGCCGGTTAAGCTTTGAGCCAGATCAACTGCGCTCCTAAAAGTGGCGGGTTTGGAGGACATAACCATGCCTCGGATTTGTGGTGCCAAACCCCTGTTGTAACGCTCAATGCGTTTGCTCTCGGGGGTTACCATGTGAGGCACAAGACGTGCAAGCTCCTGGAATCTAGTTGTGTAACCGGAAATGTCAGCGCCGATCATTTGTATGTTCCAGAATTCGTTTTCAAGTTTTTGCATCTCGTTAGGAGGGCAAAATTCCTCCATCATCATTTGTTTCAGAGTTCCCCAGGTCATGGAATGAGCCGCTGGGCGTCCCATAATCTGGACTTGAGCGTTCCACCAGGTTAGCGCTTTGTCGGCTAAAGTGCAGGTGGCGTATTTCACAATTTTGTCGGTGGCGCAGTCGCTGATGTCGATCACCGATTCCATTTTCTCAATCCAGTGGACCAGGCCAATGGCCCCTTCGGTCCCGGTGAAGGTGCTGGGTTTGCAAGATTGGAAGGTTTTGTATGAACACCCCTGCTGGGTAATGATTGGGGTTTCGCTGTTGACTGGAGTGGCTCCGCTATTGTTGGTCAGGTTTTCACGATTGCGGCTGGCCTCATATTGAGCGATGGCTTCAGCCACGCGGCGTTCGATGATTTGCTCGGTTGTTTCTGGAGGCGGAGGTGGAGGAGGAACATTTCGTCGACTGTTTCGAGTATTTCTTTTAGGCAGCATGATGACGTTCTGCGAAAAAGGAATTGCAGAAGTCAATGCCAATGAAAGGGATGTGAAGGAGGAAGTTCACATAATTCAGTTATCGGACATTTTAGGAGAAATGGCAAAATCCCCGTCACATATCTCACGACTATGAAGCACCCATATGTACTTAGTATAATATAATCACGTTGGCCAGGCGTCATTATATGATACTAACTACATACTTCTTTCCATCAATAGTTTAATACAGTCAGGTTCAATGATAGCAGAATGAATCGAACGGAGTACAGTTCAAATAATAGTTTGCGTGTATCGACGTGTCGTAACGATAGTTTGTACATATGCAAATGTGTGTATGCATGAGCGTTCTAGCCAAGGCTATAGTCTAGGTCTCTAGGTCTCTAAGTCACCTAAAGTTTCCTAGTTCGCTATAACCAATGGCTCTGATACCAATCTGTAACACCCCCAAATTCGTTTAGCGGAAGCATTTGGATTAAGTACGGGGGTGCCACAATAACAAAGTGCATGCATACGTATCAGAGCTTATGATTACAACAGAACATAATATATTAAGATGCCAAAAGTATTAATTACAATGTTTACGATTCATCGAATCGTACAAGTTAAAAGTAATAAGTTTATAAAAGTAGATTTCTGAAATATGACTAAAACATTTCAGTTATACTAAAGAAATCCATGTGTTTCCAAAAAGTTGGCATCCTAAAACTTCACGGGTCGCCTAATTCCCCATGTGTGTTGGCGATTCTTACATGCGCAGCTAATTCCCTGAAAAACATAGTAAAAGTCAACAACTAGGTTGAGTGAATTCACAGGTTTTATGTTTACAAGTTCAGTTGTGATAAACCACTGTTGTTTATAACGTATCGTTGGGATGTCACCCAAAAGTATAGCCCGTAAAACCAAATATGTTTCCAAATAGTTGTTTGTAGGAATGTTCGTATCCTAGTAGTTGTAGGAAATCAGTATCCTGTTTTCAAATATGTTTTGTAGGATTATACGTATCCTAGTCGTAGATGTGTTTAGTTGGGATATTGCCCCAAAAGTATATTTCAAGTTATAGTAGGAATGTAGGTATCCAAATCGTTTTGTGGGTCCATGTTAGTAGGAAACCTAGTCCTTTCAGTAGTGTTGCCCATGTCAAGTAGGGACTTTTCAGATAGTGTTGCCCCTGTCAGTAGGGACTTTTCAACAGTGTTGCCCATGTCAGTAGGGACTTTTCAATAGTGTTGCCCATGTCAGTAGGGACTTTTTAATAGTGTTGCCCATGTCAGTAGGGACTTTTCAATAGTGTTGCCCATGTCAGTAGGGACTTTTCAATAGGGTTGCCCATGTCAGTAGGGACTTTTCAATAGGGTTGCCCATGTTCGTAGGGACTTTTATTTACCCAGACCGTTATATAAAGTGTTGCTGGTTATCCTCTAGCGTTCTCAAAACATGTTCATGTGTTTACAGCGTTAGTAGCATGGAAGTATTATGTAACACTCCCCCTAAGACCCGTACCTGGATCACGTGCGGACAGTATTACATATTACTTTGAAATCGTTAGTTTGTTTATCAGTTTACCAGTTCAAAGTACTCTACTTGTTTGAGTAAAATAGTATACAATCATGTTTGTATAAAAGTGTTTGACTATGTTTTCCACCCCTGTTCAAAGTAGTTAAAACAGTAAAAGTAGGGGCAGTGAACTCACCTGTTGAGTTAAGTGAAAGTGCGAGTGCTAGCAAACCTAAGCCCAAGTACAGTCCGAGATCTCCTAACGTCCTAAACGTATGAGATTAATAAGTATGTGGATGTCTAAGCTAATCATCCATGCTAGTGTTCGTACAACCAAGTTATGTCCAAAGTATTTGTTAAACGTTTACGTTGTATTTCGTTGTTTGTGAAAATGTATACGACTTGTTGGTGATGTTTTGTAACAATAGTTCAAAAATGTTATTATCTCATTTGCTACAGTACTGCTACAGTAAAATTTGACTTTTTAAAATGTGTTTTTAGGGTTCTGACTTGTGCGACGTTAGGTGCGACGTCGCGTACGACGTTGCGTGCGACGTAGGCGCTTATGTCGCTATATGCGACGTCAGGGTCTAGTGCGACGTAAGGGTCGACGTCGCTACGTGCGACTTCGCAATTTAATGCGACGTTAAAGGTGACGTCGCAGTATGCGACGTGGTGATATGTTTTGCGACGTTGTGACTGACGTCGCATTTAGCCCAAGCCAGATGCGACGTAGCGGACTGTTCGACGAACAATTCTGGAAAAACGAGTTTTTGGGTCAATTTTGGACGTTTTTGGTTGTATAAAACACTAAAACATGTTATACTAAGTATATTAAACACAAAATATTAAAGAAAACTTCAAAATCTTAAGAGTTGACGGGATTTGTCGGAAACTTACGAGTGTCGGATTTGAAATCCGAAAAGGTAGAAAGGTAGATCGTGTTGCCGTGATCGTTTTTCTCTAAATGGTTAGTTGATTCGGTGCGTTTTTGATGTAGTATTTGTATGATTTGTGTGGTGGTATTTGGTAGGTGGTGGTGAAAGAGAGAAAAGAGAGAGATGAGAGAGAAGAGAAAGATGAAGAATGAGAATGGTGGAGGTGGAGAGGTGGTTTTTGTTCCACTTTTATGCCTCCGTGGTTGCACTCCGTGTTTGTTTACCCGATCGTTAAATGTTACATTATTTTAACTAATGCATTTTTAATTACATATTTCATTATGTTTTTAATTAGGATCTTTTTGTGAAACCAAATTAATTTAGTTACAAAATTTTAAACCTTGTTTTATTTTAATTATACAAATTTACGTTTCATGTTATCAAATGATATGTAAATATTATCGACATAATATTTAATTGTTAATGAAGTTATTTAATAATTTCGTTTTATTAAATAAATTTGTTCACCAACAGTCGTATATTTTTGTTTCGTTTGTTCCAATTGTTTCGTACATAATTTTAACACATTATAAATCGTAATACTACGCGTATTCACTAGTTGGGCTTTGCTAGACATACCTCTAAAATGTGTTGTGAATTCACTCAAGTAGGGAATTAGCCTAATAATGCAAGTGATTAATATTAATAATCGCGTTCAAATTTGCGGAGTGTTACAATCACGGTTCGACTCGCAAGTTACAGTTCGACTCACAAGTTCAACTCGGTTCGCAGACTAAGCTGAAACCCTAATCTCGACTCGCGAAACGTTTGAAAAACCCGAAAATGAAAATTTAAGGTATTTTTACGATTTGAACAGGAAATTTTGACCTTAAACTAACCCTAAATCGTCCAGAGAATGATTTTGATCGTTAATATGTACTTATGCACGCAAAAATAATCTGAATCAAACGCGATTATCCCTAAAACTTCAAACTTTACTCATATTTAGCCCGAAAGCTCTGATACCAGATGTAAATCCCTAGTTCCTAGGATCGATAACTTCGTTATCTGTAGTATTAAGGTGCAGAATCCCTCAATACGATGTTATCTTACTAACAACGAATAAGTTCGCGTTTATAGGATTAATAACTAATATGCTTTGCTTTAATCTTTACACAATCAAAGCCTAGCCATTAGTCGTTAGGTTTTTCTCTGGTAACTACTAAAATCGCAGGTCTGAGTTATGCAAAAGTGTTAATGATTTTCTAAACCAAAAATCATTTATATATTAAGTCTCAGTTCGGCTCGCATGGGCTTCGCGAGTCCAGTCCAACTCGCCTTCCAGCCCAAGCCCAACAAGACTCGGCTCGCCACAGACTCAATACCTTGTGATCCTTGCGAGTTCAGATCTCACCTCGCGGCTCAACTCGCAGCGACTTGAGAACTCGACTCGCAGCAAACTTATATTTATTTCGTTTTTAACATTCGTCTAACTTTAACACAATAATAATATATTTAACGAATATTACTAACAAAACAAATATTCATTTACAAATCTAAACCAATGTACAAACATGATAATAATTACACCAGTCCTATTTCAAGCTAGATCTGTTGTCACAACCTATGTTCCAACAGGCCGCATGATTGGCCCCCACCATCTTATGATCCAAAAATTCCTTCTCTAACTTGTCCATTTCATTAGTAGAACAATACTCTTCTCCCAGTAGAGCCTTAAAGTCATCCCATGTCATATCCATAGCAGCAACCCTACCCCTGGCCAGAACTTGTGTATTCCTCCAGGTTAGCGCTTTACCTGACAGCTGATTAGTTGCATATTTCACTTTATGTTCTTCAGAGCAATTACTGATATCTATCACAGCCTCCATCTTCTCCACCTACCTAGAACAAGCTACGGCTCCTCCTTTACCATCAAACTCTCGTGGCTTACATGCCATAAACTCTTTGTATGTACATCCTAATACAATAACTCCATTACCAGCACCATCAGCACCATCACCGCCATTATCATTATTGGGTTCTCCATTAGGATTTACTTCTTCTTCACCGCCACCTCCTCCACCTGTACCCTGCAACACACCCTGAGTAACCAGTGCAACAATATTAGGCAATAATGCCTGCAGGTGTTCCGCAATCATAGCGGCTACATTGGGTGCCTCACCCCCAGTACCTTCTTCACCTCCACCTGTACGGCCTCCAGTACGGCCACCACCCCTACCATTGCGGCCGCCTGTTCGGCCTCCACCTCTACCAGCACCACTACCCCTACTAGCAACACGCACATAGAGTCTAGGTGGCATGATCACTACAATGGGAAGCATATCACGATTTAGCACAATTGAAGGATAAATATAGAGTTTATGTACGCATGAATTTCATATATCGGAGGTAAGCAATTCATGCAAATAAGAACAAAACCCACAAACATGAAAGGACATAATGGTAATTGAACATAGTCCATCCTTAGTACACCCCTAAGGGTAGCACATTGGATACTCAAACACATTTAGATAGACATACATATGTCGGAACACCTTCTTCAATTACGTCGGCCGCCATAATCGTAAAAGTGTTTGTTCACCCACATAACTATCTTCCAAGTTCTCGTAATACAACATACTTGTACAAAGGGCAACGATTAATAATAGAACAATGGATATGCACAACACATGTCAAATAGGCAATAATCATGAAGTAAAAGAATGAGTTCATCTTATATAATAAAAATTTCCCATCATAACAATTGTCATAACCAAACTGAAATCAAGTCACAAATCGAAATACGAAAGTACGGAAATAGATTCGATACGTCCTAGTAAAAATCAGGGGCTCGAAGTGCAATTGGCTTGAAATGGTTCCTCCGAATGTATGTGAGGAAGAGGAGATGTTATCTACTTCTCAGAACCTACCCGGCTACAAACACTATCGCCCGAGGTCGTGGGCTTAGAATCTCGTGCCCAAAGTTTATCCTCAAGCTCCCTCTCCTCATAACCATCTTCCATAGGTTCCTCTTCAGGATCCTCCTCGGGTTCTTCTTCCGGATCCTCGTCAGATTATTCTTTTTTTTTCTTCCGGTAAGAGAGTAACTTCTATAGCTATTCTCCGTGGCTTTCCATAATTCCTCCAATAGTTTACATAGTGTTGTCCCCACTTGATACGTCTCTTCTTGCTCGGTACTTTGGACGGACCGGATGAAGTCGGAACATTAGCAATTTTTGGAGCAGTCTTGGAATCTTTCTCAGAGGTTGACGAGAGGATTATGATTTCCTTACTATTTGACATGGCTGTGTTGTGCAATAAAGGTTAGAACAGAATTGAAACACGTTGAAGTATGCACACATAGTTTCCTAATTCATGTTCTATATGTGGGTACCTTATTTATAGTCTAGGTCAATCCACCTAGATCTCTATAAACAATGGCTCTGATACTAATATGTCACACCCCGTCTAAAGCGGAAACAACGGGATATAACCATGATAGGATCGCAACACATTATTATAAAGAATACTAAATGAAATAAAATATTCAATTTGCCATGATGTCATTAACATGAAAACGGTTCATGTCATGCATACATATCCGCAGTGAATCAAAGTCGAACATCAATAATAACCAAAACAAGTGTCTAGGCAAACCGCCTTTCTTATTCAACAATTCATAACATAAGTCTTGACAAATACTCAATCCAACCTAGTAGGTCCACTAAGCTTTCTTGTCCTCGCTCTTAGTTCCACTAGTACCACCTGAAAAGATATGCTCGAAAACGTCAACACGTATGTTGGTAAGTTAAGCAGGTTTAATAAGAAACATACACAAAGAATACAATTTGATGTGTTAATCAGTAAGTAGGACATATGATATGAAATAAGTACATAAGATAACCAATTCATCACCATAAGCAATTCGTTCCGTTCCTGGATAATATTCACTCAAGGATAACGTATCTATCACAAGAGTGGGACCGTCATCCGATAATACTATCAATAATCATATCCGTATTAGTAAGAAATATGGAGTGTTGTCATGGTCCCCAAGATACAAGACTCATCCGAAAAGCAAGTAATATGGAGTGTTGTCATGGTCCCCAAGACACAAGACTCATCCGAACAATCAGCAATCAATCCACAACAATCAGCATGTCACTTACTCAACCATAATGTCTAAATCATAAAAATCAAATAGTTTACACAGCATAAGAAAACAGTTCGAAATTAGTTTGAGCATTCTTTTCCCCCAACGGAAAATAAGTAAAGAAAATGGGGCCGCAAAACTCACCTTGATTATCAAAGTAAATAACGCTCCCAAATAAGTCCACTAAACCGGTGCTTAAATCTATAAACCAAATATCTCGTCTAACCAAATCATCCTACAAACAAGTTAAATTCAAATAAATATCTTGAACATTAACATAGATTTATTTTTTTATAATACCCTAGTTGATTGATCCAATTTTTATCACATATTTAAACAACAATGATGACACAAACATACTATAATATTTGATATTGAAAATCGATGGTTGACATATAAAATAATATATTTTTATCCATAGACAATACCAAATTAAAAAAAAAAAAAAAAAACCTTCGAAACTCGAAATCAAAACACTTGAAATATATTCGAAACATAACCCTTTTTAAGTCTAATAATTAAACCCAATTTACAAATATAAAAATATCATTTTTATTTCAGAAAAGATCAAACCTTCATCTTACATTCTCGGCTCCCACAATGATTAGAAACTAATTTGGTCAAACCGAACTAAGTGTACAAAAGTTTTTCTCAAAATTCGTCACTCCTAACTGCAGTTTACGAAATAAATTTTATAAAATCGTACGTTGCTTTTTAGAGGCCGAAACCTCGCAAATGTAAGTAAAATTTCGAGATCTACAACTTTCGTGTTTTGGCCGAAGCCTGAGAATGAACGTAGCTAGGTAAAAACTGCCGTCGATCACAACAGAAAAATTTGAACAGATTTTGCATTTAACGACAGTAGACTTTTGGTTTGCAAACACTTATTTTACCCAACATATTCATACCCCAAACATATAAATCGATAATTATGTTTGTACATCTTAAAAGAATTATAAATATAACTTATTTGAGAAAGGATTATAAGTGTACCTACTCGAACACATGGATATGTAATACACTAAGCAACACTTGAACTTGACTTTAATCCTTTCTTGGTGTCGGTTGACAAAACACGGCAGTAAAAAAAAACTGAGGAACGATTTTGATGATGATGATTAATAGTTTTAGGGTTAAATCTAAACTTATAAATATATACAATATTATTTGTAGGTTGGACTAAGGATTTGGGAATGAGTTGGGTTTGGATACAATGGATCGGTTGTGGTCTCAAAAGTTTCGACAACCCAATAAACAAATAACAAAACGAGAATATAAATCCATCATGATCACTATTATTATTGTATTCGATTATTTATTCTATTAATCCCTTCATCCCACCGTTTCACTCTTTATTTGATTTTGTTTTTGTAATTATTATTATTACTAAACTTTCATTATTATTATTATTATTATTATTATTATTATTATTATTATTATTATTATTACTACTACTACTACTACTACTACTATTATTATTATTATCCTAACTTTTAATCCAACCGCATACAAATATTGATTCAAGTTTTTGAACACTATACGAGAATTAAATTTCTCATATAGTTTAAAATACAAATACTTAATTTTTTTTTCCACATCACTTGTGTACATGAATACAAATAAGAAATGTTTATAGGAAACGAACCTATGAATAGAGCTTTTGGTGATGGATGTCACAATACTCGTCTTTCAGCATTTTCTTCAATTCATCCCAGGGAGTTTGGTATGCGATATCGATGCCCACGGTCTGAGCATGAATGTTCCACCAAGTCAGAACACCTTCCATGAAAGTGCTGGTGGAATACTTGACTTTGCAGTCTTCTAGGCAGTTGCAGATTCTGAAGACTGATTTCATTTTCTCTATCCAACGGAATAAACCTATAGCACCTTCCGTGCCCTTGAAGTTCAGAGGTTTGCAGTTGAGGAAATCCTTGTATGAGCAGGGTTTGGCTGGAGGGGTGTTGTTCGTGGTGTCTTCGGTGCCTGAGCTTTGTTGCCGGGCAGCTAGAGCATCTGCTACCCCTTGGGCAATGAGTCAATTGATGTCAGCTTGGCTATATGTTTGTCGTCTCGGAGGCATAATGCTTTAATAAGCAAAGAGAAAGAGATAAGTGAGATGTCTGTACAAAGGTTATGATATATCACATATGTATATATAAGGAGATAATATACAGCAGCATGAAGTGATAATCATATTTCATTTGATAATAAGATTAGATACCATACAAGGTATGAGTTCAAAAGGTTACAGAATTCAGAGTTTACAAAAGGCGTCAGGAATTGTTACATCCGGACGAATTACAAAGGTTTTACATTGATAGCTGGTAAGTTACAAGATAGATACATGATAGATACTACACTAATCTCGGTGTACATTCAGTTGTGGCAGCAAGGAGGTAAGATGGTTCACAGATTCTGCAAGTCTACTAAATATTCTGAGAGCATCCTCGGTTTCCCGCAAATGCGTCTCGCATTGTTGCAGTCTTGATTGTAAAATGGAGATCTCGTTTCGGTTACTGATTACTTGGTTATGAACAATTTCCAACCGGCGGTTGGACTGGCGGTTTGTAAAACTATAAATAGAGGCTTCGGCTAAACCAAACCATATACGAATTTGAAGAGCAAAAGTCGATTGTAAGGGTTAAAGAATGACTTTAGGTCGAATTTGGAGGCTAGGAGGTTAGGAGGCTAGGGATTGAAGACATTCAACCCTAACGAAGAATAATTCAGTTTCTTTGGTTTGATTCTAGATCTTTTACTTACTAGATGAACGTTTATTTGTATTATGATCTTGTTTTCTTGTTATTTGAATATTGATTATGTCTTTAACATATTTGTTTAGATGAATGATGTTTGTATGATTATTTGAATATATGTTTATGTTAATTGATTTTATGAATGTTATTAAGGTTATATCTATATCGATTATATAATTATGAGATTCATGTTATAGTGAACGTTTGTATGATATTGATTAATAATTTAGGTTTATGTCATAATTATAACTTAAATATACTGACCAGTAATAGATTATAATTATTACTGGATTAAACTATAGTTTATTAGATAATAACATTCGAGACCTCGAAGTTAGTTAACCTTAATATACGTTGAAGAGCTTAATCATAGGATACTTAAACCTTACCCAGGAGGATATCTACTTTTATATTTCAAAATAAAATCAATTAGCTAACAAAAATAAACATATAGGAGAATTTGAATATAAATATAGCTAATCTAGATAAAATCTATCTTCTATCTACCTTATTTAACTTAGTTGTCTTTTAATTACTTTAGTTGATTTAGTTATCTAAATTTTGTATCAAAGTAAATATATGTTCGATCGGAACTAAAACGTCCCCCCTTTATCTGTAACAATAATTGTGTTTACTTGTGAATAATTGTAAATATTAGTTTAGGGTTAAATTAAGAATTCCACCTTCCCTGTGTTCGATACCAGGACTTACTTATAAAGGTATATTATACGAACGGATTATTCTTGCCTGTATTGTGTGATATTATTATTTAGTATTTCCTTTATTTAAAACTTTTTATTATTTTAATTGACTATACTTAGCACACATTACTTTAATGATTAGCAAAACAACTCATGCAGTATATATCGATGTTTTGTACTTGTGTCCACATGTAAAACAAATTGAGCATGTATTCCCACCCCGAGAGTAAAAATAGTAAAAATGTGGGGCTGTGAGACTCACCTGAGTCTGATGTGTTGCTATTAAGCAATAATGATGTTGCACGATGATAATGTCGTCCAACGACTGTAACCTGTCGGACGTCCTAACTGCGGATGGTTATAATAATGTGTAGATGTCTCAACAGACCATCTATGCTAGTTGTCCATTCAACTAGTAATGTCCAAATACATTGGTTTGTTTGATTGTGTTTTAAAAACATGTACGACCCGTTGGTGAAGGTTTGTAATAATAATCCAAAAGCGTTATTATTATTATATGTATCATTGTATTGTATACTTATCAAAGTATATGTATATCATGTACGAGTATTATCGTATAAGGTTTAGTTGTCAGAAATAGTCAACACTTAGTGAAAAATGTATTTTCAAGAACCTGTGATTAGCGACACTAGGTTAAGTGTCGCTAGTTTGGCGACACTGGTCAATTATAGCAACACAGGATGTAGTGTCGCTAGTTAGGCGACACTAAAGTTGATTACGGTGACACAAGGGTCAGTGTCGCTATATGCGACATTGAATTGATTTTTGGCGACACAAGGCTAGTGTCACTACTGCGACATTCGATTGGTGGTAACGACACTCGGTTAGTGTCGCTAAGGCGACACTCAATTTAATTTGGTGACACAGGGCTAGTGTCGCTATCGGATTTGGCCCGAAGCGACACTAAGGGCTGATGATGCTTTCAAGTTCGGTTTGGTGGTCAAACGTGCCCGGTTTGACCCGAGACTTTTACACAAGTCTTAAATATGTTAAATAAGCCTTAGAAAATTATTGTTACGTTTTGTGGTCGACCCGAAGTGTCGGTTTTAAAGATGGTGCAAAAACAGTCCTTGGTTATGATCTTCGGAATTTTGGACCCGTTTCGGGTCTCGTTTTAGCCAACCTTTAAGTCGAAATAATTCATGAGAAAAATCAAGCATGTTCACCCATATATCTACTATTTTGCAGAATTTTTCCATGAATTTTAGAGGTCATTTCGTTAGGTAAATAAAATCGTGAAAGACTAGAGGTCGGATTCCGGCCAAAACTTATAGGGGTTGAGCTCTAAACAAAAGGTGTAGTTGTCGCACCCCTAAATTATGATGCTGAAGCGATTCGTGTCGTGGCGCGACTAATCAATAATCACAGCACACAAGGTATACAATGAACGACTCTATATGCGTCGTTTAACAACTTGTATTGATTAAACAAAAGTTTACATCAACATTCATAATTACATTAGCTCGGTTTGAAATTGAGAGATTTACATACATAATTAATTTATACAAAATATAATAATGCAGCTAAATCTCTGAATGTTTGTATGCTGACACGAGCTAAAGTATCTTGATCGGGCAGTCCAACCTACTGCTGAGTACCTGTGATACATGCTAAAATGGGTCAGTGAAACGCTGGTGAGCTCACAGGTTTGTATGTCAAAACATATTGTATGAACCGCAAGATTTAATTAAATTTAAGTTGCAATAAAGCAAAATAAAAGTTATACAGCCATGAGCACATTGTCTGAGCTTAACTTGAGGGTCGGGTCCAATGAAGGAATTCCGATCGAGGTGCCTAATCTACACTCGTCTACCCAAATGCTAATACGTTCCTTTGACCAGTTAGTGCTTGCTAACCCAGACGAGGATTGTCAATCCTATATGATATCATATACTAACATTCACGCTACAGATGTATTACCAAACTATGTTTGTGGAAAACTTTAAATTGATTAGTTGAAAACAACTCATGTAGTATTTGATTTTGATTGTACTTGCGTTCACATGTAAATAAATCGAGCAATGTATCACACCCCTGATGATAACAGTAAAATAGGGGCTATGAGACTCACCTGAGTCTTGAAGTGTTTAACTTAATAAACTTGATTTGTTTTGCCGAGTATTGTTGTCCGAAGACTTGTAACCTTAGGGTGTCCACGACACGCGATGGTTATTAACATGAGTAGGTATCTATAAAGATCACCTTTGTAGTTGTTCATCCAACTAGAATGTCCAAATGACTACGATTTGGTTGACTAACTTGTCCAAATGACTACGATTTGGTTGATTTGATTGAGTTTTGAAAACGTGTACGGCCCGTTGGTGATTGATTGTAATAATAATCTCAACATTATTATCTTGATTTCGAATGTTATACTCAAAAGTATGTTCCAATGTGTTTTTGAAGTCGTATCGTTGATGTCGTGTGAATAGAGTACAAAATAACAAGTTTTAATTAAATGGAAATACTAAAATAACTATCACACAAGCCACGCAAGAATAACCCGTTCGTATAATATAGCTTTTAAGTAAGTCCGAGTCGAACACTGGGAATGGTGGTTATAAATAAAATAGAATTTATAATTCAATTAAAATATACAATATACAGATAAGGGGGATACATTTTAGTTCCGTATGAACGTATTTAAGAATACTAAATTATAACCAATTCAATAGAAAAAAATTAACTAAGGATAGTAAACAATTAGAGATAAATATGTATTTACTTAGATTATTTATTGTTGATTATTATTATTGGTGAATTACTAATGTAGAAGATCACTTAGGGTTAAGTCAAATCTTCATCATAGCAACACAATCATAAGGTTACGCAAAGTGTTACTAATTAATAAGATCTATCATCAATTTATTAATACAATTTCTATGGTTAGGCTTGAATCACAATATTACTTTATATTAACTATATTCTTAGTCTATCGCATAAGGTTAAGATCAAGACATAAACACAATTACTTAATTTATAAAAACAGTTTATGGTCATCCTAGTTTTGTATAAATCAGTCTAATTATGTCAAGAACTTTCATTAATATATCATAATAGAGACAATTCTTGTATAATAAACATTCAATAAAATAATTCCAACAATAATATAAATCTAAGCGAATACAATAAATATTAGTTCATAATTAAGTTAAACATAATCATAATCAATATTCAATAATAAAACACATTCAAAATTAAATAAAGAATAAGATACGCAAACCACAACCGTGAACCACGCTCCGTACGCTTGATCGTAGACAAACCCTTGCGAACCCGCGACTCTAAATTGCTCCTAAAACCCCTAGAAAGTGTTTCTAGTCGAATTTGGGGTTAATAATTCGTAACCTACGAATTATTATGGTTATTGAGGTATATTTTGGTATATTTTTCGTAGCTGGATCTGAGCCACTATTTATAATATTGCTGGGTCGGTGTCCCAACCGGCGGTTGGTAATTAATCCCAACCGGCGGTTGGTCTCTTTTTGCCGTAGCCTTCAAAGATTGCTCCACCGACTTTTCTTGATCACGTGAGTTTGCCAGCTAATATGCTTCTCGAAAATTCCATTTCCACCACCTCAATTGTTACCTTCTGTGATATAGACTTGTTGACCGGCCTTCTTTGTTTGACTTGGGCCCACTTGCTTGTAACTCTTGAGTCTTGGGCCAGCTTTTAGACTTTGACCAAGTCTTTGAGTTGGCATGTTTTCTGCAAAGACATCATATATCATAATGGTTTATCCATTATTATTATTATAATTATTATTTATTATTTACTTTACTTACTAGTTACTAACGTACTTCTACGTTATTATTAATAGTTTATTAATGTTAATTTAATTATTATTCTTATTACTATACTAACTTAATACGTTAGTATTAATATTTTTATTAATATTAACGTTAGACTTTATTATTATTTATATTACTATACTAACAAACGTATAGTATGATTAGTTATATTATTAGCCCCAAATAACTATTTAGTCCAACCCATAAACTTCAATAAATATTCAATCTAATTATTTTTGCTCAACCCATTTAACTTTTCGAACTCAAATATTTGCAAACTTTATTTATTTTATCACTCTTTTAACCACTTTGTCCCAATCATATTTAGGTCAAATTAACTTTTATTCAAAAATTACTTTTTTGTTCTTTTTCTAATAAAAGCTCTTACTTTTACCTATTTTGCAAATATGAACGAAATAAGTATCTTTTCTCAAATATTTGTAACAAAAGTATATAGAAATAGGGGTAAAATAGTATATAAATATAGTATTTATTTGATGCTATCAAGTATCCCCACATTTAAGTTCTGCTTGTCCTCAAGTAGAATACTGAATAAAATTAAGATAAGCATCAAACTAATATTTAATAATCAAAATACTTAAATTAAAAATCTATTTCATAATTTAAAACTTTAAACAATTTAATTAACATGGATAACTATAATGTACAAATAAAATTATTATTATTCATGCAATATATAGTTCATGAATGATTACTAATATATTTGTCCACTTTAAACAATCTATATTTATACTTCTGAATACACCTTTATTGTTAGTATGTATATTACTTATGATTTCCATATATGATATACTTTTAAATTTAAATTATACAATTTTCTTTTATATTCCCATTAAATATATAAAATACATTTTTAAGAATCAAGACATTGGTGACAGGTCTGCATTTTCATGCAACAGAGCGACATAACTTGATTCAGGTTTAAGTAAAACCAGACTCGGTCAAACCATTTTGGCGACCTCATTAGGTATCTTTTATTTTTAAGACTTTTCAAGTACTTTTGACTTGCGTTTGCTTAATTTTTAAGTATATATTAATAGAGACCAGGTCTATACTTTCGTATAACAGAGGAAACCATCAATATATACCCCCAAATATTTTCACATAAGTAAAAAGATATATAAAAGTATCGTATAACAAATTTAAAATTTAAGACTTTTTATGTCATACATCATATTATGTATCATAAAATAATATACAAGTTATTTTATTAATTTTTTAAAATTCAGAAATCTTTATATAGATTGCCTATTAGTACATCATATCATAAAATATATATCACTTATTATTAAGTAGCTTACGTTATTTATACAAAACAGTTAATCCACATTAAAGTCTAAACTTTTAAATACAAAACAAAACTTTTAACAAAAGTATACTAACTAATAAATACTTAGTTATTAACTTAAAAATTTTAAATTTTCAAAAATATTATACAAGACAAATTTAGTTGTTTAATTAAAGAAATTCTTTTTCTTACGAACCCTATCCCCACACTTAAATTATACAATATCCTCATTGTATAAAAATTGACAAACAAAAGTGAGTAAGGGAAAGAAAAAGTAGAACAGAAAAACTCCCCTGACTTAGAAGCGATTATCGTTATCTGATTCGGCTTAATGGTTCATCTTTTCTATTTGTAGTTCAACATATTGGTTTCCGCGATCTTTACTCAAAAATATACAACATCCACACTTTCGTAGTTAATCACGATTGCATTTAGCATATGCAATAAGCCTTTAAACCCCTCGGTATCCCAAGTGGACGAGTTATAGTCTCGTGAGGGTTTCCAGGGAACACACCCACAAAGTTCATAATTAATAAGATAAACTTATTAAATTTCCAAAAAATTCAATGCATTGTTCAGCTGTACTATACTCCAGCCTCATAAGTACTTATGAATTCTAGCAAAACTAACAAACAAATTAAACATACCAGATAATATAAAAAAAAAAAAAAAATATTCTAAATAAAAATTAAAGTAAAAATAAAAATATTAAAAATAAGAAAGAAACACATAACCATATACTATTAAGTACTGTCACTATTGTCATTCCACTTAGGCTAATTATGTAGCAAATATCTAAACCATTGCTATTCATAGGTTATCCTCAAATTAACCCAACCGCCGGCTGACATAATCAACCGTGGATTGAATCTGTCTATTAATGCCCTAAATCAATAACCTATAAACAGTCTATATATTTAATCTTAATGGCCCGTAGTTACTACTAGTTTAATAGCACCTCTATTTTATAGCCTAATATCCTTGAAGATATATATTTCTAATTTAATCATCTAGTGCTAAAAATTAAATAGCCTAATAAAGTTCAATATAAAATCTAATCATGATTTGGATCCTCATTTTATAATTTATCTCTTAGTGTGTTTAAAGACCCAAAGATGTTTTTAACATGTTAATCTTAAAGCCTAACATCTCATGATCATATTAAAGCTCCCAAATAGTTCAAAAGGTAATTTAATTAGTTAAAAGTCCATCTTTAACAAACCCAATTTAAAAATCAAAACCCTTATTAGTAAGTTTATTTAAAAATCTACCTCAACATTTTAAAAATCATAAAATCATTTTAGCACATTGTTTAATCAAAATAGTGTATTGCCCATATGTAATTAAGCAGTATAGTTCAAAAACTTAATTGGCCCAAATTTTCATCATTTAAATCCCAATTGTTTTAAAACTCCATCATATTAAAATATTAAAATAAGACCAAATAATTGTAATAGAAAATTTTTCGATTTAAAAACTCATATGAATCAGCCCAATTAAAAACAATTTAGCAGAAATTTTGAGAAACCTGCCCAACCGCCGGTTAACAATGTCAACCGCCGGTTGGTTGCTAGCAGCAGTTTTCCAAAATAACGACCTTTATATCATATTTTATTTACTTAGCCTTATTTAACTTCCGTACCTGAATTCCAATAGTGTTTTCTAGTAATTATGGTTTCTTATTCCTATCCTTAAGAATACAATTTTAAAAATGAAATAAAAATGTTCTAAACTAAAATTAAATCTACCTAATAATTTTACAAAATATACAATCAAGGGTTGCCTCCCGAGAAGCGCTTGTTTTTGTTCGAGTCACTAGCTTGACTCCAACCTTACTTACCTAAAAGTTCTAGTGACTTTTCCCACATTTAAAAGTAAGCATGGATGGTAATTATTATAAATAATCTTAAAATTTAAATTTAATAAAGTTAAAGAAAATAAATACTTATCGTTTAATGCAGGCATTTGTCTAGACCTTGATGCTCCATGATTTTCCAAAAACTGTGAGAAACTTACTTTTCGCTCGAATTGCCAAAAAGGATCTTCATATTTGTAAAACAATGAACTTGTGCTTATAGATACTTCAACCGTTGGTTGTGTCGACTCAACCACCGTTTGAATTTCAACTGGTTCGGCTGCTATCTGATTACCTCAAGTTTTGTTTTCTGTTTCTTCTCCAGTCCTTACCATTGCTTGATCATTTTCCTCTAATTGTTCAACCTCTGGATGTAATGATGAAGTTTCATCAATAGCTGGATCCATAGCGACTATTAATTCTTCTTCTGTCATAACCCCATTATGGTTTTCTAAATCAACGATTTTCTCTTCATTACAATCAAGTAACGAGAGTATTTCCTCATCAGAATCATAGCGATCAAATTTTGGCAAAGGCAACCAATCTACCTCCATATCTTCTTCTTGTTTACTTTCACTAAAAATGCCGTTAGAAAATAAGGATTCAGAGGATTGAGAACAGTTATCTGTTTGATTTATCTCCTCAAGTTGTTGAATGGAATTTCCTTGACTATCGTCAATAGTTTCGGTTTCTTCCACTTTTTCACTTGAGGTCTCCATAAATTTCATAGCGTTCACAATCACTGGTCGAGATAAACTTTTAACTTTACCTTTCTTAAGCTTTGGAATAATTGATCCATCTATTTCCTTGTAATCTCTCTTCAAAGCAGCTGGATAAGGAGGCGGAGGTGTGTACTTTTTAATAATTTCTTCCGTTAAGGCTTGCGGGTAAGAAGGTGAAGGCGTATAATTGTTGAAATTTGGTTTTTCATTTGTCTCGTGTCCTTCAATCTCGATTTTGCTAAGATTCTCCTCAAGTGTGCTTTCTATTTCTTTTAACATTTTCGCAATTCGTTGAACGGAATCACTTTGACTTTCTATAATTGCTTCGTTTTTTCCATTCGCATATCTGTAGTCGACATCTGACTTATCATCTCTTCCAAATTTATATTAGGTTTACATCCTCCATCTTCAGGTTTGTCAAAATTTTCCACCTTGTCGATTTCCATATCCTTAACAATTGGATCTTTATTCCAAAATTTTTCATTATGCTTCATTGAAATTTCACTATCTTGAATAGCTTTCGAAAGTAATGTCTCTATCCTATCAAAAGCTCGATGCATATCCTCCTCTTCATCCATAATCATCATATTTTCATTCATATGATAGTATTTCGCATTTTGATAAATCACAGGAATATTATTCCTACGGTGGTACATACATGTCAAAATAAAAGAAAAAAAAGAGAGTAGAAAATAAAATAAAATAAAAACTAACTAAAAAAAAATTCCAATAAAAATTCTTTTACAAAGCTAGTCAACAGATCTCGGTAGCTCCATTGATTGTACACAAAAGTGGAGAAATAGGTCAGTGCGAAGCTTATTAAAAACCTATCTCTTTCGAGAAGCACCTTACCTCTTATTTGATAAATCAATGAGGTAGGGCTTTACTCTCCTTATACCTTTGTTTTTGTCAGTATTCTCAATGGGTGAGCCGATATTTCGATTGACCAACAATGTATAAAAAAATTTTACAGGGTAAATTTAAAATAAAAAACTATAAATTCCAAATTAAATAAACGCAACCACTCCCGGCAGCGGCGCCAAAAACTTGATGTAGTGTGAATAGAGTACAAAATAACAAGTTTTAATTAAATGGAAATACTAAAACAACTATCACACAAGCCAGGCAAGAATAACCCGTTCGTATAATATAGCTTTTAAGTAAGTCCGAGTCGAACACTGGGAATGGTGGTTATAAATAAAATAGAATTTATAATTCAATTAAAATATACAATATAAAGATAAGGGGGATACGTTTTAGTTCCGTATGAACGTATTTAAGAATACTAAATTATAACCAATTCAATAGAAAACAATTAACTAAGGATAGTAAACAATTAGAGATAAATATGTATTTACTTAGATTATTTATTGTTGATTATTATTATTGGTGAATTACTAATGTAGAAGATCACTTAGGGTTAAGTCAAATCTTCATCATAGCAACACAATCATAAGGTTACACAAAGTGTTACTAATTAATAAGATCTATCATCAATATATTAATACAATTTCTATGGTTAGGCTTGAATCACAATATTACTTTATATTAACTATATTCTAAGTCTATCGCATAAGGTTAAGATCAAGACATAAATTACTTAATTTATAAAAACAGTTTATGGTCATCCTAGTTTTGTATAAATCAGTCTAATTATGTCAAGAACTTTCATTAATATATCATAATAGAGACAATTCTTGTATAATAAACATTTAATAATATAATTCCAACAATAATATAAATCTAAGCGAATACAATAAATATTAGTTCATAATTAAGTTAAACATAATCATAATCAATATTCAATAATAAAACACATTCAAAATTAAATAAAGAATAAGATACTCAAACCACAACCGTGAACCACGCTCCGTACGCTTGATCGTAGACAAACCCTTGCGAACCCGCGACTCTAAATTGCTCCTAAAACCCCTAGAAAGTGTTTCTAGTCGAATTTGGGGTTAATAATTTGTAACCTACTAATTATTATGGTTATTGAGGTATATTTTGGTATATTTTTCGTAGCTGGATCTGAGCCACTATTTATAATATTGCTGGGTCGGTGTCCCAACCGGCGGTTGGTAATTAATCCCAACCGGCGGTTGGACTCTTTTTGCCGTAGCCTTCAAAGATTGCTCCACTGACTTTTCTTGTTCATGTGAGTTTGCCAGCTAATATGCTTCTCGAAAATTCCATTTCCACCGCCTCAATTGTTACCTTCTGTGATATAGACTTGTTGACCGGCCTTCTTTGTTTGACTTGGGCCCACTTGCTTGCAACTCTTGAGTCTTGGGCCAGCTTTTAGACTTTGACCAAGTCTTTGAGTTGGCATGTTTTCTGCAAAGACATCATATATCATAATGGTTTATCCATTATTATTATTATTATAATTATTATTTATTATTTACTTTACTTACTAGTTACTAACGTACTTCTACGTTATTATTAATAGTTTATTAATGTTAATTTAATTATTATTCTTATTACTATACTAACTTAATACGTTAGTATTAATATTTTTATTAATATTAACGTTAGACTTTATTATTATTTCTATTACTATACTAACAAACGTATAGTATGATTAGTTATATTATTAGCCCCAAATAACTATTTAGTCCAACCCATAAACTTCAATAAACATTCAATCTAATTATTTTTGCTCAACCCATTTAAATTTTCGAACTCAAATATTTGCAAACTTTATTTATTTTATCACTCTTTTAACCACTTTGTCCCAATCATATTTAGGTCAAATTAACTTTTATACAAAAATTACTTTTTTGTTCTTTTTCTAATTAAAGCTCTTACTTTTACCTATTTTGCAAATATGAACGAAATAAGTATCTTTTCTCAAATATTTGTAACAAAAGTATATAGAAATAGGGGTAAAATAGTATATAAATATAGTATTTATTTGATGCTATCAATCGTATAAAGGTTTGAGGTTATACAAGTTTGACTCTTAGTATAAAAATTAGTTGTAAACACTCTGTTTTTAGCGTCACTTATAGCGACACTTAAGGGTTTAGGCGACACTCAAGAAGTGTCCCATAAAATGGTAAATTCTGTATTATTGGCGTCACTTAAGGAAGTGACGCATAAGAGGCGACACTTAAGCATGTGTCGGGTATGAGTGTCGGTGCAAGTGTCGGGTAGATTGCAATTCGATTTCGGGACGTCATTTAGGTAAGTGTCGGATAAAATCATAATTTGGTTTTGGGCGGCACTTAGACAAGTGTCGCTTGGAGTGTCGGGTAGTACAGTTGCCGACACTTAAGCAAGTGTCGCAAAAAGAGGGTTTTACGCGGCACTTAAGCAAGTGACGCAAAATGAGGGTTTTTGGCGACACTTAATGCGTCACTTAAGGAAGTGACACTATACTGGATCTGGCCGTGCGACACTTAAGTCTGTTCGATTTCTAAAGTTGTCGAAAACGTGTTTAACGACCACCACTTGGTCTGATTCTTTCACCCAACCCTTATTTTGGTTCATAGAGTTGATACAAATTATTATTTCGAGTTGGTTGCGTTTCTAGTGTCGTTTTCCTTAAAATGACCAAAACCGACATTTTCCGACAATGTTTCCGAAAACGAGTTTCATACATATATTTGGACATTTCTAAGCTAGAATAACAGCATACAAGTAACATACTTACAAGTTAACGCGAGACGAAACCGAAAAGATAGAAAGGTAGATCGTGACGTTGTGGTTCTTTTTCTTCAAATGAGCGGAATGATTTGAGGCCGTTTGGTGGTATTTTTAGGTGGTTAAAGGTGGCGGTGGTGGTGGTGTGGTTTGAGAGAGAAATGAAAGAGTGATAGTGATGAGATGATGAAATGAGAGTGGGGAGGGGTTTTCCCCCTTTTTGGGCCAGCTTGGTGGGGTCCACGGGTGTGGACTTCACCTACTTTTACCTCCCCGTGTTTGCGCTCCGTGCGGTGTTCGTTTCCCCGGTCGTTTAAATGTTTAAAAAATTTTACACGCGTTTAAGATATATGTTTTAAAATACAATTAATTACTCGATATTTTTGATTGAAGTATTTCATCAAATACTTTATATTTGAGTTATAAATATAACTTAACTTTGTCTTAATTGTTTGCGCGTTTAATATTTTAATCGCGTAACCGTTAATTGTACGATACGAAATAAATATGGAATATTATCAAAATAATATTTTGGATATAATAGTGTTATTAAATAATGTTATATTATTTAATAGAACTGTTCACCAACGTCCGCGTTAATTGAACCGAGTTACATTCGATTTAAAATAACTACGATTTAATTCAAATCGCATAATTGTATATATTCAATAATATATATATATATATATATATATTGATACATTAATTAGCCTAACATAGAACTAATTACATGTATTAGCAAGTGATTAGGCACTAATTACTAGTCCTAATTTGGCGGGTGTCGCATTCTCCCCCTGTTAGGAGAATTTCGTCCCGAAATTTAGTCGAAGTTGTGTTTGAAGTTGTGTTAGTGAATAACTGAGGATATTTGAGTCGCATCTGGTCTTCCTGTTCCCAAGTGAATTCCGGTCCACGCCTCGAATTCCACCTGACCTTAACGATGGGAATACGACTTTGTTTGAGTTGTTTGACCTCACGGTCCATGATTTCGGTGGGTTCTTCAACAAAGTGAAGCTTGTCGTCAATACGAATTTCATCGAGTGGAATAATAAGTGTCTCATCAAACAGGCATTTCTTCAAGTTTGAAATGTGAAAAGTGGGGTGCACGCTGCTGAAATCGGGTGGCAGCTGCAATCGATATGCCACTAGACCTATCCTCTCGAGGATCTCGAATGGTCCAATGTATCTGGGGTTCAAATTTCCGTGTTTGCCGAAACGAATGACACCTTTCCAAGGTGAAACTTTGAGTAGTACTCGATCCCCAACCTGGAACTCGAGTGGTTTGTGTCTCACGTCAGCATAACTTTTTTTACGATCACGTGCGGCTTTGAGTTTGTTTTAGATTTCGAAGATCTTTTCGGTGGTTTCGTGTATGAGTGCAGGACCAGTGAGTTGACTGTCTCCCACTTCGGTCCAACAAATAGGTGAGCGGCACTTACGACCGTACAGTGCCTCGAAAGGGGCAGCCTTAATGCTGGTATGATAACTGTTGTTGTACGAAAACTTGCACAACGGTAGATGTTTTTCCCAGTTTGCACCGAAGTCAACTACGCAAGCTGGTAGCATGTCTTCCAGTGTTTGAATAGTTCGTTCACTTTGGCCGTCGGTTTGAGGGTGGTATGCGGTACTCATATCAAGACGGGTACCCAATGATTTCTGGAGTGATTGCCAAAAGTGAGATGTGAAACGACTATCTCTGTCAGAGATGATCGAAATGGGAACGCCATGTCGGGATATAATTTCCTTGAGATAGATTTGTGTGAGGCCTTCCATTTTGTCGGTTTCTTTGATTGCAAGAAAATGAGCCAATTTTGTGAGATGATTGACGATCACCCAAATGGTATCACAACCGCTCGATGACTTTGGTAGTTTGGTTATGAACTATATGGCGATTTGTTCCCATTTCCATTGAGGAATTTCTGGTTGTTGGAGTAAACCAGAAGGTTTTTGATATTCAGCTTTGACTTTCGAGCAAGTAAGACACTTGCTGACGTATGAGGCGATTTCAGCTTTCATGTTTAGCCACCAATAAAGCCCTTTAATGCCATGATACATTTTGTCGGATCCCGGATAGATAGAATATTTGGACTTGTGAGCTTCATCCATCACCAAGTCTCGCAGGTTCCCGAAACTAGGCAACCATATTCGATTAGAGAAGTACCTAACTCCATTAGGTTTGATTTTGAATTGTTTATCCATGCCCCGCAAGGCTTCGTTTTTGATGTTATCAGGTTTCAGGGCTTCGAGTTGAGCAGCGAGGATCTGAATGTTTAGATCATTGTGAATGGTCATACTAAGGGCTCGGACTCGAAGTGGTTTTGATCGTTCTTTTCGACTGAGGGCATCGGCAACAACATTTGCCTTCCCTGGGTGGTATTTCATTTCGCAATCGTAATCGGTAAGCAACTCAACCCATCAATGTTGCCTCGTGTTGAGATCTTTCTGATCGAATATGTGTTGGAGACTTTTGTGGTCTGTAAAGATTGTGCACTTAGTGCCGTAGAGATAATGTCTCCAGATTTTGAGAGCGAACACGACATCTCCAAGTTCGAGGTCATGAGTGGTGTGGTTCTTTTCGTGAATTTTCAGCTGTCGTGAGGCGTAAGCAATGACTTTGTCTCGTTGCATCAAGACGCAATCGAGACCTTGATGAGAAGCATCGCAGTATACCATGAAGTCATCGGTGCCTTCGGGTAATGATAGAATAGGAGCACTACAAAGCTTTTGTTTCAGAAGTTGAAATGCTGACTCTTGCTTATCAGTCCAATCGAACTTTTTATCTTTCTGAGTCAGTGTCGTGAGTGGTTGAGCTATTTTAGAGAAGTTTTCAATGAATCGCCGATAGTACCCAGCAAGTCCTAAGAATTACCATACTTCGGTCGGTGTGGTAGGTGCTTGCCAGCACTTGATAACTTCGATTTTTGATGGATCAACATGAATCCTTAACTATCGATAACATGACCAAGCAATTGAACAGTTTACATCCAAAACTCACACTTAGAAATTTAGCATACAGCTCCTCGTGTCTAAGTAGTTCTATGATGGTTTTGAGATGTTGCGCGTGTTCTTGTTCGTTGCGCGAGTAAATGAGAATGTCATCGATGATGACAATGACAAACTTGTCGAGATAAGGTTTGCACACCCGATTCATAAGATCCATGAATACAGCAGGTGCGTTGGTTAGGCCGAAGGGCATCACTTGGAATTCGTAGTGCCCATAACAGGTTCTAAAAGCAGTTTTCGGGATATCGGTGTCGCGAACACGTAGTTGGTGATAACCTGACCGAAGATCGATCTTTAAATAAAAACTCGACCCTTGAAGTTGGTCAAACAGGTCATCAATACGAGGAAGTGG
Organism: Helichrysum umbraculigerum; assembly: GCA_949592205.1. NCBI lineage: Eukaryota > Viridiplantae > Streptophyta > Magnoliopsida > Asterales > Asteraceae > Helichrysum > Helichrysum umbraculigerum. The sequence continues at coordinate 28,962,087 of CATIUR010000007.1, read as the reverse complement.
ATATCGGTTCTTGACGGTCAACTTGTTCAACTCTCGGTAGTCGATACACATTCTGAATGAACCGTCTTTCTTTTTCACAAACAAGACCGAAGCTCCCCAAGGTGAAGATCTCGGTCTAATGAATCCTCTTTCCAGGAGTTCCTGTAACTGGGTGGACAACTCCTGAAGTTCGGATGGGGCTAAGCGGTAGGGTGCTCGGGCCACAGGTGCAGCACCTGGCACTAGATCGATTGAGAACTCAACCTGTCTTGGTGGTGGTAGACCAGGCAGTTCTTCGGGAAAGACTACTGGAAAGTCTCGAACGATGGGCACATCCTCAAGTCGCTTCTCCTCCGACTTTTTCTCCATGATGTGCGCGAGGATTGTCGGATAACCCCTTCTCAGAAATTTACGAGTTTTCAAACAAGAGATGATTTTAGTCTCGTCCCACCGGTCTCCCCATGTATGACCAAAGTTCTACCGGCGGCGAGAGGAATGCGAACGACTTTGTCATAACAAATGATTTCAGCGCGGTGTCTGGACAACCAGTCCATACCAATGATGACGTCGAAACTTCCGATCTCAATAGGCATAAGATCGATTGAAAAGAGTTCGTTAGCGAGGTTTAGAGTGCAATTAGGTATTACACTATTGGTCTCTATGAGTTTACCGTTCGCTAGTTCTACTGTGTACTTAACATCTAAAGCAACAGGGGTGATGTTAAGCAGTGGGTAAAATTCGTCAGAGATAAAGCTCCTATCGGCACCAGTATCAAACAGAACAAAAGCAGATAAGTTGTTGAGGAGGAATATACCCGAGACCACATTCGGGTCTTGACGGGCATCCCCAGAATTGAGTACGAAGGCTCTACCTCTTGCGTTGTTGTCGTTGTGATTGCCCTTGTTTTTCAGCTTTGGGCACTCTTTTCGGAAGTGCCCGGTGTTTCCACATTCGAAGCAGGCTCTAGGTGGCCTGGCGTTGTTGTTGGAATTGGTGTTGTTGTTGTTGTTGCTGGTAGAGTTGTTGTTGGTTTTGGGGGCTTGACAGTCCCTTGTCAGATGCCCGTACCTCTTACAGTTGTTGCAAGGGGTACTACATGGACCATCGTGGTGGTGGTTACACTTGGAACAGTATGGTTTGCTCCCATTGTAGCCACGTTTGGGCTCAGAGTTAGAGGTGTACATTTGGATAGCATTAGGTTTCTTGTTAGGTTGGTCGTGGTGTTCAGCAGATTTGTGTTTGTTGTGGGAAGGTGTGGTGGGTGCCTCACGGCTGACGATCATCGCCATGAGTTCGTGTGCTAGGCGGATAGCACTCTGGATGTTTGTTGGCTTAGATAAGGCGATGTTCCCCTGGATATTCTCCGGGAGACCGCGGAAGTACTTCTTGATTCGTTTTTCTTCCGGATCAACCAAACCCGGGCATAAGAGAGCAAGTTGCTGGAATTTGGTGGTATAGCCAGCAATATCAGTACCTTGAACAGTGAGGTGCCAGAACTCCTCCTCCAACCTGTGGAGTTCCTCGTTGGTACAATATTCGTCCCTCGGCATTTTCTTCAGATCCGCCCTTGGGAGTCGGTTGGCTACATCAATGAACACAGAACTAGCATGAGTATTCCACCACGTTAGTGCACTTTCCTGAAAGGTGTAGGCAGCGAATTTGACCTTGCTGTCCTCCGTGCAGTTGCACAAACTGAAGACTGATTCAATCCTTTCGATCCACCTGATCAGACCAATGGCACCTTCCGTGCCCTTGAAATTTAATGGTTTGCAGCTGAGAAAATCTTTGTATGAACAGGGTTTGACAACAAGGGTGGTATTGATAGTTTGATCACTGGTTTGTTGTGAGTCCCGAGCAGCCAAGGCATCGGCTACAGCTCGAGAGATGATGGCATTAAGTTCAGCATCACTGTAACTTTTTTTCTTTGGCGGCATGATTCTTCAAGAAAGAAACAAATGGTACATGAGAAATTGTACCAGAGTGACAATTACACAGATGTATATACATAAAATTGGTAATATATACAACATCACAATGTAAAAATCAATAATGTAGAATAATCGAGGGAAATTATCAATTGATATTACGAATCCCAAAAGATGATATACAGTCTGAAGTTACGAGTTCCAAAATTTACAGACTTAGATGTTTTTACAAAAGTACTGGGAGTTGTTACATCCGGTCGAATTACATAGGTCCTACGAAGGCATAATAGAGTACAGATTCAGCCCTAAGCTAATCCTTACATAGATTGAGTTGTGGTAGTAAAGAAGTGAGATGATCAACGGACTCTGTAAGTCGGCTAACCATTCTGAGTGCCTCTTCGGTTTCCCTTAGGCGTGTCTCACACTGATTCAACCTTGATTATAGGACGGAGATTTTGTTTCAATTACAAATCACTTGGTTGTGGACAACCCCCATGGTTTCGATGGTTTCTCCCATTTGGTTGCGGAGGATGTTCAAGTTGTTAACGGTATTTTCGTGATCTTCAGAGACTTGGATGATACGTTCGAGTGATGTGAGTCTCCAGTTCTCATTAGTTTCCTGTAGTTCGATATCCATAACGCGAAGTCGTTGCTCGTGACGGTGTACCCTGGCAGCTAAGACAGGTACAGTGAAGTGAGCAGGTTCTTGAGTATAGGGAGAGACTTCCATGTTGGAAAATCCTCCGTCTGAGCCGGGGAGTGGGATTCCTTCCTCGTCCCTCTAATTGTTGAGTCGATTTGATAACCATTGCCATTGGCTAGTTGTCGCTTGCCTCTGGGACTGGTTATTGAGTTGGTTTTGAGTGGGGTATGGGCTAGCTCGAGGCAACCCAGTGTTCCTCCTAGCTACCCTTGCGTTTCGTGATCCATACGGATGAGAGCGTGATGAATTGGGTGGTGTGTTTGCCATTTCTGAAACAAAGCGTTAGAGAGAATGAGGCCTATATTCATATAATACATATATAATATAGCCTAAGATGTAGTACGTGAGTGAGGCCTATCTATGTATACTTAGTATCACATAATAGCCTATTGGGTGTCTAGCACAGACATGTTTAAGTCCCGGTTCTCTCGAGGTCAGAGTCAACTAGTGTATTACTGTTCAACATAATCGTTTCAGACCTTACATCATCTTTATTTGATTGTACATAGTTGATCAGGCTATGTTAAATTAAACTCGTATGGTGTAATCACTGAACCAGTTATACCTAATGGGGAATACTGCCTAACGGTCATAGTCTACGCCCACTAAATGCAACCTAGTTCACTATAACCTTAGGCTCTGATACCAATCTGTCGCACCCCCAAATTATGATGCGGAAGCGATTCGTGTCGGGGCGCGACTAATCAATAATCACAGCACACAAGGTATACAATGAACGACTCTATATGCGTCGTTTAACAACTTGTATTGATTAAACAAAAGTTTACATCAACATTCATAATTACATTAGCTCGGTTTGAAATTGAGAGATTTACATACATAATTAATTTATACAAAATATAATAATGCAGCTAAATCTCTCAATGTTTGTATGCTGACACGAGCTAAAGTATCCTGATCGGGCAGTCCAACCTACTACTGAGTACCTATGATACATGCTAAAATGGGTCAACGAAACACTGGTGAGCTCACAGGTTTGTATGTCAAAACATATTGTATGAACCGCAAGATTTAATTGAATTTAAGTTGCAATAAAGCAAAATAAAAGTTATTCACCCATGAGCACATAGTCTGAGCTTAACTTGAGGGTCGGGTCCAATGAAGGAATTCCGATCGAGGTGCCTCCTACGAGTGCCTAATCTACACTCGTCTACCCAAATGCTAATACGTTCCTTTGACCAGTTAGTGCTTGCTAATCCGGACGAGGATTGTCAATCCTATATGATATCATATACTAACATTCACGCTACAGATGTATTACCAAACTATGTTTATGGAGGACTTTAAATTGATTAGTTGAAAACAACTCATGTAGTATTTGATTTTGATTGTACTTGCGTTCACATGTAAATAAATCGAGCAATGTATCACACCCCTGATGATAACAGTAAAATAGGGGCTATGAGACTCACCTGAGTCTTGAAGTGTTTAACTTAATAAACTTGATTTGATTTGCCGAGTATTGTTGTCCGAAGACTTGTAACCTTAGGGTGTCCACGACACGTGATGGTTATTAACATGAGTAGGTATCTATAAAGATCACCTTTGTAGTTGTTCATCCAACTAGAATGTCCAAATGACTACGATTTGGTTGACTAACTTGTCCAAATGACTACGATTTGGTTGATTTGATTGAGTTTTGAAAACGTGTACGGCCCGTTGGTGATTGATTGTAATAATAATCTCAAGATTATTATCTTGATTTCGAATGTTATACTCAAAAGTATGTTCCAATGTGTTTTAGAAGTCGTATCGTATAAAGGTTTGAGGTTATACAAGTTTGACACTTAGTATAAAAATTAGTTGTAAACACTCTGTTTTTAGCGTCACTTATAGCGACACTTAAGGGTTTAGGCGACACTCAAGAAGTGTCCCATAAAATGGTAAATTCTGTATTATTGGCGTCACTTAAGGAAGTGACGCATAAGAGGCGACACTTAAGCATGTGTCGGGTATGAGTGTCGGTGCAAGTGTCGGGTAGATTGCAATTCGATTTCGAGGCATCATTTAGGTAAGTGTCGGATAAAATCATAATTTGGTTTTGGGCGGCACTTAGACAAGTGTCGCTTGGAGTGTCGGGTAGTACAGTTGCCGACACTTAAGCAAGTGTCGCAAAAGAGGGTTTTACGCGGCACTTAAGCAAGTGACGCAAAATGTGGGTTTTTGGCGACACTTAATGCGTCACTTAAGGAAGTGACGCTATGCTGGATCTGGCCGTGCGACACTTAAGTCTGTTCGATTTCTAAAGTTGTCGAAAACGTGTTTAACGACCACCACTTGGTCTGATTCTTTCACCCAACCCTTATTTTGGTTCATAAAGTTGATACAAATTAGTATTTCGAGTTGGTTGCGTTTCCAGTGTCGTTTTCCTTAAAATGACCAAAACCGACATTCTTCGACAATGTTTCCGAAAACGAGTTTCATACATATATTTGGACATTTCTAAGCTAGAATAACAGCATACAAGTAACATAACAAAGATTCAAGGGTTTTCGATAATTGTCGGGATCTTACAAGTTAACGCGAGACGGAACCGAAAAAATGAGCGGAATGATTTGAGGCCGTTTGGTGGTGTTTTTAGGTGGTTAAAGGTGGCGGTGGTGTTGGTGTGGTTTGAGAGAGAAATGAAAGAGTGATAGTGATGAGATGATGAAATGAGAGTGGGGAGGGGTTTGCCCCCCTTTTTGGGCCGGCTTGGTGGGGTCCACGGGTGTGGACTTCACCAACTTTTACCTCCCCGTGTTTGCGCTCCGTGCGGTGTTCGTTTCCCCGGTCGTTTAAATGTTTAAAAATTTTTACACGCGTTTAAGATATACGTTTCAAAATACAATTAATTACTCGATATTTTTGATTGAAGTATTTCATCAAATACTTTATATTTGAGTTATAAATATAACTTAACTTTGTCTTGATTGTTTGCGCGTTTAATATTTTAATCGCGTAACCGTTAATTGTACGATACGAAATAAATACGAAATATTATTAAAATAACATTTTGGATATAGTAGTGTTATTAAATAATGTTATATTATTTAATAGAACTGTTCACCAACGTCCGCATTAATTGAACCGAATTACATTCGATTTAAAATAAGTACGATTTAATTCAAATCACATAATTGTATATATTCAACAATATATATATATATATATATATATATATATATATATATATATATATATATATATATATATATATATATATATATATATATATATATATATATATTGATACATTAGTTAGCCTAACATATAACTAATTACACGTATTAGCAAGTGATTAGGCACTAATTATTAGTTCTAATTTGGCGGGTGTCACAGTAGTCCACATCTTAAGGAAGATTTTGGCGTAAGTTTCATGTATTTAATTCGACCTAGAACTCGAGATATGGACGAAATGGTGGAGTGTATTTTCTGGGACAGAAAAATGTCTTGGTATATACATATGAAAAACGATTTTTAACTTATTACTTGGACATTTCTTAGTTAAATGAACAACTAATCATGTATATTAACATAAAGCAAGAAGATCTAGAGAGGGAAAGTGGTTTCTTACAGCGAAAATGGGTGATCTAGAGACGAAATGAGTGATGAACGTGCTCGGTTTGTTCCTCCATCTTCTTCCTTGCCTCTTCTCTTCAAGAATTGGTGATTATTGGTGATGTTGATGGTTAAATGATAATAGAGATGATGGTGGTGATGTTAACCGTGAGAGAGGAGAGGGAAAAGAGTGAAAAAGAAAATGAAATGTTGAATGAGAAAGTTGCATGTTTTAAGGAATGTGTTTGGTGTCTTGGGTCAAAAACAAGATCCACCATTTGTGGATGATGTCTAGGCCGGCCCATGGGCCCCACATGACTGGGTTATGGCCACATTTTGTTCCCCCAAAGTTACGCTCCGTGCGGTGTTCGTTTTCCCTGTCGTTTAAACGTTCATTTATACGTATAATGTTATACGTACGTGCTTTAAATAATATTCGAATTTCGTTATTATTTTGAGGTTAGTGTTATTCCAAATACTTGAAAACATTTATAAAAATGTTTTGGTAATGTGTCGGTATCGGTTTGCGTATTCGTGTTTCGATTGTTTAATCGCGTGACGTTTTATTTAAACGTTTTTGTTACCGTTATAAAATACGATATTTTAAGCGAATAATTTCTTTCAAGATGATATATTTTTAATTTATGAAAATATATTTTGGTTTTCGTTCGATCGTCGGGCGCGTCTCGTGCGTGTTTTCGCGTATAATTTATTTGATACGATACGATTTACGTGTTAAATATTATCAAAATAATATTTAGAAAATAATGTGATTATTAAATAATTTCATGTTACTTAATAATTTGATTCACCAACGTCCGTATAAAATGTACCGGAATCCATCCGATATGAAAATGCACGATTATATTTAATCGCGTACGTGTGTCTATATAACAATATACATAATGATACATACAATTAGCCTAACATATAACTAATTACATGTATTAAAAAAAGTGATGGTACTAATTACTAGCCCTAATTTGCCGGGTGTCACAGTTACTCGCAGAGTTATGGTAGAATTCGACGAGTTTCAGTTTTAGTTTCTTATCATGGAAATTTTCATTTAATAACTATATATAAATCATTTTCCAATCACTAATCCATGCCTACCTTTACGGGGATTGCATGGGACTGTTTTTCAATCAAACATTATAGAATATGTATCAATCATAAAATTATAAATAGTGATGTTGAGAAATCTCATTAAATAATTTTATCAACAAAACATTTTCACTGTCTCAATTCCAATAATCAATCTAGATTTAAATTTTATAACTAAGTCATAGAAAAAATAGTTGCACAAACAAATAATCAATAAAAAAATACATAATTTGAAGTACAAGAATGTTGCAAACCATATGATTAATTTTTCTAATTTAGAGAATGATGTGTAAAATCAAGTTTTATATTTTAAAAACTAATTAAATTAATTTAACCAAAACTAGACCATATAGGCAATGAATCTATCGGTAAAAGTATAGTATAGTAAGTTATATGAGTGTCGTTTTCAATGGAATCATAGTTAAATAATGAATAGAAACTATAATTATTTGGTTAATGATTAATAGATAGATAAACGAGTCGAGTCTTTATCGAGCAACTTGAGCTCGGCTCGAGCTTGAGCTCGTTCGAGTCGAGCTTTTATCGAGTTCGAGCCGATCTCGAGCTTAAAAATAGAGCTCGAAATATATATCGAGCCGAGCTTGAGCCATTAAGAGCTTGGCTCGAGCTGTTATCGAGTTTTTCGAGCTTTTATTGATATGTATAATTTTATATTGTATATATGTGATTTTGAATCTAAAATGATTTTATTGTCATACTTTAATTATTATTATACTACTTTACATATGTTATAAGTAATTTTCACACTATATACTTGTTTTATATATATTTTTAAAATAATTTTTGGTATTTATTTATATATATAAGATAATATAAAATAAGTTTGGGTATTTGATATGTGCTAAAAAGTCATGTTTTCAGGCACATATTTCCCGCACATTTGGCCTAAATCTTGGTGAAAACACTTGACTTAAACGTTTATTTACTTAATTTCACAAAGTTGGTCAAATTATAGACATTGCTGTAAAAAGTGCTAAAAACGTCCAAAAGGCACGCAAATCGAGGCAGATTATTCTAAACACTGATTCTTACAGACTTTTAACCATATTATGATACAAGTCCTTAAATAGTTTCATATGATGTATCAGGTTATTCCAAGACTGTAGAATCAAGAATCGTGCAGATCGGGTAAAGAACGAGGAAGATAGAGCTTTCTGAGCGCAAACCGAGGGCATTCCGCACACGCCAACTCTAGAGATATCCAAACTTGGTACTTTTGGCATCATTAGAAGCGTAACGGAATTACGAGACCGCAGGCGAAAGAATCAAGTCAAACGGACGCAAAACGAAGAAGATACGGCCTTCCGAAGTTGCGAGAAAAGTCAGAAAAATCACACGGCCTACCACACGGCCACCCCCTAGCCGTACACGGCCTAGAGGAGGCCATACATGGCCTGTTTATAGCCGTACACGGCCTGATCATGGCCGTACACGGCCTGTTTTGGCTTCACACCCCCTCGTTGTTGCTTCGTTTGCTTGTACGTATGCTTGTAGGCTTGTACTCTTGGCTCCATGGCTTGCCTATAAATAGAGGGCTCTCCATCCTCATTTCACACACCATTCATCAACAAGAATTCTCACTTTCTATCTCACACACTCTTTCTCTTTCTAGTTTAGCTTTCTCTCTCTAGCACTACTCTTAGGAGTTAGAGGAGAAATAGATTAGGGTTTTAGTTCGTTAGTTCTTGGTTAATATTTAACCTAGACTAACGGAGGGGCTACTTTTGTAATAGTGTAGGGAATATTCTGAGGGGCTTATTTGTAATATTGTCGAAGATATTGCGGAGGTTCCGTTCGTGTATTCTTCTTACATTATTCTGTCTATGCATAATCTACGGTTATTTCTTTCCTTTTCTATTATGATGATTGCTATTATTATTATGATAGATTTAGGATTGTTTACCATGCGTAGTGAGTAGTTCTTTTATGTGCTTGTTGTGATGTAGTTAGCTTGTTAATATTTGGGGTGATGTTACTTTAAATACGCAATTGGGAAAATATCGTTATGAAACAACGGAAGTAACGTTATAAGGCTTTCATTTGTATAGCGCCGGAATCATCACGAATGTGTGTAGTACGGAACGTGGAAGCTATGAAAGTCGTGGGCACAATCCGTTGTGGAATAATGTTCCCAATTGTTACAAAATGAAAATCGGTGTACTGATAACTTTGTATTTATGAATTTCTAAACCAAAATCGCCTTTCCTCCAATAAACGTGGTTAGAACCTGTATGACAAGGAGTCGCGAACCTTGATCAACCGGTAACTACCTATCTATGTTTTAAAATACAAACATGGTCTGAATTGTGTAGCAGTGGAAATACTGTCAACCCTATCGTATAGTACACCGTGAATCAATCAGGGATTTATTGGGATATGTTTAAATAAGTGAGGGTTGGGTTTATATCATAGATGGTCAAGCTTTAATACAAACTTAGTAAACTAGTCCATAGTGACCATAAAGTATGTGGCACCGGAAAGACCATAAATCGGCACAGTACTTTGTATAACGTTTAAATACGTGGGAAAAGCTAAGGAACTGCCGTCGGTTGAAGACTGTGTCACATCCTGGTTGAACCACACAGCTCTGGACTAAACAAAGACCATTAATACAAAGTTAGCAGTCACCAAACCAAGTCTTAATCTTAAATGCCTTGTCTAGCCTCAGTATCTCCGTGGTGTTAAGAACGGTCAGAACTTTTAGTGGGTCTGTTACTCTATCTCATGAGCCCAGGAATACCATTCCAAAAAGGGTCACTATTCCACTAGATGGAAAGTGTTGAAGAGTTGAGCAGCCTCCTCTGATCAGAATCACCATAGCCTAGCAACCCAGTGACATACTGTCTGAGAAATCAAACAGTAGGGTGTTAGTGTTTACACTACGAATACTCAGGCAAAAGCAAGACACAAATCTCTAAAAGACGTTTTCATAAATAACCCCAGACATCACCCCATAACACAAGCTAACGAAGTCATAACAAGCACTATTCTCCATTACTGATTCCCTATCTATATTTTACTGTTTTGTTTATTTCCTGCTTTTATTAGTTTAGTTTAAACGGACCTAAAACCAAATCAAAAACTCTTTTCAAAAACCCATCACTAATTTGAATAAGTTTGTCTGGACAACTCCGCTTCACAATACGATTGATCTTAAGAACGACCCTGAGTTATACTTACATCTGTAAGTAGAATTTAGGTCCCCGGCTCTTTAAATATAAAACCCCGTTGCAGCTGTTGCGTAACGACCGTTTCAGCTGTAACAAGTTTTTGGCGCCGCTGCCGGGGAATCAATCGTAAGACCCAGAGGCGTCCTGACGAACCTTTTCTTCTTAGTGATACCTTTATTTTTCGTACTTTACTATTTACTTTCTTTGTTCCAGCCAAAAATAACTTACCACAACACACAACGATATCAGACCAGATCGTCCGAATCTGAACTGCTCATTTTCGTACCTGATCCTGAGTCTATTATCCGTACTATCCGAAAACAAAAGCGCTTCCATCTTCCCGAAATGGCCGCTCGTGTCACTCTTGCTGACAACACCAAGCCATCCATTGAAGGACGAGGAGGACCAATCACCTATCCGGAGATAGAGGGAGCATCCTTCGAGCTGAAGCATCACATCATACAACTCATCAAGGACAACTGTCAATTCCACGGACTACCACGTGAAGATCCTAACGCTCACATTGACAAGTTCATCCACATATCAAACTCCTACAAGCAGAATGGGGTCGAGCAGAACATAGTTCGCCTATACTTGTTCCCCTATTCTCTCGCTTTACATGCACTCTCTTGGTTTGAGGGACTTGAGACCGGCTCAATCACCTCATGGACGGATATGGGTAACAAATTCCTTGCCAGATACTTTCCTCCGTCAAAACAAACCAAACTCAAGAATGACATCGCGCACTTTGAACAAGCTCACGATGAATCAATCTACTCAGCATGGGAGCGATTCAAAAGTTTGATAAGGAAATGTCCGAATCACCAGATGACGAAAACCGACAAGTTATGCACCTTCTACAACGGTCTCGATCCAAATCACCGCATTACTCTTGACGCAGCTGCTCAAGGTAACTTTATGAAGATGACCGATGATGAAGCATGGAGCTTGATCGAAGATATGACGATGCATCACCACGACAGGAAAGCTGGTGGGCAATCCTCATCAACACCTCTTTCCGCTCATAACTCCATCCAAGCTGAAGCTATCAAATCTCTAACGGAACAGATCGAAACTCTAACGAAGCAGATTGGAGAGCTAAAGAAGCAGCCGCAGCGAGTTCATCAAGTTCAGGCTTGCCAGAACTGTACCAACCATCCCACTGAAGAATATGAGGTTGAGTACGAAGACCCGACTGACGGATCTGTCTATTATGCCCAGTTTCCATCTAGACCTCCAAATCCACCTGGCTTCGCTAGAACATCTCCACCCAGAAATCGAGGAAACCAGTATCCTCCACGGAATAACCAACCATCGTATCCACAGAGATTTCAGCCAAGCTATCCGACATATCCACAACAACCACAACTTCCTTACAACCAACCTCTGTCATTGACTGCACCCGAAGATGTCCAGCCTACTGAGCCTGCAAAGACTACCGTACCAATCACCAGTGCTGACGACAATCTTAACAAGTTCATCTAGGGACAGACTGCTTTCAACCAGAAGACTACGGCCAGACAAGACCAGACGGACCTATTTCTCAGAAATCAACTCTCAGTCCTAAAAAGCCTTGAGAATCAGATTGGTCAGTTAGCCCAACGTCTCGATACCCGACCACAAGGATCTCTACCCAGTAACACCGTTCAGAATCCTCACGTCGAAGAAGCTAAAACCCTGAGCTCACCTCCTACTAATTCCACTCCAGTAAAGGAACATACTCCTGTCCCGCCGACAGTTGAGACCAGATCCGTACCCACTCCGACTAGAGAGGTGCGAGTTCCTTTCCCGAACCGTCTATGCAAAAAGTACAATGCCAAGTCATTCAAACTTGACGGAAAATTCATGGACACCGTGTCTAGAATCCCTTCTGGCACTAAGTATATCCGACGAATACTGGCTACTAAAGACAAGGTTCCTGAAACCCCCAAAATCTCTCTAAATGCTGAATGCTCAGACGTCATCCAGAATACCCTACCGGAAAAACTAGGAGACACAGGTCGATTCACCTTGCCCTACTCTATCTATCACTCATGCATGATACGTTCCTTGGCCGATCTTGGAGCTAGCATCAACCTCATACCCTATTCACTTTACACCAGACTAGAAATAGGACCTCTCCAGCCCACTAAGATGAGTGTCCAGGTTGCCGACCAATCCATTAGATATCCAAAGGGCATAGCTGAAAACGTCATGGTTAAAGTTGATAAGTTTTGGTTTCCCACCGACTTCGTAGTGATGGATATTCAGGAAGACATCAATATCCCTATTATCCTAGGTAGGCCATTCATGAATACTGCACGTGCTGTTATTGATGTTTATTCTCAGGTCATAAGTCTGCGAGCACATGGACAAACTGTATCTTTCAAGATTGATCAAGATGAGTGCTCATTAGCAGAACAGGCAGAGATTTACGCAATATCAATGGGCAAAGTTACTTCAGATGATGACATTTCTGACTCGGATCCAGAACCATACAGACCAGATGATCACACCTGTCTTATCTCAGCAACAGAGGAGTCCGAATCAGAAGAAGAAGAGATGGAGGAATCAGAACCCGAGGAGGAAGAGGTAGAAGAGGAGGAAATGGATGAATCAGAGGAAGAAACAGCACCAGAATCAGAACCAGAGGAAATGGAAGAATCAGAGGAAGAACGGGAAGAAGATTCAGAGCCCGAAGAAGAAGAGGAGGATGTATACCAGTCTACACCACCGCATCAGCACTTACCAGAATCACACTTTCCGACAGCTGAGATTATGAAGATTGAGGATTCTATCTCTCTATCCGATTTTGATTATGATGCAGAATTTGGTATTACTATGGAGAAACTCATGGCATCTATCATAGATCCTTCCCAGCCTCTTGTCTCACTAAGACTCAACGCTCTGCTGAACATTGAGAAGACTATTACTTTTTCGAAGCAACACCCAAAGCTTAGAGACAAACTCCTGAAGAAAATATTGGCATACAAAGAATCCATGCTACCGGATCTTTATTCAGACTTACCTTCCCGAAGGATTCAAGCCTTTGATGCTTCTGCACCTCGAACTCTGTTCGAATGGGGAGATACTTCTGAAACTAGCCATGATTCTGAAGAGAGAGACATAGAGATGGATTCTTCTCAGCCGATATCTCAGATCACCAGTGATATCCAGTTACCTTCTGATGTTGTTGAGTTCCCAGACTCTCAAGATATGGATACTCCATCAGCAGAGGATGATCAGGATAACACTGTATACATCGATATACCGATTGATATCTGCTCTATCCAACTTCCAAAACCTCCAGCTACCCCCATGGTTTCTAATCACGAAGAAATGATTAGTGCTATCGAGGCATTCAAGAATGACCTCCCCTCAATGATGAACATTCTCATTAGTTCTACCAATGAGTACACACCACGCCAAAGGGACCTGATAGAAGAAATCAAGGCCGAATATGACGTTTATCAAGCCAGCAGCCGAGACCCACTAATATTTCAAAACCGCCTGCATGCCTTCGCCGAAGATCTCACCACTCAGCTCCTACACCAAACTGTTGAACCTACATTTGAGGAGTTGGAGTTCTTCGAGGACCAGAGGGCTATGTATCGAAAGATACATGTTGTACTGATCAGATCTGCGTTCCCATACTCTGCACAGCAACATGAACACTTGAGCTCATATCGGAGAAATTTGTACCAAGCTACCGGGAACCCTGATGCAGATGCTGATGTCCGGCTAATGAATGACCTTCAAAGATTGATAAATCTAATGGCTGAGAACGATCATATAGACAACACTTCTTCCAACAAGTTCTATATCGATTGTACCATTGAGTATCATGCTTACAAGATCATCCATGATCTCGAGTTTGAGATTTTTGACGAAAGAACGCGTGCCATCCCTTCTTCCATACCCGAAGGCTCGATGGTTAACATTGCGACCTTCCTCTCAGACCGAATCAAGGAGATCTTCTGTGAAGTCCACCCGGATGAGTACCGCTAGATCTTTCACTACGGATTGCGAGAGGTGTACGATATTGTCAACAACATCTTTCGTGACTCTACCCTCTCATTCTCCGCTCATCAGGCCAATCTCATCCAGCACATTCACGAGTCTATCAGGGAAATCAGAGGAAACTCTAGCCGAGCTGATCATGAAGACATCCATCAGATGTTCCTCAGATTCATGGACTCGTTGAAGCAAGACCATCCAGAACGTGAGCTGATGGAAGCTAGCGAAGCAGGATTCTTTGTGATTGATCCCCATGGAGTTATCTCCAAAACCATAAAAGACATCACTTTGGATCTTCTGCATATGCAGAAAGTCACTGAAGACCACCTTGACAGCTTCCCTGACTTTGCATCACACACTCCGAACATCATCAGGGTCATCGCTCACCAGTTTCTGCGAATCTACCCACGCAACACTTGGACGCCATGCACTTCCGGCCCAAGTGGTTCCGGTTCTCATTAATCCAAAGGAAGGCAAAGTCGAGCTCTCGACTTTAACAGCAGCGCTTCTCGGGAGGCAACCCGTGCAATAAAAAGAAAAGATTGAGTGTCAATAAGTGAAGCAGAATCTCCGACTATCCTTCACACTTGGTTATGCCTAAAAATATTTTCAAAATCATTTCTCAAAACAACTCATCTTGCAAAACACTCGTCTCAGCAGGAAGTAAAAATAAATAATTCACTGTTTCGAGCATTTGAGGTACTTGCATACTACTTCTATGCATTATGCTCGAACTCGTTTAAAAACAATGTTTTATAACTGATTTGTCATAGAAAACATTTCTTCAAAATCTGAGACGGTGATTTCACTACCATTTGCAAAATATATGAGTTTGTTAAAAGGCATATCCAACGTGTTCACACCTACGAGATCATTTCATAAAGAGACGAGTATGAATAAATTGAAGTTTTGAAGTGTGCAAGAAAACCCTAGCAAGAGTCTCGAGGATAAAACCAGAAGAAAATGCAGAAATGGATCCTGGCAAATCTCATTTAAGCATTTTTCTTATCATAAGCATCCGAGCATCTCGCTATTCGGGGAGTTTCCTTATCCTTTATTCACTTTTCAATAAATAAATAATCTGTTTTGTTTAGTGTGTTATCTATGCCTTATCCTAAACTTATCACTAAGTGTGGGATTCAAGCCCAAAAATGACACTTGAGAAATATTTTCTATATGTTCAAACTCTAAGTGTGGGATTTTACTTGTAAAATCCCTACTCAAGAGAACATTAGGGACAATGTTCCTCTAAGTGTGGGATAGCAGGTATAGATACCTTGGATTGATTTTACGCCTTTTTGTCCAAATAGTAAAACTCAGAAAATTTTCCTCAAATTTCAAAATTTTTTCAAAAATAATAAAAAGTATGAGTTTGTAACTCTGCTATTTTGAATTCTAAACGTTCTAAAGAGGAATCATTCCCGTATATGAGTATGTTATTTTGGAAATTAAGGAAAATAAGGTAGGAATCTCTCAAACAAAAATGATAATCTAAGAGGGGCATCGCATGACAAGGCACATATAACCCAAAAACTTGCAGTGAGGTATCTTGAGCCCTATAGCATTCATTTTTAATGCTTCACTTTTCGTTTGTTGTGTGTGCCGATGTATGCATCTCTGAATTAGAACTTGCTCCTGACATACGTTTCGAGACCATATTAGTGAGTACCGTACGCGGTATAGGTGCAATTAAATGATCTTGACATTCCCTAGGATTTAACCCCCTTTTCTCATATCTTTTCAAGCCCAAAATCCTTCCGATGCTCATTTTTAGCATCGATGATCCACTTAGTAAACCCTGTTGAGCCTAAACCTTTTCGTTTCATAAAACCCTAATTTTAAACCCACTTTCCCAAAATTCCCAAAAGCTTCCCGCAGAATTTCTAGGGTTATGAAAAACGCCTTTTAGAATATCCTTTTCGCTTGATTCAACATTCCACTTTCTCAAATCCTCTCTCACAAAGTCATCAAAGTTATATATGAAGGAGAGTGAAACACGGTGTGAAAAACATGGACACCAGAAGACTGTCACGAATGAAGAAGTAAAGTTAGAAAGGATTTCTAAGGGAGCCAAAAAAAGAAAAAAAAAAAAAAGAAAAGAAAAGAAAAAAAAAATGAAAGAATAATCCCTTGGAAATTCTGTGGCAGAGAAATTCTAAAGAAGAAAAAGAAGAAAAAATAGTTAGTCTAAGAATAAAGCTAAGTGCTTTCAGTAGTATCAATCTCAAGAAAAATCTGATAGAAGTAAAATAGCTATCTGGTTCCGTTTCCGTATTTGCGCTATTCTAAAAAAAGTTTTTCATGATCTTTAGAATTCTAAGGTACAGCTAAACCCTTACACCCAAAACAAACCAATATCCATACCCTTTCACCCCCACCAAACATTACCACCCTCATGAATGTCTTGGGATAATTAGCACCGTCCTCACTTAAGTGGTGGAGATCCGATTCTCGATCAAGCCTATGACGATGAGTGCTACATGACTGGCTTTTGAGCGATTTCATTTGTTCTAGAATGTTAGGAAACCCGATACACTTTGAGTGAATTGAGTGACCACCTTGTGAGGAATCGCCCGGTCATGTATACTCCAAGATCACGAGAGTTGGAAGTATGCCTAAGAAAGTCATTCCTTGTTTCTGGTACGATTATCTTATTTCTCCTTATTTTCTATTATGGTTTTCTAATGTGCAGGGTGATTGCTTTCAAGAATTTTTAGAATTCGCCAAATCTGCTTAAAACCATTTTTCATAAAAACTGAGTTTTGCTTGAGGACAAGCAATGTCTAAGTGTGGGATATTTGATATGTGCTAAAAAGTCATGTTTTCAGGCACATATTTCCCGCACATTTGGCCTAAATCTTGGTGAAAACACTTGAATTAAACGTTTATTTACTTAATTTTACAAAGTTGTTCAAATTATAGACATTGCTGTAAAAAGTGCTAAAAACGTCCAAAAGGCACGCAAATCGAGGCAGATTATTCTAAACACTGATTCTTACAGACTTTTAACCATATTATGATACAAGTCCTTAAATAGTTTCATATGATGTATCAGGTTATTCCAAGACTGTAGAATCAAGAATCGTGCAGATCGGGTAAAGAACGAGGAAGATAGAGCTTTCTGAGCGCAAACCGAGGGCATTCCGCACACGCCAACTCTAGAGATATCCAAACTTGGCACTTTTGGGATCATTAGAAGCGTAGCGGAATTACGAGACCGCAGGCGAAAGAATCAAGTCAAACGGACGCAAAACGAAGAAGATACGGCCTTCCGAAGTTGCGAGAAAAGTCAGAAAAATCACACGGCCTACCACACGGCCACCCCCTAGCCGTACACGGCCTAGAGGAGGCCGTACATGGCCTGTTTATAGCCGTACACGGCCTGATCATGGCCGTACACAGCCTGTTTTGGCTTCACACCCCCTCGTTGTTGCTTCGTTTGCTTGTACGTATGTTTGTAGGCTTGTACTCTTGGCTCCATGGCTTGCCTATAAATAGAGGGCTCTCCATCCTCATTTCACACACCATTCTTCAACAAGAATTCTCACTTTCTCTCTCACACACTCTTTCTCTTTCTAGTTTAGCTTTCTCTCTCTAGCACTACTCTTAGGAGTTAGAGGAGAAATAGATTAGGGTTTTAGTTCGTTAGTTCTTGGTTAATATTTAACCTAGACTAACGGAGGGGCTACTTTTGTAATAGTGTAGGGAATATTCTGAGGGGCTTATTTGTAATATTGTCGAAGATATTGCGGAGGTTCCGTTCGTGTATTCTTCTAACATTATTCTGTCTACGCATAATCTACGGTTATTTCTTTCCTTTTCTATTATGATGATTGCTATTATTATTATGATAGATTTAGGATTGTTTACCATGCGTAGTGAGTAGTTCTCTTATGTGCTTGTTGTGATGTAGTTAGCTTGTTAATATTTGGGGTGATGTTACTTTAAATACGCAATTGGGAAAATATCATTATGAAACAACGGAAGTAACGTTATACGGCTTTCATTTGTATAGCGCCGGAATCATCACGAATGTGTGTAGTACGGAACGTGGAAGCTATGAAAGTCGTGGGCACAATCCGTTGTGGAATAATGTTCCCAATTGTTACAAAATGAAAATCGGTGTACTGATAACTTTGTATTTATGAATTTCTAAACCAAAATCGCCTTTCCTCCAATAAACGTGGTTAGAACCTGTATGACAAGGAGTCGCGAACCTTGATCAACCGGTAACTACCTATCTATGTTTTAAAATACAAACATGGTCTGAATTGTGTAGCTGTGGAAATACTGTCAACCCTATCGTATAGTACACCGTGAATCAATCAGGGATTTATTGGGATATGTTTAAATAAGTGAGGGTTGGGTTTATATCATAGATGGTCAAGCTTTAATACAAACTTAGTAAACTAGTCCAGAGTGACCATAAAGTATGTGGCACCGGAAAGACCATAAATCGGCACAGTACTTCGTATAACGTTTAAATACGTGGGAAAAGCTAAGGAACTGCCGTCGGTTGAAGACTGTGTCACATCCTGGTTGAACCACACAGCTCTGGACTAAACAAAGACCATTAATGCAAAGTTAGCAGTCACCAAACCAAGTCTTAATCTTAAATGCCTTTGTCTAGCCTCAGTATCTTCGTGGTGTTAAGAACGGTCAGAACTTTTAGTGGGTCTGTTACTCTATCTCATGCGCCCAGGAATACCATTCCAAAAAGGGTCACTATTCCACTAGATGGAAAGTGTTGAAGAGTTGAGCAGCCTCCTCTGATCAGAATCACCATAGCCTAGCAACCCAGTGACATACTGTCTGAGAAATCAAACAGTAGGGTGTTAGTGTTTACACTACGAATACTCAGGCAAAAGCAAGACACAAATCTCTAAAAGACGTTTTCATAAATAACCCCAGACATCACCCCATAACACAAGCTAACGAAGTCATAACAAGCACTATTCTCCATTACTGATTCCCTATCTATATTTTACTGTTTTGTTTATTTCCTGCTTTTATTAGTTTAGTTCAAACGGACCTAACCAAATCAAAAACTCTTTTCAAAAACCCATCACTAATTTGAATAAGTTTGTCTGGACAACTCTGCTTCACAATACGATTGATCTTAAGAATGACCCTGTGTTATACTTACCTCTGTAAGTAGAATTTAGGTCCCCAGCTCTTTAAATATAAAACCCCGTTGCAGCTGTTGCGTAACGACCGTTTCAGCTGTAACAAGTTTTTGGCGCCGCTGCCGGGGAATCAATCGTAAGACCCAGAGGCGTCCTGACGAACCTTTTCTTTTTAGTGATACCTTTATTTTTCGTACTTTACTATTTACTTTCTTTGTTCCAGCCAAAAATAACTTACCACAACACACAACGATATCAGACCAGATCGTCCGAATCTGAACCGCTCATTTTCGTACCTGATCCTGAGTCTATTATCCGTACTATCCGAAAACAAAAGCGCTTCCATCTTCCCAAAATGGCCGCTCGTGTCACTCTTGCTGACAACACCAAGCCATCCATTGAAGGACGAGGAGGACCAATCACCTATCCGGAGATAGAGGGAGCATCCTTCGAGCTGAAGCATCACATCATACAACTCATCAAGGACAACTGTCAATTCCACGGACTACCACGTGAAGATCCTAACGCTCACATTGACAAGTTCATCCACATATCAAACTCCTACAAGCAGAATGGGGTCGAGCAGAACATAGTTCGCCTATACTTGTTCCCCTATTCTCTCTCTTTACATGCACTCTCTTGGTTTGAGGGACTTGAGACCGGCTCAATCACCTCATGGACGGATATGGGTAACAAATTCCTTGCCAGATACTTTCCTCCGTCAAAACAAACCAAACTCAAGAATGACATCGCGCACTTTGAACAAGCTCACGATGAATCAATCTACTCAGCATGGGAGCGATTCAAAAGTTTGATAAGGAAATGTCCGAATCACCAGATGACGAAAACCGACAAGTTATGCACCTTCTACAACGGTCTCGATCCAAATCACCGCATTACTCTTGACGCAGCTGCTCAAGGTAACTTTATGAAGATGACCGATGATGAAGCATGGAGCTTGATCGAAGATATGACGATGCATCACCACGACAGGAAAGCTGGTGGGCAATCCTCATCAACACCTCTTTCCGCTCATAACTCCATCCAAGCTGAAGCTATCAAATCTCTAACGGAACAGATCGAAACTCTAACGAAGCAGATTGGAGAGCTAAAGAAGCAGCCGCAGCGAGTTCATCAAGTTCAGGCTTGCCAGAACTGTACCAACCATCCCACTGAAGAATATGAGGTTGAGTACGAAGACCCGACTGACGGATCTGTCTATTATGCCCAGTTTCCATCTAGACCTCCAAATCCACCTGGCTTCGCTAGAACATCTCCACCCAGAAACCGAGGAAACCAGTATCCTCCACGGAATAACCAACCACCGTATCCACAGAGATTTCAGCCACGCTATCCGACATATCCACAACAACCACAACTTCCTTACAACCAACCTTTGTCATTGACTGCACCCGAAGATGTCCAGCCTACTGAGCCTGCAAAGACTACCGTACCAATCACCAGTGCTGACGACAATCTTAACAAGTTCATCCAGGGACAGACTGCTTTCAACCAGAAGACTACGGCCAGACAAGACCAGACGGACCTATTTCTCAGAAATCAACTCTCGGTCCTAAAAAGCCTTGAGAATCAGATTGGTCAGTTAGCCCAACGTCTCGATACCCGACCACAAGGATCTCTACCCAGTAACACCGTTCAGAATCCTCACGTCGAAGAAGCTAAAACCCTGAGCTCACCTCCTACTAATTCCACTCCAGTAAAGGAACATACTCCTGTCCCGCCGACAGTTGAGACCAGATCCGTACCCACTCCGACTAGAGAGGTGCGAGTTCCTTTCCCGAACCGTCTATGCAAAAAGTACAATGCCAAGTCATTCAAACTTGACGGAAAATTCATGGACACCGTGTCTAGAATCCCTTCTGGCACTAAGTATATCCGACGAATACTGGCTACTAAAGACAAGGTTCCTGAAACCCCCAAAATCTCTCTAAATGCTGAATGCTCAGCCGTCATCCAGAATACCCTACCGGAAAAACTAGGAGACACAGGTCGATTCACCTTCCCCTGCTCTATCTATCACTCAGGCATGATACGTTCCTTGGCCGATCTTGGAGCTAGCATCAACCTCATGCCCTATTCACTTTACACCAGACTAGAAATAGGACCTCTCCAGCCCACTAAGATGAGTGTCCAGCTTGCCGACCAATCCATTCGATATCCAAAGGGCATAGATGAAAACGTCATGGTTAAAGTTGATAAGTTTTGGTTTCCCACCGACTTCGTAGTGATGGATATTCAGGAAGACGTCAATATCCCTATTATCCTAGGTAGGCCATTCATGAATACTGCACGTGCTGTTATTGATGTTTATTCTCAGGTCATAAGTCTGCGAGCACATGGACAAA
The DNA here is from genome assembly GCA_949592205.1 of Helichrysum umbraculigerum. Lineage (NCBI taxonomy): Eukaryota > Viridiplantae > Streptophyta > Magnoliopsida > Asterales > Asteraceae > Helichrysum > Helichrysum umbraculigerum. Next base: position 28,940,136 of record CATIUR010000007.1, on the reverse strand, counting down.
TTGTATCTTTCAAGATTGATCAAGATGAGTGCTCATTAGCAGAACAGGCAGAGATTTACGCAATATCAATGGGCAAAGTTACTTCAGATGATGACACTTCTGACTCGGATCCAGAACCATACAGACCATATGATCACACCTGTCTTATCTCGGCAACAGAGGAGTCAGAATCAGAAGAAGAAGAGATGGAGGAATCAGAACCCGAGGAGGAAGAGGTAGAAGAGGAGGAAATGGATGAATCAGAGGAAGAAACAGCACCAGAATCAGAACTAGAGGAAATAGAAGAATCAAAGGAAGAACAGGAAGAAGATTCAGAGCCCGAAGAAGAAGAGGAGGATGTATACCAGTCTACACCACCGCATCAGCACTTACCAGAATCACACTTTCCGACAGCTGAGATTATGAAGATTGAGGATTCTATCTCTCTATCCGATGTTGATTATGATGCAGAATTTGGTATTACTATGGAGAAACTCATGGCATCTATCATAGATCCTTCCCAGCCTCTTGTCTCACTAAGACTCAACGCTCTGCTGAACATTGAGAAGACTATTACTTTTTCGAAGCAACACCCAGAGCTTAGAGACAAACTCCTGAAGAAAATATTGGCATACAAAGAATCCATGCTACCGGATCTTTATTCAGACTTACCTTCCCGAAGGATTCAAGCCTTCGATGCTTCTGCACCTCGAACTCTGTTCGAATGGGGAGATACTTCTGAAACTAGCCATGATTCTGAAGAGAGAGACATAGAGATGGATTCTTCTCAGCCGATATCTCAGATCACCAGTGATATCCAGTTACCTTCTGATGTTGTTGAGTTCCCAGACTCTCAAGATATGGATACTCCATCAGTAGAGGATGATCAGGATAACACTGTATACATCGATATACCGATTGATATCTGCTCTATCCAACTTCCGAAACCTCCAGCTACCCTAATGGTTTCTAATCACGAAGAAATGATTAGTGCTATCGAGGCATTCAAGAATGACCTCCCCTCAATGATGAACATTCTCATTAGTTCTACCAATGAGTACACACCACACCAAAGGGACCTGATAGAAGAAATCAAGGCCGAATATGACGTTTATCAAGCCAGCAGCCGAGACCCACTGTTATTTCAAAACCGCCTGCATGCCTTCGCCGAAGATCTCACCACTCAGCTCCTACACCAAACTGTTGAACCTACATTTGAGGAGTTGGAGTTCTTCGAGGACCAGAGGGCCATGTATCGAAAGATACATGTTGTACTGATCAGATCTGCGTTCCCATACTCTGCACAGCAACATGAACACTTGAGCTCATATCGGAGAAATTTGTACCAAGCTACAACATCTTTCGTGACTCTACCCTCTCATTCTCCGCTCATCAGGCCAATCTCATCCAGCACATTCACGAGTCTATCAGGGAAATCAGAGGAAACTCTAGCCGAGCTGATCATGAAGACATCCATCAGAGTTTCCTCAGATTCATGGACTCGTTGAAGCAAGACCATCCAGAACGTGAGCTGATGGATGCTAGCAAAGCAGGATTCTTTGTGATTGATCCCCATGGAGTTATCTCCAAAACCATAAAAGACATCACTTTGGATCTTCTGCATATGCAGAAAGTCACTGAAGACCACCTTGACAGCTTCCCTGACTTTGCATCACACACTCCGAACATCATCAGGGTCATCGCTCACCAGTTTCTGCGAATCTACCCACGCAACACTTGGACGCCACGCACTTCCGGCCCAAGTGGTTCCGGTTCTCATTAATCCAAAGGAAGGCAAAGTCGAGCTCTCGACTTTAACAGCAGCGCTTCTCGGGAGGCAACCCGTGCAATAAAAAGAAAAGATTGAGTGTCAATAAGTGAAGCAGAATCTCCGACTATCCTTCACACTTGGTTATGCCTAAAAATATTTTCAAAATCATTTCTCAAAACAACTCATCTTGCAAAACACTCGTCTCAGCAGGAAGTAAAAATAAATAATTCACTGTTTCGAGCATTTGAGGTACTTGCATACTACTTCTATGCATTATGCTCGAACTCGTTTAAAAACAATGTTTTATAACTGATTGGTCATAGAAAACATTTCTTCAAAATCTGAGACGGTGATTTCACTACCATTTGCAAAATATATGAGTTTGTTAAAAGGCATATCCAACGTGTTCATACCTACGAGATCATTTCACAAAGAGACGAGTATGAATAAATTGAAGTTTTGAAGTGTGCAAGAAAACCCTAGCAAGAGTCTCGAGGATAAAACCAGAAGAAAATGCAGAAATGGATCCTGGCAAATCTCATTTCAGCATTTTTCTTATCATAAGCATCCGAGCATCTCGCTATTCGGGGAGTTTCCTTATCCTTTATTCACTTTTCAATAAATAAATAATCTGTTTTGTTTAGTGTGTTATCTATGCCTTATCCTAAACTTATCACTAAGTGTGGGATTCAAGCCCAAAAATGACACTTGAGAAATATTTTCTATATGTTCAAACTCTAAGTGTGGGATTTTACTTGTAAAATCCCTACTCAAGAGAACATTAGGGACAATGTTCCTCTAAGTGTGGGATAGCAGGTATAGATACCTTGGATTGATTTTACGCCTTTTTGTCCAAATAGTAAAACTCAGAAAATTTTCCTCAAATTTCAAAATTTTTTCAAAAATAATAAAAAGTATGAGTTTGTAACTCTGCTATTTTGAATTCTAAACGTTCTAAAGAGGAATCATTCCCGTATATGAGTATGTTATTTTGGAAATTAAGGAAAATAAGGTAGGAATCTCTCAAACAAAAATGATAATCTAAGAGGGGCATCGCATGACAAGGCACATATAACCCAAAAACTTGCAGTGAGGTATCTTGAGCCCTATAGCATTCATTTTTAATGCTTCACTTTTCGTTTGTTGTGTGTGCCGATGTATGCATCTCTGAATTAGAACTTGCTCCTGACATACGTTTCGAGACCATATTAGTGAGTACCGTACGCGGTATAGGTGCAATTAAATGATCTTGACATTCCCTAGGATTTAACCCCCTTTTCTCATATCTTTTCAAGCCCAAAATCCTTCCGATGCTCATTTTTAGCATCGATGATCCACTTAGTAAACCCTGTTGAGCCTAAACCTTTTCGTTTCATAAAACCCTAATTTTAAACCCACTTTCCCAAAATTCCCAAAAGCTTACCGCAGAATTTCTAGGGTTATGAAAAACGCCTTTTAGAATATCCTTTTCGCTTGATTCAACATTCCACTTTCTCAAATCCTCTCTCACAAAGTCATCAAAGTTATATATGAAGGAGAGTGAAACACGGTGTGAAAAACATGGACACCAGAAGACTGTCACGAATGAAGAAGTAAAGTTAGAAAGGATTTCTAAGGGAGCCAAAAAAAAAAAAAAAAAAAAAAAGAAAAGAAAAGAAAAAAAAATGAAAGAATAATCCCTTGGAAATTCTGTGGCAGAGAAATTCTCAAGAAGAAAAAGAAGAAAAAATAGTTAGTCTAAGAATAAAGCTAAGTGCTTTCAGTAGTATCAATCTCCAGAAAAATCTGATAGAAGTAAAATAGCTATCTGGTTCCGTTTCCGTATTTGCGCTATTCTAAAAAAAGTTTTTCATGATCTTTAGAATTCTAAGGTACAGCTAAACCCTTACACCCAAAACAAACCAATATCCATACCCTTTCACCCCCACCAAACATTACCACCCTCATGAATGTCTTGGGATAATTAGCACCGTCCTCACTTAAGTGGTGGAGATCCGATTCTCGATCAAGCCTATGACGATGAGTGCTACATGACTGGCTTTTGAGCGATTTCATTTGTTCTAGAATGTTAGGAAACCCGATACACTTTGAGTGAATTGAGTGACCACCTTGTGAGGAATCGCCCGGTCATGTATACTCCAAGATCACGAGAGTTGGAAGTATGCCTAAGAAAGTCATTCCTTGTTTCTGGTACGATTATCTTATTTCTCCTTATTTTCTATTATGGTTTTCTAATGTGCAGGGTGATTGCTTTCAAGAATTTTTAGAATTCGCCAAATCTGCTTAAAACCATTTTTCATAAAAACTGAGTTTTGCTTGAGGACAAGCAATGTCTAAGTGTGGGATATTTGATATGTGCTAAAAAGTCATGTTTTCAGGCACATATTTCCCGCACATTTGGCCTAAATCTTGGTGAAAACACTTGAATTAAACGTTTATTTACTCAATTTTACAAAGTTGTTCAAATTATAGACATTGCTGTAAAAAGTGCTAAAAACGTCCAAAAGGCACGCAAATCGAGGCAGATTATTCTAAACACTGATTCTTACAGACTTTTAACCATATTATGATACAAGTCCTTAAATAGTTTCATATGATGTATCAGGTTATTCCAAGACTGTAGAATCAAGAATCGTGCAGATCGGGTAAAGAACGAGGAAGATAGAGCTTTCTGAGCGCAAACCGAGGGCATTCCGCACACGCCAACTCTAGAGATATCCAAACTTGGCACTTTTGGGATCATTAGAAGCGTAGCGGAATTACGAGACCGCAGGCGAAAGAATCAAGTCAAACGGACGCAAAACGAAGAAGATACGGCATTCCGAAGTTGCGAGAAAAGTCAGAAAAATCACACGGCCTACCACACGGCCACCCCCTAGCCGTACACGGCCTAGAGGAGGCCGTACATGGCCTGTTTATAGCCGTACACGGCCTGATCATGGCCGTACATGGCCTGTTTTGGCTTCACACCCCCTCGTTGTTGCTTCGTTTGCTTGTACGTATGTTTGTAGGCTTGTACTCCTGGCTCCATGGCTTGCCTATAAATAGAGGGCTCTCCATCCTCATTTCACACACCATTCTTCAACAAGAATTCTCACTTTCTCTCTCACACACTCTTTCTCTTTCTAGTTTAGCTTTCTCTCTCTAGCACTACTCTTAGGAGTTAGAGGAGAAATAGATTAGGGTTTTAGTTCGTTAGTTCTTGGTTAATATTTAACCTAGACTAACGGAGGGGCTACTTTTGTAATAGTGTAGGGAATATTCTGAGGGGCTTATTTGTAATATTGTCGAAGATATTGCGGAGGTTCCGTTCGTGTATTCTTCTAACATTATTCTGTCTACGCATAATCTACGGTTATTTCTTTCCTTTTCTATTATGATGATTGCTATTATTATTATGATAGATTTAGGATTGTTTACCATGCGTAGTGAGTAGTTCTCTTATGTGCTTGTTGTGATGTAGTTAGCTTGTTAATATTTGGGGTGATGTTACTTTAAATACGCAATTGGGAAAATATCATTATGAAACAACGGAAGTAACGTTATACGGCTTTCATTTGTATAGCGCCGGAATCATCACGAATGTGTGTAGTACGGAACGTGGAAGCTATGAAAGTCGTGGGCACAATCCGTTGTGGAATAATGTTCCCAATTGTTACAAAATGAAAATCGGTGTACTGATAACTTTGTATTTATGAATTTCTAAACCAAAATCGCCTTTCCTCCAATAAACGTGGTTAGAACCTGTATGACAAGGAGTCGCGAACCTTGATCAACCGGTAACTACCTATCTATGTTTTAAAATACAAACATGGTCTGAATTGTGTAGCTGTGGAAATACTGTCAACCCTATCGTATAGTACACCGTGAATCAATCAGGGATTTATTGGGATATGTTTAAATAAGTGAGGGTTGGGTTTATATCATAGATGGTCAAGCTTTAATACAAACTTAGTAAACTAGTCCAGAGTGACCATAAAGTATGTGGCACCGGAAAGACCATAAATCGGCACAGTACTTCGTATAACGTTTAAATACGTGGGAAAAGCTAAGGAACTGCCGTCGGTTGAAGACTGTGTCACATCCTGGTTGAACCACACAGCTCTGGACTAAACAAAGACCATTAATGCAAAGTTAGCAGTCACCAAACCAAGTCTTAATCTTAAATGCCTTTGTCTAGCCTCAGTATCTTCATGGTGTTAAGAACGGTCAGAACTTTTAGTGGGTCTGTTACTCTATCTCATGCGCCCAGGAATACCATTCCAAAAAGGGTCACTATTCCACTAGATGGAAAGTGTTGAAGAGTTGAGCAGCCTCCTCTGATCAGAATCACCATAGCCTAGCAACCCAGTGACATACTGTCTGAGAAATCAAACAGTAGGGTGTTAGTGTTTACACTACGAATACTCAGGCAAAAGCAAGACACAAATCTCTAAAAGACGTTTTCATAAATAACCCCAGACATCACCCCATAACACAAGCTAACGAAGTCATAACAAGCACTATTCTCCATTACTGATTCCCTATCTATATTTTACTGTTTTGTTTATTTCCTGCTTTTATTAGTTTAGTTCAAACGGACCTAACCAAATCAAAAACTCTTTTCAAAAACCCATCACTAATTTGAATAAGTTTGTCTGGACAACTCTGCTTCACAATACGATTGATCTTAAGAATGACCCTGTGTTATACTTACCTCTGTAAGTAGAATTTAGGTCCCCAGCTCTTTAAATATAAAACCCCGTTGCAGCTGTTGCGTAACGACCGTTTCAGCTGTAACAAGTTTTTGGCGCCGCTGCCGGGGAATCAATCGTAAGACCCAGAGGCGTCCTGACGAACCTTTTCTTTTTAGTGATACCTTTATTTTTCGTACTTTACTATTTACTTTCTTTGTTCCAGCCAAAAATAACTTACCACAACACACAACGATATCAGACCAGATCGTCCGAATCTGAACCGCTCATTTTCGTACCTGATCCTGAGTCTATTATCCGTACTATCCGAAAACAAAAGCGCTTCCATCTTCCCGAAATGGCCGCTCATGTCACTCTTGCTGACAACACCAAGCCATCCATTGAAGGACGAGGAGGACCAATCACCTATCCGGAGATAGAGGGAGCATCCTTCGAGCTGAAGCATCACATCATACAACTCATCAAGGACAACTGTCAATTCCACGGACTACCACGTGAAGATCCTAACGCTCACATTGACAAGTTCATCCACATATCAAACTCCTACAAGCAGAATGGGGTCGAGCAGAACATAGTTCGCCTATACTTGTTCCCCTATTCTCTCGCTTTACATGCACTCTCTTGGTTTGAGGGACTTGAGACCGGCTCAATCACCTCATGGACGGATATGGGTAACAAATTCCTTGCCAGATACTTTCCTCCGTCAAAACAAACCAAACTCAAGAATGACATCGCGCACTTTGAACAAGCTCACGATGAATCAATCTACTCAGCATGGGAGCGATTCAAAAGTTTGATAAGGAAATGTCCGAATCACCAGATGACGAAAACCGACAAGTTATGCACCTTCTACAACGGTCTCGATCCAAATCACCGCATTACTCTTGACGCAGCTGCTCAAGGTAACTTTATGAAGATGACCGATGATGAAGCATGGAGCTTGATCGAAGATATGACGATGCATCACCACGACAGGAAAGCTGGTGGGCAATCCTCATCAACACCTCTTTCCGCTCATAACTCCATCCAAGCTGAAGCTATCAAATCTCTAACGGAACAGATCGAAACTCTAACGAAGCAGATTGGAGAGCTAAAGAAGCAGCCGCAGCGAGTTCATCAAGTTCAGGCTTGCCAGAACTGTACCAACCATCCCACTGAAGAATATGAGGTTGAGTACGAAGACCCGACTGACGGATCTGTCTATTATGCCCAGTTTCCATCTAGACCTCCAAATCCACCTGGCTTCGCTAGAACATCTCCACCCAGAAACCGAGGAAACCAGTATCCTCCACGGAATAACCAACCACCGTATCCACAGAGATTTCAGCCACGCTATCCGACATATCCACAACAACCACAACTTCCTTACAACCAACCTTTGTCATTGACTGCACCCGAAGATGTCCAGCCTACTGAGCCTGCAAAGACTACCGTACCAATCACCAGTGCTGACGACAATCTTAACAAGTTCATCCAGGGACAGACTGCTTTCAACCAGAAGACTACGGCCAGACAAGACCAGACGGACCTATTTCTCAGAAATCAACTCTCGGTCCTAAAAAGCCTTGAGAATCAGATTGGTCAGTTAGCCCAACGTCTCGATACCCGACCACAAGGATCTCTACCCAGTAACACCGTTCAGAATCCTCACGTCGAAGAAGCTAAAACCCTGAGCTCACCTCCTACTAATTCCACTCCAGTAAAGGAACATACTCCTGTCCCGCCGACAGTTGAGACCAGATCCGTACCCACTCCGACTAGAGAGGTGCGAGTTCCTTTCCCGAACCGTCTATGCAAAAAGTACAATGCCAAGTCATTCAAACTTGACGGAAAATTCATGGACACCGTGTCTAGAATCCCTTCTGGCACTAAGTATATCCGACGAATACTGGCTACTAAAGACAAGGTTCCTGAAACCCCCAAAATCTCTCTAAATGTTGAATGCTCAGCCGTCATCCAGAATACCCTACCGGAAAAACTAGGAGACACAGGTCGATTCACCTTCCCCTGCTCTATCTATCACTCAGGCATGATACGTTCCTTGGCCGATCTTGGAGCTAGCATCAACCTCATGCCCTATTCACTTTACACCAGACTAGAAATAGGACCTCTCCAGCCCACTAAGATGAGTGTCCAGCTTGCCGACCAATCCATTCGATATCCAAAGGGCATAGATGAAAACGTCATGGTTAAAGTTGATAAGTTTTGGTTTCCCACCGACTTCGTAGTGATGGATATTCAGGAAGACGTCAATATCCCTATTATCCTAGGTAGGCCATTCATGAATACTGCACGTGCTGTTATTGATGTTTATTCTCAGGTCATAAGTCTGCGAGCACATGGACAAACTGTATCTTTCAAGATTGAACAAGATGAGTGCTCATTAGCAGAACAGGCAGAGATTTACGCAATATCAATGGGCAAAGTTACTTCAGATGATGACACTTCTGACTCGGATCCAGAACCATACAGACCATATGATCACACCTGTCTTATCTCGGCAACAGAGGAGTCAGAATCAGAAGAAGAAGAGATGGAGGAATCAGAACCCGAGGAGGAAGAGGTAGAAGAGGAGGAAATGGATGAATCAGAGGAAGAAACAGCACCAGAATCAGAACTAGAGGAAATAGAAGAATCAAAGGAAGAACAGGAAGAAGATTCAGAGCCCGAAGAAGAAGAGGAGGATGTATACCAGTCTACACCACCGCATCAGCACTTACCAGAATCACACTTTCCGACAGCTGAGATTATGAAGATTGAGGATTCTATCTCTCTATCTGATGTTGATTATGATGCAGAATTTGGTATTACTATGGAGAAACTCATGGCATCTATCATAGATCCTTCCCAGCCTCTTGTCTCACTAAGACTCAACGCTCTGCTGAACATTGAGAAGACTATTACTTTTTCGAAGCAACACCCAGAGCTTAGAGACAAACTCCTGAAGAAAATATTGGCATACAAAGAATCCATGCTACCGGATCTTTATTCAGACTTACCTTCCCGAAGGATTCAAGCCTTCGATGCTTCTGCACCTCGAACTCTGTTCGAATGGGGAGATACTTCTGAAACTAGCCATGATTCTGAAGAGAGAGACATAGAGATGGATTCTTCTCAGCCGATATCTCAGATCACCAGTGATATCCAGTTACCTTCTGATGTTGTTGAGTTCCCAGACTCTCAAGATATGGATACTCCATCAGTAGAGGATGATCAGGATAACACTATATACATCGATATACCGATTGATATCTGCTCTATCCAACTTCCGAAACCTCCAGCTACCCTCATGGTTTCTAATCACGAAGAAATGATTAGTGCTATCGAGGCATTCAAGAATGACCTCCCCTCAATGATGAACATTCTCATTAGTTCTACCAATGAGTACACACCACACCAAAGGGACCTGATAGAAGAAATCAAGGCCGAATATGACGTTTATCAAGCCAGCAGCCGAGACCCACTGTTATTTCAAAACCGCCTGCATGCCTTCGCCGAAGATCTCACCACTCAGCTCCTACACCAAACTGTTGAACCTACATTTGAGGAGTTGGAGTTCTTCGAGGACCAGAGGGCCATGTATCGAAAGATACATGTTGTACTGATCAGATCTGCGTTCCCATACTCTGCACAGCAACATGAACACTTGAGCTCATATCGGAGAAATTTGTACCAAGCTACTGGGAACCCTGATGCAGATGCTGATGTCCGGCTAATGAATGACCTTCAAAGATTGATAAATCTAATGGCTGAGAACGATCATATAGACAACACTTCTTCCAACAAGTTCTATATCGATTGTACCATTGAGTATCATGCTTACAAGATCATCCATGATCTCGAGTTTGAGATTTTTGACGAAAGAACGCGTGCCATCCCTTCTTCCATACCCGAAGGCTCGATGGTTAACATCGCGACCTTCCTCTCAGACCGAATCAAGGAGATCTTCTGTGAAGTCCACCCGGATGAGTACCGCCAGATCTTTCACTACGGATTGCGAGTGGTGTACGATATTGTCAACAACATCTTTCGTGACTCTACCCTCTCATTCTCCGCTCATCAGGCCAATCTCATCCAGCACATTCACGAGTCTATCAGGGAAATCAGAGGAAACTCTAGCCGAGCTGATCATGAAGACATCCATCAGAGTTTCCTCAGATTCATGGACTCGTTGAAGCAAGACCATCCAGAACGTGAGCTGATGGAAGCTAGCAAAGCAGGATTCTTTGTGATTGATCCCCATGGAGTTATCTCCAAAACCATAAAAGACATCACTTTGGATCTTCTGCATATGCAGAAAGTCACTGAAGACCGCCTTGACAGCTTCCCTGACTTTGCATCACACACTCCGAACATCATCAGGGTCATCGCTCACCAGTTTCTGCGAATCTACCCACGCAACACTTGGACGCCACGCACTTCCGGCCCAAGTGGTTCCGGTTCTCATTAATCCAAAGGAAGGCAAAGTCGAGCTCTCGACTTTAACAGCAGCGCTTCTCGGGAGGCAACCCGTGCAATAAAAAGAAAAGATTGAGTGTCAATAAGTGAAGCAGAATCTCCGACTATCCTTCACACTTGGTTATGCCTAAAAATATTTTCAAAATCATTTCTCAAAACAACTCATCTTGCAAAACACTCGTCTCAGCAGGAAGTAAAAATAAATAATTCACTGTTTCGAGCATTTGAGGTACTTGCATACTACTTCTATGCATTATGCTTGAACTCGTTTAAAAACAATGTTTTATAACTGATTGGTCATAGAAAACATTTCTTCAAAATCTGAGACGGTGATTTCACTACCATTTGCAAAATATATGAGTTTGTTAAAAGGCATATCCAACGTGTTCACACCTACGAGATCATTTCACAAAGAGACGAGTATGAATAAATTGAAGTTTTGAAGTGTGCAAGAAAACCCTAGCAAGAGTCTCGAGGATAAAACCAGAAGAAAATGCAGAAATGGATCCTGGCAAATCTCATTTCAGCATTTTTCTTATCATAAGCATCCGAGCATCTCGCTATTCGGGGAGTTTCCTTATCCTTTATTCACTTTTCAATAAATAAATAATCTGTTTTGTTTAGTGTGTTATCTATGCCTTATCCTAAACTTATCACTAAGTGTGGGATTCAAGCCCAAAAATGACACTTGAGAAACATTTTCTATATGTTCAAACTCTAAGTGTGGGATTTTACTTGTAAAATCCCTACTCAAGAGAACATTAGGGACAATGTTCCTCTAAGTGTGGGATAGCAGGTATAGATACCTTGGATTGATTTTACGCCTTTTTGTCCAAATAGTAAAACTCAGAAAATGTTCCTCAAATTTTAAAATTTTTTCAAAAATAATAAAAAGTATAAGTTTGTAACTCTGCTATTTTGAATTCTAAACGTTCTAAAGAGGAATCATTCCCGTATATGAGTATGTTATTTTGGAAATTAAGGAAAATAAGGTAGGAATCTCTCAAACAAAAATGATAATGTAAGAGGGGCATCGCATGACAAGGCACATATAACCCAAAAACTTGCAGTGAGGTATCTTGAGCCCTATAGCATTCATTTTTAATGCTTCACTTTTCGTTTGTTGTGTGTGCCGATGTATGCATCTCTGAATTAGAACTTGCTCCTGACATACGTTTCGAGACCATATTAGTGAGTACCGTACGCGGTATAGGTGTAATTAAATGATCTTGACATTCCCTAGGATTTAACCCCCTTTTCTCATATCTTTTCAAGCCCAAAACCCTTCCGATGCTCATTTTTAGCATCGATGATCCACTTAGTAAACCCTGTTGAGCCTAAACCTTTTCGTTTCATAAAACCCTAATTTTAAACCCACTTTCACAAAATTCCCAAAAGCTTACCGCAGAATTTCTAGGGTTATGAAAAACGCCTTTTAGAATATCCTTTTCGCTTGATTCAACATTCCACTTTCTCAAATCCTCTCTCACAAAGTCATCAAAGTTATATATGAAGGAGAGTGAAACACGGTGTGAAAAACATGGACACCAGAAGACTGTCACGAATGAAGAAGTAAAGTTAGAAAGGATTTCTAAGGGAGCAAAAAAAAAAAAAAAAAAAGAAAAGAAAAGGAAAAAAAAATGAAAGAATAATCCCTTGGAAATTCTGTGGCAGAGAAATTCTCAAGAAGAAAAAGAAGAAAAAATAGTTAGTCTAAGAATAAAGCTAAGTGCTTTCAGTAGTATCAATCTCAAGAAAAATCTGATAGAAGTAAAATAGCTATCTGGTTCCGTTTCCGTATTTGCGCTATTCTAAAAAAAGTTTTTCATGATCTTTAGAATTCTAAGGTACAACTAAACCCTTACACCCAAAACAAACCAATATCCATACCCTTTCACCCCCACCAAACATTACAACCCTCATGAATGTCTTGGGATAATTAGCACCGTCCTCACTTAAGTGGTGGAGATCCGATTCTCGATCAAGCCTATGACGATGAGTGCTACATGACTGGATTTTGAGCGATTTCATTTGTTCTAGAATGTTAGGAAACCCGATACACTTTGATTGAATTGAGTGACCACCTTGTGAGGAATCGCCCGGTCATGTATACTCCAAGATCACGAGAGTTGGAAGTATGCCTAAGAAAGTCATTCCTTGTTTCTGGGACGATTATCTTATTTGTCCTTATTTTCTATTATGGTTTGCTAATGTGCAGGGTGATTGCTTTCAAGAATTTTTAGAATTCGCCAAATCTGCTTAAAACCATTTTTCATAAAAACTGAGTTTTGCTTGAGGACAAACAATGTCTAAGTGTGGGATATTTGATATGTGCTAAAAAGTCATGTTTTCAGGCACATATTTCCCGCACATTTGGCCTAAATCTTGGTGAAAACACTTGAATTAAACGTTTATTTACTTAATTTCACAAAGTTGGTCAAATTATAGACATTGCTGTAAAAAGTGCTAAAAACGTCCAAAAGGCACGCAAATCGAGGCAGATTATTCTAAACACTGATTCTTACAGACTTTTAACCATATTATGATACAAGTCCTTAAATAGTTTCATATGATGTATCAGGTTATTCCAAGACTGTAGAATCAAGAATCGTGCAGATCGGGTAAAGAACGAGGAAGATAGAGCTTTCTGAGCGCAAACCGAGGGCATTCCGCACACGCCAACTCTAGAGATATCCAAACTTGGCACTTTTGGCATCATTAGAAGCGTAACGGAATTACGAGACCGCAGGCGAAAGAATCAAGTCAAACGGACGCAAAACGAAGAAGATACGGCCTTCCGAAGTTGCGAGAAAAGTCAGAAAAATCACACGGCCTACCACACGGCCACCCCCTAGCCGTACACGGCCTAGAGGAGGCCGTACATGGCCTGTTTATAGCCGTACACAGCCTGATCATGGCCGTACATGGCCTGTTTTGGCTTCACACCCCCTCGTTGTTGCTTCGTTTGCTTGTACGTATGCTTGTAGGCTTGTACTCTTGGCTCCATGGCTTGCCTATAAATAGAGGGCTCTCCATCCTCATTTCACACACCATTCTTCAACAAGAATTCTCACTTTCTCTCTCACACACTCTTTCTCTTTCTAGTTTAGCTTTCTCTCTCTAGCACTACTCTTAGGAGTTAGAGGAGAAATAGATTAGGGTTTTAGTTCGTTAGTTCTTGGTTAATATTTAACCTAGACTAACGGAGGGGCTACTTTTGTAATAGTGTAGGGAATATTTTGAGGGGCTTACTTGTAATATTGTCGAAGATATTGCGGAGGTTCCGTTCGTGTATTCTTCTAACATTATTCTGTCTACGCATAATCTACGGTTATTTCTTTCCTTTTCTATTATGATGATTGCTATTATTATTATGATAGATTTAGGATTGTTTACCATGCGTAGTGAGTAGTTCTCTTATGTGCTTGTTGTGATGTAGTTAGCTTGTTAATATTTGGGGTGATGTTACTTTAAATACGCAATTGGGAAAATATCGTTATGAAACAACGGAAGTAACGTTATACGGCTTTCATTTGTATAGCGCCGGAATCATCACGAATGTGTGTAGTACGGAACGTGGAAGCTATGAAAGTCGTGGGCACAATCCGTTGTGGAATAATGTTCCCAATTGTTACAAATTGAAAATCGGTGTACTGATAACTTTGTATTTATGAATTTCTAAACCAAAATCGCCTTTCCTCCAATAAACGTGGTTAGAACCTGTATGACAAGGAGTCGCGAACCTTGATCAACCGGTAACTACCTATCTATGTTTTAAAATACAAACATGGTCTGAATTGTGTAGCTGTGGAAATACTGTCAACCCTATCGTATAGTACACCGTGAATCAATCAGGGATTTATTGGGATATGTTTAAATAAGTGAGGGTTGGGTTTATATCATAGATGGTCAAGCTTTAATACAAACTTAGTAAACTAGTCCAGAGTGACCATAAAGTATGTGGCACCGGAAAGACCATAAATCGGCACAGTACTTCGTATAACGTTTAAATACGTGGGATAAGCTAAGGAACTGCCGTCGGTTGAAGACTGTGTCACATCCTGGTTGAACCACACAGCTCTGGACTAAACAAAGACCATTAATACAAAGTTAGCAGTCACCAAACCAAGTCTTAGTCTTAAATGCCTTGTCTAGCCTCAGTATCTCCGTGGTGTTAAGAACGGTCAGAACTTTTAGTGGGTCTGTTACTCTATCTCATGCGCCCAGGAATACCATTCCAAAAAGGGTCACTATTCCACTAGATGGAAAGTGTTGAAGAGTTGAGCAGCCTCCTCTGATCAGAATCACCATAGCCTAGCAACCCAGTGACATACTGTCTGAGAAATAAAACAGTATGGTGTTAGTGTTTACACTACGAATACTCAGGCAAAAGCAAGACACAAATCTCTAAAAGACGTTTTCATAAATAACCCCAGACATCACCCCATAACACAAGCTAACGAAGTCATAACAAGCACTATTCTCCATTACTGATTCCCTATCTATATTTTACTGTTTTGTTTATTTCCTGCTTTTATTAGTTTAGTTTAAACGGACCTAAAACCAAATCAAAAACTCTTTTCAAAAACCCATCACTAATTTGAATAAGTTTGTCTGGACAACTCCGCTTCACAATACGATTGATCTTAAGAACGACCATGAGTTATACTTACCTCTGTAAGTAGAATTTAGGTCCCCAGCTCTTTAAATATAAAACCCCGTTGCAGCTGTTGCGTAACGACCGTTTCAGCTGTAACAAGTTTTTGGCGTCGCTGCCGAGGAATCAATCGTAAGACCCAGAGGCGTCATGACGAACCTTTTCTTTTTAGTGATACCTTTATTTTTCGTACTTTACTATTTACTTTCTTTGTTCCAGCCAAAAATAACTTACCACAACACACAACGATATCAGACCAGATCGTCCGAATCTTAACCGCTCATTTTCGTACCTGATCCTGAGTCTATTATCCGTACTATCCGAAAACAAAAGCGCTTCCATCTTCCCGAAATGGCCGCTCGTGTCACTCTTGCTGACAACACCAAGCCATCCATTGATGGATGAGGAGGACCAATCACCTATCCGGAGATAGAGGGAGCATCCTTCGAGCTGAAGCATCACATCGTACAACTCATCAAGGACAACTGTCAATTCCACGGACTACCACGTGAAGATCCTAACGCTCACATTGACAAGTTCATCCACATATCAAACTCCTACAAGCTGAATGGGGTCGAGCAGAACATAGTTCGCCTATACTTGTTCCGAATTCTCTCGCTTTACATGCACTCTCTTGGTTTGAGGGACTTGAGACCGGCTCAATCACCTCATGGACGGATATGGGTAACAAATTCCTTGCCAGATACTTTCCTCCGTCAAAACAAACCAAACTCAAGAATGACATCGCGCACTTTGAACAAGCTCACGATGAATCAATCTACTCAGCATGGGAGCGATTCAAAAGTTTGATAAGGAAATGTCCGAATCACCAGATGACGAAAACCGACAAGTTATGCACCTTCTACAATGGTCTCGATCCAAATCACCGCATTACTCTTGACGCAGCTGCTCAAGGTAACTTTATGAAGATGACCGATGATGAAGCATGGAGCTTGATCGAAGATATGACGATGCATCACCACGACTGGAAAGCTGGTGGGCAATCCTCATCAACACCTCTTTCCGCTCATAACTCCATCCAAGCTGAAGCTATCAAATCTCTAACGGAACAGATTGAAACTCTAACGAAGCAGATTGGAGAGCTAAAGAAGCAGCCGCAGCGAGTTCATCAAGTTCAGGCTTGCCAGAACTGTACCAACCATCCCGCTGAAGAATATGAGGTTGAGTACGAAGACCCGACTGACGGATCTGTCTATTATGCCCAGTTTCCATCTAGACCTCCAAATCCACCTGGCTTCGCTAGAACATCTCCACCCAGAAACCGAGGAAACCAGTATCCTCCACGGAATAACCAACCACCGTATCCACAGAGATTTCAGCCACGCTATCCGACATATCCACAACAACCACAACTTCCTTACAACCAACATCTGTCATTGACTGCACCCGAAGATGTCCAGCCTACTGAGCCTGCAAAGACTACCGTACCAATCACCAGTGCTGACGACAATCTTAACAAGTTCATCCAGGGACAGACTGCTTTCAACCAGAAGACTACGGCCAGACAAGACCAGACGGACCTATTTCTCAGAAATCAACTCTCGGTCCTAAAAAGCCTTGAGAATCAGATTGGTCAGTTAGCCCAACGTCTCGATACCCGACCACAAGGATCTCTACCCAGTAACACCGTTCAGAATCCTCACGTCGAAGAAGCTAAAACCCTGAGCTCACCTCCTACTAATTCCACTCCAGTAAAGGAACATACTCCTGTCCCGCCAACAGTTGAGACCAGATCCGTACCCACTCCGACTAGAGAGGTGCGAGTTCCTTTCCCGAACCGTCTATGCAAAAAGTACAATGCCAAGTCATTCAAACTTGATGGAAAATTCATGGACACCGTGTCTAGAATCCCTTCTGGCACTAAGTATATCCGACGAATACTGGCTACTAAAGACAAGGTTCCTGAAACCCCCAAAATCTCTCTAAATGCTGAATGCTCAGCCGTCATCCAGAATACCCTACCGGAAAAACTAGGAGACACAGGTCGATTCACCTTGCCCTGCTCTATCTATCACTCAGGCATGATACGTTCCTTGGCCGATCTTGGAGCTAGCATCAACCTCATGCCCTATTCACTTTACACCAGACTAGAAATAGGACATCTCCAACCCACTAAGATGAGTGTCCAGCTTGCCGACCAATCCATTCGATATCCAAAGGGCATAGCTGAAAACGTCATGGTTAAAGTTGATAAGTTTTGGTTTCCCACCGACTTCGTAGTGATGGATATTCAGGAAGACATCAATATCCCTATT
The DNA here is from genome assembly GCA_949592205.1 of Helichrysum umbraculigerum. Classification (NCBI taxonomy): domain Eukaryota; kingdom Viridiplantae; phylum Streptophyta; class Magnoliopsida; order Asterales; family Asteraceae; genus Helichrysum; species Helichrysum umbraculigerum. Next base: position 28,922,301 of record CATIUR010000007.1, on the reverse strand, counting down.
ATCCTAGGTAGGCCATTCATGAATACTGTACGTGCTGTTATTGATGTTTATTCTCAGGTCATAAGTCTGCGAGCACATGGACAAACTGTATCTTTCAAGATTGATCAAGATGAGTGCTCATTAGCAGAACAGGCAGAGATTTACGCAATATCAATGGGCAAAGTTACTTCAGATGATGACACTTCTGACTCGGATCCAGAACCATACAGACCAGATGATCACACCTGTCTTATCTCGGTAACAGAGGAGTCAGAATCAGAAGAAGAAGAGATGGAGGAATCAGAACCCGAGGAGGAAGAGGTAGAAGAGGAGGAAATGGATGAATCAGAGGAAGAAACAGCACCAGAATCAGAACCAAAGGAAATGGAAGAATCAGAGGAAGAACAGGAAGAAGATTCAGAGCCCGAAGAAGAAGAGGAGGATGTATACCAGTCTACACCACCGCATAAGCACTTACCAGAATCACACTTTCCGACAGCTGAGATTATGAAGATTGAGGATTCTATCTCTCTATCCGATGTTGATTATGATGCAGAATTTGGTATTACTATGGAGAAACTCATGGCATCTATCATAGATCCTTCCCAGCCTCTTGTCTCACTAAGACTCAACGCTCTACTGAACATTGAGAAGACTATTACTTTTTCGAAGCAACACCCAGAGCTTAGAGACAAACTCCTGAAGAAAATATTGGCATACAAAGAATCCATGCTACCGGATCTTTATTCAGACTTACCTTCCCGAAGGATTCAAGCCTTCGATGCTTCTGCACCTCGAACTCTGTTCGAATGGGGAGATACTTCTGAAACTAGCCATGATTCTGAAGAGAGAGACATAGAGATGGATTCTTCTCAGCCGATATCTCAGATCACCAGTGATATCCAGTTACCTTCTGATGTTGTTGAGTTCCCAGACTCTCAAGATATGGATACTCCATCAGCAAAGGATGATCAGGATAACACTGTATACATCGATATACCGATTGATATCTGCTCTATCCAACTTCCGAAACCTCCAGCTACCCCCATGGTTTCTAATCACGAAGAAATGATTAGTGCTATCGAGGCATTCAAGAATGACCTCCCCTCAATGATGAACATTCTCATTAGTTCTACCAATGAGTACACACCATGCCAAAGGGACCTGATAGAAGAAATCAAGGCCGAATATGACGTTTATCGAGCCAGCAGCCGAGACCCACTGTTATTTCAAAACCGCCTGCATGCCTTCGCCGAAGATCTCACCACTCAGCTCCTACACCAAACTGTTGAACCTACATTTGAGGAGTTGGAGTTCTTCGAGGACCAGAGGGCCATGTATCGAAAGATACATGTTGTACTGATCAGATCTGCGTTCCCATACTCTGCACAGCAACATGAACACTTGAGCTCATATCGGAGAAATTTGTACCAAGCTACTGGGAACCCTGATGCAGATGCTGATGTCCGGCTAATGAATGACCTTCAAAGATTGATAAATCTAACGGCTGAGAACGATCATATAGACAACACTTCTTCCAACAAGTTCTATATCGATTGTACCATTGAGTATCATGCTTACAAGATCATCCATGATCTCGAGTTTGAGATTTTTGACGAAAGAACGCGTGCCATCCCTTCTTCCATACCCGAAGGCTCGATGGTTAACATCGCGACCTTCCTCTCAGACCGAATCAAGGAGATCTTCTGTGAAGTCCACCCGGATGAGTACCGCCAGATCTTTCACTACGGATTGCGAGAGGTGTACGATATTGTCAACAACATCTTTCGTGACTCTACCCTCTCATTCTCCGCTCATCAGGCCAATCTCATCCAGCACATTCACGAGTCTATCAGGGAAATCAGAGGAAACTCTAGCCGAGCTGATCATGAAGACATCCATCAGATGTTCCTCAGATTCATGGACTCGTTGAAGCAAGACCATCCAGAACGTGAGCTGATGGAAGCTAGCGAAGCAGGATTCTTTGTGATTGATCCCCATGGAGTTATCTCCAAAAGCATAAAAGACATCACTTTGGATCTTCTGCATATGCAGAAAGTCACTGAAGACCACCTTGACAGCTTCCCTGACTTTGCATCACACACTCCGAACATCATCAGGGTCATCGCTCACCAGTTTCTGAGAATCTACCCACGCAACACTTGGACGCCACGCACTTCCGGCCCAAGTGGTTCCGGTTCTCATTAATCCAAAGGAAGGCAAAGTCGAGCTCTCGACTTTAACAGCAGCGCTTCTCGGGAGGCAACCCGTGCAATAAAAAGAAAAGATTGAGTGTCAATAAGTGAAGCAGAATCTCCGACTATCCTTCACACTTGGTTATGCCTAAAAATATTTTCAAAATCATTTCTCAAAACAACTCATCTTGCAAAACACTCGTCTCAGCAGGAAGTAAAAATAAATAATTCACTGTTTCGAGCATTTGAGGTACTTGCATACTACTTCTATGCATTATGCTCGAACTCGTTTAAAAACAATGTTTTATAACTGATTGGTCATAGAAAACATTTCTTCAAAATCTGAGACGGTGATTTCACTACCATTTGCAAAATATATGAGTTTGTTAAAAGGCATATCCAACGTGTTCACACCTACGAGATCATTTCACAAAGAGACGAGTATGAATAAATTGAAGTTTTGAAGTGTGCAAGAAAACCCTAGCAAGAGTCTCGAGGATAAAACCAGAAGAAAATGCAGAAATGGATCCTGGCAAATCTCATTTCAGCATTTTTCTTATCATAAGCATCCGAGCATCTCGCTATTCGGGGAGTTTCCTTATCCTTTATTCACTTTTCAATAAATAAATAATCTGTTTTGTTTAGTGTGTTATCTATGCCTTATCCTAAACTTTTCACTAAGTGTGGGATTCAAGCCCAAAAATGACACTTGAGAAACATTTTCTATATGTTCAAACTCTAAGTGTGGGATTTTACTTGTAAAATCCCTACTCAAGAGAACATTAGTGACAATGTTCCTCTAAGTGTGGGATAGCAGGTATAGATACCTTGGATTGATTTTACGCCTTTTTGTCCAAATAGTAAAACTCAGAAAATGTTCCTCAAATTTTAAAATTTTTTCAAAAATAATAAAAAGTATGAGTTTGTAACTCTGCTATTTTGAATTCTAAACGTTCTAAAGAGGAATCATTCCCGTATATGAGTATGTTATTTTGGAAATTAAGGAAAATAAGGTAGAAATCTCTCAAACAAAAATGATAATCTAAGAGGGGCATCGCATGACAAGGCACATATAACCCAAAAACTTGCAGTGAGGTATCTTGAGCCCTATAGCATTCATTTTTAATGCTTCACTTTTCGTTTGTTGTGTGTGCCGATGTATGCATCTCTGAATTAGAACTTGCTCCTGACATACGTTTCGAGACCATATTAGTGAGTACCGTACGCGGTATAGGTGCAATTAAATGATCTTGACATTCCCTAGGATTTAACCCCCTTTTCTCATATCTTTTCAAGCCCAAAACCCTTCCGATGCTCATTTTTAGCATCGATGATCCACTTAGTAAACCCTGTTGAGCCTAAACCTTTTCGTTTCATAAAACCCTAATTTTAAACCCACTTTCCCAAAATTCCCAAAAGCTTACCGCAGAATTTCTAGGGTTATGAAAAACGCCTTTTAGAATATCCTTTTCGCTTGATTCTACATTCCACTTTCTCAAATCCTCTCTCACAAAGTCATCAAAGTTAAATATGAAGGAGAGTGAAACACGGTGTGAAAAACATGGACACCAGAAGACTGTCACGAATGAAGAAGTAAAGTTAGAAAGGATTTCTAAGGGAGCCAAAAAAAAAAAAGAGAAAAAGAAAAGAAAAGAAAAAAAAATGAAAGAATAATCCCTTGGAAATTCTGTGGCAGAGAAATTCTCAAGAAGAAAAAGAAGAAAAAATAGTTAGTCTAAGAATAAAGCTAAGTGCTTTCAGTAGTATCAATCTTCAGAAAAATCTGATAGAAGTAAAATAGCTATCTGGTTCCGTTTCCGTATTTGCGCTATTCTAAAAAAAGTTTTTCATGATCTTTAGAATTCTAAGGTACAGCTAAACCCTTACACCCAAAACAAACCAATATCCATACCCTTTCACCCCCACCAAACATTACAACCCTCATGAATGTCTTGGGATAATTAGCACCGTCCTCACTTAAGTGGTGGATATCCGATTCTCGATCAAGCCTATGACGATGAGTGCTACATGACTGGCTTTTGAGCGATTTCATTTGTTCTAGAATGTTTGGAAACCCGATACACTTTGAGTGAATTGAGTGACCACCTTGTGAGGAATCGCCCGGTCATGTATACTCCAAGATCACGAGAGTTGGAAGTATGCCTAAGAAAGTCATTCCTTGTTTCTGGGACGATTATCTTATTTCTCCTTATTTTCTATTATGGTTTGCTAATGTGCAGGGTGATTGCTTTCAAGAATTTTTAGAATTCGCCAAATCTGCTTAAAACTATTTTTCATAAAAACTGAGTTTTGCTTGAGGCCAAGCAATGTCTAAGTGTGGGATATTTGATATGTGCTAAAAAGTCATGTTTTCAGGCACATATTTCCCGCACATTTAGCCTAAATCTTGGTGAAAACACTTGAATTAAACGTTTATTTACTTAATTTCACAAAGTTGGTCAAATTATAGACATTGCTGTAAAAAGTGCTAAAAACGTCCAAAAGGCACGCAAATCGAGGCAGATTATTCTAAACACTTATTCTTACAGACTTTTAACCATATTATGATACAAGTCCTTAAATAGTTTCATATGATGTATCAGGTTATTCCAAGACTGTAGAATCAAGAATCGTGCAGATCGGGTAAAGAACGAGGAAGATAGAGCTTTCTTAGCGCAAACCGAGGGCATTCCACACACGCCAACTCTAGAGATATCCAAACTTAGCACTTTTGGCATCATTAGAAGCGTAATGGAATTACGAGACCGCGGGAGAAAGAATCAAGTCAAACGGACGCAAAACGAAGAAGATACGGCCTTCCGAAGTTGCGAGAAAAGTCAGAAAAATCACACGGCCTACCACACGGCCACCCCCTAGCCGTACACGGCCTAGAGGAGGCCGTACATGGCCTGTTTATAGCCGTACATGGCCTGATCATGGCCGTACACGGCCTGTTTTGGCTTCACACCCCCTCGTTGTTGCTTCGTTTGCTTGTACGTATGCTTGTAGGCTTGTACTCTTGGCTCCATGGCTTGCCTATAAATAGAGGGCTCTCCATCCTCATTTCACACACCATTCTTCAACAAGAATTCTCAATTTCTCTCTCACACACTCTTTCTCTTTCTAGTTTAGCTTTCTCTCTCTAGCACTACTCTTAGGAGTTAGAGGAGAAATAGATTAGGGTTTTAGTTCGTTAGTTCTTGGTTAATATTTGACCTAGACTAACGGAGGGGCTACTTTTGTAATAGTGTAGGGAATATTCTGAGGGGCTTATTTGTAATATTGTCGAAGATATTGCAGAGGTTCCGTTCGTGTATTCTTCTAACATTATTCTGTCTACGCATAATCTACGGTTATTTATTTCCTTTTCTATTATGATGATTGCTATTATTATTATGATAGATTTAGGATTGTTTACCATGCGTAGTGAGTAGTTCTCTTATGTGCTTGTTGTGATGTAGTTAGCTTGTTAATATTTGGGGTGATGTTACTTTAAATACGCAATTGGGAAAATATCGTTATGAAACAACGGAAGTAACGTTATACGGCTTTCATTTGTATAGCGCCGGAATCATCACGAATGTGTGTAGTACGGAACGTGGAAGCTATGAAAGTCGTGGGCACAATCCGTTGTGGAATAATGTTCCCAATTGTTACAAAATGAAAATCGGTGTACTGATAACTTTGTATTTATGAATTTCTAAACCAAAATCGCCTTTCCTCCAATAAACGTGGTTAGAACCTGTATGACAAGGAGTCGCGAACCTTGATCAACCGGTAACTACCTATCTATGTTTTAAAATACAAACATGGTCTGAATTGTGTAGTTGTGGAAATACTGTCAACCCTATCGTATAGTACACCGTGAATCAATCAGGGATTTATTGGGATATGTTTAAATAAGTGAGGGTTGGGTTTATATCATAGATGGTCAGGCTTTTATACAAACTTAGTAAACTAGTCCAGAGTGACCATAAAGTATGTGGCACCGGAAAGACCATAAATCGGCACAGTACTTCGTATAACGTTTAAATACGTGGGAAAAGCTAAGGAACTGCCGTCGGTTGAAGACTGTGTCACATCCTGGTTGAACCACACAGCTCTGGACTAAACAAATACCATTAATACAAAGTTAGCAGTCACCAAACCAAGTCTTAATCTTAAATGCCTTGTCTAGCCTCAGTATCTCCGTGGTGTTAAGAACGGTCAGAACTTTTAGTGGGTCTGTTACTCTATCTCATGCGCCCAGGAATACCATTCCAAAAAGGGTCACTATTCCACTAGATGGAAAGTGTTGAAGAGTTGAGCAGCCTCCTCTGATCAGAATCACCATAGCCTAGCAACCCAGTGACATACTGTCTGAGAAATCAAACAGTAGGGTGTTAGTGTTTACACTACGAATACTCAGGCAAAAGCAAGACACAAATCTCTAAAATACGTTTTCATAAATAACCCCAGACATCACCCCATAACACAAGCTAACGAAGTCATAACAAGCACTATTCTCCATTACTGATTCCCTATCTATATTTTACTGTTTTGTTTATTTCCTGCTTTTATTAGTTTAGTTTAAACGGACCTAAAACCAAATCAAAAACCCTTTTCAAAAACCCATCACTAATTTGAATAAGTTTGTCTGGACAACTCCGCTTCACAATACGATTGATCTTAAGAACGAACCTGAGTTATACTTACCTCTGTAAGTAGAATTTAGGTCCCCAGCTCTTTAAATATAAAACCCCGTTGCAGCTGTTGCGTAACGACCGTTTCAGCTGTAACAAGTTTTTAAAAATTATTTTTTATAAGAGTATTCGAGCTTTTCGAGCCAAGCTCGAGTCATCCTAAAACATTTTCGAGTCGAGCTCGAGCTTGCGTCATGAAAGCTCGCCGAGCTATCGAGCTATCGAGCCGAACTCGAACGTATTATAAATGAATCTAGCCGAGCTCGAGCCCTGTCGAGCTCGAGCTCGTCTCGACTCGAATACAACCCTAGGTAGTAATATATGCTTGGTTAGGACTATTTTAGTGCTTTCAAATTCAAACTTCAAAGAGAGGCACATAAAGTTCCACAACGCCAAATTAACGGTTGAATTCGAGCACAAAATACATATTTGATGAGACTTTGTATATAAAAAAAATTAATCTATGCATTTGTAGCTATAAAATCGTATAGTATTTGATCAGCTTTGTTTTTTATGGGGTGGTGATTTTACACTACCAAAAATTAGTCATACACAACTAAAGCTGATTTACAGTACCTCACAATGATGCATAAAAATGGTGTATGGTTATATTTTGGTGGTGTACAAATCACCACCCTTTTTGATGTAGTTATGTTTATACTACAACCTTTCTTGCATAATTAGTGAAGTTACTTTCGCTAGAGCTAGGGGTGTAAACGACATGAGACAACTCACGAGCTACTCGAGATTGACTCGCAATAAACTCGAAATCGACTCGCTACAAGTGGAGCTCGAGCTCGAGCTACTCGAGTAAACGTTCGTGTCGTGCTCGAGTATTAATATACTCGGCGCGAGAGGCCCACGAGCCTAATCGAGCTTGCACTACATTACATTTTTACCCTCCATTTATAATAATACTAACATATTTACCGTACTCTTTTAAAACACTTAGAGTCGAGTCGAGCATGAAAGTATCGAGTCGAGTCAAGCTTAAGACTACCGAGTCGAGTAGTGTTAAATCTTATTTAACTTAATATTAATATAAAAATACCAATAATCAAGTCGAATCGAGTCGAGCTCGAAAGTGTCGATTCATTAATTGAGTCGAGTTCGAGCCTGAAAATACAAGCTCGATCGAGCTCGAGTCGAGTTTCGAGCTTCGAGTTTTCCAATCGAGTCGAGCTCGTGTTTAGCACTGTATCGACTTGATTACACCCCTAGCTAGAGCTACAACAATTTACGATGTAAATTTTATATCATCACTAGGGGTGTTCACTATTTGGACAAACCGAATTGTCCAATCGGACAATTTGGATTGGACTATTTGGGTCGGATAATTTGGTTTTTTGGATCGGTTTAGTTCAAAACCGAATATTTATTTTGGCTTTTGAATTGTTTTTGGTTACCAACATAGAAACCGAATAGTCAGATCCAAATTAACCGAATAGTAATATATTTTGGTAATACTTTCAAAATATGTACAAATTTATTAGGTTAATCACTCAATATTATGCATACTTATACCATTATTAACTTTATTCATCGTTTATCACAAATTTCTCAACTACATCTTACTTTTGTCTTGCAAATTATTATATTTTTTCACGAACTTAAGAAACGTGCTAATTAGTTTTGTTTTATAATCAAGTTTTTTGATTTTGTTCGAATGTTTATATTATTAATATATGAAAACATAAACCGAATAGTAAAAACCGAATAAACCAAGTAGTAATTAGGTTCGGTTCGGTTTGGTTTGATTTTTTATTTGTTCGGTTCGGTTCGGTTTCAATTTTTTCAAAATCGAAAACCGATCAGTTTCATCTATTAGGTTCGGTTTAAATCGAATGAACACCCCTACACTTTGTTTGTTTTTTTATAATTACAAGTATATACAACATTACAAAATAATAATATATTTCAGAAAAGTTATCCACGTCAAATGACACATGTGCAAAACAACAAAAAGGTCCAATCCCCCGCCCATGTGAAACCACGTGCTTTATTTGTCATTTTGTTATCCAAATTCATCTCCCCCATACTGTAAAAAAACTAAATGGAGTATAAATGTACGTACCATCAAGTTTACAATTGTGTCCTGTCCTACGTGTACCTCTTTAAACGGAAACCATTCGCAAGTTAACAATTTGTTGGCTGCCCATTGGTTATTATCTTTGATGAGTCACGTGATACTCATCCCCCATGAATATGTACATGCATCTGCACCTAGATCAATATATTATTTTATATGTTTATATATATATATTGAGGTGAGTTCTTTTAAGAATGCTAAAAAAGTAGAGAATGAGAGAGCCAATAGGATTCTTCCATTTCTCTACAAAACCCACTTCTATTTTTTACCCCTTGGTTAATTATCTCACAAACCGTAAGTCTATAAATTATAAAAATTACATATTCGGAACCAGCGCGTTTTTCTCTTCGATTAGAGATGTCATAAGATATACTTTCGACGAATTTTTTTCTTCGCTTTTTTTACCGGATTTCACAATATAATCACACGTGATTTATGATAAAAAAAAATTAAAAATTGTTCACGATAATTTATTCATGGTATTTGCTACTTAACACGTGATTATAACTTAATATTCACCCACATTAATAGTTATAAATAAAAAATTGTAATAGTTTTCATTAAAAATCACATGTGATTATTATTTGTACACTTAATCACAAGTGATTTGTTATATAATCACATATGATTTTGCATATAATCACATATGATTTTCATTTAAAAATTGATATTTGATGAGAAATTTACCGATATATGATAATTCATGTATGATTTCTACTTGATTTTTACTTAATTGTATAATTCTTAGTCAATGATTTGAAAATTCGTATTTTAGTACTCCTTAAACACATGTGATTGATAGTTTGATATTCAATCGTATGTGATTACACCTTAGTTTTTCATGTCTTAATCTCTTTACATCATCAATGATTTGAATTTAAAGTTTAATCGGAAATATAAGCGGGTGTGATTATTTTTTAATGTTAAATCACATGTGATTTCAAATTATAAGTTTCTAAAACACAAAAAAATGGAAAAAAAAAAAAAAAAAAAAAAACTTCGTCGAAAATATATCTTGTTAGATCTAGAATCGAAGAGAAAAAGACGCTGATTCCGAATATGTAATTTTTATAATTTATAGACTTACGGTTTGTGAGATATTTAGCTTTGAAAAAAAAAAGATGAAAATGGGTATTTGAAATGGAGCAATCCTATTGGTTCCTCCATTCTCCCTTTTTTTACCATTCTTTTTTGAGCTTTCCTATATATATATATATGTATGTATATATATATATATATATATATATATATATATATATATATATGTATACATATATATATATATATATGTATACATATATATATATATATATACATATATATATATATATATATGTATACATATATATATATATATATATATATATATATATATATATATATATATATACTGTAATACCCGCTAAATTAGGACTAGTAATTAGTGCCTAATCGTATGTTAATACATGTAATTAGTTCTGTGTTAGGCTAATTAATGTATCGAATTATATATATTATTGAATATATACGAAAATGCGATTGGATTTAATCGTACGCAATTTAAATCGAATGTATTTCGATTCAATTTAATACAGACGTTGGTGACCAATTTTATTAAATAACGCTTTTATGTCAAAAATATTATTATGATAATATTTCGTATTCATTCGTATCGTACAAACCGAACTTACACAATTTAAAATATTAAAACGCGCAAACTAAATAAAGAAACTTACATTTTATAACTCCAATATAAATTGATGTGTAAAATATTTAAACAAAACCTTTCGTAATAAATTGTATTTTAAAACTTATAATTAAAATGTAAATAATTGTTTCAAACGTTAAATGACGGAGAAAACGAACACCGCGCGGAACGCGGGGAGACAACTGAAAAGTGGGGATAAACCCCCACCTCCCACTTTTCTTCTTCATTTCATCTCTTTCTTCTATCTCTCTCTTATCTTTTCTCTCTAAAAAGAAAAACACCCCAAAACCATTAAAAATCGCAAAATACTACTACCAAACGCACTCGTATCATCAATATTTTTAGAGATTCACGACCACCTCGCGACGATCTACAACGCTATCTTTCCGGATTTTCATTTCGGCGAATTGTAAGTTTCCGACAAAATCCCGAAATCTCTCGAATCTTAGTATTTTTCACTTGTGGTTGTTTATATAACATATATATGTCCCTTACTAAGTATATAACACGATTTCATAGCTTAAAAACGAGTTTAAAACGGAATTTTGGCCGGAAAAACATTAACAGCCGGACTTTCTGGGCTGGTGTTCATCCATGCGACACAAGCCTTGTGTCGCATGTTGTGTCGTATTTTACCCTTTGTGTCGCACATTATGTCGTATTTTCCATGTTATGTCGTATAAAACCTACTATGTCGCACCTTGTGTCGTACCAAAGAATTTGTGTCGTAAGTTTTGCGACACAACCACTATGTCGTATTCTATGTCGTATTTTCATACGACACAATCACTATGTCGCTGTTGAATCAGCATCTCGCATCTATGCGACACAACCATTGTGTCGCATAGACATTGTGTCGCATTCCTATGCGACACAACCCTTGTGTCGCATGACAAACTTTTGTGTCGCATATTGTGTCGCAAAACACAGAAAACTCAGATTTTTACTAAGTGTTGAGACTCGAAATTTATCACTCGATTTTACCCGAATTCAGATCCCAGATGCGTTTTTCGTCAAAGCAATATAGTAGAAATAAAAATTTTCCAAGCTGACCTGGTAGCTCGACCCCCGCCAGGGGCTGCCGCCCCTTGGACCCCGCTACCAGGGGCGCTGCCCCCGGACCCCCGTACTTAGATTCCGTAACGGCTTCTAAAACACATTTTTCAAGTAAAACGCCACGAAATCAAAATAATAATAGTTGAGATTATTATTACAAATCCGTCACCAACGGGCCGTACATGTTTTCAAACACTTAACAAATCAACCAAATCGTAGTAATTTGGACATATATATAGTTGTGTAACAACTACAAGGGTGATCTTTTGAGATACCCAATCATGTTTATAACCATCGCGTGTCGTGGACACCCTCAGGTTACAAGTCTTTGGACTTCATATTCGGCTAATCAACTCAAGTTTATTAAGTTAAACTCACAAGACTCAGGTGAGTCTCATAGCCCCTCTTTTACTGTTTTACTCAGGGGTGTGATATATTGCTCAACTTTTAACATGTGAACGCAAGTACCAACTTTTCATATACTACATGAGTTTTTCGAAACTAATCATTTTAAAGTCCTCCGTCAGCATAGTTGTTAATACGTTGTAGCGTGAATATTAGTATATGGTACCATATAGGATTGACCCACCTCGTTCGGGTTAGCAAGCACTAACCGGGTAAACGAACGTACTAATATTTGGGAAGACGAATGTGGATTAGGCATTCGTGGAGGCACCTCGCCCGGAATTCTCTATAGGGGACCCGGCCCTCGAGTTAAGCTAAACTATGTGCTCATGGCTGTATACACGATGACTATCATTTAATTGCTGGATGCAATTCATTATTTAATTGCTGGATGCAATTCATTATTTAAATCTTGCGGTTCATACTATAATAACTGATTTCAAACCTGTGAGCTCACCAGCTTTATAGCTGACCTTTTAGCATATATCGCAGGTACCAAGCAGTAGGATGTTTCTGCTTCAGGACTTTAGCTCGAGTCAGCATACAGACGATTGAGATTTTCTTGCATTAGTATATTTTGTACAAGTACTTATGTACTGAAATCTCCTTTTATTTAACTCGAGCTATGTAAAGCTTCAAAATGTTGTAAACATTTCAGTTATCAATATATTTTGTTAAAACGACGCATATAGAGTCGTTTGCTGTATATCTTTGTGCCTTGTTATTGATTAGTAACACCCAAATCAAGCTTCCGCAAATCATCAAATTTGGGGGTGTTACAGATTGGTATCAGAGCCTAAGGTTATAGTGAACTAGGTTGCATTTAGTGGGCCTAGACTATGACCATTAGGCAGTATTCCTTATTAGGTATAACTGGTTCAGTGATTACATCATACGAGTTTAATTTAACATAGCCTGATCAACTATGTACAATTAAGCAAAGATGATGTAAGATCTGAAAGTAGTTATGGCTGAACGGGGTACGATAGAAGACTCTGACCTCGAGAGAACTGAGACTTAAACATGTTTATGCTAGACACTCAATAGGCTATATTATATAGGAACTATATGAATATAGGCCTCAATCTTACTAACGCTTTATCTCAGAAATGGCAAACATCCCACCCAATTCATCTCGCTCTCAATCCGGGTCGCAGAACCCAAGGGTAGCAAGGAGGAACAACATGTTGCCTCGAGCTGGCCCGTACCCCACTCACCTCACCTTGCCGGCTTTAGCTGCTAGGGTGAACCAACACGAGCAGCGATTTCGCACCATGGATGTCGTGCTGCAGGAAACGAACGAAAACTGGAGACTTACATCCCTTGAACGCATCGAACAAGTCTCCGACGACCTGGAAACCACAAACAACAACATGGATGTCCTTCGCAACCAAGTAATAGAGATAAGCGTGGAAAATGCCCTCCTGCGTCAAAGGATGGAAGAATGTGAGCAGCGTTCACATGAAGCAGAAGAGTATGCCCGTGGACTAACGCAACGACTAGCACTAGCAGAAGATAACGCCCGACAAGCTAGCAGACTTGCAAACACTGTGGACCGTCTTGTCACGATGATGGAACAAATTAATCTACGTTAAGACTAGTGTAGTCCTTGCCTTGTAATCTATCTCGTAATCTAATGACAATCTAAGCACTACTCTATAAATTAGTCGGATGTAACGATTCCCGACGCCTTTTGTAATAACTCTGTAGGACGTAACCTTTGAACTCGTATTATCTATCAAATATCCCTTGATGATTCGACTCATATTAATTGTCATTTTTCCATGTTGATGTTATGTATTACTGCTTTTATACATGTACATCTATAACAAATACAACTTCCCTACGAAATCTCACGTTTCTTCATTTCTTTTATTGAAGAATCATGCCGCCAAAGTCAAGACCATACACTGATGCTCAGCTTACATCCCTTATAACCCAGGCTGTTACTGAAGCCTTGGCTCGGAATACTCCTCAAAATTCCACCAGAAACAGCGATGCCGCTGAAACCACTACTGCTAAACCTTGTTCTTACAAGGACTTTCAAAGCTGCAAACCCTCAAGCTTCAAGGGTTCTGAAGGAGCCATCGGACTGATCAGATGGTTCGAAAAGATGGAGACTGTTTTCCGTGTCAGCAAATGCGCGGAGAACGACAAAGTAAATTTCGCCACCTGCTCCCTCGAAGATGATGCCCACTCTTGGTGGAATTCATATACCCAATCAGTGGGTGCTGACATTGCCTACCAACTAACTTGGGAGGAATTGAAAGCAAAACTCACTGCCAAATACTGCTCAATCGCCAAACTCCAAAAGCTAGACGAGGAGTTCTGGAACCTAAAGGTTCAAGGTGGTGATATCGATGGTTATACCACCAGATTCCAACAACTTGCCGCCCTCCGCCCAGCTATGGTGAGCACTGAACCTGATAAAATCAGGAAGTACATCCTTGGCCTTCCTGAGCCTGTTCGGGGACATGTTGCCTCTTCCAACCAAACCACCATTGACGGTGCAATCCTACTGGTCCAAGACCTGATGTCCATGAGCCAAGATTCTGAACCACCCACTTCATCCTCCCAAAACAACAAACGAAAGTGGTCTGACTACCACAACAACCACTCCAACCAACAAAACAAGAAACCCGACACCATCAAAGCCTACAACACCACCACAGACATCACACGGGGCTACACTGGGAACAAACCCTATTGTTCCAACTGCAGCCGTCACCATGAAGGCTCCTGTGGTCCCTTTTGCAACAATTGCAAGAGGTACGGCCATCTCACCAAAGACTGCAATTCCCCTGCCAACAACAATTCCAACAACAACACCAGACCACCCAAAGTCTGCTTTGAGTGTGGGAAACCCGGGCACTTCAGGGACACGTGCCCAAAACTGAAAAATAACAACAACAACAACAACCGCAACAGCAACAACAATAACACCCGAAGCAGAGCCTTCGTCATCAAATCCGGGGACGCCCGCCAAGACCCGAATGTGGTCTCGGGTATGTTTCTCCTCAACAACTTACATGCTTCTGTTCTATTTGATACTGGTGCTGATAGAAGCTTTATCTCTGATGACTTTTGCCCACTACTTGACATCAATCCTGTTGCCTTAGATGTTAAGTACACTGTAGAGCTAGCAAATGGAGAACTTATAGAAACCAATAGTGTGATACCTAATTGCACTTTAAACCTTGCTGACGAAACCTTTTCAATCGATCTTGTACCCGTTGAAATCGGAAGTTTCGACGTTATCATTGGAATGGACTGGTTGTCCAAGCACCGAGCCGAAATCATTTGTTACGATAAGATCGTCCGCATTCCACTCGCTGCCGGTGGAACCTTGATCATACAGGGGGAGACCGGTGGGACGGGACTCAATATCATCTCTTGCTTAAAAACCTGAAAATTCCTGAGAAAGGGTTACCCTGCAATACTCGCACACATCACAGAGAAGAAGTCGGAGGAGAAGCGACTTGAGGATGTGCCAATTGTTAGAGACTTTCCCGAAGTCTTTCCGGAAGAACTACCTGGTTTACCTCCACCTAGACAGGTTGAGTTCTCAATTGATCTCGTGCCGGGTGCCGCACCGGTGGCCCGCGCACCGTACCGTTTAGCCCCATCCGAACTTCAGGAGTTGTCTGCCCAGTTACAGGAACTTCTGGATAGAGGATTCATTAGACCGAGTTCTTCACCTTGGGGAGCTCCGGTCTTATTCGTTAAAAAGAAGGACGGTTCATTTCGAATGTGCATCGACTACCGAGAGTTGAACAAATTGACCGTCAAGAACCGTTATCCACTTCCTCGCATTGATGATCTATTCGACCAACTTCAGGGTTCAAGTTTCTACTCAAAAATTGACCTGCGATCAGGTTATCATCAGTTACGGGTTCGCGACACCGATATTCCAAAAACTGCTTTCAGAACTCGTTACGGGCACTACGAATTCCAAGTGATGCCCTTTGGTCTAACCAACGCACCGGCTGTATTCATGGACCTTATGAATCGGGTGTGCAAACCTTACCTCGACAAGTTTGTCATTGTCTTTATTGATGACATACTCATTTACTCGCGCAACGAGCAAGAACATGCGCAACACCTCAAAACCATCCTTGAACTACTTAGACACGAGGAGCTTTATGCCAAATTCTCTAAGTGTGAGTTATGGATACAAACAGTTCAATTCCTTGGTCACGTGATCGACAGTCAGGGAATTCACATTGACCCATCAAAAATCGAGGCTATCAAAAACTGGCAAGCACCCACCTCTGCAACTGAAGTACGACAATTCTTGGGTCTTGCTGGGTACTATCGGCGATTTATCGAAAACTTCTCTAAAATAGCTCAACCACTCACGGTACTGACTCAGAAGGACAAAAGGTTCGATTGGACCGATAAACAAGAGTCAGCATTCCAACTTCTGAAACAAAAGCTTTGCAGTGCTCCAATTCTATCCTTACCCGAAGGCACCGATGACTTCGTGGTATACTGCGATGCTTCTCACCAAGGTCTCGGTTGCGTGCTGATGCAACGAGACAAAGTCATTGCCTATGCCTCACGACAGCTGAAAATTCACGAAAAGAACTAAACCACTCATGATCTCGAACTGGGAGCTGTCGTTTTTGCTCTCAAAATATGGAGACATTATCTCTATGGCACTAAGTGCACAATCTTTACCGATCACAAAAGTCTCCAACATATATTCGATCAGAAGGATCTCAATATGAGGCAACGTCGATGGGTCGAGTTGCTTACCGATTATGATTGCGAGATCAAGTACCATCCAGGGAAGGCTAATGTTGTGGCCGATGCCCTCAGTCGAAAGGAACGACCAAAACCACTTCGAGTCCGAGCCCTCAGTATGACCATTCACAACGATCTTACCGTTCAGATTCATACCGCTCAGATCGAAGCCCTGAAACCTGAAAACATCAAAAATGAAGCCTTACGGGGTATTGACAAACAATTTGAAATCAAATCTAACGGGATTATGTATTTCTCAAACCGAATCTGGTTGCCTAATTTCGGGAACCTACGAGACTTGGTGATGGATGAAGCTCACAAGTCTAAATATTCTATCCATCCGGGATCCGATAAGATGTACCACGGAATCAAAGAATTTTATTGGTGGCCAAACATGAAAGCCGAAATCGCCACTTATGTCAGCAAGTGCCTTACTTGCTCAAAAGTCAAAACCGAACATCAGAAACCGCCTGGTTTACTCCAACAACCTGAAATCCCTGAATGGAAATGGGAACAAATTGCCATGGATTTCATAACCAAACTACCCAAGTCGTCGAGCAGTTGCTGTAACACCCTCCCCCAAAGCCCATCCGCAGATGCAAGCCCAGGAAGGAATGTTAATATAAGCCATTGGGCCAGGTCTGCAGCCCAATGCACCCCAACCTATCTCCTGAACATCTCAGGTAGGTTGTTGGATTCGAACATGAATCCCTTTAATACTAAGTCTTACCACTTAGTATCACCAATTGAGCTGCAGCTCAATTGGTGATACTAAGTGGTAAGACTTAGTATTAAAGGGGTCTCAGGTTCGAGACTCAACAACCTACCTATTGGTGAAATCCATAGGTGATGTGGTTGGGGTGCATTGGGCTGCAGACCTGGCCCAATGGGCTTATATTAACATTGCTCCTCAGGCCTGCATCTGCGGATGGGCTCAGGGGGAGGGTGTTACATAAAAAGTGCACTTTTTTGTAACATCCTCCCCCTGAGCCCACTGGGCTCACGCGGTCCACAGCTGGGCCTGAGGAGCAATGTCAGGTCTGCAGCCCAATACACCCCAACCACATCACATGAGGAATTCACCTCCCAGGTAGGTTGTTGGATTCGAACTTGAATCCCTTTAATACTAAGTCTTACCACTTAGTATCACCAATTGAGCTGCAGCTCAATTGGTGATATCAAGTGGTAAGACTTGATATTAAAGGGGAGGTCTCATGTTCGAGTCTCTCAACAACCTGGGTATTAGTGGAATACTATACCAGATGGGTTGGGGTGCATTGGGCTGCAGACCTGGCCCAATGGCTTATATTAACATTCCTTCCTGGGCCTGAGGGCGATGGGGGAGGGTGTTACAGTTGCGATACCATTTGGGTGATCGTCGATCGTCTCACCAAATCTGCTCACTTCCTGGCAATCAAGGAAAACGATAAAATGGAGCGCCTTGCACAAATCTACATTAAAGAAATCGTTTCTCATCACGGTGTTCCAATCTCGATCATCTCTGACAGAGATGCCCGCTTCACTTCTCACTTTTGGCAATCACTTCAAAAAGCATTGGGTACTCGTCTCGATATGAGCACCGCGTACCATCCTCAAACCGATGGCCAAAGTGAACGAACCATTCAGACACTGGAAGATATGCTACGCGCCTGCGTAGTTGATTTCGGTACAAACTGGGAAAGACATCTACCGTTGTGCGAATTCTCGTACAATAACAGCTATCACGCCAGCATTAAGGCTGCACCTTTTGAGGCACTGTACGATCGTAAGTGCCGATCACCGATCTGTTGGACTGAAGTGGGAGACAGTCAACTCACTGGTCCTGAACTCATACACGCCACCACTGAGAAAATTGTGGAAATCCAAAACCGACTCAAAGCCGCACGTGATCGTCAGAAAAGTTACGCTGACGTGAGACGCAAACCACTCGAGTTCCAAGTTGGGGATCGAGTACTCTTAAAAGTATCGCCTTGGAAAGGCGTCATCCGTTTTGGTAAACGTGGGAAGTTAAACCCCAGGTACATCGGGCCTTTTGAGATCCTCGAACGGATTGGCCCCGTAGCTTATCGATTGCAGCTGCCATCCGAACTCAGCAGCGTGCACCCCACTTTTCATATTTCAAATCTGAAGAAGTGTCTGTCTGATGAGACACTTATCATTCCACTCGATGAAATTCGAGTCGACGACAAACTTCATTTCGTTGAGGAACCCGCTGAAATCATGGACCGTGAGGTCAAACAATTAAAACAAAGTCGTATTCCCATCGTCAAGGTCAGATGGAATTCGCGGCGTGGTCCGGAATTCACCTGGGAACGGGAAGACCAAATGCGACTCAAATATCCTCAACTCTTCACTGATTCTACATCAAACGCGACCTCAAGCTAAATTTCGGGACGAAATTCTTCTAACAGGGGGAGAATGTAACACCCGCTAAATTAGGACTAGTAATTAGTGCCTAATCGTATGTTAATACATGTAATTAGTTCTGTGTTAGGCTAATTAATGTATCAAATTATATATATTATTGAATATATACGAAAATGCGATTGGATTTAATCGTACGCAATTTAAATCGAATGTATTTCGATTCAATTTAATACAGACGTTGGTGACCAATTTTATTAAATAACGCTTTTATGTCAAAAATATTATTATGATAATATTTCGTATTCATTCGTATCGTACAAACCGAACTTACACAATTTAAAATATTAAAACGCGCAAACTAAATAAAGAAACTTACATTTTATAACTCCAATATAAATTGATGTGTAAAATATTTAAACAAAACCTTTCGTAATAAATTGTATTTTAAAACTTATAATTAAAATGTAAATAATTGTTTCAAACGTTAAATGACGGAGAAAACGAACACCGCGCGGAACGCGGGGAGAAAACTGAAAAGTGGGGATAAACCCCCACCTCCCACTTTTCTTCTTCATTTCATCTCTTTCTTCTATCTCTCTCTTATCTTTTCTCTCTAAAAAGAAAAACACCCCAAAACCATTAAAAATCGCAAAATACTACTACCAAACGCACTCGTATCATCAATATTTTTAGAGATTCACGACCACCTCGCGACGATCTACAACGCTATCTTTCCGGATTTTCATTTCGGCGAATTGTAAGTTTCCGACAAAATCCCGAAATCTCTCGAATCTTAGTATTTTTCACTTGTGGTTGTTTATATAACATATATATGTCCCTTACTAAGTATATAACACGATTTCATAGCTTAAAAACGAGTTTAAAACGGAATTTTGGCCGGAAAAACATTAACAGCCGGACTTTCTGGGCTGGTGTTCATCCATGCGACACAAGCCTTGTGTCGCATGTTGTGTCGTATTTTACCCTTTGTATCGCACATTATGTCGTATTTTCCATGTTATGTCGTATAAAACCTACTATGTCGCACCTTGTGTCGTACCATAGAATTTGTGTCGTAAGTTTTGCGACACAACCACTATGTCGTATTCTATGTCGTATTTTCATACGACACAATCACTATGTCGCTGTTGAATCAGCATCTCGCATCTATGCGACACAACCATTGTGTCGCATAGACATTGTGTCGCATTCCTATGCGACACAACCCTTGTGTCGCATGACAAACTTTTGTGTCGCATATTGTGTCGCAAAACACAGAAAACTCAGATTTTTACTAAGTGTTGAGACTCGAAATTTATCACTCGATTTTACCCGAATTCAGATCCCAGATGCGTTTTTCGTCAAAGCAATATAGTAGAAATAAAAATTTTCCAAGCTGACCTGGCAGCTCGACCCCCGCCAGGGGCTGCCGCCCCTTGGACCCCGCTACCAGGGGCGCTGCCCCCGGACCCCCGTACTTAGATTCCGTAACGGCTTCTAAAACACATTTTTCAAGTAAAACGCCACGAAATCAAAATAATAATAGTTGAGATTATTATTACAAATCCGTCACCAACGGGCCGTACATGTTTTCAAACACTTAACAAATCAACCAAATCGTAGTAATTTGGACATATATATAGTTGTGTAACAACTACAAGGGTGATCTTTTGAGATACCCAATCATGTTTATAACCATCGCGTGTCGTGGACACCCTCAGGTTACAAGTCTTTGGACTTCATATTCGGCTAATCAACTCAAGTTTATTAAGTTAAACTCACAAGACTCAGGTGAGTCTCATAGCCCCTCTTTTACTGTTTTACTCAGGGGTGTGATATATTGCTCAACTTTTAACATGTGAACGCAAGTACCAACTTTTCATATACTACATGAGTTTTTCGAAACTAATCATTTTAAAGTCCTCCGTCAGCATAGTTGTTAATACGTTGTAGCGTGAATATTAGTATATGGTACCATATAGGATTGACCCACCTCGTTCGGGTTAGCAAGCACTAACCGGGTAAACGAACGTACTAATATTTGGGAAGACGAATGTGGATTAGGCATTCGTGGAGGCACCTCGCCCGGAATTCTCTATAGGGGACCCGGCCCTCGAGTTAAGCTAAACTATGTGCTCATGGCTGTATACACGATGACTATCATTTAATTGCTGGATGCAATTCATTATTTAATTGCTGGATGCAATTCATTATTTAAATCTTGCGGTTCATACTATAATAACTGATTTCAAACCTGTGAGCTCACCAGCTTTATAGCTGACCTTTTAGCATATATCGCAGGTACCAAGCAGTAGGATGTTTCTGCTTCAGGACTTTAGCTCGAGTCAGCATACAGACGATTGAGATTTTCTTGCATTAGTATATTTTGTACAAGTACTTATGTACTGAAATCTCCTTTTATTTAACTCGAGCTATGTAAAGCTTCAAAATGTTGTAAACATTTCAGTTATCAATATATTTTGTTAAAACGACGCATATAGAGTCGTTTGCTGTATATCTTTGTGCCTTGTTATTGATTAGTAACACCCAAATCAAGCTTCCGCAAATCATCAAATTTGGGGGTGTTACATATACATATATATATATATATATATATATATATATATATATATATATATATATATATATATATATACATATATATATATATATATATATATACATATATATATATATATATATATATCTATTCATATATATAAAACAAAGATTTTTTTTGCTTATGTGACAACATATTAACCTTCCTAAATGATGTGGCATTATAATAAAATTTTCACCATTTTACAAATTTTTTTAGATATGCCAACTCATCTATTACTTTATTTAACCTCAATTTTCCCTTATTTAACCTTACTAAATCATATTTTGTCAAATTTATACCATTTTTTTTATTTTCATTTTAATGTCTATTTATTTTTTTATTTTGTGATTTCCTGTATACGTTACTAATGAGTTTTATTAATAAATTTCCAACTTTCAATGATATTAATGCAATTGAAAACATAAAAAATATATGATTAATTATATTTTTCAAATGCACGGGGTAACAAATGTATTAAAACTCAATATAATTTTCCAACTAAAGGTTGTTACTTTTGTCAATCACACGGTGATAAGATCAGTACTATCATGAGAAATGAATAGAGACTCAAATTTCAACCACTCTTGGAGAAAGAAGGAAACTACATCATACATCATGTATCAATTGCTAAGAATAAATCAAGTTCATCCATTATAGTTTGACTTATGTTACGAATCATTTTCATTTTTATGTTCAATGGTAATTACCTATGCCACATCTACTTATTACCTAAAATAACTAATACTAACAATTTAGAAAAAAAAATACACATGCCACATCAATTGTTACCTTAATTATCTTTATAAAATATATATTTTTAGATACTTATATAAAATTTACTCATTAAATTAATAAAAATAAATATTGAAAAAATGTATGCCTACAAATTATACACATCGTATGTATGTATTCTTAAACTTATACGTGATGTGAATAATTAACTATAAATTAGAAATTCAAATTTTTTTTATCTTAATTATTATAACGTCTAAATTTGTTCATTTTAGTTCAAGATATTCAAATCAAATTTTAATTGTAATTGTAATGAAATTGAAGTCAGCAACTCCACAACCAATGTCTTTTACAAATAAGGTTTTTTCAACATTTGTAGTTTTCAAATTTTCATACTTTGACTTATACTATTTAATTATTACTTTGTTTAAAACTTAAAAATTCGTTGTTATTTTCCTATATAGTTTGATTTATGTTATTACTTATTTCATTTTCAATTATAATTGTACATTATAAGTTAACATTACTAATTCATTAGGCTACTTACAAATAATCATATAATTATAGTTTTAAAGGATACTAATTCATTATGCTACTTACAAATAATCATATGATTGTATTTTTTTAAAACGATCGTGCATCGCACGGGCTTAAATCCTGATTTATATATAAAACACGGTTGTTAAACTAAATTTTACATATGCCACATCACTTATTTCCTTAAATAACAATATGTTAACAATTGACAACTTTTTTACACATGTCACATGGATTGATTGTTACTTTGAATAATGTTATAAAATAAATAAAAAATAATGAATTTAAATGCTTATATAAAATTAGTTCATTAATTAATAATAAATCTCAAAAGTATATGCATATACATGTAATATAGTATACAAATCGTATGTATGGATTCTTGATTTTATATGTGATGTCACTATTAAGTGCAAATTACGAATTAAAGTTTTTAATTATAATTATACTACCTAAATTTGTACGTGTTCAACGATATTAGAATCATATTTTAACTGCGATTGTAAAAATAATGTTAATTTATTATCAAACATAAACAATAAATAAATATATAATTAGAAAGATTGTCGCATATTTTTATGTATATATCTTAGGAGATTTGACAAATAACCTCATGAAATATATATTTTGTCATTTAGTTTTAAATTTTAAATTCATACATATGTTTATTGCATCTTCATTTTAATGTCTCTTTATGTTGGTTATTGTACGTCAAAGTCTAAGCTTTTATTATTTGATATATACTCTTTATTAGCACTTCGAAATTTGTTGCTTATTTTAAAGTTTGCTTATCTTATGAATCATATTCATTTTTAATAATAATTGCACAATTAAGTTGACAACATTATATTTACAAATTATACTATGTATTTTTAAAACGGCCGTGCATCGCACGGGCTCCATACCTAGTATATATATATATATATATATATATATATATATATATATATATATATATATATATATATATATATATATATATATACATAGATATATATATGTATCTATGTATATATATATATATATATGTATATACTAAGCGAGTATTGATAATTGCTTCATAATTTACCACGTAGGCAATAATGACACGTGGCAAACTCTTAAAATTTTTAATTAAATAAATAATTAAGTTTTAGTATAAGTTTGGATATACTCTATAATAATAAATATACAAATAATTAAGTGTTGTGAAGTTAATCAAATTAGCTTTATTTATAAAATAAAATATATATAATATATGAAAATTGGGTGTCATTATTGCCATCCGTTGGACAAACTACCAAGCCAACAATTCCACTTTGGTTACAATTGTAATTGCAAGTTCCGTAGTTGTTTAATTCGTAAAATCAAATTATACGTGAATGCAAACAATTTAACAAGATTAAATTGACTTAAAACAATAATAGAAGAGCCAAGGAAATAAAAAATTGTTAATTCAATTATATTAATTTTACACACATATGGGAAGGATAAGAGAAGTAAAATCTAGAAGCTACAATTTATTACACTAGGACACACCTTCCCAATCTAAATGGTTAGCCTCTTTTTTTTTAGAATTTTGAATCTACGATACAGATTGTAAATTGTTGATCGTTTATTTCCTTTCTACATCTCAATATATATAGATTGCATTCCATTGGCTTTTTTTTTATCATTTGCGATTTTCTTTCCTACTTCATGTGGTACGTATCTAACCCATACGTGTTTCACTACATTGTTATTATTATAGTATGTAATCGTTCTAAACCATATTAAGAATCTTTATATTTATTTTTAATTAGGAGTGTTTATTGACATTGTTGTTATGGTTCAACTATTATTTTTGTTGTTATTAATTTTATTGTACTACAATTATTATGTAATCACAACATACTTATAATTAATCTATTATATTGTCGTGCATCGCACGGGATATATATATATACACACTAAGCGAGTAGTAAATATCATATATCCCCACCTTAAACACTATAAATATCATATATACCCACATTTCCAATTTAATTATAATTACATGATTTAAAAACACTAATAATTATCAATTAACCCTTTAATTACCATTATACCCTTATCATTTTATCTCCTTCCCTTTCAGTTGAAATTTTCAAATCTTCAACAAACAAAATGAAAACCGTTCATCACATGCTATTTTAAATCTCCCTTTTTTACACTATTTTTTTAAGAACATAAAATTAAATACGAAGTAACCAGAAAGACCAGTCAGAAAGATCCATCTTTAATTAATACATATCAATAGATATATGATACCAGCGTGATATTTGAACTCGAGATATATACAGAGGAAGGCACGAAGCCCACTATCTGACTAGCAATAGACCACCATATATTAAAGTAGCTTTGTTCTTTCATTTATAGAATGCAAAAATCTTGAAAAATTATACTGTAAATTATCACCAACAAATATTTGAAGGACAAAAATAATATAAAAACATACTGATGACCGATTCTCAGTTTATTTGTTGTTGAAGATTTGAAAATTTCAAGTGAAAGGAAAGGAGATAAAATGATAAGGGTATAATGGTAATTAAAGGGTTAATTGATAATTATTAGTGTTTTTAAATTATGTAATTATAATTAAATTGGAAATGTGGGTATATATGATATTTTTGAATCAAAGTCGGTATATATGATATTTATAGTGTTTAAGGTGGGGATATATGTAATTATCCCTTTATGTATTTGCATATACGTTTATCATTATTATTATTTGTTGCAAAATAGGATATATCTTATATGTTATTAAGCAATTCAATTATGTTGATAAATTAACATTGCATATATAAAAGTTGTGTATTTGATTGCCGTGTATCGCATACGGATATATACTAAAGGAGTATAAAAAGTTACTTCACAATTTGTCACGTATATAAAGATGACACGTGTCAATTTTTAATTATTTTTGCTTAATTAATTAAATTATTTATTTTATCAAAAGATTTAATAGTTATAAGACCTAGGAATATAATTGTAATGTATGTCAAATTAATAAAAAAAAAATACTAATATACTTTAAAAACTGGTTACCTTTTTTTCCCTAATAAAAAAATTAATCATATTCGATAATGAATCATCAATAATTGTATAATACAATTACCGTGCATCGCACGGGTATATATCTAGTATATATATATATATATATATATATATATATATATATATATATATATATATATATATATATATATATATATATACATATATATATTATAAAATGAAAGAAGAAGGATAGTAGTAGAGAGGAAGAGAGAATTGCTATTGAATGATTAGGAACAAATGATTACACATGCTAAGTATATATAGGGTAAATAAGACTAAACCCTAATTAACTAGAAGTTGATGGTGGGCTATCCACAAGCCCATGGATTAAGCCTATGGGTTTCACAACACTCCCCCTTGGATAGTCACCGTTTATAATACGCTATAGATTGCCTCGTTAAAAACCTGTTCAAGAAAACCCAATGGGATAAAAACTTGATGAAGGGAAAAAGAGTGCAGTACGTATAATACTGTGACACCCGGTCAAAATAACCCAAAATTGGGTCCAAATTTAAACTTTAAATAATCGTACTCGGTATGAATTAAAACCAAAGTAATCGGATAATATATATTTAAATGTATAACACGAAATGATTATTTAATAATCGCAACACGAATTAATCTAAAAGTACTCAGAAAACATAGAAATAAAAGTTGCTCCAAAACATCTCCAAATAGAATATTATTGTTAAGAAAAATATTACTTTACCCAAAAAATAAATAAAAACCTTTTTGGATAATAAAAACTATCCGTACATTCAAAGTGAAACTAAGTTATATTTTTATAAATTAACCAAAGTATTTTTATCAAATGTTACAATTATAATTTTATACGATTTTATATTATTGAAATTTATCATTTGAAAACTTTTTACTAATTAGTGATTGGGTAAATAAACACGGGTCAAAGTACCACGAAACGGATCGGAGCTCGGGCCAACCACCTCCAATAATTGGATAGGCCGACCCATTTTCTTCTCATTTCTATCTATCTCTCGGCTCTATCTCTCCCTCTCTTTTCTCTTTTGATTCACCAAAAACAACAACAAACAACACCAACACCATCATCAAATCATCATCATCATCATCATCCTCATAATCATCATCTTGGATCATCATCATCTTCATCAAAGTTCATCATCATCATCCTCACGATCTCGAATTCAAATTGTAAGAATCCTCACTTATTTTCTTCAATTATTATGTGTAATATACTTATATTAACATGTAAAAACGTTATCTAGGTGTAAAAATTGATTAGAGTTAGGATAGAATTGATTTGGTGATGATTTGGTGCGTCCAGACCCTGAAACGAACCAGGTTCTGGCAGATCTAGCTTAAGATCCGGCGGATCCTTTTTAAAATAATAGGTTCCGGCGTCACCAGTTTTTGGATCCGGCGTATCTAGGCCAGGATCCGGTGGATCTCCTACAAAACAGGAAACCATATTTTGTAGTTTTGTAGTGCTCTGAGTCGCGGTCGTTTGGGCAGGTGGATCGTCTAAATCAGAGTTCGTATGAGGGAGATATGGCCAAAACGGTGCAGCCTCGCCAAATTTGTTTAACTACGAACTTTTACACATATATTCATGCGAGCAACAAACGTAACTTTTGAAACGTAAATATATGAGTTATATTTATACAAACAAACATACCTTATGTTTTTGAACATTATATATATATATATATATATATATATATATATAGACGAAGAACATTTTTACGAAAACAAAGCAAAATATGTTTTTGAAATATAATCTCGTGTCGCCACTAACGGGTCGTATATTTTTATGAACATTGAACGGAAATACAAACTTAAACACTCGGATATCATTTGATCGGATAAACATTTATATAGAAAATATATTAGATAATCAAATGCTCATTAGAATATCGCGTGTTTAGGACACTAGGAGACTTCGGACTGTACATTCCTCGCCGGATATTTACATTGCTCGGATAGACTCAGGTGAGTCTCACGGCCCCATTTTCAATGTTTACATGTTTTAATAATTGGGGGAGATGCAACACAAATTGTTTTCGTGATCACTGTTATTCGGTTAGTTAATTTAGTATTAACTCAAGTTATCTGCATTGTTATTTAATTCGGTTAATCACATTGGTTACATTGTTCGGTTATCATTGTCAGTCATGATTTTCATTGTACGGTATATGCACGAGTGTTTTAATTCGGTAAAAGTCCTCAACAGTGTATGATTCATTATCTTAATAAGGGGCGATTACTAAAGGATAGTACTATCATGGGAGTGACGTCCCCGTCCGGGTTGCTAGCTACAACCAAGTTAAAAACGGGCACTTTAGTAATTGTTACGGGTGTATCACCAAGACGGGAGGCAAAGATCGGGTTAGGCCTTGAATCATAGCTCAGTGCAATATCAGTGTCGGCCAATCATTGTTCGGTAACCTTAATGGTTAACTCATTGTTTGGGAACCTAATTGGTTCATCATTGTTCGGTTATATTACTTATCATTGTTCGGTTCATATTGTTTAATTATCGTCGGATAATCATGTTGATCACATCAATGTTTATTTGAAACCTGTGAGATTCACCGGCTTTATAGCTGACCTTTTTAGTGTTGCATTCTCAGGTACACAGCAACAGTAGGGATGCTCAGTAAGGATGGCCCACAGGATATGCTAGTTAGTATGAGTCGCATGCTTGCAAACAGAACGAAGATTTTCTTGCATTATATTTTGTTAATCGTTATGTATTAAAAATCATTTTCGCGAACTCATTTAACGATGTATTATTATGACTTAAAACCTTGTATTACTTTTGTAATGTAAAGTATTTTCGAAATGTCTCATTTAGAGTCGTTTGCTTGTACTTTGGTGCTTTGATTATTGATTAGTCACACCCAAATCGTCGCTTCCGCAAGCCATGAAATTGGGGGTTTGACAGATTAGTATCAGAGCCTAAGGTTATAGTGAACTAGGTTGCATGTAGTGGGCCTAGACTATGACCGTTAGGCAGTATTCCTTATTAGGTATGACTGGTTCAGGGATTACATCATACAAATTTAATTTAACATAGCGTAGCTAACTATGTACAATTAAATAAAGATGATGTGAGATCTAAAAGGGGTTATATTGAAAAGGAATGCATTAGTAGATTCTGATCACGAGAGAACCGGGACTCATGATTGTTTTGTGCTAGACACAACTAGGTGGATATATGTACGTATATATGGTAAATACATATATGATTAGGCTATTATATATATTGAAGATATATTAAAAAGCCTCATTTATTGGGTACTATACATGATATGTATATCAATTGGTTTCAGATGTTCGGTAATATACTCGGTATATGTATATATATGGTATATGTACATATAGGTCTCGGATACACTTCAACATATTCGGTCACAATGTACGGTTATTTAACTGGAATAAAGGATCGGTTATCACTTTGGTGATCTTGTCGGTTATTACATCTGTGAACTTGTTCGGTTAACACTTAGGTAATCTAATTCGGCTAACACTTTGGAGATATAATTCAGTATTATGATCGGTATATATATAATATATAAAACTCGGGTATTTGGAAATATACTTGGTATACATGTTAATAGGCCACGGACACAGGATATACTATAGGTTATCGTATATATAATTGTAGGCCTCGGATACTCGAAAACACTCTCACTGTTCGGATGTTGATTTAGGTTTCGTGTCTACCCAGTTTAGACCACTATTAGAAACTAAATCGCTTAAGGTAACCAGATACACTAAAGGACTTACCGGTTGTAAGTGGATTGAATCAGGAAAATAGTACCGGTATGCACCCTAGCTTTAGAGGGTCATCTTTTCAATGTAGACTTACCCCGGTAGAGTTAGGAAAATTTCGACATAGTATTCGGTACACTGGTTATTGAAAAAAAAAATCCTATTATTTCTATCAAGTTCATTTGAACGGTAATGGCAAACCCTACGACGGATAACTCTGCGTCGAATGACGAACCAATTTTGAAAATATCCCTCCGGATGTGATAGCTTCCGGCATTTTTGTAAATTTTGATTCTTGAAATCTTTGGATACATATGTTTAATAATTTTCAACTTCGATTCCATCTATGGTTAAACTTCGATTTTAGAAATGGCATACTTTGATTTGGCATATGTGCCAACTTTGAAAACTCTGACAACTTTAAAAATTCTGACAAACTTTGAAAACTTAGGGATTTAAACTATGATTTTTACTATGGTTTTAACAGTGATTCTTACTATGATTTCAACCACGAATTCTACTATAGTTTCGACTATCATTGAAAATCTGTATACTCTGTTTTGGCATTTGTACAAGCTTTGGAAATATGTGATTCATACTACGTATTTGAACTAAGATTTGAACTATGATTAGAACTACGATTTTTACCTACGATTTCAACTACAACCTCAACTACAGTCTTTACAATGTTTTCAACTATGATTTGTAACTATGTTTTATAAACTACTTGTCTCTCTTTTATGAACTATTTGGAACTGTTTTATGAACTACGTTAGATAGTACATGAGTTTTAAATCGGGCGTAATAACCATTTTATTCCTCGACGTTAAAAATATAACTAGATTAGCAAATGGTGGCTAGTCGAATCCAGTAGTGTAATACGTAATTACACTTTAGAATTTAACGGTGAGGCTTTCTGTTGAGATCGGTAATTCGGATATTATAGGTAATATACATGGGCAAATAAGCCATCTTGTCGGAATCATTCATTCGGAGGAAAACTAATTGTTTTCCTAATCATGGATAAACCACTGATAGTGTAAGCTATAGCATTCGGTTAGCTAATACGGTATATAATTCGGTATACATGATTATGTATATAAACCGGTTAAGATGTAAGTTCGGTACTCACTTCGGTGATCCGGTTCGGTGATATTATTCGGTTTAGATATTCGAAACCTATACATGTTAACATAGAGCGGTTATACATCTTGTACGGTATCGATATCTTTTATATGTTCCCTAGATTCTAACTGCACGTTAGGATTAGAGAAAAACGACAAAGAAGATTCTATAGTTTCTATTGGGGACGAGGTTTAGCTTACATACGAATAGGAATAACATATCCTACCCTGTTTTATACCGGAAAACATACCGGTTAACGTTATACAATGGGTAACATCCCATATAGAATTAATGTATGCTAAATCACTATGTTTTCATATGAGACTGATAGGGTCTAGGTTATGCATCTGGTATGGTAGGAGACAGTAAGATTTACAAAGTTTGGTGAACTATAAGTTCAATTCATTGTTAACCTCAGCAACATAGACCAACCCTGTCGTGAAGACAATGGTCGTGTGAATATCGGAAATCTTACTATCAAACCTCCTAAATGATCGGTAGAGTTTAGTTCGGAATAATAGATCGGTAGTTACTCTAAACTCTAAGAACACAGAAGGACTCACTGAATTCGGTGGATTAGTCATCCAAAACAAAGTAGCACTAGCTAATACGGGACGACCTGGTCAAGTAGACATAACGGTGGGGTAGAATTCGGACCTCTCCATTTCTTAAGTAATCGGTAGGTCAAAGCCTAACAAGGGGAGAGGACATGGATAAATCGGATGTCTTAGTATTAGACCTATCACATAGTTGGCCTTAGTAACACGCGGACATAGGACTCAATTGAATTTCGGGATGAAATTCTCCTAACAAGGGGAGAATGTGACACCCGGTCAAAATAACCCAAAATTGGGTCCAAATTTAAACTTTAAATAATCGTACTCGGTATGAATTAAAACCAAAGTAATCGGATAATATATATTTATATGTATAACATGAAATGATTATTTAATAATCGCAACACGAATTAATCTAAAAGTACTCAGAAAACATCTCCAAATAGAATATTATTGTTAAGAAAAATATTACTTTACCCAGAAAATAAATAAAAACCTTTTTGGATAATAAAAACTATCCGTACATTCAAAGTGAAACTAAGTTATATTTTTATAAATTAACCAAAGTATTTTTATCAAATGTTACAATTATAAATTTATACGATTTTATATTATTGAAATTTATCATTTGAAAACGTTTTACTAATTAGTGATCGGGTAAATAAACACGGGTCAAAGTACCACGAAACAGATCGGAGCTCGGGCCAACCACCTCCAATAATTGGAGAGGCCGACCCATTTTCTTCTCATTTCTATCTATCTCTCGGCTCTATCTCTCCCTCTCTTTTCTCTTTTGATTCACCAAAAACAACAACAAACAACATCAACACCATCATCAAATCATCATCATCATCCTCATAATCATCATCTTGGATCATCATCATCTTCATCAAAGTTCATCATCATCATCCTCACGATCTCGAATTCAAATTGTAAGAATCCTCACTTATTTTCTTCAATTATTATGTGTAATATACTTATATTAACATGTAAAAACGTTATCTAGGTGTAAAAATTGATTAGAGTTAGGATATAATTGATTTGGTGATGATTTGGTGCGTCCAGACCCTGAAACGAACCAGGTTCTGGCGGATCTAGCTTAAGATCCGGCGGATCCTTTTTAAAATAATAGGTTCCGGCGGCACCAGTTTTTGGGTCCGGCGGATCTAGGCCAGGATCCGGCGGATCTCGTACAAAACAGGAAACCATATTTTGTAGTTTTGTAGTGCTCTGAGTCGCGGTCGTTTGGGCAGGTGGATCGTCTAAATCCGAGTTCGTATGAGGGAGATATGGCCAAAACGGTGCAGCCTCGCCAAATTTGTTTAAGTACGAACTTTTACACATATATTCATGCGAGCAACAAACGTAACTTTTGAAACGTAAATATATGAGTTATATTTATACAAACAAACATACCTTATGTTTTAGAACATTATATATATATATATATATATATATATATATATATATATATATATATATATATATATATA
Source organism: Helichrysum umbraculigerum (assembly GCA_949592205.1). Classification (NCBI taxonomy): domain Eukaryota; kingdom Viridiplantae; phylum Streptophyta; class Magnoliopsida; order Asterales; family Asteraceae; genus Helichrysum; species Helichrysum umbraculigerum. Next base: position 28,889,239 of record CATIUR010000007.1, on the reverse strand, counting down.
TACACGAAGAATATTTTTACGAAAACAAAGCAAAATATGTTTTTGAAATATAATCTCGTGTCGCCACTAACGGGTCGTATATTTTTACGAACATTGAACGGAAATACAAATTTAAACACTCGGATATCATTTGATCGGATAAACATTTATATAGAAAATATATTAGATAATCAAATGCTCATTAGAATATCGCGTGTTTAGGACACTAGGAGACTTCAGACTGTACATTCCTCGCCGGATATTTACATTGCTCGGAAAGACTCAGGTGAGTCTCACGGCCCCATTTTCAATGTTTACATGTTTTAATAATTGGGGGAGATGCAACACAAATTGTTTTCGTGATCACTATTATTCGGTTAGTTAATTTAGTATTAACTCAAGTTATCTGCATTGTTATTTAATTCGGTTAATCACATTGGTTACATTGTTCGGTTATCATTGTCAGTCATGATTTTCATTGTACGGTATATGCACGAGTGTTTTAATTCGGTAAAAGTCCTCAACAGTGTATGATTCATTAACTTAATAAGGCGCGATTACTAAAGGATAGTACTATCATGGGAGTGACGTCCTCGTCCGGGTTGCTAGCTACAACCAAGTTAAAAACGGGCACTTTAGTAATTGTTACGGGTGTATCACCAAGACGGGAGGCAAAGATCGGGTTAGGCCTTGAATCATAGCTCAGTGCAATATCAGTGTCGGCCAATCATTGTTCGGTAACCTTAATGGTTAACTCATTGTTCGGGAACCTAATTGGTTCATCATTGTTCGGTTATATTACTTATCATTGTTCGGTTCATATTGTTTAATTATCGTCGGATAATTATGTTGATCACATCAATGTTTATTTGAAACCTGTGAGATTCACCAGCTTTATAGCTGACCTTTTTAGTGTTGCATTCTCAGGTACACAGCAACAGTAGGGATGCTCAGTAAGGATGGCCCGTAGGATATGCTAGTTAGTATGTGTCGCATGCTTGCAAACGGAACGAAGATTTTCTTGCATTATATTTTGTTAATCGTTATGTATTAAAAATCATTTTCGCGAACTCATTTAACGATGTATTATTATGACTTAAAACCTTGTATTACTTTTGTAATGTAAAGTATTTTCGAAACGTCTCATTTAGAGTCGTTTGCTTGTACTTTGGTGCTTTGATTATTGATTAGTCACACCCAAATCGTCGCTTCCGCAAGCCATGAAATTGGGGGTGTGACAAATACTCCCCTTGAGTTTAATGTATATCCTTCAAGAAGCGAATACCGATCTTCCAAACTAGCTACTCAAAAACTTTTGTTGTCAATGACATTGTGCATAAGTCGGCCAAATTTTAGCTTCATTAGACTTGACGAACAACACTGGTTCCATCATTTTGTAGATCATAAGTTGAGAAGAACTTCGATGAAATGTGTATAGTTCTATCTCCTTTGATATACACTATAACACCCCTCATTTGAAACAACAATAGTATATTATTTACACGGAAGCGTATAATTAAAAGCATCTGAAAACACTGTACATTAAGATAATGTACATAAGTAGTTTACATATCATCCGAACACCAATTTAAAACTATTAAACAACTACATCAAACGGGGTATTATATTGTTCCAAACTTTAGTTTTGTTACAAAACATGTCAGAGTAGCACTGCAAGTCAAACACTCCCCGCTCCATGAGCGTCAAAATCCTGCAACCCACATCCCAAAACATAACCTGTAGGAAGTAAAATGAGGGATTAGCACAAAGCTAAGTGAATGAATTCTTTACACACAATTCAACTTAGCATAACCACCTGTTTACACCAAACAACCGTAAACATATGATTCAACTAGACAACAATATAGTAATGAGGATCGGTGGCTCTGGGGAATACCATAATACCCGGGAGGCTCCCCAAAACACTTATCTAACCATATCTGTATGGCCATAACGGACGAGAACGATAGCTAAAAGCTATTATAATCAAACACAGGTACTACACACAACAAATGAATCAAGTTCCTGTGTAATTCATATTGTGACAACTGTCACCCGAGCTAGGTTAGTAGGTTTATCCATTTCGTGACTTAATTAAACTCTATCATAATTTCTATGTCATGTTTGATAAATTACATGTTTAACTTATTTATGTGAAACTCATAGACAGTTATTTTGTTATCATAGAACTATTTTATATAATATCACTAGTTGATTAGATATAAGCTGTCGTTTTAAGGGTAAGGATCTTAAAAATTCGTATGAGATTTTAACTACATAAATAATGGGATCATTTGGATAATGATATTGTTAATTAAATAAATCTGTGATTACCCTTTAAGATAACAAAAGAAAAATAATTTAAGGTAGAAAGGTTAATATGGTTAATATAAGAAATTAAGTGTCTAGTCTTGTGAAAGCAAATAAGTAAAATGAGTGAAGAGATTGGGATGTAATTAAGTTTCCATCCTTAAATGACGCTATTTCTTCTAAAATCTTGGTATCAAGGTCGGTGGGCATAATATAAAGAAATCGCCTCATTGTTATACATTCACGATCATAAACAATACAAATTGATGTCGCTTATGAAAGCGCGTCTTGTTTTACAATTTATAAATAGAAATACCTAATAAATACTTTAAGCAACCAGGCAAGAATACCCGATCAATTGTAAATATAGATTTGGTAAGTCAGATTCGAACACAGGGAATGGTGGAATATTTAAAATAGAAATTAATAATTAACTAGAAAGCAGTAAATATGGGGGGCGTTTTAGTTCCGTACGAACAATTGTTTAGAAAACATTTAATTAAAATAAACAAACTTAAATAAAACTTTAAATTAAAATAATAATTAAATAATAACAATAAATCCTAATTGGAAGTAATAAGTAATTGTATAATTAATGTCACTTAGATTCATATTTCCCGATTTATTACGTATTGATTATCTAATTGTGATTCTTTTAGATCAACTTAATACCAAATTCTTCAATGAATACTAAGTCAAATGTGAACTAGCCAACGTTTCGGGTCCAACTAATTCCTATAATCTAGGGTCCAACATGAAACACTGGTTCCAATGTCACAAGATGATCAGTCAATTATGTGCCTTTCCCTAAATCATGCATTAAGCATTCACAACTCATTATAATTACTCTAGTGGTATGACTCAACAATACCCAATAATTAACTTATTGTCTTGTTCATTTTAAAGTGAATAATTATCAATTTCTCAACCTATCAAACTCAATCTATTTAGCAACGATCAAAACCCTAAGATTCTAACCATCAATAATTAATAACGTTCAAGGAACTCAATCTCATCAACATTATTAACCACGCTGAGATCTAATAACTACCAGTTACCAATAAACAAGGATTCGTGAGTAATATAACCGTTTTCAATTAAATAACTTAGTCAATACGCAATTATAATCGTTCAATTATCATAATCTAAGTTCAATCAACTACACAATCACTTTGAATATTCAATTCATCATTAAAACAGAAATAATCAGATTATTCAATAACAAATTCTTCAATGAAATCGAATAAAAGAGTTATACCGAATCAATAAAGACGAATCACGAAGACACAAGACGAACTACCCTCAATCTTGACTCCACGTGCCTCCAAAAAGCTAAACTAATTCGTAAATAAACCCTAATATTCGTAAATTATCGTCTGGAAACAAACCTTAAACGAACACACTATTTTTAGGTTAAAATTCGCGTTTTATACTTCCTGTGATTTTGATCCATACGGCGTATGGATTTCCATACGGCGTATGGATTGATTTCAAGCCCAGCCCATGTCCACGTAACCTGGGCCTCCACTGCTACAATCCATACGGCGTATGGATTTTCATACGGCGTATGGATGGGATTTTCAGCCGGTTTCTTGACTTTTCTTCATTTCTTCAACTCCGGCTTCACTTTATTCTTCAAATATGCATCATTTAGCTCTTTTTTTGACTGTTTTTCATTCCTTCTTCATAAACGCTCTATTTCCACATCTAATTGCATATATTAACGAAATCAATATCTATTCTTAACAAAATGCAATAAAAACATTCAAGAATAGGGGTAAAATACTACTGAAAGATAGTACTTTTGAGCGTTTATCAAACATCCCCTACTTGAATCGTACTTGTCCTCAAGTAGACTATCGATTCAAAAATCAAATTCTTAAGAAAACGGTCATCTCTATTAATCTAAATAACTAAAGTAGGAATTACACAACATCACCCATTTTCAACTCAAATGCTTAAATTTAAAAATTTGTTAATTCTAAAAACAATTATTAAGAAACTATGAGATTTACAAAAACTGATCTACACATAGAGTTATTATTCTTAAACATCAAATAGTTCACAATGATTACTGATATTGTTATCCACTTAAACAATCTATATTTGAATACTTGAGCTCAACTTATTATTATTCGTGTAAATATTCCCTTAGACTCCCAAAAACTATATACTTTCATACTCATAATATGCCAATATTACATATCTTGAAATTTAATCAAAACAATCATTTTTCAAATCAAGACAGAGGTAACAGGTCTGTGCCTCAACACAACAAAGCAACATAAGTTGATTTTGGTTTAGCAATAATGTTTTTAGTCAAACCATTGGTGACAGGTCTGTACCTCAGTACAACAAAGCGACTTAATTTGACCACATTTTAAAATCATGAGTTATTAAACTCTTTTGCGTTTTCATTAGATATACTGACGGAGACCAGGTCTGTACTTTCGTACAACAGAGGAAACAACACCCAGTATATCCCCAAATGATGTTAATTAAATTCCCAAAAATATGGCATATCACACATTACTAATATGAAAATTAAGACATACGTCATACACAGCTAAAGTTCATCTAAAAGGTAATATCCACTCCTTAATTTCATTTCTTAAAAGCTCAAACATTCTCATATAAATTGCCTATCAATACATCATATAATGAAGCTAAATAACATTTTTCACAATTTAATATTTAATTGAAAAGTGTAGAAAATTTTAAAATTAACCTACATTGTTACAAAATAATTATCTCTAGAAAACAAAATTTTAAATGCAAAAATTTGGTTGAAAATGGGCAACTCATAACCTCCTAATTACTTATCTTAATCAGATAACTATTAACCAAATTACAAAATCATCTACTTATTAACAGAACAATTATGTGGAAATTAAACTTCCTTTTCTCTCCCATCCCCCACTTAAAGATATACAATGCCCTCATTGTACAAATAATGAAATACTAAAAACGGGAAAAAGAGAAAAGAACTTAGAACGGAAAAACTCCCCTGGAATGGTGTGCAGTTTAATGAGCATGACAAGGATGGTATGAATTTCACACATCCTCTCGATTCAATTTTGTTGCGCTGAACTTACTGCCAGCATAACACGTACTCACAACACAATTCTAAGGGAACAATAAACAAACAGAATTAAACAATACCAGATTTAAACATCCTAATTAATAAACACAACCAAATCCTAAAACTACAAATCCACAGCACAATTAATAAATCCTACAAATAAAAACAGTCATAATAATAATAATAATAAAATAATAATAATAATAATAATAATAGTGTTTGGAATCATAAACCATTTAGGATCAACATCATCCTAATCACTGTCATCATCCTGGCGGTACTGGTACTGGTGAGAAGGCTCTCCATACTCTGACTGTGGTGGTGGTGGTCGTGGCATGAACTCTGGTGGCATCTGGTACAGGAATGGCTGATACGCGGGTCCAGAAGGAAACTGACCAAACAGCTGCTCAAACAAGCCATCCTGGTAATCCAAGTGTGCACTGGTCTGATGAAAATGCTGTCTCTGCATAAGATCTATCTGATCAAACCTCTGAGTCTGGTGTAACTCCATCTGGTGCAACTGCTGAGATATCTGATCAAACTCCGTAGCATAACCTCTGTTACGGCCTCGTGCCGTACCTCTACCTCTATCACTACCACTCGTATCTCCCCTAGCTCTAGCCTGTCTCGACTGCAAAGTCTGTCCTACCGGAGTAATCGGAACCCAGTAATACATCTCTGCAGGACCACCATAAGTAATGCGTGGCTCAATAAGAGCAAACGCCTCCAACCGGCGTGCAGTCAACCATCCCATGCTAGGCTGAACAATCGTGCATGACCCCATCTCATCCTGAGTAGCCAAACCAAAGTATCTAGCCAACCGTGTAACAAAGTGACCTCCACACAAACTACTCCCATCTCTAGTACCAGTAGCTCTCTTCGACATCCATTTCGCCAACCTCCAAGGTACATTCACTAGCCTCTTCCTGATAATCGAGCTCAAATAAAACAAGTCAGGCCTCGAAACTTTCTCAGGCCCCTCCTTGCGACCAACAATGGTGTAAGTCAACAATCTGTGAATGAGTCGATGACGAGGATCTCGAATACGCGTGTAAGAAGGTGTCGAACTGCCATAATTACCCTGGGCAATAAACTGCCACTCCTGCTCAACTTCCAAGTCAGTGAGCTTCTTCACAGCACCTGCAGAAATGAGGTTTAAAAAGTGAGGGTTATCCAGCTCATTGGGCTCATAAAGCCCCAATCCCAAAGCAAACTGAACCAAAGTCATCTGTCTAGGCTGTCCCCCTAGCTGGAAGAAAATGGAGTTCTCAGTCCATTGAGTCGACCTGGACTCAAACCTAAAAGTGCTATAAAACTCAACAACCAGCTCTCTGTAGATATCCTCCCTGATACTGAATAACCGGGACCAAGCATAGGAAACAAATCCAATGTTTCCATCCTCTAGTACATATGGAATAGCAAGTAAATTCCTAATGGCCTCAGCACCATTAGTGAACCCCTCTCTCGCAACCACATGCTCCAAAACATTCCAGTTAACAGCATCAAAAACCTCAATTGACTGGCCAATATTAGAAGCCAGACGCTCTCCAAACTTAAATCTAGTGGTCTCAGAATATGACCCATGAAAAGTGAGGTATCTATGAGCTCGAACCAATGGATTCCCCAAAGTTTGACCCCCTCTTGTTCTCCTGTTAGACATGATAACTGCTAAACAAAACAATTGTTAATAATACTAAATAAGCAGTTAATGCAAAAAGGTTACTAAAATTTTCGGCAGCATTTCGGCTTAAAATTGAATAATCCACCATAAAGGTTTAGCCTAAAACTACTGCAACAACCAATTTCATGAACCTAAATTGCAATTTTTAAACAAAAACCACTCAAATTGCATATATGTATATACTTAATTAAATATTCATGACAATTGCCTAATTAAATGCATTATAGTAACTTGGTACCATTATGAATATACGAAATTGCACAATCACTAAACTCGAGCATTAGCAACTAGCAAACATCCATACAATCTCAAAATGAATTATCATAACACAATTAATCAAAATAACAATTTATCACATAACCGTAATCACAAACACTTGTGTACCAAACAAATATTTGCATTAATCATCATGTGGTCAGAAAATTAATAAGCACTAAATTAAAACATTTTGCACATTTGAGCATAACTCATAGTCACATTTCATCATTACTAACGGATAATTCGATTAACTTAATATATGTAACATATTAGAAAAAACGAGCATGACATTGCAATGTATATATCAATTAGGACATAAATCAATCAAAGCATGCCAATCATCATACCTACATTCGAAATACCCAAAATTCTATCATAAACCCTAACTTCCAAACGAATGATTTAACCAACGAAAATGAAAACGGGAAGTCATACCTTGTAGAGGAAAGTGCGTGTAACACGAATACGCAAAAATGGAGATGAATGCGTGCCCGGAAGTGGTTATTTGGTGGTGTGGGGGTTAGAGCCGTAGGTGGTGAAAAATAGGGTTTTAGGTTTGAAAATGGGGAAGAAAAGGAGCTGCTAGCGGTTTTCTGCATTTTTGATCCATACGGCGTATGGATTCCATACGGCGTATGGATTAAACAGGCCCAGGTCAAACTCATTAAACCCAGTCAACGACCCGGCCCAGTGGCCCAACCAATCCATACGGCTTATGGATTCCATACGGCGTATGGATTGAAAAATCGGAATTTTTCAAAAAACGATTTCCAAACCCATTTTTAACCCAAATTCATCACTAATCTTATATAATTAAATCTCAAACCTGGAGGATAATCACGACTTTAAAATCTTCACAATTCCACACTATAAAATAAATAACAATAATTAACAAACTTTAAATAACATAACATTCAAAATAAATACTTAATATTCAAATCACACAATAAAAAAAACTAAAATCCAAAACAACTGAAAGTCTAACATAATCCAAAATAAACCAAAATGTTAGAAACAATCTAATAGCATAAGAAACAAAAGAAATGATTAGAATCACTGCTTAGGATAGAGAGCAAGGAAACGCTCAGTGATTATGGGAATGACGTTAATGATCCCATGACCAAAACTTGGAAAATTTGCCAAGTGCTCATTAACCACGGGAAACAGATAAATTAAATCCCAGCTAATCTTCATTACTGACTTAGTTACCTTTCCTTCTTCATCCCACACTTCATCATTACCAACTAACTTAACCTCTCGCTCCGGACTGTCATCCTCAAGCTCACCAATAAATTCTAAACATGACTCTCCAATCTGATGATGCTTGCTCATCAGTGGAGTTTCCTTCAAACTTCTAACTAAGCTTTCAATCTCACCCAAAACTTGCTCTTGAAGTCTGTTGAAACCCAAACCTGAACTCCTGAATATCTCAACAAATCTCATGTAGATTTCCACCATTCCATAGTGGAAATGTTCCTTTTGGTACAGAATCCTGGTCTCATCCACTAACTCTCTCATATTTGTCACTAGATAAGTTGCTAAATCAATTTCATCAATTGGGTGAATAAAATCCGGGCGTGGTCTTCCTTCTTCTTCCTTCGCAAGACGATCTAACTGTTCAAGCATTCTATTCATGTGATAGTGAATAGTGTTACTCACTACAAAACAATGAGGTGTCTCATCCTTAAAATGATCATCTACTTTTAACAATTGAACCAGATCCTTTAAACCAGCTAAAAATTCCTTATCAGCGTCGGAAGTTGGATGACCTGTTAACTCATACAAAGCTTTAATCATACGACTAAGACATGCGGCATGTTTAGCCGAATAAGGAAACGAATGTTGTCTTAAAATTTCATAAACCTCAACATATCGCCTCTTTTGATTGGCGAAGAATACTTTCTCCTCTTCGATCCTTAAGGTTATTGATTACTCAAAATCTAAAAGATCATCCAGAAACTGCTGAGAATCCCCAAATTGTCTTTCCACTTCTGCACTATCTAGTAGGTTCTGTACTAGTGCCAGTTGATAGTCGGAGAAATAAACAGAGGATATCCTTATTAGTTCAGCTGTAAAAGGAATGTCCCATCTCACATTCGCAATTGCACCCAATAATTCTTCACATGACGACGTGATAGGCACAACCTTGCGGCCCAAGTGAGTGAATGATGGAATTTCACCTTCTACTCTTGACTCCAAACTCTCAGAATCATAAATACCAACCAAATCGTAATTGTTAGAATCACTTTCAAAGCTCCTTGCCATTGGATAAACCTAATAAAAAATAAATCTGGAAATACAAAACACCACTAACGAAAAACAAGTTAGTTCACACTAAATAATAATTTTAAATAACATGTAAAATATTAAAATAAATGAAACTCCAACCGGCGGACGGATTCCCATCCGCCGGTTGAAACTAAAACCCCAAAAGTTTAACCAATTAAAGGATAATTAGTTTCAACCAATGAATTAATGAAAACTTGTTACACAATTACTTAATTTACTTTAAACAACTTTACAAAATTATTTGTTTAATAAAATTATTTTAGAAATCAAAGTTTACAAATCACTAACTCCTATTTAAATAATCACAACCGCTTTCCCCAGCAGCGGCGCCAAAAACTTGATGTCGCTTATGAAAGCGCGTCTTGTTTTACAATTTATAAATAGAAATACCTAATAAATACTTTCAAGCAACCAGGCAAGAATACCCGATCAATTGTAAATATAGATTTGATAAGTCAGATTCGAACACAGGGAATGGTGGAATATTTAAAATAGAAATTAATAATTTAACTAGAAAGCAGTAAATATGGGGGGCGTTTTAGTTCCGTACGAACAATCGTTTAGAAAACATTTAATTAAAATAAACAAACTTAAATAAAACTTTAAATTAAAATAATAATTAAATAATAACAATAAATCCTAATTGGAAGGAATAATTAATTGTATAATTAATGTCACTTAGATTCATATTTTCCGATTTATTACGTATTGATTATCTAATTGTGATTCTTTTAGATCAACTTAATACCAAATTCTTCAATGAATACTAAGTCAAATGTGAACTAGCCAACGTTTCTGGTCCAACTAATTCCTATAATCTAGGGTCCAACATGAAACACTGGTTCCAATGTCACAAGATGATCAGTCAATTGTGTGCCTTTCCCTAAATCATGCATTAAGCATTCACAACTCATTATAATTACTCTAGTGGTATGACTCAACAATACCCAATAATTAACTTATTGTCTTGTTCATTTTAAAGTGAATAATTATCAATTTCTCAACCTATCAAACTCAATCTATTTAGCAACGATCAAAACCCTAAGATTCTAACCATCAATAATTAATAACGTTCAAGGAACTCAATCTCATCAACATTATTAACCACGCTGAGATCTAATAACTACCAGTTACCAATAAACAAGGATTCGTGAGTAATATAACCGTTTTCAATTAAATAACTTAGTCAATACGCAATTATAATCGTTCAATAATCATAATCTAAGTTCAATCAACTACACAATCACTTTGAATATTCAATTCATCATTAAAACAGAAATAATCAGATTATTCAATAACAAATTCTTCAATGAAATCGAATAAAAGAGTTATACCGAATCAATAAAGACGAATCACGAAGACACAAGACGAACTACCCTCAATCTTGACTCCACGTGCCTCCAAAAAGCTAAACTAATTCATAAATAAACCCTAATATTCGTAAATTATCGTCTGGAAACAAACCTTAAACGAACACACTGTTTTTAGGTTAAAATTCGCGTTTTATACTTCCTGTGATTTTGATCCATACGGCGTATGGATTGATTTCAAGCCCAGCCCATGTCCGCGTAACCTGGGCCTCCACTGCTGCAATCCATACGGCGTATGGATTTCCATACGGCGTATGGATGGGATTTTCAGCCGGTTTCTTGACTTTTCTTCATTTCTTCAACTTCGGCTTCACTTTATTCTTCAAATATGCATCATTTAGCTCTTTTATTGACTGTTTTCCGTTCCTTTCTTCATAAACGCTCTATTTCCACATCTAATTGCAAATATGAACGAAATCAATATCTATTCTTAACAAAATGCAATAAAAACATTGAAGAATAGGGGTAAAATACTACTGAAAGATAGTACTTTTGAGCGTTTATCACAAATCTAATTCAAAGCACAACAAGATTCATCGTTATTATTTTGTGTGAGGCTGATCGACAAGATTAAGAGATCCATCGCTAGTATTTTCGGTTTCAAACTCGGTAACGATTTAAGGTATTCTAGTCTAACTTTTGAAACTTTAAATATTATCTTGTCATTAGAAGCATGATAGAGTTGATTGGTTGAGTTTTCGATAGGGGCATTATGTATGTTTTGAACTATGGATCGAGTCCTTGTCTTCGATGTCGAAACAAATCGTTTTTTTTTTTATATAGATGATACGGTTTTGGGTTAGATCTATATCCAAGGAAATATGATGTCCTTTTATTAAAGTTGTTGCACTTATAGTACATTTTCTTAATCTTGTGTAATTATCTTGGTTCTTAATTGTTGAAGAAGAAGTACGAATCACTTTATAATACCTTAACGTTTTATCATCACTGTTTTCATGTAAGGGCTGTCATGGCTTAAAGAACGCTTTTGGATTAAGTTTGTACAAGAGATATATTAATATAAATACTTATTGATTTATATTGTGGTCTCAAGAGATTATGCTTTGTTTCAAATTTGCTACAACAACATTTTAAAAGAAAATTATACGTTACCTTGCATAATAGTTTTAAAGTATGTCAAGAATGTTGAATAAGCTGTTTTGATAATTTAGAAAATGGTTTCTGGGGTCAATTAATGTGGTCAATTAATTTGCTAAGTAAATGGAGTAGGTAGCGATTATTATTGGTTTGTGATATGAATAAATTGGGTAAAATAAGATTTGCAAATCTAAAGTCTAGTATCGTTAAACGCAAAATCTGTCAAAAATTTTCTGTTGTGATCGACGGCCGTTTTGACATAGTTGTGTTCATTTTCAGTCTTCGGCCAAAACACGAAAGTTGTAGATCTCGAAATTTTACTTTGACACTCAAGGTTTCGGCCTCTAAAACGCAATTTATGATTTTATAAAAATTATTTCGAAAACAGTTGCGGTGTATGACGAATTTTCAGAGAAACTTGGTTAAACATATTTTGGTTTGATCAAATTGTTTTCTAGTATTTTGGGAGTTGTAAAGAATGTTTAAGACTTAGTTTATGCGACATCTTTATATAGATAAATAAATAAAAACTATTGCCCAAGGTGGTTGAGTCTTGTATTGCAAATATGTAGTGACTATGTTTCATAAGTTGGTCCACTGTTTGGTTTTAAATATACTAAAAATCTAATGAAGATCTAGTACACTCAAGATTATATAGCAGTATGGTGTAATTGGGTACATAGTGGATTTGTAGTTTTGAGCAGTGGGAATCCTAAAGATAAATAGATCTATAAATTTTAATAATGTTACAAACTGAATTGATGTTAAATCTTAGTTATTAAATTGACGATATGGGTAATCAAACATTAAAGACTCGACCAATCAACTAGGACATAATAAAAAGGTGTAGTTTTTTCTAGGTTATTAATCTATATGAATTTATTTGTAGATTGACGTACTGTGTGGTTTATTCATTTTGGGACGATATTTGCTTTGTTAATCAAGGTGAGTTTTCGTGCCCCATTTTCTTTACATATTTTTTTATCATTGGGGGAAAAGTATGCTCACATGTTTTACCAACTGTTTTATGCTGTGAACGTATTCATTTCTATTTTTGGACATATGCTTGAAATGTGTGACACTATGTGACTTATATGCATTGAGACTTGTTGCTTACATCCATGCTGTACTTCCTTGTGGGGTATTTGCCGTACATTGAGATTGGTTGTTTACATTCGTGCTTTACCTCCTTGTGGGGTATTTGCCGTACATTGGGATTGTTGCTTACATTCGTGCTTTACTTCCTTGTGAGGTAATTGCCGTACATTGAGATATATTGGCTGCATTATTTCACATTTGTGTACATTTCTATTGCATTGTCCTAACTTATCATTATCACAGCAAAATATTTTATTTTGTGGTGTTTGGTTTCAAACCTACGAAACTCACCAACATTATTGTTGACGTTTTTGAGCATAACTTTTCAGGTAACACTAGTGGACTGAAGATAGAGGACAAGAAAGCTTAGTGGACCATTAGGTTGCATTTAAGCTAAACTTGAAACAGTTGGAGTGAGGTGGAACTATTAGCATTTAAATAATATGGGAAAGGCATGTTTTGCCTTAACATTGATATTGTGGGATTAATGTTTGTTATTTGGATTCAATGTTGATATGTACGCATAGCGTGAACCACTATTCATGTTACAAGTATCATAACACATTGGAGTTTTATTTTCATATAGAATCTTTATAATAATGTATTGTGATCTTATCTACGTTGTACCCCGTTGTTTCCGCTTTAGACGGGGTATGACAGATTGGTATCAGAGCCATTGTTTATAGAGATCTAGGTGGATTGACCTAGACTATAAATAAGGAACCCGCATATAGAACATGAATTAGGGAACTATGTGTGCATATTTCAACGTAATTCAATTCCTTTCTAAAATTTGTTGCACAACATAACCATGTGTTATGCACATCCATTGTTCTATTGTTAATCGTTGCCTTTTGTACAAGTATATTGTGTTACAAAAATTTGGAAGATTGAAATGTCTGTGAACGAATATTTTTACAATTATGGCGGCCGACGTAATTGAAGAAGATATTCCAACATATGCAAGTCTATCGACCATATTTGAGTAAGCATTGTGCTACCTGTAAAGGTGTACGAAGGATGATTTCTCGTTCAAACGTTGTTCACATCTTTTCATGTTTATAAATATCTGATCTTACACATATGAAATGTTCACTTCTTAAATTATACGAAGTATACGTATCTAAACCTTATCTACATCATTTAATCATATTAATCTGTTTTACGTTCCCATTGTAGAAATCATGCCACCAAGACGTTCCGTTCGTAATGCAAATAGAGGCGGTAGTGCAAACAGAGGGGGAGGCCGTACTGGCGGCCGTAATGGTAGGGGTGGTGGCCGGACAGGTGGCCGTACTGGTGGAGACGATGCAGGAGGTGGGGGCGAGGTACCTAATGTGGCTGCTATGATTGCGGAGCAGCTACAGGCACTATTGCCTAATATTATCACTCAGGTTACTCAGACTATTTTACAGGGTACAGGAGGAGGTGGTGGCGGTGAAGAAGAGGTAAATCTAAATGGAGAACCCAATAATGACAACGGCTGCTACAGTTTTATTTGACAGTGGTGCCGATTTTAGCTTTATATCTGTGGATTTTGTGCCTATACTTGATATTATACCTAGTAAGTTGGACGTTGTGTATGAAATTGAAATTGCAGATGGGAAACGGGTAGACTTGAATGAGGTTATTAAAAATTGTACACTTGTATTGGAGGATCATACTTTCAGTATTGACCTAATACCTTTTGGGATCGGTAGCTTTGATGTTATAGTAGGTATGGATTGGATGTCGAAATATAGGGCCGAAATTGTGTGCTTCGAAAAGGTGGTCCGTATACCTATGCCAGATGGCAGTATGTTGGAAGTCTCTGGTGAACAACCAGAGACTAAATGTGTTAAGCTTATGAGTATAAATTCCGAGGAATCAAAACTTGAAAATGTCCTTATTGTTCGTGATTTTCCTAATGTTTTTCCGGATGATTTGCCGGGATTACCTCCTCTTCGATCCGTTGAGTTTCACATTGATCTTATTCCCGGGGCGACTCCAGTTGCTAAAGCTCCATATCGTTTAGCTCCTTCTGAAATGCAAGAGTTGTCCGCTCAACTTCAGGAGCTCCAAGACAAGGGATTTATTCGCCCTAGTCACTCCCCTTGGGGAGCACCTGTTCTATTCGTTAAAAAGAAAGATGGTTCATTTCGTATGTGTATTGATTATCGTGAACTTAATAAGCTTACGGTCAAGAATCGTTATCCTCTCCCAATGATAGATGATTTATTTGATCAACTCCAGGGTGCTCAGTGGTTTTCAAAGATTGATCTTCGTTCTGGTTATCATCAGTTGAGAGTAAATGAGTCGGATATACCAAAGACTGCATTCAGGACTCGTTATGGGCACTTCGAATATCTCGTTATGCCCTTTGGTCTTACTAATGCGCCGGCGGTATTCATGGATCTAATGAATCATGTTTGTAAACCGTATCTTGATAAATTCGTTATCGTTTTCATTGATGACATCCTGATCTATTCGAAATCTAAGGAGGAACACAAACTACATCTGTCGATTATTCTTGAACTTCTCTTGAAAGAACAGCTCTATGCAAAGTTTTCAAAATGTGAGTTCTGGTTGCGCAAGGTTCATTTTCTTGGTCACGTGGTAAACGATGCGGGTATTCATGTGGACCCAAGTAAGATTGAGGCGGTGAAAGCTTAGAGGACTCCACAAACTCCTTCTGAAATTCGTCAGTTCTTGGGTTTGGCTGGATACTATCGGCGTTTTATTGAGAATTTTTCTAGGATTGCTCAACCGCTTACACTGTTGACGCAAAAGGAAAGGAAATTTGTCTGGGGTGAGAAACAGGAGGAAGCATTTCAAACTCTGAAGAATGCTTTGTGTGAGGCACCGATTTTGGCATTACCTGATGGCTCGGATGATTTTGTGGTTTATTGCGACGCGTCTAACCAAGGGTTGGGATGTGTTTTGATGCAGCGAGGGAAGGTGATAGCTTATGCATCTAGGCAACTCAAAGTGCATGAGAAAAACTACACCACTCATGATTTGGAATTGGGTGCGGCGGTTTTTGCACTCAAGTGTTGGAGGCATTATCTGTATGGGACTAAAAGTGTGATTTATACTGATCATAAGAGTTTGCAGCACATCTTTGATCAGAAGGAATTGAATATGAGGCAAAGGAGGTGGTTGGAGTTGTTTAGTGACTATGATTGTGAAATTCGCTACCATCCGGGAAAGGCGAATGTAGTGGCTGATGCATTGAGTAGGAAGGAAAGGGTTAAGCCAAGAAGGGTGAGAGCAATGGCTATGACTATACATTCAGGTATTAAGGAGAAGTTGATTGAGGCTCAGTTGGAAGCATTATTAGATTCAAATGTTCACGGTGGTTTGAGGACGTTGGTGATGGATGAATCTCATAAGTCTAGATATTCGATTCATCCGGGGGCAGATAAAATGTACCATGATATGAAGGATTTGTATTGGTGGCCGGGCATGAAGAAGGATATTGCATTATATGTTAGCCAATGTATGACTTGCTTGAAGGTCAAGGCTGAACATCAAAGACCCTCAGGATTACTGCAACAACCGGAAATTCCCGAGTGGAAATGGGAGAACATTGCTATGGATTTTATCACTGAGCTGCCTAGAACCAGTAGCGGGCATGATTCGATTTGGGTTATCGTGGATAGGATGACTAAGTTGGCTCATTTCTTAGCTATCCGCGAGGACTATAAGATGGAGAAATTGGCGAGGTTGTACATAAATGAGATTGTAGCAAGGCATGGAGTGCCGGTATCGATTATATCTTATCGCGATGGTCGATTTACTTCTCGGTTTTAGCAAACGTTACAGAGGGCGTTAGGGACGAGACTGGATATGAGTACGGCTTACCATCCTCAAACTGATGGGCAAAGTGAGCATACTATCCAAACGTTGGAGGATATGTTGAGGGCTTGCGTTATCGACTTTGGAGGAAACTGGGATACTCATTTACCATTGGTGGAGTTTTCGTATAATAACAGCTACCATTCGAGTATTCAGTGTGCACCATTTGAAGCACTCTATGGGCGGAAGTGCCGTTCGCCCATAATGTGGGCTGAGGTAGGAGAAAGTCAGTTGATTGGGCCAGAGATAGTACAAGAGACTACTGAAAAAATTGTGCGAATCAAGGAGAGATTGAAAGTGGCTCGAGACAGGCAAAAGAGCTATGCTGATAAACGCCGTAAGTCTTTGGAATTTGCGGTTGGTGACTATGTGTTGTTAAAGGTGTCACCGTGGAAAGGAGTTGTCCGTTTTGGTAAGAAAGGGAAACTTGCACCGAGGTTCATTGGACCTTTCGAGATTATCGAACGCGTTGGTCCAGTTGCTTATAGATTAAAATTACCTCAAGAGCTTGGTGGGGTTCACGATGTATTCCATGTGGCAAATTTGAGGAAATGCTTAGTTGATCAGACTCTACAAGTGCCATTGGAAGAGATTCAGATTGATCCGAAACTTCATTTTGTAGAAGAACCGGTTGAGATTATGGATCGTGAGTTTAAGAAGTTGAAACGTAGTAAGATTCCGATTGTTAAAGTTCGTTGGAATGCTAAGAGAGGTCCTGAGTTTACTTGGGAGCGTGAAGATCAGATGAAAATCAAATATCCACATCTGTTTTCTAATCTAGTGGGCAGTATTAACTCCGGCTGAATTTCGGGACGAAATTCTCTCAACTGGGGGATACTGTGACAACTGTCACCCGAGCTAGGTTAGTAGGTTTATCCATTTCGTGACTTAATTAAACTCTATCATAATTTCTATGTCATGTTTGATAAATTACATGTTTAACTTATTTATGTGAAACTCATAGACAGTTATTTTGTTACCATAGAACTATTTTATATAATATCACTAGTTGATTAGATATAAGCTGTCGTTTTAAGGGTAAGGATCATAAAAATTCGTATGAGATTTTAACTACATAAATAATGGGATCATTTGGATAATGATATTGTTAATTAAATAAATCTGTGATTACCCTTTAAGATAACAAAAGAAAAATAATTTAAGGTAGAAAGGTTAATATGGTTAATATAAGAAATTAAGTGTCTAGTCTTGTGAAAGCAAATATGTAAAATGAGTGAAGATATTGGGATGTAATTAAGTTTCCATCCTTAAATGACGCTATTTCTTCTAAAATCTTGGTATCAAGGTCGGTGGGCATAATATAAAGAAATCGCCTCATTGTTATACATTCACGATCATAAACAATTCCATCTGATATTCTCTACAAGTTATATCAAGCCTTAATATAATTATTGTTATATATCATGCCTTTACTCGAAACAAATCAATACTACTCGTACACTTATTCTCTACAAGTTATATCAAGCCTATCTGATATTTGGCAGCCTCAACAATTCCATGTGAATAGCATAATATAACTACGTTGGCCAGACGTCTTTAGATTATGTTATACACAATTCCTTCTTAGGCTACTTTATATCATCCAGCCTTAATATAATTTCCACAAAACACATAATTCAATGATTCTTAACAAGCAAGATACTTGATAACATTTTGATCACATATATCCAACTTATTTCGATTAATAGATTTCACATAAGCAAGAAATTTCACGTATTCCAGTTAATATCATTTATTTCACCTTCCAACTTGTCTCTGATGAATTCATCTTCTGATTCATTCATCAGTCAATTAAACACATATATTTCTAATCACATAGCAACTAATCACATAATGATGTCATATATTAATCATGTCATTATTTCACATTGTTTATTTCACACTTATACATATAATCAGAATCAAATAACAATTGGGTTTAGGTAGAGATTAAACTCCCAAACAGACTTGTGGTCCATAAGATACCATTGTGCTTTGCGCATATTTGATATAGTCAATATTTTGTATGATTGTTATTTCGTAATAAAGAATCTCTACACAATGCGCAATACACAATTCATAACAAAAACATATTTATCAATTCACATATTCCATATTCTTCCTAAGGAAGCAATCCATATTTCCTAATCATTGATTAAAGTTTTCAACTATTCCTTAAATACTTATACAATTATTTTCGTATTTCGTTTAATTCAATCAATATTCAAAATTCGCATAACATCGTAAAAACAGTCCCTAATGATACATTTATTCAACAGAATGATCCCTGAGGCTTAAAGAAACAAAAGCCCAATTCGAAACGTAAGTCAAAAATTCAAAATAAGGTCCGAAAAACAGTAAAATGCCATTTTCGGGCCCTAAATGACCCCGAAGTGCCGAAAACTGACAGGGCTCATGGCAATGCGATGAGCTTTGACCGTTGGGCCGTTTCCGAGTGACCTTGTAAATTTCATCTTAATCGGACACTGGAATTTTATTACGGAAATTCTACGTCGAACGTTACTTCGAATTTCGCTAAACGGTTGACCAAAAACAAAAAGTCCACAAAACCCACCTTACCCGCCGGGTAGTTAAGGTACCCGCCGGGTACAGAGTACAAACCGCCGGGTCCTATGCTCAACCGCCGGGTCAATTAAGTCCTGGCCAAACAGAAACATTTTGCCGCATTTAGGCTCTAGGAGCCGCCGGTTTTGGTAAACCAGCCGCCGGGTTAACCCATTTACCCGCCGGGTACCAGGCTTACCCGCCGGGTACCTGGCTTCTACAGCAGCCCTGCATCAGCTATTACTTAATGAAATTCCCGAAATTCAAATATGCATATCTCCTAAACCGTAAAGAGTTAGGGTCTGAAATTTTGCAGGCACCTTCATATAACCAAAATGCAACTTTCTATTTTTCCACTTTTTCAAATTACGCGTTTCACAAGAAAACGGACGTCTCACCAATTTATGGTCATTTTGGACCAATTTAGTGGACAACTCATATTCCAAACCACTTGGTTTTAGATTCTGGTCTTTTGCCAACATATTCCTACATCCATTTATGACTTAAAGCAATGATCACAACTACCATACTTGAATCATTACTCATTTTGATACCTTGACCCGTTTGGGGTCCATTTGGACACTTTCATTGATTCTAACACAATTTAACTATTTGACACTTGATTTCGATTCATTTTAACATCATACTATATTTCTTGATTCATGATAATCCAATTAGATTATATTTCAATATTTAACCCATTGATCACACTTTCACCAAAACCATGATCAATATCCATATTTTCAATATATAATATTTCTATTACCCAACATGACACTCTCATATTCCAATTTGACTTTTTCAAGTCAAAGATACATTTTTCAACGACTAAGCTAATTACTCTTTTAATCAATAATGTAATTCCAAATCCTATTGCATAAGATTCTAGACTTTATTAAACCTTCTATTATCAATTCTACACATAATGATCATCAAATATTTTGATACAAGGGAATTATATCAATTCAATCAATCAATTCTATTACTACTCATAATTAGGATAACAATCAAGTAATTCATATAGGTTTAAGCTTAGGCAATCCTATTGTGGATTACCTAATTCTCTTAAACCATCGCTCTGATACCAACTTGAAACGCCCCTATTTCCATAGATTATTTATTTTATTTTTTTTATAGAAAACTCACATATTCAATTTATGAAATCATAATGCTTAGAAATACAATTCCATCACATTTGGTCCCATTTTATATTCTACAATCTATTCCATTTGAAAATCCACTTTTGATTTTTTTTTTTACATATTCAAATAAATACAACCATGACACATTATATCAAAATCATAATTCTTTGGGCGATTTATACAATGGTATTACAAAACGACAATTCAATAGAATGTGAAACTTGTATAATGTCACAACAAGCTTCAATCCACACTTACTTCTTGTAATCACCTTTCATCCAATTGGTTCAACCGAACCAACACCTACAACATAAATCACTGATACGAGTAAGCATAAAGCTTAGTGAGTATACAAGCAACTAAATAAATAATTCACAAACAAGATACAATTTATCAATAACTACTTATTTCTTTTAAATAGAAACTATTAAACAACAATAAAGATCCTACAATATTTCGTATGGATCCATGATCCAATAGATACAAGTAAGCATGGCACCAATCCCATGTGGATACCAAGCTTAATAGATACCAAGTAGTGCCAATCACTTATTTCGTGATATTCAATTTCTACAATACTAAATCCATATATTCCAATTAATTCACATAATCCTCTTAATTCACATAATCCTCCTAATTCACATAATTCTCCTAATTCACATAATCCTACAAATTCACATAATCCACATAATTCAATCATCCACATAATACTATACTATTTCCAAATAACTCAACTATTAACAACAATCCATAACTATGGTCAACACCCAATATTTCTTAAGATACGAAACATGAAACAATATAGAAACACACATGAGATACAATTATAAGAAACAAACAATAAGAACAACTAGAAGAGACAAACAATATTCCAAACGATTGTATGAACCTCTTGCTCGTAAGCAATCCGGAACATACAATCATTATTCAAGTAGTCCTCGTATCACTCACCTTTGCCTTTTTAAGCAAACACATGATTTCTCCTTAAAATAGCAAATCCATCATTCTTGATCACCTATTACATAGCATGTCGAAATGATAACACAATCAACAACTAATGCTTATTATAATCAATACATTAACTAAATCAATTCATCACCCTCTTGGATTAATCATACTATCCATGATTATTTATTTCTTGATTCCCATTGATTCTCATTATTTCATTATTTTGTGATTATCATCAAATAACACTTGTGTCTTATTTCAACCATTACTAATGGTCATCATGATCATTTTATATACTTAATCCTCATAATTCTCATAATCATAATTACATCAATAGCTTAATCCTCTTGATTCAATATTTTACTTCTTCATATACATACTTCAACAATCATTTTAATCACTAATCAAGGTGTATTAACACCAAAAACATATCTATATGATCAAAACCCACTTTGATCATTAACACTTTGAACAAAATTATCAAGTTCATAATGAACTAGTGTTGATAACAATGATTATTTCACTTCTATACCATAGTTCAATCAATTACAAGCTCTAATTCAGATTAAAATCATTAATTCATCAAAACCCAAGAACACCTTCTTTGATTCTTCATTTTTATTTCATTCTAGTGTTAATTCAATCACTAATAAGCTTTACTAAACCCAATTCAACATATTTCATGCTTAATTTCGTATTAGAATCATTAATTCCATAAATCCCCATGAAAACCCATAAAAACTAAGATTCTAGGTTAAAATTTCAAGGAAGGAGATTACCTCATATGTTAGGGAGAATCAATCAATTATTACTTCATGATTTCAAGCCTCAATTTGATGCTTTGAATTGATTTCAGTTTAGGGTTTAGGATTCTAGCGTATTTCTTCATTCTTGAAACCTCTGGAACTTATTTGGGAATGATATATCTAATGCGTACGTACATATGTATGTAATAACAGATATATATGTTTTAATTTTATTCCCGTGATTATCATTGTCTGGAACTTTAAAACCGACTCACAGTTATTACTATTTTATTTCACCTAGAGTAAAAATAACTTAAAACAATTACTATTACTTTATTCACAATATTACTTTAGGATTTTGGGATGTTACAAGATTACTATAAAATTACAACTAAATTTATCATTTATACATTTATATTTATAGAATTATATCTTAGGTACCTTTATCCACATAGCATAATTAATAAATGTATTACGCACATAAAATGAATATTTTTAATTATAGACAGTTCAAAACGATTACCGGTATTATGATCCACATAAACAAATTATACTCAATTTTCTAAGCAAACACTTTATTGTTAGTATGAATATTATCAAGTGCTTCCTATTATATGACATACTGAAGAATTTCAAGTAAAACTCATAACACTGTATCATTTAATTTCAAGGTAGCGGTTACTAAATAATGTATCTTTTCGAAACATATAACATACACTTGAATTTTAAGGTTAGACAAATATCAGACATACCTTGAATATGCTATGTTATCCAAGTCTGTACTTAGTACAACAGAGAATCCCTTCTAGCATAATTCAAAATATATTTGAGAATATTAATTTAATTAAAGGTTTCAGATCTGTACTCTATACAACAAAGTTACCAGTAATTAAGTTAATACCCATATTGCTACTATTTGTCAATTGAAATTAAAAATGCATGATAACAGTGTATGGCAATACCATCATTCAACAATTAAGACTAATGTCATACATCATAGTATAGTTAACACAAGATAATAAACAAGTTGTTAAATAACTTCTTAAGACTTAGAAAATTTCATATAATTTTCCTACCAGTACATCATATGATGAAGCCATCTAAAGTTTTCACTAAAAATAGACAAATTATAACTTGTAGATATAGGTGTATAATCAAATAAATATAAACACATACCTGATAGAACCGCTGTAGTTCTAAAGCAACTTTATTTGAACCTACTAACATATCATACTTAGGACTTAAGCTTATTATTGTGAAGCTTATTCTCCTAATGTACTATCATTTCCCTTAGTTTTTGCAGATAAAAACTTAAAATGTTTTAAAGAATATTATATTTATATTCTTTAATAAAGGCATTCCCCTTAGGTAACAAGCAAATGAATGTCATACGCCTTTTTTTTTTTAACACATAGAAATACTAACTATTACATAAATACCCTTGGAAGACTAATCACTCTGGATTTCTCATTCCGTTCAGTTGAACCAACATCTCAAATCTTGCTCTGTCGAACGCCTTTGTGTATAAGTCTGCTAAGTTATCCAATGATGGAACCTTAACTAACTTTATCAACTTCTTCTCAGCACAATCTCTAATAAAATGATGTCGAATATCAATATGCTTAGTTTTACTGTGCTTCACCGGATTATTGGTGATCGACATAGTTGATTCATTATCAATCATCATAGGAGTATTGGTTATATTTAACCCGTAATCCCGCAGTTGCTGTTGAATCCAAAGAACTGGAGAGCAACAGCTGCCAGCTGCAACATACTCAGCTTCACATGTAGAAATGGCTACCGAGGTTTGCTTCTTGCACTGCCAGGATACTAATCTACCTCCTAGGAACTGACATCCTCCGGTCGTAGATTTCATATTCTGATTGCATCCTCCATAATCCGAATCAGTATAAACTACGAGATCTAAGTCTCCATCAATCGGATACCAAAGACCCAGCTTAGGTTTCCCTTTGAGGTAACGAAAGATTCGTTTAACAGCTTGCATATGTGACTCTTTCGGATTATCCTGATATCTTGCGCATAAACAAACAGCAAACATAATGTCAGGTCTAGAGGCTGTTAAATACATTAGTGATCCGATCATGGCTCTATAAAGAGTTGGATCCACATCGCTATCACTCGATGTATCTAGACCTAATCCATGATTGACTGGAATTGGAGTATTGTAGACCTTACTTTCATCCATCTTAAAGCGTTCTAATAGCTCATATGTATATTTAGATTGATGAATGAAGAATCCATCCTTCTTTTGATCAACTTGTAATCCTAAGAAGAAATTCAACTCTCCCATTGCAGACATTTCAAATCGTTTTTGTGACATCCGTCACCAAAAATTCTATTCATAGGTTTGTTTTCTATAATCATTTCTTATTTGTATTCATTTACGTGAGTAATGTGGAGAAATAAATAAAGTATTCGTATTTTAAACTATGTGAGAAATTTAATTCTCGTATAGTGTTCAAAAACTCAAATCAATGTTCGTACGCGGTTAGATTAAAAGTTAGGATAATAATAATGAGATAATAATAATAGTTAATAATATAATACGAATAATAATTATAATAGTAATAATAATATAATAATAGTAATATAATAATAATATATATATGTATCATCAACTAGATGATAATATAATAATAATAATAATAAAAAACAATAATAAAATTATAATAAACTAATATAATAATAGTGGTGATCATTTGCATATCAGTAAGAAGCAGCCAGCGATTTTTTAAGAAGGTCAAGTAGGCCAGTGTCTTGGGCTAATTTGGTGGGCTCATACCCAATGAAACGTACGGAGTATATATATAATTGGACGTAGGTTTTCTTGACTAACTAAACATTCATTCACTTTCAGTCAATCAATAAATAAAATATAATTGTGTGTGTGCTTTTGTGTTTACGGCATCAACAACAAACGAATATGTACGATCGTCGATTGATTATAAAAATAATATAATCAATAAACGATAACTTCTAACCGTATTAGTTCGTGAGTTATGTGTGTTCCCGTTCATATTTCGTATAGGTATTTCTCATAAACCCTAATCAATTATTTTTCTTATTATTTTTCTGGAATAGATGTATATTAGAGATGATTTATGTGTTTGGGGATTTAATATATTATATTTAAGGTGTTTTTGTAGTCGAAAGTTATATACCGTTAAATCGCAAGTTCTGTACAGATTTTCGCAGTTGTAAACAGTGGCTGTTTTGACCTAGCTACGTTCGTTTTTAGGTTTCGGTCAAAACATGAAAGTTGTAGATGTCACACCCCGTCTAAAGCGGAAACAACGGGGTACGACTGTGATAGGATCATAACACATCATTATAAAGAATTCTATATGAAATACAATATCCAATGTGTCATGATGCCATTAACATGAATAACGGTTCATGTCGTGCATACATTTCAACAATGAATTCAAAATCTTACAAACAAACGTACACTACAATGTTAAGGCAAAACATGCCTTCACAAACAACCATGATGTAACACAAGTCTTGAATAACTCTTAATACAACCCTAAAGGTCCACTAAGTTCTCTTGTCCACTGCTTTAAGTCCACTAGTATAACCTGAAAAGATATGCTCAAAAACGTCAACACGAATGTTGGTGAGTTTCGTAGGTTTGAAACCAGACACCAGAAAAATAAACATTTTGCTGTGATAATAATAAGTTAGGACAATGCAATAGAAATGTACACAAATGTGAAATAATGCAGCCAATATATCTCAATGTACGGCAATTACCTCACAAAGAAGTAAAGCACGAATGTAAGCAACAATCCCAATGTACGGCAAATACCCCACAAGGAGGTAAAGCACGAATGTAAACAACCAATCTCAATGTACGGCAAATACTTCACAAGGAAGTATAGCACGGATGTAAGCAACAAGTCTCAATGCATATAAGTCACATAGTGTCACACATTTCAAGCATATGTCCAAAAATAGAAATGAATACGTTCACAGCATAAAACAGTTGGTAAAACATGTGAGCATACTTTTCCCCCAATTTGAAAATATGTAAATGAAAATGGGCCACGAAAACTCACCTTGAAATAAAGATGTAAGTTTTGCCCTTAAGCTTAACCACCAACAATTCTTGCAATCTACAACAATCAGATAATGCATATGGGTCACAACCTAGACATAACTAGGTCATTCCATTGTATCCCAAGTCCAAAACACATTCACTAAGTCTCCTCACAACTCAAACTAGTGTATCATCGCAAGAACCAATCTAAAATGAGAAACTCAGATTCTGTCCGGAAGTTTAGTTCCAATTTACAAATTTTTATATATTACTTAATGAAATCATTTGACTCCAAAAATTTTACCAGTAACACATAAATGTGTTAAGAACAACATGTAATTTTTCCAGAACTTATTTCAGTAGTTTACTATTTTTAAAAATTCACTAAAATAATCTGCTCAGAAACTAAAATGACTCATGAGTACACAAAAATTACAATTTATTTAAAATACTTAAAGACTTACAAAGGATATGATATTTTTACATAAAATTTTTGACACTTTAATATTACTTCAGTAAAAATTTCAAGACTCAATTCTTAGTTTAACATACGTTTCGAAAATCGACAAGTTAACCGAAATAATGAACCGAAAAACTCAGATTTGACATTTACTTTTATAAAATCATTTTGACCAACTTATACTCAACATTTGGACATGAAACCAACACCATTTAAAAGAAGACTCAAAATAATTATGTTTAGACTCTTGTTTCACCAAAATTCATCAAGAAACGACCAAGTTACAAGCTTCCCAAACCAATACGTGAATCTGTCCAGATTTAGGGTTTATGAGTTTAAACCTAAATATTTATGCTAATCCATCCAAAACGCTTAAACAAATAATATAATTCACTCTCAATGATTTAAACACTGATTTCACATACATCCTAATGATTTTTATCACTAGGAATACAATGGATTGAACCGAATGAAAAACCGACAATACGAAACAATCGAAATACATTAGAACGAAGGAATCGAATAGGGATATACCAACTATCGAATGATCGCGTAAGAACACTCCTTAGAATCTGTAAATAATGAGAATATACACCCTTAGATTTCATTTTTATAGATTGATCAAACCGATTTAATATTACAAACGTTTTCTGAAAATTCATCATACACAGCAACAGTTTACGAAATAATTTTTATAAAATCATAAAACACGTTTCAGAGGCCGAATCCTCGATGGTTTATGTAAAACTTCGAGATATACAACTTTCCAGTTTTGGCCGAAGCCTGAAAACGAAAGTAACTAGGTCAAATCGGACGTCGAACAGGACTGAAAAATCTGGACATATTCTAAGATTTCGATTTCATAACTTTCGGTTTGAAAAATATATTATATCCAACCTAACTCTTCCCAAAAACATAAATCATCTTTATTATACCTCTTTTCTAGAAAAATAATAGGAAAAATGATTGATTAGAGTTTATAACAAAAATACCTACACGAATACACAAGACGTAACACCCGAAAGCCAAAAACTCGACTCGATCTTGGGGTTACTTTGTTTTGATCGGTAGAAATCCAAAGGACAGCATCATGAACGAAATTTTGAGGGTGAAAAAGGGTTAGGGTTTAGTTTAGGTTTGTATTTATAGGTATCGAATGGTTTGGGCCCAAGTTAGAGTGTTTGGGTTGGGCCGTTCGAATGTATCCACCAAGGGTACTCTTGGGTCGATTTTTCTTGAAGGAATTATGAGCCAAAAGTTGGAAATGTTATAGCCCAATGATTTTAAAGACCTTGGGCTTTGGATTCATGTCATTTGGAGTCCGGATAAGAAAGTTATGGCCCGAACCGTGAAACCTCGCAGAAAATTCAGCTTTTATCTTTTTAAGGTGTTATATGTTTTTACTTAGCTTATTAATAATGTTTTATATTTGTTAATATTTTCATTATTTGTAAATGACTTATTATTACATTTTTTTTTATCATATCGCGCATATTCTTTTAAGTTTCCAAATTATGAAGACGTTTACGTTTAGCCTCGTATCTTCTTCGTTACATGTCTGATTGCGATGATTCTTTTTAGGTTGGATTCGTTTTTTGAAAACGAATACTTTGATGTAAATAATTCCATGAGATGAGTCTTAATACGAAAATGAGTTTTTACGGTTTGAACTACGATAACGGTTTGGTGACAGTTGTCACAGTATCCCCAGTTGAGAGAATTTCGTCCCGAAATTCAGTTGGAGCTATACTGTCAACTCGATCACTGAATAACTACTAATACTTTAACATTGTTCACTCTTTTCATTTCCAAAAAAAAATGTACTACACCTTTCCAAGGTGATACTTCAAGTAGTACATGGTTTCTTGCACAAAACTATAACGGCTTCGTCGTTTGTTTGCGTAACTGTTTCCGCTTCCCCTTGATTTGAAAGATCTTGTCCATAACTTCATGGACTATCTCATTCGAATCAACTGACTTTTATCCACTTCATCCCACACTACGAATGAACGACACTTATTCCCTTAAAGTGCTTCAAATGGCGCACATTGTATACTAAAGTGATAACTTGTTGTATGAGAACTCGACTAGTGGTAAGTGAGTATCATAACTTCTATCAAAATTGATAACACGCTCTAAGCATACTCTCAAATTTTTGAATGGTTCGCTCACTCCGTCCATCAGTACGAGAATGATAACCCGACTTCATATCAAAGCGCGTTCCCAAAGCTTTTCGTAACTCTTGCCAAAATCTTGTAGAAATTGACCCTCTAAAACGACCATAATTGACATAGACACTTCATGCCTTGCTACTACTTCGTCGATGTAACGCCTTACCAATTTCTCCATTTTGTAGTTCTTGTGAATAGCTAAGAAATGAGCTGACTTAGTCAATCTATCCACAATTACCCAAATCGAATCGCGCCCACTACTAGCTCTAAACAACTTCATGAAGAAATCCTTGGTTATGTTTTCCCCTTTTCCATTCGGGACACTTCGGTCGCTGTAATAGACCTGAGAGTCTCGGGTAGTCAGCTTTGAACTTCAAACAGATCATGAATTGACTAATGTAGTTAATGATGTCCTTCTTCATTCCCAGTCACCGATACAAATCCATAATATGATGATACTTCTTACCAACTCTTGACGTATGTAATATTTTGGTTTATGTACCTTGTCCTAGTGCCCATAGACAACGTAGCAAAGAAATCCATAATCTTCTCACAAGAGTTAACAATCTCATCCACTTTGTGTTCCAACTGTTTGTTTAACCCGTGCAACTTTGTGTTTTGTATATGAGTATACTTCAACGCTTCATCTTGTGCTTCAAACACTCCACCCTTGATGCCATAGTGAATCATCATACTTTGATTTGCACTCGCCTTGGCTTACTCTTTCCTTCCTACTCAAAACATCTGCAACAACATCCGTCTTCCCCGAATGGTATCAAATTTCATAATCGTAACCACTAAATAATTCGAGCTTCCTCATTTGTCTCGTGTTCAACTTCTTTTGAACATAGGGGTGTTAAAAGCTCTTATGATCGGTATACATAACGTTCTTCATTCCATACAAGTAATGTCTTCAACACATATGTACGAATGCTACCCCTCCAAGTTCCAAATCATGGGTAATATAAAAATTCTCAGGTATTTTGAGTTGTTTGAGAGACGAATGCAATTACCTTTCCCATTTAATTAACGAACAACTCAGACCTCGGTGTCTGATGCATCACAATACACAACGAAGTTCTCCGATCCTCGGGAAGAGTCCGAATTGATGCATTATACAAGACATCCTTCAATGTTTGTAAAAAAAAAATTTCTCAGTTTCTACCCCAAACAAACTTCTTATATATATGTGAGTCGTAGAGCGATCTTTGGAGAAACTCTCGATAAAATGCCGATGGTAACCTGTGAATCCCAAATGCTTTACAAACCTTCACGATAGCTGTGGGATCTTCCATCCCTTTACAGCTTCTATTTTGCTAAAATTCACAAGATTGACTTCATTGTTCGCAACGTGTTCAAGAAAAACAAACCTCTTGTAGTCAAATTTCGTACTCTGAATATATTGCATAGACCTTTTCTTTCAAAAGAAACTCCAGGATTAATCTTGAAGGAACTTCATGCTCCTTCTTAATTTTAGAATAAATTTGAATGTCGCAGATGAAAAGGTATGATAAATTCGTCGAGATTCGGTTTACATACCTGTTCGTTTAATATAGGAATGCTATAGTCGCATTAGTAAGATCGAAAGACATAACGAGAAATTTGAAATGTTCGTAACGAGTACTAAACTCAATCTTAGGTATATCTGATTCAGGTACCCTCAATTGATGGTAACCCGAATGAAGATTGATTTTTGAAAACCACCAAACACCTTGAAGTTGATCAAACAAATCATCCATCCTTGGAAGAGGACAGCGATTCTTGACCGTAAATTTGTTAAGTTCATGATAATCAATGCACAAATGAAAAGAGACATCTTTCTTTTGGACAAATAAGACATGTGCTCCCCATAGAGAATGACTAGGGTGAATAAAATCCTTGTCTTGGATCATCTTAAAATTGATTATATAATTCTTGCATTCTAATAGTGTTAAGCGATTTGGAGCATTTGCAACTGGGGTTGCTCCAAGAATGAGATCAATACAAAACTTTACGAGTACATAGGGATATAGTCCTTCTAAGTCTTCCGGGAAGACCTCGAGGAAATCGTCGATAATAGAATGTTTTTGAGTTTTTAACTTATTAGCCTTTACGCTCATGAGTTGTTTCTTTTCGTCTTTGAAGTTTTCTATGAAAATCTCAGGTATTACACCACCATTTAAGTGGTATACAAAATACTTCTCAAACATACAATTTCCACCTAAATTTCGTCAACTAATCCATTCCCACAACTAAACCAAAACTTCCGAGTCCGAAGGGTAACAAGTCAATGCTAAAAGAGAAATCTTCTAGCACTAGAGTATACCCTTATGTAACTTCTTTTAGTCTCCATGCGCTCCCGTTAATAAAATTATTTCGAAGTTTTCCACTCAAACAAGTCATCGAGTTTCCTACTTTGTTGATTGGTGCCACTTGATGAGCTATCATTCGACATTCAATTATAAAATGACCTCTTACGTTGCAGTTTGAATAAACACAATATGATGCAGATGTGTGATGATAGTAGTTACACCTTACACACAAGGTATGTGAACCAGCGTAACCCTCTCTTCATGTGTTAGTATCTTCCAGTCTTTTGAATACCCTCTCATTCTTGGTATTGTTTCCACATTCCCTGCCTTATTGATCTCATTGATTAACAATCCATCCATCAGTATTACGCCATGGATAGTAGGAGGCTCAGTCACTTCTACCGTACTGCTAGTTTCCAGAACAAAGCCGTTGATGTACTTCTCAATTCTCTTAGCTTCGAGTGCCACAAGATGAGGTCTAATTCTTGCCAACTCGTGAAATTGTCAGATATATGTTGCATGGTTAACTCCCATCGTAGAGAAATTTCAAAACTTGTTCACTAACTCCTTCATTTCGTTATTGAAAGAATATTTCTCCTTAAACAGTGTCTTATTTATTTTATTTATTTATTTATATATTTATACATTTTATTATTATTATTATTAATTTTGTTTTATTTATTTATTTTTCGCGCCATCACCACTTCCATCTTTTGAATTCTCGACTATTAGTTCCATTTTCGCCTTCGGTGTCGTTAGCTCTACCATGATTCAATATGCTGTTACTAACTTGTATGACAACATTGAATATTAAGGCCCACCACTGTCGTGTAATGGTCGCAACAACATTGGAGTTCTTGCCTTCAATACCACAAATTCCTCCAGTTCAACCATCAGTTCAATCACCACTATCACTTGTATGACCATCACCGAGTGTTTCTCCTCCACGAGTAAAATTTACGGGTAATACGTCTTAGTAGTATGCTTGCTATAATTTCGAATTCATACGAGTTTAGAATAGAATAAATACTTTGGAGTTTGTCTAGGCATAAATGCACCAGACTCACAAAGATAAGAATAATTCGGTAAGGAATACAATTGGGATTTTATTACAATACGACATGGAGATAGCACATGAGACACGCAAACATGGTCAGATAAGCACACATATGTCGGAACACCTTTGTCAATTACGTCTGCAGCCATAATTGTAAAAGTATTCTTTCATACACATACTTATCTTCCAAGTCCTTGTATCACAATAAGCTTTGTATATACGGAAAGAGATCAGATAGTTATGGAATCCTAAGCATGTAGACGATCTACATAAGGAGTCGTAAGATGATGAAGAAACGCTTACAACGTCCTTATTTGAAACGATTAAGATGAATGATTGACACTAACTACAACAAGCTTCACGGAGTTGTATGCACACATAACTTCCTAACTCATGTTCTATATGTGGGTTCCTTATTTATAGTCTAGGCCAATCCACCTAGATCTCTATAAACAATGGCTCTGATACCAATCTGTCACACCCCGTCTAAAGCGGAAACAACGGGGTACGACTGTGATAGGATCATAACACATCATTATAAAGAATTCTATATGAAATACAATATCCAATGTGTCATGATGCCATTAACATGAATAACGGTTCATGTCGTGCATACATTTCAACAATGAATTCAAAATCTTACAAACAAACGTACACTACAATGTTAAGGCAAAACATGCCTTCACAAACAACCATGATGTAACACAAGTCTTGAATAACTCTTAATACAACCCTAAAGGTCCACTAAGTTCTCTTGTCCACTGCTTTAAGTCCACTAGTATAACCTGAAAAGATATGCTCAAAAACGTCAACACGAATGTTGGTGAGTTTCGTAGGTTTGAAACCAGACACCAGAAAAATAAACATTTTGCTGTGATAATAATAAGTTAGGACAATGCAATAGAAATGTACACAAATGTGAAATAATGCAGCCAATATATCTCAATGTACGGCAATTACCTCACAAGGAAGTAAAGCACGAATGTAAGCAACAATCCCAATGTACGGCAAATACCCCACAAGGAGGTAAAGCACGAATGTAAACAACCAATCTCAATGTACGGCAAATACTTCACAAGGAAGTACAGCACGGATGTAAGCAACAAGTCTCAACGCATATAAGTCACATAGTGTCACACATTTCAAGCATATGTCCAAAAATAGAAATGAATACGTTCACAGCATAAAACAGTTGGTAAAACATGTGAGCATACTTTTCCCCCAATTTGAAAATATGTAAATGAAAATGTGCCACGAAAACTCACCTTGAAATAAAGATGTAAGTTTTGCCCTTAAGCTTAACCACCAACAATTCTTGCAATCTACAACAATCAGATAATGCATATGGGTCACAACCTAGACATAACTAGGTCATTCCATTGTATCCCAAGTCCAAAACACATTCACTAAGTCTCCTCACAACTCAAACTAGTGTATCATTGCAAGAACCAATCTAAAATGAGAAACTCAGATTCTGTCCGGAAGTTTAGTTCCAATTTATAAATTTTTAAATATTACTTAATGAAATCATTTGACTCCAAACATTTTACCAGTGACACATCAATGTGTTAAGAACAACATGTAATTTTTCCAGAACTTATTTCAGTAGTTTACTATTTTTAAAAATTCACTAAAACAATCTGCTCAGAAACTAAAATGACTCATGAGTACACAAAATTTACAATTTATTTAAAATACTTAAAACTTACAAAGGCTATGATATTTTTACATAAAATTGCTAACACTTTAATATTACTCCAGTAAAAATTTCAAGACTGAATTCTTAGTTTAACATACGTTTCAAAAATCGACAAGTTAACCGAAATAATGAACCGAAAAACTCAGATTTGACATTTACTTTTATAAAATCATTTTGACCAACTTATACTCAACATTTAGACATGAAACCAACACCATTTAAAAGAAGACTCAAAATAATTATGTTTAGACTCTTGTTTCACCAAAATTCATCAAGAAACGACCAAGTTACAAGCTTCCCAAACCAATACGTGAATCTGTCCAGATTTAGGGTTTATGAGTTTAAACCTAAATATTTATGCTAATCCATCCAAAACGCTTAAACAAATAATATAATTCACTCTCAATGATTTAAACACTGATTTCACATACATCCTAATGATTTTTATCACTAGGAATACAATGGATTGAACCGAATGAAAAACCGACAATACGAAACAATCGAAATACATTAGAACGAAGGAATCGAATAGGGATATACCAACTATCGAATGATCGCGTAAGAACACTCCTTAGAATATGTAAATAATGAGAATATACACCCTTAGAATTCATTTTTATAGATTGATCAAACCTATTTAATATTACAAACGTTTTCTGAAAATTCATCATACACAGCAACAGTTTACGAAATAATTTTTATAAAATCATAAAACACGTTTCAGAGGCCGAATCCCCACATGTTTTTGTAAAACTTCGAGATCTACAACTTTCCAGTTTTGGCCAAAGCCTGAAAACGAAAGTAACTAGGTCAAATCGGACGTCGAACAGGACTGAAAAATCTGGACATATTCTAAGATTTCGATTTCATAACTTTCGGTTTGAAAAATATATTATATCCAACCTAACTCTTCCCAAAAACATAAATCATCTTTATTATACCTCTTTTCCAGAAAAATAATAGGAAAAATGATTGATTAGAGTTTATAACGAAAATACCTACACGAATACACAAGACGTAACACCCGAAAGCCAAAAACTCGACTCGATCTTGGGGTTTCTTTGTTTTGATCGGTAGAAATCCAAAGGACAGCATCATGAACGAAATTTTGAGGGTGAAAAAGGGTTAGGGTTTAGTTTAGGTTTGTATTTATAGGTATCGAATGGTTTGGGCCCAAGTTAGAGTGTTTGGGTTGGGCCGTTCGAATGTATCCACCAAGGGTACTCTTGGGTCGATTTTTCTTGAAGGAATTATGAGCCAAAAGTTGGAAATGTTATAGCCCAATGATTTTAAAGACCTTGGGCTTTGGATTCATGTCATTTGGAGTCCGGATAAGAAAGTTATGGCCCGAACCGTGAAACCTCGCAGAAAATTCAGCTTTTATCCTTTTAAGGTGTTATATGTTTTTACTTAGCTTATTAATAATGTTTTATAATTGTTAATATTTTCATTATTTGTAAATGACTTATTATTACATTTTTTTTTTATCATATCGCGCATATTCTTTTAAGTTTCCAAATTATGAACACGTTTACGTTTAGCCTCGTAACTTCTTCGTTACATGTCTGATTGCGATGATTCTTTTTAGGTTGGATTCGTTTTTTGAAAACGAATACTTTGATGTAAATAATTCCATGAGATGAGTCTTAATACGAAAATGAGTTTTTACGGTTTGAACTACGATAACGGTTTGGTGACAGTTGTCACAGTAGATCTCGAAATTTTACTTAGTTTTTCAAGGTTTCAGCCTCTAAAAAGCAACGTATGATTTTATAAAAAATTATTTAGTTAGCTGTTTCTGTTACGACGAATTTTCAGAAAACCTTGATTAAACATATTTTGGTTTGATCAAATTACTTGCTAATAAATATAGGATTTGTGAGTATAAGATAAAGGTAAAATCTTTTCTATAAAAACAAGATGAATACAAGATCAATATTATTATGGGCTAAACTAATAAACAAAGAAAATTTTATCAGGGGGATATTGGGATCGAGTTTGTGTGTGCACATGGTTTCAGTTTCTAACTGGACCCTTCTTTTGTAATTTCTTTTAATTTGGCTAAAAGTGTTTAGTATTAATTAATTTCTCTTGATCTAGTTACAAGTTGTACGCTAAAATCTCATGGCATATACTGATTTATAATGTCTTAATAATTATTTTTATAGAAAATGGTTCCTCGAAATTACCAATGTTTTGACCGTTGTATTATTGCTACAACCTTTTTAGTAATCTAGTATATTATGTTTATGATCACCAAATATTAGAATTAAGTTAATAAACTTTGTGGACATTTAACAACCATATATTTTAGTTTACGAAGATATATGATCAAAAGTTATGATAATTTTTCAGGTTTATCTGATTAAATGCCACTAAGCATTTGAGTGGCCAAACTATGCACTAATACAATAATTAGTTGTAAATGATTTGTGTGTTATGATAACAGATATTTTATTTACAATGTGTCTTTAACATTAATGGTCATAGAAAATTCGACCAATTAACTAGGTTAATAATCTATATAAAATTATTTGTAGATTGACGTACTGTGTGGTGGATTCATTTTGAGACGATATTTGCTCTGTTAATTAAGGTGAGTTTTCGTGGCCCCATTTTCTTTACATATTTTTACATTGGGGGAAAAGTATGCTCACATGTTTTACCAACTGTTTTATGCTGTGAACGTATTCATTTCTATTTTTGGACATATGCTTGAAATGTGTGACACTATGTGACTTATATGCATTGAGATTTGTTGCTTACATCCGTGCTATACTTCCTTGTGGGATATTTGCCGTACATTGAGATTTGTTGTTTACATTCGTGCTTTACCTCCTTGTGGGGTATTTGCCGTACATTGGGATTGTTGCTTACATTCGTGCTTTACTTCCTTGTGAGGTAATTGCCGTACATTGAGATATATTGGCTGCATTATTTCACATTTGTGTACATTTCTATTGCATTGTCCTAACTTATCATTATCACAGCAAAATATTTTATTTTGTGGTGTTTGGTTTCAAACCTACGAAACTCACCAACATTATTGTTGACGTTTTTAAGCATAACTTTTCAGGTAATACTAGTGGACAGAAGATAGAGGACAAGAAAGCTTAGTGGACCTCTAGGTTGCATATAAGCTAAACTTGAGAGTTTGTTTGAGAAGGATGATACATATGGCATTCAAATAATGTGGAAAGGCTTATTTTGCCTTAACATTTCTATTATGGGATTTGTGTTTGTTATTTTGGATTCATTGTTGGAATGAATGCATGACATGAACCGTTTTTCATGTTAATGACATCATCAGACATTGATTATTTATTTCATTTAGTCTTCTTTATGAATAATGTGTTTTGATCTTATCATTGTTGTACCCCGTTGTTTCCGCTTTAGACGGGGTGTGAAAGATTGGTATCAGAGACATTGTTTATAGAGATCTAGTTGGATTGGCCTAGACTATAAATAAGGAACCCGCATATAGAACATGAATTAGGGAACTATGTGTGCATATTTCAACGTAATTCAATTCCTTTCTAACATTGGTTGTACAACATGACCATGTGTTGTGCATATCCATTGTTCTATTGTTAATCTTTGCCCTTTTGTACAAGTATATTGTGTTACATAAAAATTGGAAGATAGAAATGTGTGTGAACAAATATTTTTACAATTATGGCGGCCGACGTAATTGAAGAAGATATTCCGACATACGCGAGTCTATCGACCATATTTGAGTAAGCAATGTGCAACCTGTAAAGGTGTACGAAGGATGATTTCTCGTTTGAACGTTGTTCACATTATTTCATGTTTAGAAACATTTGTTTTTACACATATGAAATGCTTACTTCTCAAATTATACGAAAAATGTGTATCTAAACCTTATCTACATCATTTAATCATATTAATCTGTATTACGTTCCCATTGTAGAAATTATGCCGCCAAGACGTTCCGTTCGTAATGCAAATAGAGGCGGTAGTGCAAACAGAGGGGGAGGCCGTACTGGTGGCCGTAATGGTAGGGGTGGTGGCCGTACTGGAGGCCGTACAGGTGGTGGTGAAACAGGTACTAGGGGCGAGGCGCCCAATGTAGCCGCTATGATTGCGGAACAGCTGCAGGCATTATTGCCTAATATTGTTGCACAGGTTACTCAGGGTGTGTTGCAGGGTACAGGTGGAGGAGGTGGCGAAGAAGAAGAGGAAAATCTTAATGGGGAACCTAATGGTGATGATGGAGCTGGTAATGGAGTGACTGTTAAAGGATGTACTTATAAGGAGTTGAAGTCATGCAAACCACGAGATTTTGATGGAAAGGGGGGAGCGATTGCTTGCTCTAGGTGGATAGAGAAGATGGAGTCGGTGTTGGATATCAGTAATTGCGCAGAAGAACATATGATTAGATATGCATCTACTGAGTTGTCGGGTAAGGCGCTGACCTGGTGGAATATGCAGGTTCAGGCCAGGGGTAGGCCTGCTGCTGTGGGTATGACATGGTAAGAGTTTAAGGCACTGTTAGTGGAGGAGTACAGTTCTTCAAATGAAATGGATAAGTTAGAGAAAGAATTTTTGGAGCATAAGATGGTGGGGGCTAATCATGCTGCGTATACTGATCGTTTCCATGAATTAGCCAAGTTGATTCCGAGTATGGTAACACCTGAGTCGAGAAGAATTAAAAAGTATTTAGGAGGATTGGTTCCAGAAATTAAGGGAATGGTTGAGGTGACTGAACCAGCCACTATTCAGAGTGCGATTTTGAAAGCTGGGGCTCTTACTGAGGAAATTGTAATAAATGGTACATTGAAAAGGGGAAGCGAGAAGGGTAAGGAGGTAGCTGAATCTAGTAAAGCTAAGGTTGGTGATTCGAATAATAAGAAACCTCGGATAGCTAAGACGTATGTTGCTGCAAATGTGGATAGGAAGGTCTATGGTGGGGGTTATCCTTTGTGTGCAGGGTGTAATTTTCATCATCTTCCGTCTACTGGTTGTAAGTATTGTAACAAGTGCAATCGGTGGGGTCATTTACCGGATTTCTGTCGTTCTACTGCACGTGTTGTTACCCCGGTTAATGTGGTGAGGGGTTCTAATGGGTGTTTCGAATGTGGGGCTTTGGATCATTTTGTCAATGTCTGGCCTAGGTTGGCTAGGACAGTAAGAGCTGTTGGAAATAATAATAATACTCGGGTTTTGACTGCTGGTGGAAATCAGAACAGGGGACGCGCTGCAAACACTGCTCCTGGGAGATATTTTGTTATCAATGCTAGTGAGGCACGACAGGCACCCAACATTGTGACCGGTACGTTTCGGTTAAATGATCATTTTGCTACAGTTTTATTTGACAGTGGTGCCGATTTTAGCTTTATATCTGTGGATTTTGTGCCTATACTTGATATTATACCTAGTAAGCTGGACTTTGTGTATGAAATTGAAATTGCGGATGGGAAACGGGTAGACTTGAATGAGGTTATTAAAAATTGTACACTCGTACTAGAGGATCATACTTTCAGTATTGACCTAATACCTTTTGGGATCGGTAGCTTTGATGTTATAGTAGGTATGGATTGGATGTCGAAATATAGGGCCGAAATTGTGTGCTTCGAAAAGGTGGTCCGTATACCTATGCCAGATGGCAGTATGTTGGAAGTCTCTGGGGAACAACCAGAGACTAAATGTGTTAAGCTTGTGAGTATAAATTCCGAGGAATCAATACTTGAAGATGTCTTTATTGTTCGTGATTTTCCTAATGTTTTTCCCGATGATTTGCCGGGATTACCTCCTCTTCGATCCGTTGAGTTTCGCATTGATCTTATTTCTTGAGCGACCCCAGTTGCTAAAGCTTCATATCGTTTAGCTCCTTCTGAAATGCATGAATTGTCTACTCAACTTCAGGAGCTCCAAGACAAGGGCTTTATTCGCCCTAGTCACTCCCCTTGGGGAGCACCTGTTCTGTTCGTTAAAAAGAAAGATGGTTCATTTCGTATGTGTATTGATTATCGTGAACTTAATAAGCTTACGGTCAAGAATCGTTATCCTCTTCCAAGGATAGATGATTTATTTGATCAGCTTCAGGGTGCTCAATGGTTTTCGAAAATTGATCTTCGTTCTGGTTATCATCAGTTGAGAGTACATGAGTCGGATATACCAAAGACTGCATTCAGGACTCGTTATGGGCACTTCGAATTTCTCGTTATGCCTTTTGGTCTCACTAATGCCCCTGCGGTATTCATGGATCTAATGAATCGTGTTTGTAAGCCGTATCTTGATAAATTTCTCATCGTCTTCATTGACGACATCTTGATCTATTCAAAAACTAAAGAGGATCATAAACTACAACTGAAGCTTATTCTTGAACTTCTCTTGAAAGAACAACTCTATGCAAAGTTTTCGAAATGCGAGTTCTGGTTGCGTGAGGTTCATTTTCTTGGTCATGTGGTAAATGAGGCGGGTATTCATGTGGATCCAAGTAAGATTGAGGCAGTGAAAGCCTGGAGGACTCCACAAACACGTTCTGAAATTCGTCAATTCTTGGGTTTGGCTGGATACTATCGGCGTTTTATTGAGAATTTTTCTAGAATTGCTCAACCGCTTACACAGTTGACGCAAAAGGAAAGAAAATTTGTATGGGGTGAGAAACAGGAGGAAGCATTTCAAACTCTGAAGAATGCTTTGTGTGAGGCACCGATTTTGGCATTACCTGATGGCTCGGATGATTTTGTAGTTTATTGTGACGCGTCTAACCAAGGGTTAGGATGTGTTTTGATGCAGCGAGGGAAAGTGATAGCTTATGCATCTAGGCAACTTAAGGTGCATGAGAAAAACTACACTACTCACGATTTGGAATTGGGTGCGGTGGTCTTTGCACTCAAGTGTTGGAGGCATTATCTATATGGATCGAAAAGTGTGATTTATACTGATCATAAGAGTTTGCAGCATATCTTTGATCAGAAGGAGTTGAATATGAGGCAAAGGTGGTGGTTGGAGTTGTTTAGTGACTATGATTGTGAAATTCGCTACCATCCGGGAAAGGTGAATGTGGTGGCTGATGCTTTAAGTAGGAAGGAAAGGGTTAAGCCAAGAAGGGTGAGAGCAATGGCTATGACTATACATTCGGGTATCAAGGAGAAGTTGTTGGAGGCTCAGTTGGAAGCATTATTGGATTCTAATGTTCACAGTGAGTTATTGGGTGGTTTGGATGGGCATTTGGAATGCAAGAATGATGGATTATATTACTTCATTGAAAGAATGTGGATTCCGGTGTTAGGTGGTTTGAGGACGCTGGTGATGGATGAATCTCATAAATCTAAGTATTCGATCCATCCGGGGGCAGATAAAATGTACCATGATATGAAGGATTTGTATTGGTGGTCGGGCATGAAGAAGGATATTGCATTATATGTTAGCCAATGTATGACTTGCTTGAAGGTCAAGGCTGAACACCAAAGACCCTCAGGATTACTGCAACAACCGGAAATTCCCAAGTGGAAATGGGAGAACATTGCTATGGATTTTATCACTAAGCTGCCTAGAACCAGCAGCGGGCACGATTCAATTTGGGTTATCGTGGATAGGATGACTAAGTCTGCTCATTTCTTAGCTATCCGCGAGGACTATAAGATGGAGAAATTGGCGAGGTTGTACATAAATGAGATTGTAGCAAGGCATGGAGTGCCGGTATCGATTATATCTGATCGTGATGGTCGATTTACTTCCCGATTTTGGCAAACGCTACAGAAGGCGTTAGGAACGAGATTGGATATGAGTACGGCTTACCATCCCTAGACCGATGGGCAGAGTGAGCGTACTATCCAGACGTTGGAAGATATGTTGAGGGCTTGTGTTATCGACTTTGGAGGAAACTGGGATACTCATTTACCATTGGTAGAGTT
Organism: Helichrysum umbraculigerum; assembly: GCA_949592205.1. Classification (NCBI taxonomy): domain Eukaryota; kingdom Viridiplantae; phylum Streptophyta; class Magnoliopsida; order Asterales; family Asteraceae; genus Helichrysum; species Helichrysum umbraculigerum. The sequence goes on along the minus strand of CATIUR010000007.1, from coordinate 28,847,215 downwards.
TTCGTATAATAACAGCTACCATTCGAGTATTCAGTGTGCACCATTTGAAGCACTCTATGGGCGGAAGTGCCGTTCACCTATAATGTGGGCTGAGGTAGGAGAAAGTCAGTTGATTGGGCCAGAAATAGTCCAAGAGACTACTGATAATATTGTGCAAATCAAGGAGAGATTGAAAGTGGCTCGAGATAGGCAAAAGAGCTATGCTGATAAACGTCGTAAGCCGTTGAAATTTGCGGTTGGTGATTATGTGTTATTAAAAGTGTCACCGTGGAAGGGAGTTGTTCGTTTTGGTAAAAAGGGAAAACTTGCACCGAGGTTTGTTGGGCCATTCGAGATTATTGAGCGTGTTGGCCCAGTTGCGTATAGATTGAAATTACCTCAAGAGCTTGGTGGGGTTCACGATGTATTCCATGTGGCGAATTTGAGGAAGTGTTTAGCTGATCAGACTCTGCAAGTACCTTTGGAAGAGATTCAGATTGATCCTAAACTTCATTTTGTGGAAGAACCGGTTGAGATTATGGATAGTGAGGTTAAGAAACTGAAACGTAGTAAGATCCCGATTCTTAAAGTTCGTTGGAATGCTAAGAGAGGTCCTGAGTTCACTTGGGAGCGCGAGGATCAAATGAAGCAAAAATATCCACATCTCTTTAGTGGTCATGTTGGCAGTACTGGCTCTGGTTGAATTTCGGGACGAAATTCCTTCAACTGGGGGATATTGTGACATCCGTCACCAAAAATTCTATTCATAGGTTTGTTTTCTATAATCATTTCTTATTTGTATTCATTTACGTGAGTAATGTGGAGAAATAAATTAAGTATTCATATTTTAAACTATGTGAGAAATTTAATTCTAGTATAGTGTTCAAAAACTCAAATCAATGTTCGTACACGGTTAGATTAAAAGTTAGGATAATAATAATGAGATAATAATAATATTTAATAATATAATATAAATAATAATTATAATGGTAATAATAATATAATAATATAATAATAATAGTAATATAATAATAATATATATACGTATCATCAACTAGATGATAATATAATAATAATAAAAAAAATAACAATAATAAAATAATAATAAACTAATATAATAATAGTGGTGATCATTTGCATATCAGTAAGAAGCAGCCAGCGATTTTTTTAGAAGGTCAAGTAGGCCAGTTTCTTGGGCTAAATTGGTGGGCTCAAACCCAATGAAACGTACGGAGTATATATATAATTGGACGTAGGTTTTCTTGACTAACTAAACATTCATTCACTTTCAGTCAATCAATAAATAAAATATAATTGTGTGTGTGCTTTTGTGTTTACGGCAGCAACAACAAACGAATATGTACGATCGTCGATTGATTATAAAAATAATATAATCAATAAACGATAACTTCTAACCGTATTAGTTCGTGAGTTACGTGTGTTCCCGTTCGTATTTCGTATAGGTATTTCTCATAAACCCTAATCAATTATTTTTCTTATTATTTTTCTGGAATAGATGTATATTAGAGATGATTTATGTGTTTGGGGATTTAATATATTAGATTTAAGGTGTTTCTGAAGTCGAAAGTTATATACCGTTAAATCGCAATTTTTGTACAGATTTTCGCAGTTGTAAACAGTGGCTGTTTTGACCTAGCTACGTTCGTTTTTAGGTTTCGGTCAAAATATGAAAGTTGTAGATCTCGAAATTTTACTTTTTTTGGACATATACTTGAAATGTGTGACACTATGTGACTTATATGCATTGAGATTTGTTGCTTACATCCGTGCTGTACTTCCTTGTGGGGTATTTGCCGTACATTGAGATTTGTTGTTTACATTCGTGTTTTACCTCCTTGTGGGGTATTTGCCGTACATTGGGATTGTTGCTTACATTCGTGCTTTACTTCCTTGTGAGGTAATTGCCGTACATTGAGATATATTGGCTGCATTATTTCACATTTGTGTACATTTCTATTGCATTGTCCTAACTTATCATTATCACAGCAAAATATTTTATTTTGTGGTGTTTGATTTCAAATCTACGAAACTCACCAACATTATTGTTGACGTTTTTAAGCATAACTTTTCAGGTAATACTAGTGGACAGAAGATAGAGGACAAGAAAGCTTAGTGGACATCTAGCTTGCATATAAGCTAAACTTGAGAGTTTGTTTGAGAAGGATGATACATATGGCATTCAAATAATGTGGAAAGGCTTATTTTGCCTTAACATTTCTATTATGGGATTTGTGTTTGTTATTTTGGATTCATTGTTGGAATGAATGCATGACATGAACCGTTTTTCATGTTAATGACATCATGACACATTGATTATTTATTTCATTTAGTCTTCTTTATGAATAATGTGCTGTGATCTTATCATTGTTGTACCCCGTTGTTTCCGCTTTAGACGGGGTGTGACAGTTTTCTCATGACTTTCTTGAATTCTTGACACATCTTTTCATCAGATGATCCAAAGATAATGTCATCAACATAAACTTGTACGAGAGGAAAGTCTTTCTTCTTCCACTTCACAAACAGTGTACTATCAATCGATCCTCTTGTAAATCCATTCTCAAGTAGATACGTTGATAGTGTTCCATACCATGCCCTAGATGCTTGATGCAATCCATATAGAGCCTTATTCAAACGATATACTCTATCTGGATACTCAGGATCAGCAAACCCTGGCGGTTGTGAAACATACACCAATTCTTCCACTTTGCCATACAAGAAGGCACTCTTAACATCCAACTGATAAACCTTTATACCATAATATGATGTGAATGCTAAGAACACTCTAATTGCTTCTAGCCTAGCAACTGGTGCAAACACTTCATTGTAATCTATACCTTCTTGTTGATTAAAACCTTGAACCACTAGACGAGCTTTATTGCGAGTAACGATTCCCTTATCATCTCTCTTGCACTTAAATACCCATCTAGTTCCAATTGGATATTCTCCCTTTGGTAGGTCAACCAACTCCCATACTTGTAATTTTGTGAACTGTGATAGTTCCTCTTGCATTGCCTCTACCCACGAGCTTTCTTTTAAAGCCATTTGAACATTTTTAGGCTCGACTTGTGAGATAAAGCATGAATATAGACATTGATTAGGAATCCCTGTCTCTTTCAATGCAGTATACAAGCTTTGGTATTCTAAATCTTCAGACGTACTAGCTTTTAATTGAGTCCTTGTTTGAACCGGAGTATTAATATCACCGATGATGTTTTCAACGGGATGATTCTTACTCGTTCTTGTTGAAGCAACATGCTCAACTGTAATCTCATTTCCTAAGTTAGTACCGATTTCTTCAAGAATACTATGTTGTTCAGGAATGTCTTCCAAATCTGGTACACCCTCTCTAGATAGCTGTGAGTTATCAATACCCATAGATATTCTTAACTCTCTCAGTGGAGTGAGGATTTCGTCCACTAATTTGTCAGTCAGCTCTTCTTCATTTAGAGGTGTATCTACTTTGGATTTTTGAGATCCACTAGTAGATGGTTGATTTGGATCAACATTTGTCTTGATTCCAGAAACTGGAACACTCGATGTTGAAGTATGGTCAGTATCCACATCTTCAGACAATAAGTGTTCAGCTATCTCTGAATCACTGACATAGTCACTAATAGGAACAATAAATGATGCAAAAAGATCAGAATAATCAAATTGCCAATCTAAGCCCTTATGAACATCCGGTGAATAGCTCGTAACTTCAATGTTATAAACTACTTTCAAACGTCCTGTGACTTTATTAAAGACTCTCTTGTTTGGCGAATTAGGCATATAACCTAGGAAAAATCCTTCGTTAGCCTTCTCACCAAATTTTGCTTGATGTCCGGTCTTTAATATGGTGCATGAAACTCCAAAGGGTTCAAACCCTTTTAAGTTAGGTTTCTTATTGTTCAAAAGCTCATAACAAGTCTTGTTATGTCTTTTAACCGTAAGAACTCTGTTGAGAACATAACATGTTGTATTCACTGCTTCTGCCCAAAAGATGACTGGAAGCTTTGAATCAGCAAACATTGTTCTAGCACCTTCAATCAACGTTCTATTCTTCCTTTCAGCAACACCATTCTGTTGAGGTTCATAAGGTGCACTGAATTGATGTAATATCCCTTTGCTTAAGCAATAGATATTCAACGTTGAATTCTTAAATTATGTTCCGTTGTCACTACGAATACGCTTCACTCTCTTTTTATAGACATTCTCAACCAGATCAAAGAATTCAATTAGAATTCCAGGAGTTTCATCCTTAGATCCAAAAAGAATACCCACGAGAATCTAGAATAATCATCTGTGACAACCAAACAGCACCATTTGCCACCTAGACTTCTCTTGCTTATAGGGCCGAAGAGGTCCATGTGTGGCAATTCAAATGGTGAGGAGATAGAGTTTTCAGTCTTAGATCTGTGTGGTTTCTTGTGCTTCTTTCCTTTCATGCAAGGAACACACTTATCTTCAGACTCGAAACGTTTTTGTGGTACACGTAGAACCAAACCATTTTTGGTTATGTAATTCATCTTTCTCCAGTTCAGGTGTGCCATTCTCCTATGCCATAACAAAGCATCTGCTTCCGAAGCCTTGGATAATAAACATGTAGACACCATTGAAGAGTTAGGAACACCCATGTTGATAGCATAGATGTCCTTCTTCCTTGATGCCCTCATCAATATCCATTCATCAGGAATTGTAAATCCTGGCTTCAGGACTAAGGCCTCATTTTCATTAAAGTAAACTGGATGACCTTTATCACAGACTTGGGAAACACTCACTAGGTTGTGAGTTAGTTCTTTAACATAGTTCACATCCTCAAGAGTCAAAGTTCCATTTGAAACTTTTCCTTTTCCCGTAATCACTCCTCCTTTATCTTCTGCAAAATTTACTTTTTGCTTGAGACCTTCCTTGAAGTCTGTCAATAGACTTCATTCTCCTGTCATGTGTCTTGAGCATCCACTGTCTACATACCACCAGCTGTGCTTGTTCACAGTCTGCTCCTGCACATAACAAGTTGCACACATTTAGTTTTCAAGAGGGACCCAAGCCATTACGGTCTTGGTTTGTCCCTTATCATCAACAATCTGAACTTCCTTGAAATAACCATAAATATTCTCATCAGGAGTCTTGGTTACTTTCACAGGAATTTGAGGCTGTTGATGATCTGAAGTCTTTTGCCTATGAGGAGAGTGAGTAGAAAACCTCCTAGGCACATAACTTTGTCCTTGTGTACGTGAATTGAACCACTCTCAAACTGACTGTGGTTTCTACTAGGGGTCCTAAATCTCGACGGTGTCTTATCTCTAGATTTATTTAAAACAATTTCAGATTGAGAATAAGGCCGTTTAGGTTTAGGTGGAGAGACACTATGATTACCATTTCTTTTCAGAATATTTACAGGTTTACTACCTACTCCAGGTTTGATACCTAACCTGTCTATAACTGAACTAGAATTGGTCTGTGTCTGTTCATTTATCACTAACTTAGATGATGCTTCCAACTTCTTGTTAGGACAACAAGAAGCCACATGTCCCTTCTGGTGACATTTGAAGCAAGACCTCTGCTTATATGACTTACCAACTTTTGCATTATTATTCTGATCAACCTTAGCATTGGGAGTCTTAGGCACTAAAGGATAAGATGTTTTCTCCTTATTAACCTTATCATCAGTCTTAGTATCATTAATCACTCCACCCTATACGAACTGTATTTTGGTGTGATGTGATATCTTACTATTATCAGATGACAGATTCTTAATAGAAACCTTCTGTGCCTCTGACTGTTCAGGTTTAGTAGTTACTTCTTTCTCAGGATTAGCATCTGTCATTTCAGAATCTTCAGGAGTACTAGTGTAATTGGCATTAAAAGGATGAGGTACATCATTGTATCCTATCCCAGTCTTGTCCTTTACACTACGTTGAGCATCTAGCATTTTATCCATTTCTAAAGTTCTGTAGGACTCAATCTTACGATTTTGTTCAACTAACTTATGCTTAAGCTCAGCTAACTCTCTATCCCTATCAGCTATTGTTTGATTTAAGTCATCAATATTCATATAGAGACCATCTATGATTATTGCCTTTTCATTTATGGTATATATCTCTAAGTGCAACCTTATCAGAACTATCAGACTTAATCTTATTCTTAAGATCTACCTTATCTGTACTTAACCTAAGGACATCACTTTTAGCTTGTTCAAGTTCAGATATTATAGTCTTATTAGAATCATTAAAGGTGCTAACTTGGGATGACAAATTTTGATTACACACAGTTAAGACACTTAATTGAGATTGTAAATCAGTAACTAGGTAACAAACATCAGCAAGAGTACGAATATCCAAACATACCCTTTTCTTATCAGTTTGTACTTCAGCCATGCGTGCTACAAAGTCATCTGGACTCATATCAGCAGTTGAATCCATATACAACACGTCATCATCACTTACTTTCTCTTGAATCTCCGGCACCTTTACTTCAACATCAGTAGGCATATAGCTATTGGACTCAGCAGCTATCTCTTGATCTTCAATCTCAGCCATGAGAGCTTCCTCAGACTGAGCTTGCCAATCATAAGATCCATCCAACTGTTTCACAACTAAGGCTTTGGAAGCTAAGGTACTCCCCGAACCTTGTTTGCTATTGCCAGTTTCAACCTTAGGTCTTTGACACTCACGAGCAAAGTGTACATAACCTTGACAGTTGAAACACTTGATCTTGGTTTTATCAAACCCTGATCGATTTCCCATCACTTTTCTACCAGTTCTCTTCAAGAAATTTTTAACTCTCCTTGATAACATTGCAAGTTGATCCTGGAGATCTATTTCCTCAAGATAATCAGGGTCTATCTGATCATAGTCTTCATCAAACATATCGGATCATTGATTTTACCATGAATGTAGTTTTCATAAGAAGCAACAAAGGATGCAAGGACAGATAACTGTTGCTCAGCAGATTTCACACTCATTGGCATCTTTTGATGTCCTTGAGTTGACTTCTCAGCAGGTGTACCTTTAGTTTCATTACCTGATGAGGTAAGAAGGCACACGTCATCCATTATTATTTCACCATTTTCATCAGTATTACCAACTAAGAGTGCAGTGGTCGAACTAGATGAAGAAGTTGAGAGATTTTTTTTCCCATGATATAGCCCGGGATTCTGAACCTTATCAGAATCAGTTTCTCTCGATTTCTTAGTAAAATCATAACCTTTTAGCTTGTCAATGACTTGCTCTAAGGTCATGGTTGCATACCTTTCATCATTGTCTTTGAGCATTACACCATACATTTCCCACTTAGACGGTAAACCCTCAATAAATTTGTCGGTTCTTTCAGTCTCAGTAGTAACAATCTCATGGTTGTCAAGCTCACTTAACAAGTGGTAGAATCTAGTGATATAAGCATCAAGATCTTCTCCCTTTAAAGCTTTTATAACAGTAAACTGTTTCTTAAGAAGATTCTTCCTGCTTGCCTTCACTTGAGGACTTCCCTCGCATCTTTTCTCTAACGCTTCCGAGAACGTTCTAGCAGTTTGAAAAGACTTGAGTTGATGGTTTATCTCCTTTGGTAAACTCATCTTAATTGCAGAATGAGATTTATTCTCCAATTTATATTCCTCTTTTTGTTGATCACTCATCCGGGCGTAAGTTAAAGTAACATTTGCATTATTAACCGTTTGAGTAGGTGTAGTGTATCCATTCTTGATACACATCCAGATCGACAGATCATGGTATCTACAGTAAGATTCAAATCTGTCCTTCCAGTTATAGTAATCTTCGATCTTTAACAACTTAGGTGGAACGTTTGATTTTCCCACCTCGTGTTCCATCTCGATCATTTTACTTAAATCAGACATCTTAAAAACTTAAAGTTAAACTGTTTCTTGAATTCAGAAAAAAAATTCGATTCGCAAGACTCAGTTCAACTCGCAATCTCAGCTCGACTCGCAAGTCTCAGTTCGGATTGTTGTGATGTCGATTCGCAAGCGATTTCGATTCGCGAGAGATCTCGGTTCGACTCGCAAGTCTCAGTTCAACTCGCAAGTTCAACTCGGTTCGCAGACTACGCTGAAACCCTAATCTCGACTCGCGAAACGGCTGAAAAACCCGAAAACGAAAATTTAAGGTATTTTTATGATTGAAACATGAAATTTCGACCGTGAACTATCCCTAAAACGTCCAGAGAATGATTTTGATTGTTAATATGTACTTATGCACACAAAAACATTCCGAATCAAACGCGATTATCCCTAAAACTTCAAACTTTACTCGTATTTAGCCCGAAAGCTCTGATACCAGATGTAAGTCCCTAGTTCTTAGGATCGATAACTTCGTTATCTGTAGTATTAAGGTGCGGAATCCCTCAATACGGTGTTATCTTACTAACAACGAATAAGTTCGCGTTTTAGGTTTACTAATACTTTGCTATAACGATATAAACGTCAAAGCCTAGCCGTTAGGTTATTTTTCTCTGGATACTCGAATTCGCAGGTCAGGAATGAATAGCCAAAAGTTGTTTCAAAGTTATGTTTTTCACGGATTGAAAAACATTATATATTTCGTCTCAACTCGCAGCCGCTGGGCCTGCGAGTTGACTCGACTCGTTCCGTAAGCCCAAGCCCATTATGGCTTCGGCTCGTTATGCCTATCAATGTTCGCGAGTTCAGTTCTTATCTCGCTGCTCAACTCGCAGCGACTTGAGAACTCGACTCGCAGCAAACGTATATTTATTTATTTCGTTTACGATATTCGTCTAACACTTTAACATGCTAATATATTTAACGAATATTATTAACAAAACAAATATCCATTTACAAATCTAAATCAATATACAAACATGATAATAATTACACTAGTCCTATTTCAAGCTAGATCTGTTGTCACAAACTATGTTCCAACAACTTGTGAATTTGTTGACAAATAATATCATCTCATCGAAGTTAATGAAAAAAAAACTGACTTTTATGAGATAAGTCATGGATCCATCATCGTTGATGTATCCATCAAGTTGAAAAATATTTTATATGTATGCAAGACAGTGAGTGTCCTCTCATAGATAATAATTAATCTCGCCAAAAATGTGAAGTAAATGATTTTCAACTCTTATATGACCAGTGAGAAATATCAACGTCTAATGATATTTGTCATACTTCGGGGGTCGGAAGGATTGTCAACATTAAAATAATCATTGCATCATGAGGATGTATTTGATTCGACGGTGTCCTCGAAAGCCCTTTATGAAAAGCATGAGGCATTATAAATAGTGAAATATGCCTTTATCAGATCTTCCCAATCATTTGATATAAGATCTTATTCAAATTGAATAAATGGTGTTCTCAATTAAGAACCTTTATATAATACATGAGGCTGTTTAAAGTGGAAGCATCTTTAAGCATTTTATATCCTTGAGGGATCCAAAATACAAATGAGCTAGACTTATGAGTTATCATATAGCAAAGAGCCTTAGTATCAATACTCTAGCCTTATATCTCATAGCTTCATACTCATTAGGAAGTTGAGTAAAGACCAGCCATACAATAGGCTTTACACTGTGATGAAATGGACTATAAGTCCAAAAATCTCGTATGAAGAGATTTCATAAATTTATTGCGCATTTTTATATTGGCCAAATAATATTTGCAATTCTTTGCAAAAATAATTTCATGATCCTCAATCACAATAGCTAGTGCTATATTACAACAATAATATTATCGACATCGATTTCATTTATATCGATTCCACGATGTTCTAGACATGATATCATTTATTGAGATCTCTTCATTTTTCAGGTACCAAAAGTTCTGATAGAACCTTCATATCTAGTTTCGTTAGATTGAAATGGGGTCTTTAGTTCCTCGATTTGACCATCTAAATAACATGCTCCTTTTTTCGAGGATATAATTTGGAATCGACTTTTTCTTATCACATTTCACGTGCCATAGGCTTATTAGCCATTTTAATAGGAGCATTAACAACTTATTATTCAAACAAATATGTTTGACAATTATCAAAAATGAATTGTCATTTGAAATTCGAGTTCATAATTGATACTATGAGGATCAATAGTATATATTGAAAATTAATTTCCAGTTTATGTTGTTTTAAGATTCTTTTCTTTTGATCTTATAGTTGTGCCTTATGGTTGAGCATATATCGCACAAACAAATAAAATATCTATGATATATATGTTTCGGGACCAAAAATCAGTTATAAGGGGGAAGAAATCTTATTTCCATTGGCACGATGCGAATTATTGCATGTATATTAACATGACCCCATAGAATAAGCAGTATTGTTGCTCTCATAATAGATGTTGATTTTCTATCAACTAAGCCTTTTGATAAAAGTAATTTACGTATGAACTAATATATGTTCAAAACTTACTACAATCAACTGAAAATGTTGATGTATTTAAACAATATATACATTCACTGACATTATCAAAACAAAATTTAATATTTTTAAATATGTGCTCGTAATCTCAATAACTGAGTTACTTAGTCACGCAAACTTTAGGTTGCAATTTTCATGACCATTTAGACAATGCATCGATTTAAAACGCTAAATGGTCCAATATGTGGATATATGAAATATCCGCTTGTTGATTTCAGAACTTTTAAGGGATTGAGTCCCAACAATAGTACGTATAAATTTTTCTTGAGAGCAATACATGTAAAATTATTATGTCAAGGAAACTTGAGGTTCCATTATACATTTCGCATCATATTTGACTCGGGATGGTCTCACCGGTCTTGCCGATTAATGTAATAGCCAAGGTCCATCAAACATGAAGTTTATGGTCATATGTGCTTTAATTGTACGTCTTATTATATAATCAAAACCATAGGATATGACGTATAATCAAAGCCATAATATTGCAACATGAGGTGCATCTAGTTAAAACGAGTTTTAAAGTATTAATTGCTTTAGATGGTAAAAACCTTTTTTCTAGGTTTTAACATAATTCTAACGGATATTTCACCGTTAAATATTCTCTTTAAAGTCCTCATTAAGATGAGGAATATCATTGATTTAACATGATAACTTGAGGTTATTATATTTTTCTAATTCTCGTGAGGAGATTAAAGTAGATCTTGAAGATCTTAAAGAACACATAACAATCACAAGACATATGTTTGTTACTGAATCTATTATATAATGATCTTATAAAATAACAATAACTTGAGGTTATGTTAATATTTAATTATCTTGTGAAGATAATAGTAGATCATGATGATCTTTGAAACAATAACATGATGTTATGTTTATTTTAATCCTCTTAAAAAAATCATAATATATAGATCATGATGATCTAAGGAGAAAAAAAATAAAAAAAAAATAAAAAAATTGTATGACAATAATATGATGTTATATGATTTGATTATCGTTAGGAAATCATAATAGAATGGTTTAAATCATAACTTGAGGTTATGATATCATTATTTTCTATATGTAATCACAATAGAACATTGATTGTTCTTATAAATTACAAAAAAAAAATGAAAATAAAAAAATAGATCTCCTCGAAAGATAACAAGATCTTAAACGCAACAAAAACAATTAATTAGAAACAGTAAACTCAAACAAAATAATTAACCCAAACGAATCAATACGTTTAGATCTATCGTTTATTGATCATATTAAAATTATAATCAATCCACGATCACACGGATTTAATCGTATCACAATAAACAATCAATAAAGTTTCTGTTTTTTTTTTCTTTCGTTTCGGACGAACTACAAACCACAAGAATGCACACAAACTTATTAAATGCTATGGACGGTGGAAACAATATTTCCTGTTCCTTTCTGTTCGTAGAACCTCAAAAGCCACAAGAATCGATTTAATTAATTCTATGGACGGTGGATGGTTTGTGTTAAGTGAATGACTTGTAAATCTCTAGATATATATATATATATATATTTTCTTTAGAGTCTGCTGATAACGTATTATAAAATGAAAGAAGAAGGATAGTAGTAGAGAAGAAGAGAGAATTGCTATTGAATGATTAGGAACAAATGATTACACATGCCAAGTATATATAGGGTAAATAAGACTAAACCCTAATTAACTAGAAGTTGATGGTGGGCTATCCACAAGCTCATGGATTAAGCCTATGGGTTTCACAACATATATATATATATATATATATATATATATATATATATATATATATATATATATATATATATATAAAATTATTTACTCCATAAATAAATTAAACCACGTTATTATGTACCACCTATAAATATACACATTCACCTATTTTCTCCCCATAACATAAACAAACACGTTAGCTATTTTTCACAACATGACTTCTTTAACACGAGTTCGCAGCTGCTGTCTCCGTCCTTAACGGACATACAGATCAAGGTTACAAACTCCGATCACTAGTCAACTGTGACAATCCTCAAATTAGGGTACTAATTTTTAACTAATTACATGCATTACCTAGAGTAATTCCCTGATTAGTGAATTCAAAACGATTTTATGGGATAAGTTTGGTGAAACTTACTATTTGATACGTGATGTATTAGACTTGTAGTTATAGGTATATATAATTACGTACGAAATGAACATATTAAACTCGACAAACTGAATACAATATAGTTAGTGATACGAAATAATTAATAATTCAAAAATTATTAATTACAAATATTAGATATTTATATTATTGAAATAATATAATAACTTATACGTTTTATATTAAACGTATCAAACGCGAATCATAAAGTTCCAAAAAAAAAATTAAAAAAAAAAAAAATTTAATATACTTTTGAATAATTTTTGTTTGAAATTATTAAAGAAAAGTATTAGAACAAAAATAAAACGGAAACCTTTAGACTGCTATTTAGGACGGGTTATACACGAACAGATTCAATTATAAAACGTACCTAAAGGTCGAAAATAATAAAAGTATTTATTTTCCCGTTACTGTTTTAGTATTTGGAACATTACTTCAAAATATAAATTCCAAATTCAACCGAAAATTGGCACACAATTGGACCCGTACCCGAAGTTAACGAGTTAAAAACTCAAATTTGTACACATTTAAAATATCTGGAGACAAGATTTTGCTCCCTCCTTACCTCCTTTGAAAAATATGAATTCCATACACATTTTTATACCACCTAAATTTCTTCAGTACACACACCCACACACCAATTATTTGAGCTACCCACTTCTTTTTTTGTTCCTCTGTGATTGGCGACAGGAACAAGCAGGAGGAAGAACAAGAGCAAAACTATTTCCATTTTCTTTGAAATCTTCAAACATTCACTACAAACCATCAAAATGATCACATGATCATCCTCTCATATCATCATCATCATCATCATCGATAGTCATCAACATCATCATACCATTGCGAGGATTTTTATAACTTAAAGTCTTTATTTCTTACATATATTTTCATATTACTTTGATTATATAAGTTTATTATGTATGTAAACTAGTTATAACATGTCTTAATATGATTCTTGTGGTTGATTTCAAAGTTATTTGATGATTGATGGACTAAACTTTTGAAATGAAACTCTTGAAAAATAAACCTTTGAGTACGAAATTGGTAGCTAAAAACTTGTGTAAACATCGACCATAGTATTTGTAAAAAGTTATAACACGAGACTTAGCAAAAACATGTAACGATTTCGGACTGGAAACAGAGGTTCGGATTGAAACAACGATGAACCGATCGGGTCACACAAGTGAGCCGATCGGCTAGATAGAGATAGAACCGATCGGCTAGATATAATGACTACGACATTTACATGTGGTAGCCGAATGGATCTTGTTAGCTTTAACAAGAACACAAAAGACATAAATGTAATTTGTTATATTGAAAAACAAATATGTAGTACATTGTTTAGTGGCTAGCTATTGTATTGTGATGGGGAAGGTCACGGGTTCGAGTCCTGTGACCGACCTTTTTTGTTTGACTTTATTTTTTTTTATCTTTATATATATATTTACACAACAACAAATAATGAGAATCAATATATATCCACGACAGAACAAGCGAGTACAACCAAATTTTTGTAAATGTTACAAACATATTAACGAGTACACAAAACAAATATTAAAAAAAGTTATAAAAGTTATGAAACTTTTTGATACAAAAGTTGGTACTAAATTGTACACGTCCGCGGGACAATATTTTGACACTAATATTAAACGATACAACTTTTTGGGCCAAACGGGTCGATTTTATAATGAACAAAAACATTTGTATTTGTTAACGGACCAAAATAAGTTAGTAGTGTATTTGGGCCACATCAATTGGGCCACACCTTTAGGGCCGCATTATTGGGCCAAACTAATTGTGCCAAGACCAACGGGCCGCGTAGTTTCAAAACGCAAACTTATACCGGGTTAGATATATGAGACTAGTAAATGGAAACGGACGATCATTTTGATATATATATAGGTACGACATTTTGACAAAGTATATATATATATATATACAAAGGAACACAGTTATTTTTATAACTAACGTACTTATGTTTTTAAAACATAAACGGCAACGATAAACTATATATATACATATATATACGCGACATTAACAAATGAATAATGTATATATATATATATATATATATATATATATATATATATATATATATATATATATATATATATATATATATATACGTCAACAGCAACTAATATATATACGAATATATATATATTCAACTAATAAGTATATAGATATATACTTACATGCGCGCATTGTTTAACAAATGTATCACCAACCAACTAAAATTGTACAAATACTTAATAGTAACAAATAGTCTGTGTACTTATGTAAAGTATATTTATTTGCGTCTAGGTATTTGAGGGACGCATTCGGACTACTGTGTATTACTAGCTGAAGACTTGCTAAACTGTGAGTTCACAGCCCCTATTTTCTACTATTTTAAATGCTTTTAAGACCAGGGGTGGAAAACATAGAACAATGTGTTATAACATGCTACTTGCTTTATTAAATAATTGCTATGCATGTTACTATAAACTATTGATTAACATGAATGTGTTCGTGTTCTTAAACTTAAACTGTTTATATGAAAGGTTTTCATATGTTAAACTTGAACTATTTGTATGAAATGATTTTTCATAACTATTTTGGGAATTAAGACAAACGCATCTTGGTACGATCCTAGGTTTACGAGAGGTAGTTGTAGTGCACATAAGTCCCAGTGCTTACAACCTATAACCATTAGCTAGGTGACTCTAGCCACTGAGTATACAGATAGTACTATCGATTTGACAACCCTCCCAGGAACATAACTCGTTGGTCATTCCAACCACACGACGGCAGTCGTAACGAGGAGTGTATACTTACCGTGTTACTGAGGCAACAACAAAACAACTAGTCGTGGTTTGGTTATAGCACTAGGTGTCGTTACTTTAACTCTAAAGGTTTAGCTCACCTTAGAGGGATCATCGTCTATATTTCCCACAAAACTATACAACTATTTTATAGGAAAAGTTGTTCTACACATGACTACTTAAAGGAAACGTTTACCTTGATTGGATAAACCTGGTTTTCCTGCAACTATTTTATAGGAAATTTTTTGAATAAACTTGTGTTTCCTACATGACAAACAACTACTACTATTTAGGAAATGTTAATCTGATGATCCCAGCTAGAGATCTTAGTATGTATTACTTTGATTGATTATTAATAAGCTTGCGGAATAGTTTATTAATACCTTGAAGAACAAACTTGAATATAACAGAATATCTAACCAAAAGCTTCAATATTATTATCAATAATACGAACACACAATTGTGTTAGGGTTTACAACCTTGAAGCTAATAACTAGAATGAATCGTATATATCTAGGTTTTACAGGATCTCTATTTATAACATATAGAGTCCTTTACAGAATCAAACTATTATGGAATCATATCTATTCCATAATTCTCTCTAACAGACTATATCTAACCAACAGTGGTTATCTATATATCTAACAGGGGTAGTACTCGTATAACACTAACAGTGGAGTAATTACACAATACAAATTACATGTACCAACAGTGACACTGTTAGACTAAACTAGTTGACAGTGGTTGTCTACTTCCAGCAGCGGTAGACTTCTTCTAACAGCGGTTGACTTTGTTCAAACAGAGGCACAACACTTGTATTCTGAGCAGATCTAGCAGTGGCTCAAGTCTCAACAATCTCCCCCTAAACTTGATCATTCCCAGCAATGTATCAAGTTTCTTCATCTTTCTTTTCATCTTTCTGAGTTTGATTCTGTTTTATTCTTCTTTCCTCCTCCTTCATTCTTTCCAACTCCATTCTTTTATGGAACTGATTAAGCACCATATATAAAGCATTAAATGCTCCTTCTGATATAACTGTAGTTTTCAACTGAGATGCAAGCAAATTTCTCAGAGTCTGAGTTCCCAAAACATATCTTCTTTCATCAAGCATGTAGATTGATATTCCACTTCTGAATAGAATCATGTGAACTCCAGCTCTAACAAAATGTCTCCAAGTATTCACAGCATCAATACAATGTAAGAACAATTTGATGAATGACTCAGGCTCAAACAGCATATTCAGACATCTTCCTAATTCTCTTTCCATAATCACCAATGAAGCCTGTCTATCTCCTTGACTGTTTAGCTCAAACTGATCTAGAATGTCCAATCTATTCACATTCTTAAGTACATCAGCAACAGATGACAAATATTGCTTATCACCATTCTCTCTAACAATCTTGATCTGTTCTTTATCACCATCAGCAACCTTTGATTTAATTCCTTCCCATTCAACTATCCTTGAAGATCTATCATGATTGATGTGAATATTTTCTTTATAATCCTTCACCTCTTTGATATATTTCTTCAACTCCTCTGCATCTCTCTCCAAATCAGAAACTACATTATCAGAAGCAAGTACTCCATTCCATCTGTTCTGCATATTTTGATCAGAAAGCCTTTTGATTTCTCTTTCCTTGGCTTCTATTTCCTCTGGCTCTTTCTTTTCAATCCTCTCTTGCTCTTCTCTTCTCACTTGCTCTGCAATCTTCTTTCTATCCTCAGCCAACTTTTTCTTAATGAATTTATCTTTCTGAATCCTTTTCTCAAAATCTTCCTTCTCCTCATTCATATATTTTTCATATGCCCTTTCCAATTTCTGTACATCCCAACCTTCAAGCACACTTCTTGGTGCATACCTATCACCAAGAATTTTTAGCAAGTCCTTCTTTCTTTGAGCAGCAGTTGGTGGTTTGTTCCTTTTCCTTTCAAGCTCAGCTTGTCTTTTCAATTTTTTCTTTTCTTCATTAGCTTGTTTAAGCTTTGCAAACCCTGGATCCAAACCATCTTTATTATCCTTTCTGTTGATCATACCATGTATATGTTGAGCAGATAAACCTTGACCTCTTGCAGCCATATCATTCAACATCTTTGCGGCTTTTTGAGACAAAGTTACCACACTAGAATCTTCCAGAATAACAGCAACATCTGGACCTTCCTTTCTTTTAGACTCAACTGCCATTCTCAACATTCTTTCATCATGTTCCTCCTGAGCTCTTCTAGCCTCATCCACATTAATTGGAGGCTCTACAACCTTCTTAATCTTTTTCTCTTCTTTTAATTTTCCCTTACCTTTGTCTTTTGAATCAATCTTTGGAAGATCAGACTTAGGTTTGGGTGGTTGTGTAGGCTCTCTGATTGTAACAGGCACTTCTAAAGTCCTGGCAGTGGTCATTGCTGTAGCAGTGGTGAAAATTGGAATACCAGTAGTTGTGACAACAGTGGGAATATTTGAAGTACTAACAGAGGTTAATACAACAGTGGTTGAATTTGTAGTAACAGGGGTAGGTGTTGTAGTAACAGGGGTTGTGATGACAAAGGTAGAAATTGTAGTAACAGGGGTTGATGTTGAAGTACCAACAGTGGTAGATACATCAACAGGGGTAGATACCAAACTACTAGCAGAGGTAGAAACACTACTAGCAGTGGTCAACAATTGAGTTTCAACAGAGGTTTGTACCTTAGCAGAGGTAGACTTTCTCTTTGGAATTGATTTTTTTCTGTTGTAAATCTTCACTCTATCTTCCTCTTTAGCTTCAGGTGTTGACTCTATCAACTCCCCCTTACCCTCTACATCATCAGATTCCATCTTCTCAGTTTCAACAGTTTTATCATCACTCTTTTGTTCATACACCAACCTATCACTAAAACTTACTCTTTTGCACAGATCCAGATTAGCTCCCATAATATCCCAGATATACAGATTAGCCACAGCCTTAAAAGGTAAATCTTTGTTTAATGGAAAAACATTTAAAGCTGGACCACTCTGTGTACTATCATCTGCAACACTATCACCAACATACACCACCATTCTCCTATCATTCTCAGCATTCACCATCTGTTCATCCATGTCTTCATTGACCACATAATCTGAGACATTTAATTCATCTTCAAAAACTTTATCACTCATCTCTACATCAGCAGGTATATCCATGAAACTGAAATCATCTGCACCTCCAGTATCACCATCATTATTATCATTCTGCTCATGACCATTCTTATCTTCAGGCATATCATTCTGCTCATGATCATCATCTTTATTCTCCCCCTTGCCTGAAGATTCCCTAGCAGGCAATAAAACTTTATCAACTGCATCTTCAACAATTGACAACCTGGTTTGTAAATCAAAAATTTCATCCCTCTGCTTCTTTATCAACTCACCCTGAGCAACCAACAGAACTTGTTGCTCTCTTCTCAAAGCTCTTTCCTTCTCAAACTTATTCCAAATCAGATTGACATCATGTACCAAATCAGCAATAGTCAATTCCCTAGTTTTATTACTAGCCTCATCAACATTGGAGTGTGACCTCCTAGATGAATCATCGACCACATCTGCCACTGCAGATGTCCCTTGGTTATTGGTACTGGGACCTACATTTGAATCATCACCCATAGGTTCATCAAACATAGTTGCCTCTGGTTGGGTTTGATTGATGTTACCACTATCCTGCCCTGCCAGTGGGCTAGAAACAGTAGTGGCAGCCCGTCCAGAATGAACATTTTCATCAAGTATGTTCACCTGTTGTGGTGGAATATTTGACTGAGACTGTGAAGAAACAGGAATCTCCACAGCCTGTTTAGCCTCCTTGGATTTCTTGGCTTTACTTTGGGTAGGCTTTTGGTTCCCTTGTTTTCTTTTGGTGCCACCTCCTGATGTGTGTTCAGAACCAACTTGTGTTGTTGGCCTGTCATCATTTGGTCCAGATGGTGTTGGTAATACACCACCAGTGGCAGAAGGAGCAACTGACATTGTAGAAAATAATGCAGTTTCCTTCTTTGAAAAAGCATTTTGATACTGATTCATGGCTTTAATAGTTCTCAAAGATAGAGTAGAACTAACTATTACACTATCCTCTGCTGGCAAATTTGACAATTGATTATTCAATAAAAGTTGAACAAATCTAGGGTACATAATGAATGTATCACCCTTCACATTCCTAATCATGTTATCTAAGATAAACCTAGACATATTAAATTTGATACCCTGTGCCAAGCAGATAATAGGATATGCAAAACTAGAACTAAATTCATTAAAACTAGTTCTCTTTTGAGACAAACATACCAGAAAAGTATGAATGTAGAACTTCCATTGAGGACAGAACCATGATTTCAAGAAAGTATATTCTGATCTTGCTTTTCCAGAACCTTCATACCCCATACCCATTATGCCTGTGAACAAATCATCTCTTGACAATTCCAGAATTCCTCCTTCATCATCAAACTGCAGAAGTTCTCTAAGAACAATCTCAGTCACCATTACCTTCTTACCCTTGACAGTGGAATGAATGTGAGTAATTCCATTAATATTCCCTTCCTTTGCATTCTGCCAGAATTCTTGAATATGTGATCGAATCAATCTTGGAGCGACAGTAAGGGCATAAGTAACTGGACAATTACTCAAGAAATCGATGATAGGGTGAAAATACTCATCGGCTAGTTCTTTATTCAAGAAAGCCCTCATGTTGTGTTCAGAATGAACACTTAGCGTAGAAGTACCAGAATCAGACGAAGATGACGATGCCATTGAAGAAATTGATGATCGAACAAAGAACGATTTACACTAAACAAATCAAAACGAGAGCAATTATTGAAGGGTTTTGAAAAATTTTGAAAGCGTAATTGAAAAAGTGAAGTATTTGAGTATTTATATGATGACAGTGCCAAGCCCTAAAAATAGAACTAACAGTGGCACTGCTGGTTATACCCAGCAGGGGCACAACTTACAAATAAACCCAACAGGGGTACCTCACTTGGTCAATTATAGTCAACCCTTTTTAAACATCTAACAAAGCTAACAGCGGCTGATAGTCTAGCAGGGGCATCCGACCAGGGAAACTCCAACTTAGAACTAACAGGGGCATAAACTTAGCTTTATTAGAAAACGAAATTTTTTTTTTTTTTTAATCAAAATAAGAAGCAACAAAGAAAATATTAGACTCCAGCTCAAGTGATGTCTCTTGACAGTGGCTGAGTCCTGCAATATTAAACTAAGAAAAACAAACAGCAGGGGTTAATCTACAAAAATATACAGCAGGGGTTGAAAATACATTGACAGTGGCATAAGTAAACTAACAGTGGCACCAACTGTTATCATGATGAAGCTAACAGTGGCAACACTTGACCCTGTCACATACAATATACTTCACCCCTGTTAGTATCAAATCCAGACCAAAACACTATGTGAGATTGATCATACCAATATTAGTTATCAAAAATGTAAATCTTCCTACATCAAATGCTTTTGTAAAAAGATCTGCAAGTTGATTATCAGTATGAATTTTAAAAATATGAATCAATCTTTTATCATAACAATCTCGTATAAAATGATATCTGATTTCAATGTGTTTGGTTTTTGAATGCTTAACTGGATTCTGAATGATACTAATAGCAGAGGTATTATCAATATAAATAGGAGTGTTCATGAAAGTCAAACCATAATCCAACATCTGATTCTGAATCCAAAGAACCTGTGCACAGCAACTTGATGCTGCAACATATTCTGCTTCTGCTGTAGAAGTGGAAACCGTGGTCTGCTTCTTGCATTGCCATGACACTAACCTATTTCCAAGAAATTGACATCCTCCACTTGTTGATTTTCTATCCATGTTCTCACCCCCATAGTCACTATCTGTAAAAGCCTTAAGCTCAAAATCTGATCCTTTAGCATACCAAATTCCCAAATCTGGTTGACCTTTCAAGTATCTAAAGATCCTTTTCACAGCATACATGTGTGACTGCTTTGGATTGGTTTGGTACCTAGCACAAAGACACACTGCAAACATAATATCAGGTCTAGATGAAGTTAAATACATCAAAGAACCAATCATTGACCTGTACAAGTGCACATCTACTTCCTCTCCATCAGGATCAAAATTAAGATGTTTGTGTGCCTCCATAGGAGTGCTAGCTATCTTTACATCTTTATAACCAAACTTATTCAAAATATCCTGCACATACTTTCCTTGGTTAATAAAGATTCCATCTGACTTCTGTTTAACCTGCAATCCTAAAAAGAAAGTGAGTTCACCCATTGAACTCATTTTGAATTTCTTATGCATTAAACCCTCAAACTCTTTGCACAATGAATCCCTAGTTGAACCAAAAATAATATCATCAACATAAACCTGTACCAACAATATATCTCTTTGAACCCTCTTGGTAAACAAAGTCTTGTCAATAGTACCTCTCTTGAATCCATTCTTGAGAAGATACTCAGATAGAGTATCATACCAAGCTCTTGGTGCTTGATGTAACCCATACAAAGCTTTCTTCAATCTGCACACTCTATCTGGATATGTAGGATCTTCAAACCCTGGTGGTTGGCATACATACACCTCATCATCAATTAGACCATGAAGAAAAGCACTCTTCACATCCATTTGATAAACTTTGAAATCCTGATAAGATGTATAAGCTAAAAATAACCTAATAGCTTCTATTCAAGCAACAGGAGCAAAGACATCATCATAATCAATTCCTTCTTCCTGTGTGTACCCCTGTGCTACCAACCTTGCTTTATTCTTTATCACTATTCCTCTTTCATCTCTCTTGTTCTTGAAGATCCACCTTGTGCCTATAGCTTTCTTTCCTTTTGGTAGATCAACCAAATCCCATACATCTTGCAGTTTGAACTGCAACAATTCTTCTTGCATTGACTCTATCCAACTTGGATCTTTGAGAGCTTCCACTGCCTTCTTTGGTTCCATCTGAGAAAGAAAACAAACATATAATGAAGTATGTAAATCTTCTTCTCTTACCTTTGACTGCTGTCTGGTCAGAACAGATGAATCAATATCACCAATGACCAAATCCAATGAGTGATCTTTGTGAACCATATACTTAGATGTGGATGTATCAAGCAGTTCTCTTTCCAAATTAGGACCTAAAAGATTATCCATCTCTGATTCTGAATAAGAATCTCTTTCTTCTCTTTCTTTTGAAGGCTTTGGAGTTGCTTCAGAATCTGACAAAGAAGTCCTTTCCAAAACTTGAAATGGAGGACTTTGTTCAAAATGCTTTGGAGATTCATACTCTCCTTCTGAATCATGCACTGAAACTGTATGAGAATCCTTTGAAGTAAATGGTTGATGATCTGTTGGAATTGAACCATCTTCATCCATGTTTGAACCATTTTTGCCACATGAGCCACTTGTATCATCTGAAGGTTCATCTTGCTCTGATTGGAATGCTGCTGGTGGATCTGGAGACCAAATAGGAAACAATACATACTGCAAGTTATCCTTTTTAGTCTGACTTGAGATTGAAGTCCCATCATTACCTGCATCATTACCTGCATCTGTACCTGCACTAGTAGATAAATCTGGATATCTAAAAGCATGGGTTAGTGCATCAATATCAAACAAAACTTCTGGACCTTTTCCTTCTACATTTGATGTATTTTCATTAAAGGTCACATCCATGGTCTCATCTATGATCCTAGTCCTTTTATTAAATACTCTATAAGCCTTGCTTTGAATAGAGTATCCAACAAATACACCCTCATCTACCTTACTCTGAAACTTACCAGGATGATCTCTGGTATTTAAGACAGTACAAGGACATCCAAATGGTTTCAAAAAGCTAACCAAAGGTTTTCTCTTAAAGAATAACTCATAGGGTGTCTTGTTATGAGGTTTAATGATCAAAATCCTATTCAAAACATAACAAGCAGTGCTGACTGCCTCTGCCCAAAAGGACATTGGAAGTTTAGCATCTGCTAGCATGCTTCTAGCAGCCTCAATTAGTGTCCTATTCCTCCTTTCAGCTACTCCATTTTGTTGTGGAGTCCTAGGTGCACTAAACTGTCTTTCTATACCTTTATCCTCACAGAACTTATTCATCTCATGATTCTTAAATTCTGTCCCATTATCACACCTGATGATCTTAACCTTTTGATTAGTTGAATTCTCAATCCTAGTTATAAATGATCTAAGTATTTCACCTGTCTCATCCTTGGTCCTAAGAAAGAATACCCAACTCATTCTAGAATAATCATCAGTTATCACCAAACAGTAAGATTTCTTCCCTTGACTAGCTACATTGGTAGGGCCAAACAAGTCCATATGTAACAGGTGTAAGGGAGTGGTATTAGAATTCACAAGCTTGGTCTTATAAGAGGTCTTGTGTTGCTTGCCTTTGAGACATGCTACACAATGGTCACTACATTCAAATAACTTTTCAGGTAAGCCTCTCACTAGCTTATTCCTTACAAGTTTATTCATGGTCTTGTAATTCAAGTGACACATCCTCCTATGCCATAGTTCAGATTAAGAAACAGTAGCTTTAGAAATCAGACAGTTAACATTTTGAGATTCCATCTTGTTTAAATCACTACAGTATACATTATCCTTTCTTGGAACTCTCATTAAAATTTTATCTTCAGGTATTTTGAGTTTTTCAGAAAGTATAAGGCATTCTGTGTCAGTGAAATAAACAGGATTTTGCTTATCTGTGATTTGACTCACACTAAGCAAATTATATCTCAATTGCTCAACATAATATACATCATTGAAAGTGAGCTTACTGCTTTTTACCTTACCTTTTCCAGTGATCTTACCTCCTTTAGGATTGCTGCCAAATGCTACATTTCCTCCATTGAATGCTTTGAAGTCCTGCAGCTTTTCCCTATCTCCAGTCATGTGCCTTGAGCAACCAGAATCAATGTGCCATAAGCTCTTTGGCTTGCCCTGCACATATAAAAAGAGAACATATTAGTTTCTCTTGGGAACCCAAACCAATTTGGCTTTGGGTTTCCCATGAGCATTTTTGATATCAACCCTCTTGAAGGTGATTGATCTCAATGCTCCATTGATTTTGGATACATTTGATGTAGATGCATTCTTATGTTTCCAAAAACAATCTGTTTTAGACCTGACAGGGGTTAATGGTCTGACAGTGGTTACCTTCAAATTCGTATTTATTACCCTAGCAGTGGTAGCTTTACTTGGTATAAACATTCTTCTGAAATGTTTAATACCAGCAGAGGTACCATGCCTGACAGTGGTCAAACCCTCCCCTGTTCTTGTCTTGCCTCTGTTAGCCTTTGACAGTGGCACTGCTGCAGCATTAACAGGGGCTGCAGCTTTGCCTCTGTTTGGCTTATTTCTCAACATTTGTCCTGTACCACTGTTCCTATTATTTTTAGGATTGTAGTAACAGTCCTGTTGAAGATGATTATACCTACCACAAATATAACATGATTTTCTTTTCACACATTCAAACCCATTACCCAGCCTTTGTGAAACCAATTGGTTCCAATTTCTCTGATTACCCCTGGGAATGAATTTATTTACATTATTTGAAGTATTTAAATCAGACCTGTTTGATTTACATGCACATTTATCACACTCAGATTTATCTTTTGACTTATCTTTTGATACAGGATTGACTCTTTTATGCACATAACCTAGACCAGATCTAGATTTATTTGATTTTCTCACTTGATCTATCTGTGCCTTTGCTTTCTCAATAAACATCTTTTTACCCTCTTCTAGTTTAGTACTATTTAGTTCAGAAACTAGACCAGTGATAGGCTTAACACAATCATCCACAGAATTACCACTAGATGAGCTATCACTATCACTCTCATCTTCCTCAGTCCAATCAGACACTTCCACTTTATCAAAATTCACATTATTAGCATAATTAACTACTGGATCTACCTTTTTAACCTCCTCAGACACATCTACCTTAAGTTTTTCTAAGTCAAACTCAATTTTAGATGGGAAGTAAGTATGATTATAAGGTGGGGGTACAGCATTAAGATTGTAACCTAATCCAGTTTTTAATTTATCATGAATTTGAGACTTGATTAAGTTTTGAACACCTTTTGAAGCATTTTCCAATTCATCAACTTTCAACTTTATTGACTCTTTATCAGAAATTGCCTCAGCCAACTTTGCACTTAGCATATCAACTTTTGTTTGTAAAGCTTTCTTTTCCCAATTTAGATATTTAATATCTAAGTGAAATTGTGATTCATTCTTTTCAAAAGCTTTTATCTGTCTTTCTAAGTTTTCAATAGCTAAAGTTGAATGTTGACTCTTTTCTACACAAGCTTTTAACTCATTACACACAACCATATTATGATCCCTATAAAATTTAACCATTTTCTTGCAAGCAGGAGAACATAATTTAGATTGTACCTCATATGGAATGTCTGAAGGCTCTGGTTCTTCTGTGACAGCCATTAAAGCTTGATTCTTGACTACAAGCTCTTCCTGGTCACTCCAGTCAAATCCTCCCATCCCATCTTGTGCAACCAATGAATCTGAAGTGGTGTTCTGAACAGGTACCAATCTTCTTTGTGGAGCAGAACTGTTTCTTACAATACCATTCTGAGATCCTCCAGCCTGTGTGCTCTTGCATTCTCTAGCAAAGTGTCCCATCTTGTGACAGTTGAAACACTCCACCTTGCTCTTGTCAAATCCAGCTACACCATCTCTCTTGTAAGTAAAGTTTCTGTTCCCAGACCTCTGCATAAACCTTTTTGCCCTAAGTGATCATAGCCATCTGCCATCTCAAATCTATCTCTTCAAGATCCTCTTCATTAACCTGTTCCAAATCCTCTGTTGTTAATGATGAATTCACATGACTTGCAAAGAAAGCTTCCAAGACATTATCATTAGCACCAGATGTGCTACAGCTACCAGATTCACCAACAGATACAAAAGCAGCATTGTTAGAGCTACCATTGGACTGTTTCAGAGCCATCACCTCAGGCTCAAAGTTCTTCAGATCATTGTATAGATCTTCTATCTCCTTTTCTTCAAGATCTGCACTTTGTCTAAGTCCCACAGTGTACATATTCCAATCTGTGCCTAATGATCTTAGAAACTTCCTATTCAAATCATCCTTATCAATCTTAACATTGTGATTTTCAAGATCACCCACAAGTTTTTGAAATCTATCAAAAGTCTGAGTCAAAGTTTCAGACTTTACACCTGCAAAGTTTTCAAATTGTTGTTTGAGAAGAGATCTCTTATTCTTCTTGGTGTTGTCATTACCACCAAATCTCTTAACAATTGCTTCCATGAGAACCTGAGCATCTTCACAGTTCTCAAATTTTCTTTGATACTCATTAGGAATAGACAAAAGTAGAGTACTTAATGCCTTCCACTCTGTTGCTCTTTCTTTCCTCTCTGCATCAGTCTTTGGTGGTGGTCTTTCTTCCTTTTTACCATCGGCATCCTTAGTATAGACTGGTCCATTAGTAACCACCTCCCACATCATATAATCTGTCAGCAACATGTATTGCCTAATCCTAGTCTGCCATAGCTCGAACTCATCGGGTTTGAGCATGGGGATCTTTGTAGCTTGAATACCTTCCATCGTTTCAGTAGACATATTGTTATTTATTGAAAAAGCTGCAAAATTCAATAACCTTCTTCAAGATCAAAGTAATATCAAGCTCTGATACCACTTGATGATCCCAGCTAGAGATCTTAGTATGTATTACTTTGATTGATTATTAATAAGCTTGCGGAATAGTTTATTAATACCTTGAAGAACAAACTTGAATATAACAGAATATCTAACCAAAAGCTTCAATATTATTATCAATAATACGAACACACAATTGTGTTAGGGTTTACAACCTTGAAGCTAATAACTAGAATGAATCGTATATATCTAGGTTTTACAGGATCTCTATTTATAACATATAGAGTCCTTTACAGAATCAAACTATTATGGAATCATATCTATTCCATAATTCTCTCTAACAGACTATATCTAACCAACAGTGGTTATCTATATATCTAACAGGGGTAGTACTCGTATAACACTAACAGTGGAGTAATTACACAATACAAATTACATGTACCAACAGTGACACTGTTAGACTAAACTAGTTGACAGTGGTTGTCTACTTCCAGCAGCGGTAGACTTCTTCTAACAGCGGTTGACTTTGTTCAAACAGAGGCACAACACTTGTATTCTGAGCAGATCTAGCAGTGGCTCAAGTCTCAACATAATCCTTAATTGAATTAACCTGTGTTTCCTAACAACTGCTACCTTTGGAAATGTTACTCTTAATAGATTAACTTGTGTTTCCTACAAAAACAATTAACTATGTTTAAGAAGATGAGTTCTTACAAACTATTTAAATGGAAATGTTTACTTGTTAAACCTGTATTTCCTACCAACTATTTAATTAGAAACGTTTTCCTTGATCGGATACACTGTTGTTTCTTGCAAAGTACATGGGAAATGTTTATCAGATTTGAATAGACCTGTTTTCCCACTTAACGATTTACTTGTATTGACAACGATTATTAAACTACAAACTTAGTTTGGAAATGGTATTTTCCTGAGATTACTTATTTGGAACTATACAACTTATAGGAAATGTTTACTTTGATTAGTTAAACCTTTGTTTCCTACACATACTTATTAGGAAATGTTTATGATTAAACTTGTGTTTCCTACGCAACTACTTACTTGTAGTAAGAATGACATTCTTACTTTATATAGGAAATGTTTTCTTTAACTAGAACAACTTATATTTCCTACTAAACTTATAAACATAATGTTTTGCTGTAAATGAATGAATTATTCATAACTTGGTTTGACCACTATCAACTAAACCTGTGAATTCACTCAACATTCAATGTTGACGTTTTACTATGTTTTTCAGGGAATTATGACTCAGGTACTGATGCATGCATAATGGACGTAAGTTACCCACGACGAATTAGGATGCCACTTTTGGGACAAATGTATTTTTACAACACTCTACTCCTACGACTTGACAAGTCGTAGTTTTTGTAAATACTTTTATATTAATGGCATCTTAATTACTGTTCTGCAATGATCATAAGCTCTGATACGGTGAATGCATACTGCTTACGTCAGCACCCCGCTGTTTACTCAAAAGCTTCCGCTAATTATCTAATGTTTCTGCTAAATGTTTAATAAACACGATTACCGATTTTGGGGGTGTGACAGACTTGGTATCAGAGCCATTGGTTATAGCGAACTAGAAGTCTTTAAGTGACCTGAAAGCCTTAGAGACCTAGACTATAGCCTTGGCTAGAACACTTATGCATTCATACATTGCATAACTCTATATCACTACGTAGTTACTAAGTATATTACGAGTGTGTTTAACGAGCGTCCTACACACGTGATCGACTCCGACAACGAACCGTCCTAGCATAACTATAACGACGATGTTGCGTCTGTCAACGAAAACTTAACGACTATGCCTGCTCCAACGTCCAACATGGCATCTAGTGTATATGGGGTCAACTTGATTATGACTATATGAGGGTAGTTATAGGAACATACTTATCCTATCTTTGTTAAACTAATTTATGGCGGGCTATGCCTATGTTGTAATATATTAAACTTATATTTGATGGATATATATAAATCACATCACACTTTAGATGAACACTCTAGTATGAACGTCTTCACTACTTACATTCTTTGAATCACTTACATCTATATCTAAAGCCCTTGTATTGAGTTTGTACGAACCTGATCGTGTTTAGCAGTGATGAAAAGAAGTATGTATTTAGCATCATATAATGACGCCTGGTCAACGTGATTATATTATACTAGGTACATATGGGTGTTTCAAAATCGTAAGATGCGTAATAGGGATAACAATAACCCTTCCTTATTCATCCAATAATTTAGCAATGAAACATTAGGAACGATTGATGAAACGTCGCACTACCTGCGATCGAAGCTATAGAAGAAATCATTTATTTACAAGTAGCTGAAACTATTTCACGAGACGAGACGAGTCTTACTTGCAATAACGCCACAAAGGATAGCCGAAACACTAGAGTTGAAACTGATGGAAACCCAACTGATGAAAGAGTTCTGGAAATGTGAGAGACACCACGATGGAAAGTGTACTCTCTGTGGTAACTGCGAGCGGTAGGGTCATCGAACCCAATATCTCCGAACCAATCCTTCCGCCAGAGCCAATGATGAGCGACAAAGCAATGGGTGTTTCGAGAGTAGTGACCCAAAACACTACCGAAATCAGTGCCCGAAGCTCAACAATTGCAATAACAACAACCATTATGCCTCTATGATATTAATTCGGATGTCAATTTGTGTTTATGTCTAGTGAACTTAGACCACTCTTAGACATTGAATCACGTAAATTAGATAACAAGTACATTATAGAACTAACCGACGGTAAGTTGATCGAATCAAGAAAAATAGTACCGGAATGTGCCCTGACGATAGAGGGACATTTCTTCAAAATATACTTACTACCGGTAGAGTTGGGAAGCTTTGACATTGTAGTCGGTATGGACTGGTTGTCGAAGAATCATGCGGAGATGGTTTGTTTTGATAAGATGGCACGTCTACCATTACCGACAGGAAAAACTTTGGTGATACAAGGAGATAAGAGAACGAGTGTCTTAAAGATGGTTACTTGCTTAAAAGCTAGTAATATCTCTGAAAGGGATATCCAACATCTTTGGCACACATCATAGAAAAGAAAACCGAGGAACGGAACATAGACGACATACTTATAGTGCGAGACTATCCGGGAGTGTTTTCCTGAAGATCTTCCAGGTTTACCACCTCCGCGACAAGTCAAGTTTTGCATCAATCTGGTGCCTAAAGTCGCACCAATCGCTCGCTCACCATATCGTCTAAGCTCCATCAGAAATGCAAGAACTGTCTACACAGTTGCAGGAGCTTCTAGACTTAGGATTCATCCGACTGAGCTTTTCACCTTGGGGAGCTCCGATTTTGTTTGTCAAGAAGAAGGGTAGATCTATGCGTAAATGCATTGATTACCAAGAGTTAGAAAAGGTAACTATCAAGAACCGATGTCCGTTACCACGTATCGACGATCTGTTTGATCAGATTGCAAGGATCGAGTTACTACTCGAAGATCGATCTGCGTTCTGAATATCATCAATTGAAGGTACAAGAGGAGGATGTACCGAAGACCGCGTTTAGGACTCGTTATGGTCATTATGAGTTCCTAGTCATGCCGTTTGGGTTGACTAACGCGCCTGCAGTATTCATGAATCTCATGAACCGAGTGTGCAAACCCTAATTAGATAAGTTTGTTATTGTGTTCATTGATGACATCTTAATTTACTCGCAAACGAAAGAGGATCACGAACAGCACTTGAAACTTATCCTCCAACTACTCGAGAATGAGAAGTTGTATGCTAAGTTCTCCAAATGCGAATTTTGGATTAGAGAGGTTCATTTCCTAGGTCACATGATTAACGACAAGGTAATTCATGTGGACCGTTCAAATTAGAGGCGATTAAAAACTGGAAAGCACCGAAAACCCCCACAGAAGTTCAACAATTTCTTTGTTTGGCTGGCTATTACCGCAGGTTTATCGACTTCTCGAAGATAGCTTAGTCACTCACCACCTTAAAGCAGAAGGATAAGAAATCCGAATGGGGAGAGAAACAAGAGAACGCCTTCTAATTATTGAAACAAAAGTTGAGCACCGCACCGATTCTATCTTTACCTGAGGGAACAGAGAACTTCATCGTTTACTGTGATGCCTCACACCAAGGCTTAGGTTGTGTCCTCATGCAAAACGACAAAGTTATCGCTTATGCATCTCGTCAATTGAAGATTCACGAGAAGAATTATACAACTCATGACTTAGAGTTGGGAGCAGTCATTTTTGCACTCAAGATTTGGAGACACTACCTATATGGTACAAAGTGTACGATCTTCACCGACCACAAGAGTTTACAACACATATTCGACCAGAAAGAGCTCAACATGAGACGGAGACGTTGGGTCAAATTGCTGAACGATTACGACTGAGATTAAATATCATCCGGGCAAGGCTAATATAGTAGCGGATGCCCTGAGTCGTAAAGAGAACGTTAAACCTCGCAGAGTTCGAGCTTTGGTATTGACAATCCACTCGAATCTCATTACTCAAATTCGTGACGCGCAACAAATAGCTTTCACCGCCGAGCTCATGAAAGACGAATCCCTGAAGGGAATGGAGAAACAACTTGAAACCAAAGAAAATGGAGTGTTATACTTCATGGACCGAGTTTGGGTACCATGCGATGATGAACTACGCAAGCTGATTTTGGACGAAACTCACAAGTCCAACTACTCGATTCATCCTGGTGCAGACAAGATGTACCAAGACGTGAAAGGTTTCTATTGGTGGCCTAACATGAAAAGAGACATCGCTACTTATGTCAGCAAGTGTCTAACTTGTTCAAAGGTTAAGGTTGAGTATCAAAAACCTTCAGGACTTTTGCAACAACCAGAGATGCCACAATGGAAATGGGAGCACATAACGATGGATTTCATCACAAAGCTACCAAAGACATCAACTGGAGTTGATTCAATATGGGTGATTGTCGATCGATTGACGAAATCAGCTCACTTCATTGCTATCAAGGAGAATGATAAACTAGAGAAACTGGCAAAGATCTATATCAAAGAGATCGTTTCTCGACACGGTGTACCATTGTCCATTATATCTGATAGAGATAGCAGATTTACATCTCACTTCTGGCAGTCACTACAACAGGCTTTAGGTACTCGACTTGACATGAGTAAAGCCTATCATCCACAAACCGATGGCCAGAGCGAACGAACGATTCAAACGCTCGAAGACTTGTTGCGAGCATGTGTGATCGACTTTGGAGGAAACCGGGATACTCATCTCCCACTAGCAGAATTATCCTACAATAACAGTTATCACACCAGCATACAGATGGCACCGTTTGAAGCTTTGTATGGACGAAAGTGCCGATCACCACTCTGTTGGGCAGAGTTGGATAACAGACAACTATCCGGACACGAACTTGTCCAAGAAACCACGGACAAGATGTCTCAAGTACTCAACCGATTGAAAACGGCGAGAGACAGACAAAAGAGTTACGCCGATAACCGCCGTAAACCATTGGAATTTCTAGTAGGTGACAAGATCCTACTCAAAGTATCGCCTTGGAAAGGGATAGCACAATTTGGCAAACGAGGAAAACTGAACCCGCGATATGTTGGACCTTTTGAAATCCTTGTCAGGATTGGTCCTGTCGCTTACAAACTACCGCAAGAGCTTAGCAACATTCACGACACTTTTCACATTTGTAACCTTAAGAAGTGTCTTTCTGAGAAAACATTTATTATGCCTCCCGACGAAGTCTACATTGAGTCGCGACTTAACTTTGTGGAGGAACCAATCAAAGTATCTGACTCGAAAATTCAAGAGCTACAAAATAGTCGGATTTAAACTAGGCAAAGTTTGTAGGAACTCGAAGAGCGTTCCCAAGTAAGCTAAACACATGGGATTATCTTTAGGTTAAATGCGAAGATGAAATACGAAAGAAATACCCTCACCTGTTCGAACACGTACCAGACACGAATAACTCAACTTAAATCTCGGGACGAGATTTCGCTAACGGGAGGAGAATGTGACAATCCTCAAATTAGGGTACTAATTTTTACCTAATTACATGCATTACCTAGAGTAATTCCCTGATTAGTGAATTCAAAACGATTTTATGGGATAAGTTTGGTGAAACTTACTATTTGATACGTGATGTATTAGACTTGTAGTTGTAGGTATATATAATTACGTACGAAATGAACATATTAAACTCGACAAACTGAATACAATATAGTTAGTGATACGAAATAATTAATAATTCAAAAATTATTAATTACAAATATTAGATATTTATATTATTGAAATAATATAATAACTTATACGTTTTATATTAAACGTATCAAACGCGAATCATAAAGTTCCAAAAAAAAAAAGGAAATTTAATATACTTTTGAATAATTTTTGTTTGAAATTATTAAAGAAAAGTATTAGAACAAAAATAAAACGGAAACCTTTAGACTGCTATTTAGGACGGGTTATACACGAACAGATTCAATTATAAAACGTACCTAAAGGTCGAAAATAATAAAAGTATTTATTTTCCCGTTACTGTTTTAGTATTTGGAACATTACTTCAAAATATAAATTCCAAATTCAACCGAAAATTGGCACACAATTGGACCCGTACCCGAAGTTAACGAGTTAAAAACTCAAATTTGTACACATTTAAAATATCTGGAGACAAGATTTTGCTCCCTCCTTACCTCCTTTGAAAAATATGAATTCCATACACATTTTTATACCACCTAAATTTCTTCAGTACACACACCCACACACCAATTATTTGAGCTACCCACTTCTTTTTTTGTTCCTCTGTGATTGGCGACAGGAACAAGCAAGAGGAAGAACAAGAGCAAAACTATTTCCATTTTCTTTGAAATCTTCAAACATTCACTACAAACCATCAAAATGATCACATGATCATCCTCTCATATCATCATCATCATCATCGATAGTCATCAACATCATCATACCATTGTGAGGATTTTTATAACTTAAAGTCTTTATTTCTTACATATATTTTCATATTACTTTGATTATATAAGTTTATTATGTATGTAAACTAGTTATAACATGTCTTAATATGATTCTTGTGGTTGATTTCAAAGTTATTTGATGATTGATGGACTAAACTTTTGAAATGAAACTCTTGAAAAATAAACCTTTGAGTACGAAATTGGTAGCTAAAAACTTGTGTAAACATCGACCATAGTATTTGTAAAAAGTTATAACACGAGACTTAGCAAAAACATGTAACGATTTCGGACTGGAAACAGAGGTTCGGATTGAAACAACGATGAACCGATCGGGTCACACAAGTGAGCCGATCGGCTAGATAGAGATAGAACCGATCGGCTAGATATAATGACTACGACATTTACATGTGGTAGCCGAATGGATCTTGTTAGCTTTAACAAGAACACAAAATACATAAATGTAATTTGTTATATTGAAAAACAAATATGTAGTACATGGTTTAGTGGCTAGCGATTGGTATTGTGATGGGGAAGGTCACAGGTTCGAGTCCTGTGACCGACCCTTTTTGTTTGACTTTATTTTTTTTATCTTTATATATATATTTACACAACAACAAATAATGCGAATCAATATATATCCACGACAGAACAAGCGAGTACAACCAAATTTTTGCAAATGTTACAAACATATTAACGAGTACACAAAACAAATATTAAAAAAAGTTATAAAAGTTATGAAACTTTTTGATACAAAAGTTGGTACTAAATTGTACACGTCCGCGGGACAATATTTTGACACTAATATTAAACGATACAACTTTTTGGGCCAAACGGGTCGATTTTATAATGAACAAAAACATTTGTATTTGTTAACGGACCAAAATAAGTTAGTAATGTATTTGGGCCACATCAATTGGGCCACACCTTTAGGGCCGCATTATTGGGCCAAACTAATTGGGCCAAGCCCAACGGGCCGCGTAGTTTCAAAACGCAAACTTATACCGGGTTAGATATATGAGACTAGTAAATGGAAACGGACGATCATTTTGATATATATATATAGGTACGACATTTTGACAAAGTATATATATATATATACAAAGGAACACAGTTATTTTTATAACTAACGTACTTATGTTTTTAAAACATAAACGGCAACGATAAACTATATATATACATATATATACGCGACATTAACAAATGAATAATGTGTATATATATATATATATATATATATATATATATATATATATATATATATATATATATATATATATATATACGTCAACAGCAACTAATATATATACGAATATATATATTCAACTAATAAGTATATAGATATATACTTACATGCGCGCATTGTTTAACAAATGTATCACCAACCAACTAAAATTGTACAAATACTTAATAGTAACAAATAGTCTGTGTACTTATGTAAAGTATATTTATTTGCGTCTAGGTATTTGAGGGACGCATTCGGACTACTGTGTATTACTAGCTGAAGACTTGCTAAACTGTGAGTTCACAGCCCCTATTTTCTACTGTTTTAAATGCTTTTAAGACCAGGGGTGGAAAACATAGAACAATGTGTTATAACATGCTACTTGCTTTATTAAATAATTGCTATGCATGTTACTATAAACTATTGATTAACATGAATGTGTTCGTGTTCTTAAACTTAAACTGTTTATATGAAAGGTTTTCATATGTTAAACTTGAACTATTTGTATGAAATGATTTTTCATAACTATTTTGGGAATTAAGACAAACGCATCTTGGTACGATCCTAGGTTTACGAGAGGTAGTTGTAGTGCACATAAGTCCCAGTGCTTACAACCTATAACCATTAGCTAGGTGACTCTAGCCACTGAGTATACAGATAGTACTATCGATTTGACAACCCTCCCAGGAACATAACTCGTTGGTCATTCCAACCACACGACGACAGTCGTAACGAGGAGTGTATACTTACCGTGTTACTGAGGCAACAACAAAACAACTAGTCGTGGTTTGGTTATAGCACTAGGTGTCGTTACTTTAACTCTAAAGGTTTAGCTCACCTTAGAGGGATCATCGTCTATATTTCCCACAAAACTATACAACTATTTTATAGGAAAAGTTGTTCTACACATGACTACTTAAAGGAAACGTTTACCTTGATTGGATAAACCTGGTTTTCCTACAACTATTTTATAGGAAATGTTTTTGAATAAACTTGTGTTTCCTACATGACAAACAACTACTACTATTTAGGAAATGTTAATCCTTAATTGAATTAACCTGTGTTTCCTAACAACTGCTACCTTTGGAAATGTTACTCTTAATAGATTAACTTGTGTTTCCTACAAAAATAATTAACTATGTTTAAGAAGATGAGTTCTTACAAACTATTTATATGGAAATGTTTACTTGTTAAACCTGTATTTCCTACCAACTATTTAATTAGAAGCGTTTTCCTTGATCGGATACAGTGTTGTCTCTTGCAAAGTACATGGGAAATGTTTATCAGATTTGAATAGACCTGTTTTCCCACTTAACGATTTACTTGTATTGACAACGATTATTAAACTACAAACTTAGTTTGGAAATGGTATTTTCCTGAGATTACTTATTTGGAACTATACAACTGATAGGAAATGTTTACTTTGATTAGTTAAACCTTTGTTTCCTACATAT
This sequence comes from Helichrysum umbraculigerum, assembly GCA_949592205.1. NCBI lineage: Eukaryota > Viridiplantae > Streptophyta > Magnoliopsida > Asterales > Asteraceae > Helichrysum > Helichrysum umbraculigerum. The sequence continues at coordinate 28,810,669 of CATIUR010000007.1, read as the reverse complement.
ACTTATTAGGAAATGTTTATGATTAAACTTGTGTTTCCTACGCAACTACTTACTTGTAGTAAGAATGACATTCTTACTTTATATAGGAAATGTTTTCTTTAACTAGAACAACTTATATTTCCTACTAAACTTATAAACATAATGTTTTGCTGTAAATGAATGAATTATTCATAACTTGGTTTGACCACTATCAACTAAACCTGTGAATTCACTCAACATTCAATGTTGACGTTTTACTATGTTTTTCAGGGAATTAGGACTCAGGTACTGATGCATGCATAATGGATGTAAGTTACCCACGACGAATTAGGATGCCACTTTTGGGACAAATGTATTTTTACAACACTCTACTCCTACGACTTGACAAGTCGTAGTTTTTGTAAATACTTTTATATTAATGGCATCTTAATTACTGTTCTGCAATGATCATAAGCTCTGATACGGTGAATGCATACTGCTTACGTCAGCACCCCGCTGTTTACTCAAAAGCTTCCGCTAATTATCTAATGTTTCTGCTAAATGTTTAATAAACACGATTACCGATTTTGGGGGTAACTCCGATCACTAGTCAACTCTCTTCGACATGGTACCAATTAAGACCTTCGGCGTTGATATCCGACCATTTTTTGGCGTTCTACGGTCCAATGTGAGTGAAGCAATCCTTGCTGGTGGTGGAGACAAAAAGACCGATGATTCTATCCGGCAAGTCATGTACTTCAATTGTTGGGGCCAGAATTAATTAGCGTGTTGCTTGGTTTGTATAGATAGAGAGTTGGCTCGACGGATGAGAGATCGATGATGCAAGTTAACTCTTAAAATACATAAGCTGAGAATTTCATCCTCTGAAAGAGGAGGGGTATAAGTTGTAAATATTGTTGGCTTTTTGTATTTTGTAACCAGGCAAAATGTACAAATTGCCAATTTTTAATTGAAAAATGGAAGTTTAATCAGAGAATGTTAGGTTTCTGTATTCATATTTCTTTAGTTTCGATGGCAGTGATTGTATGCGTATTTACCTTCAAAATGCATTTCCATGGGGGGAAAAAGTAATCACAGGTTAAAAATCATTAAAATATCCAACTTAACACATTCTTTAACATGGTTGATAATAAATAGTTACATTATATTCTAATTAACTTATTATTGTGTGATCGACATGTTACCCTCGATGTAAGAACGATAATTAATGGCGTATAGCTTCAAATGTTGGTTCCGAAGATAGGTGCATTTGAAAAGCATCTCAAGTTCGATCTCAACACCGACAAGGAGAAACATACTTTTTATAAAAATTGTTTGTGTTGTTGAATAAGTGAGATGTGCTACCATTTGAGCAGGTTGCTAGGTAAACTTAAATTACGTATAAAGTGATTGCATAAGGCGGGTTTAGCGTAACACAATTTTCTGGAATTTCAATATATTAGGAGGCTACTTACATGGGCACAATTTTGGAATAAATGAGATAACAAGAGCCTAGGCTAAGTTACTAAATTCATGAGTTTCCCAGAGACGTGTGGACCTAAAATTTTCATTTAAATCTATAAATTAAAGCAAAACACTAGATCGAAAATTTCTCAAGTGAAGCAACCGTGATTATCATTTAATTTGTTCCAACTTAATTGGATGGATGGAAATAATATTCAATAAGATACCGTAAAATATGATGGGAGAAAAGACAAAACAAGCGATATTGCCCATCGCTACACCATATCTACCAACGTGATGCATCCGATTTCCCATACCATATAAACGACATACGGGGGATGCGCACATGCATGCACATATGCTACGTGGTGTCTGGGTAAGAGACTACCTTTGCACAACAATATACGTGTTGGTTATTTATTGATTCTCATATCATGACTCACGACTCACAACACAACAAATTTTAGAAATCCATATGCCGTTTGTCTCCCAACATAATAAATAGTTAAATAAACATGTATAACAGATCCAAACATCTATATAAATAACCATGCATCCCCTTCATCTCATTTCATGTTCAAACACAACCATCACAACCATAACATTTTACTAACAATTAAAGTAATTTTTATCCTTGAATCATAAGATGACTTCAGTAAGCCGTGTTTGTTTCGCAGCTGGTGTTGCGGTTGTTAACGGACATACTGATCAAGGTTACAAACTTAGATCACTCGTCAACTTATTTCGTCATGGTAAGAAAGTGTTCAATTCGTCTGATCTTCGTCCATTTTCGAGCCTTGTACGATCTAATGTTGACGTTGGAGATTGTAACGCTTCACGATCAGATGATTCTATCAAACAAGTAATGTACATGAACTGTTGGGGTCAAAATTAAAGAGTGATAATTTGGTTGGGTGGTTTGATGGTGCCAAGAGTACGTCTTGATGGATGATGAGAAATCCATGATGCGATCGAGTTTGACTCCCAAGTTTTGTATTTTGGGAATTTATTGTAAAATGTATAGGGCTGGGAATGTAATATCCTGAAAGAATTGGGGTAATAATTGTAAATTCTTTTTAATTACCCTTGTAAAACAAGGTCAATACTTTATCCCAGAGAATATATGCATAAAACGATATATTTCCCACCACTTCTTAATTACTCCGTATAAGCTGGCATTTAAATTGGTTATATTTGCAATACGTAACAAATTTGTCGTCAATTATCGTTCTACTTTTCATATGATATGATATATATATTAATTACTATATCATATCTAGTGTATACAACTGATCTATCTTAATTAATGTGTTGGAATATGAAATGATATGGTGCAGAGTATTGTGACACTATGACACGATATAGTGTCCAAAATGGCTATGTATGTCAACAACAATATAATATTTGTCATCTCTAGCTGAATCATATTGAACCTTACCATGTATGTAAATTAATCGTTAAGAATTAGGGGCTCTGATTACACATCTTTGACCTTTGCCTTCAGCGTATACAGATTCTCCGATCTCTTGAGAAAATGTACTTATGATTCCTGTGATTTATGCACCACGTACGCATATTCTTTGAGAACTCGAGATCTTGAAATTTATGTGTGCGCAAATTCATCACATAGGCTTGAGTTGCCTTATGCAGTCGATTTCATGACACGTTACTTGAGGGGGTGATCGTCGTATGTATGCTCGACTTCGGGTGTTGGTGCTATAGTATATACATTATGGCGGAATGAATTTCGAGCTTGGACTAAAATGGGAATGAGGATTGATTTTGGAACCCAAAGCGAGTTTGGAGTATAACCATTAGTAAATAAATACATATATACGAGGAATTGAAGTTAATCCATACTTTGTTGCGGTTAGTTAAGTTTTTCATTCATAATTAGTTATATGGATGTGAAAAGTAAATGATTATATTATTTGTACATCATTAAAGCTATTTATATACTTGCACATGGATAGTACTACAAAATTAGAGTTAACCGTATACAAATTGTTGTGATAATATACAGATAAGTTTTCATATCAAAATATAGCATAAACTTAAATATTTTGAATTTTAATATAATTTATAAATAAAATAAGATAAAAGGAAGAAAATAACTCAAAATTAAGTGTACAGTATCAATTTTTTAATCAGTCCAAACGCTTTAATTTGTATGTCCAAATCGGATGGTTTTGTTTTTTCTGAAGTAAAAGTATTGATGTCGAAAGAAACGACACAAAATAACAAAAGGTCCAAACTAGCCCATGTGTATTCACGTTTTTTATTTGTCATTTTGTATATCCAAATTCATCTACCCATACTGTGTCAAGAGTAAATGAAGACATCATGTACGTACGGACTATATGTCGACTGCACCCTTTATTTACGTCTACAAAATGCAAAATCTGTTGGCTCTCGATCTATTGGTTACCATCCCGATTACTCACGTGATACTCATCATCCTCCCATGAATATGTACATCAGTACATGCATATTGCATGCACCTAAATATGGAGTAATCTTTAGTCCACAAATTACCAATTATAAAAACAGCTAGAAATACGTTGAAAATTCTATTTACAAAATGACTTAGGCACACTTACAAGAGAGAAAGTAGAGAATTAAATGAGTGAACCAATATAATTGGGGTTTATGGTTTCGTTATGTATTAAACTTTACACTTTTTATTATTGTATACGACATACCTTCATCTGTTCAATTGTATGTAGTGAACTTGTAAATATGGTCTATTGTATGTATTATTTCCATTTGAGGTAAGGCCAAAAAAGGAAACTTTCATATTTGGACCTTTGCTAAAAAGAAAATTTTACATACAATAGACCATATTTACAAGTTCAATACATAAAATAGAATTTTCAAAGTTCAACTCATGGAGTACAATGGTAAAAAGTATAAAGTTTAATACATAATGAAACAATAAACCCATATAATTTTGACAAATCATTTTGTAACACCAAGTCACCAACATATAAAAATATAGGATTAATTGTTTCGTTATGTATTTAACTTTACCTCTTTTACTATTGTATGCAACCAACTTTCAAACGTTCTATTGTATGTATCGAACTTTTCAAAAATGTCTATTGTATGTATTGGATGACCTTATTGCTGACGTGGCACCGGTCATGCTGACGTGGCGCTGATTTGTTATCCTACATGGCGCTGATTGTAAACACAGAAAAACCGGCAACCTACTGAGCAGGTCACCCAAATATATATATTAAGTCGTCTTTTATTCCGTGATTAATTAGTGATGACTTTGACATTCCGTGTCTAATTCAGGTTTGTGACGGACCTATAGTGACAAAAAGTGACGACTTAATTTTCATCACTAATTTGCTTTAGTGACGAATATTTGGCCTATAGTGACGAAAATCAACATGTCACTATAGCCATTTTTTCTTGTAGTGTTACCATTTGTACATGCCAAACTGAAAATGGCTTTTTAACATTGGTTTGTGGCGGCACGAGCAAACTCTAGCAGATCATTGACTACCGCACCATACGATAACGATTTTTTACAAGTTTATTGCATACAATAGATGTTTTGAAAGTTTGTTACATACAATAGCATTTTTTACAAGTTTATACAATATATGTTTTGAAAGTTTGTTACATACAATAGTAAAACAAGCAAAGTTAGATACATAACCAAACAATTAACCCTTTGTAAAATGTATAAATTGCCATTATTTATAACGTACATTTGTTCCAATACCATCGATTGATTGGAACTGCTACTACGAGTACATTTTAATCGGATTTCCACTATTATACATTTATACATTATACATACGTACATAGATATACATAGTAAGTAATTTAATACATGAGTTGTACGTACGTGGTATCTCAATATGAAACCACATTTGCATGGCAAGAAACGTGTTGGCTCCCTATTGATTATTATATCATGACTCACGAATTATCACACAACAAATGTCAGAAGCCCATATGTAGTTTGTCTCACAACTTGAATCAGTACGCCTATATAAATATCCATTAACTTCAATTCATTTCATATTCAAACACAACACCACCATAACCATTAACCTTTTTATTAACAAAGTATATAACTCTAGTACTACTCTTGATCATAAAATCATGACTTCAGTAAGCCGTGTTTGTTTCGCAGCTGGTGTTGCTGTTGTTAACGGACATACAGATCAAGGTTACAAGCTAAGATCACTCGTTAACTCCTTTCGTCATGGTAAGAAGGTGTTCAATTCGTCAGATCTTCGTCCGTTTTCGAGCCTTGTGCATTCCAATGTTAACGTTGGAGATAGTAACACTACACATTCTGATGATTCTATCAAACAAGTGATGTACATGAACTGCTGGGGTCAGAGTTGAAGAGTGATAATATGGTCGGTTGGTGGTGTTGAGAGCTGTCTCGATGGATGATGATGAGGAATCGATGATGATCGAGTTAACTCTAGTTTTTGTGTTTTGGAAATATATTGGAGAATGTATAGAAAAGCTGGGATCGATCGAGTATAATAGGGATGATAATTGTAAATGCTTTTTAATATCCCCCGTAAAATCAGACAACTGATTTCTCCCGGACAATCTATACATATAAACAACATTTTTCCACTTTAATTTCTTATTACAAGTTGCTATATAAAAGTAAAGTAAAGTAACATCTCATACCGTCTTCTGCGGGTTAGGGCCCAATACCGTCTAAGACAGTCTATGGGGGAGGTTAGATGTAGACAGCCTTACCCCTACCAAAGGTAGAGAGGCTGCTTCCATTTCTACCTAAAGGTAGAAAGGACCTCCGACTAATCAATACATATACATATACATATACATATACATATACATATACATATATATATATATATATATATATATATATATATATATATATAGGGGAGATCATGAGGGAAGTACAAAAATGGGGGAAGGAGGGAAGCAATTTTCAGCCACACATTCTGGTCAATGCAAAAGTCAACGCGGTGGCATTTTTGTAAATAATTTGAAATCACCTCCCAGACTCGTTAACATGCATTTCAAAAGCATGTTAATCAAAATCAAATTTTCAGCTCGTTAACATGCATTTCAAAAGCATGTTAATCAAAAATCAAAATTTCAGCACGTTAATATTCATTTGGGTTGAATGTTAACTCATATACATTATTATACACTGATGAATGTTATGTTATCACATTCAATAGTGTGTAATAGCATATGTAAGTTAATATTCATCATAAATAAATGTTTAATAATATTAAGTTGATATTTTGATTAACATGCTTTCGAGATGAATGTTAACGTTCTAGGAATTTTTTGAGTTTGTGAAATTCGATTGGAATGAAGAACATAATAGGATTAATTACTTGTTTAAATGTTTTGTACGATGAAATTCGTTTAATTTAATTGTTTTCATTACCAAATTCAAATTTTATCAAAAACTCAAAAGTTACACCAAAATTCATAATTTTCAATGAATCCGAATTATGACGAATTGAAGATACGTATGAATGCGCTTGATGTATTTGAAGATTTATAATGTTTTTGATTGAAAAATTGTTAAATTACATGCTTTAAATTTGGATTTTAGATAATAAATGGTGAAATGGGTATTGTATATGAATTGTGAAAGGTAAGAGAAAATGAGTGGTGGAGGTTTGCTTCCCTCCTTCCCTCAAATTTGAAGCTTCCCTCTTGATCCTTCCCCTATATATATATATATATATATATATATATATAGTGGCATGATCCAGAGGGAAGTCCATTTCTTGAGGGAAGGGGGAAGCGTTAGTACGCATCAGGAAGCATATTACCTTCATCTAAACTAATCTCGAAAAAAGCAAACAGAAATTTAGTAAATGTTAATCAGAATCGATGTTATAAATGTTAAGCTTCCTTGATAAATTTTTTTCTTCAAGTTATAGTATCGATTTATGAATATTTGATCCAAATCCGTTAAGATGCATCACGGTGCATATTAGTTAATCTGCATTGTGATGCATCTTAACAATAAAAATATTTTTCAAATAATGTGAAGTTTTATGATGCATCGCGATGCATCTTAGTTAATATGCATCACACTGCATCTTAACAATTAATTAAATAAATATTCATCAATTAATGTTATGACTTAAAAATGAAATTCATTCGTTAAAATATTCTTTATAGCATCGATTTTGATTACTATTTACCGATAAAAATAATTTTTTGTTGACGTTTTGATTGATAATTGTAATATGCTTCCTGATGCGTACTAACGCTTCCCCCCTTCCCCCCAAAAAGACACTTCCCTCTTGATCACTACCCTATATATATATATATATATATATATATATATAAAAGGACAAATTATAAGTGGATTAGTATAAGATGATGTTGAATTTTTTATTAACATTAACATAAATTTTGAGTCAATCATTTAAGTCTACACAATATATACAATGGGAGCATGCAATGAAGTTAGAGGGGTATTTTTGAGATTTGAAATGCATAAACCATTGGTGTTTCCTCCTGTGTTTGTCCCTCAAACTTTGAGCGCGCTACTTATTAATGTAAGGTTTGCTTGTATATATCTAATAAAACAAGGGGTTACATTCATGTAAGTAAGAACAATGCAATCATTTGAAATGAAGATCAAAGTCTAAACAATATCAATAGCTATTGAATTGAAACAAGATCTGAAATGAACACAATTTCATTTCACTGAATTGAGTTTACAAAATGGCTACAAACCCTAATATATGCAATCTAACTGTCATTAACCGACCTTTTCTAACCCTTAACTAATTCAACAATATAAGCTTAAATATTTACAATTTCGTCCCTAAAAGTTCTCCAGTTGTCGTATTCAACCTTGAACTATTTATATAGGACTCTTCCAGTCCCTGAGCATGCTTTTGTTCTCCATTACACAAAGCAATCAGAATTTTGAGATAAAATACAATAACGATACTCATGGCCGGTTTGATGTTTGGTCGGGACACATTCATCGATTTCATTTAATTGATACAGTGGGTTTTGTATTGATGGTACGTTTCAGAGGCCGGCGTATTCTACGTACTCTTTTTGCAACTCTTTTCCTTACTCAATAATCAGAGTGAAACGCATTTCTCCATGTTGACGACGTACACTTCGTGGGATCATGAGACTACGGATTTGCATGAAATAAAGATCATGAGAACAGGTCAGTCACGCTTAAAATTAGCGAAGACATTAGACATATTGTCACACCCACAAAATCGGTAATCGCGTTTATTAATGGTTTAGCGGAAGCTTTAGTTAATTAGCGGAAGCATTTAGTTTACAGTTTAACAGCGGGGGTGCTGACGTTATAATAGTGCATTCACTGTATCAGAGCTTATGATCATTGCAGAACAGTAATTAAGATGCCATTAATATAAAAGTAATTACAAAAACTACGACTTGTCGAGTCGTAGAAATAATAGGATTGTAAAATACATTTTGTCCCAAAAGTGGCATCCTAATTCGTCGTAGGTAACTTATGTCCGTTATGCATGCATCAATACCTGAGTCCTAATTCCCTGAAAAACATAGTAAAACGTCAACATTGAATGTTGAGTGAATTCACAGGTTTGTATATACGTAGTTAAATCAAGTTTTGTATAAATCATTCATGTACACAAACATAATGTTTATATGTATAGTAGGAAATACAAGTTATTCTAATTAAAGAAAACATTTCCTAAATAGTTTGTAAGAAACCTCTTTCTTAATACAAGTAGTTTGTTGTGTAGGAAACACCGGTTTACTCAAAAACATTTCCTAATAAGTAGTTCGCAAGAAACAAAGGTTTAACTAATCAAAGTAAACATTTCCTTTTAGTTGTATAGTTCCAAATAAGTAATCTAAGGAAAATACTATTTCCAAACTAAGTTTGTAGTTTAATAGTCGTTGTTAATACAGTTAATCGTTTAGAAGGAAAAACAGGTCTATTCAAATATGATAAACATTTCCTAAATACTTTGTAAGAAATACAAGTTTATCCAATCAAGGAAAACATTTCTAAAAATAGTTAAGCGTTAGAAATACTAGTTTATCCAATCAAGGAAAACATTTCTAAAATAGTTATCGTGTAGGAACACCTATCCTATTAGTTATCACAGGAAATACAGGTTTAACATTCAAGTAAACATTTCCATTTCAAATAGTTTGTAGGAAATACAGGTTTAACATTCAAGTAAACATTTCCTTTTCAAGTAGTTTGTAGGAAATACAGGTTTAACATTCAAGTAAACATTTCCTAAAAGTAGTCGTGTATCACAGGAAGTACCCCTTCCAAATCAAGTATGCTCAGGAAATAACCTTTCCAAATCAAGTTGTAGTTGTTTTGTTGTTTAGTGGGAAATATAGACTACGATCCCTCTAAGGTGAGCTAAACCTTTAGAGTTAAAGTACGACACCTAGTACTATAACCAAACCACGACTAGTGTTTTGTTGTTGCCCCAGTAACATGGTAAGTATACACTCCTCGTTACGACTGCCGTCGATGTGGTTGGAATGACCAACGAGTTATATCCTGGGAGGGTTGTCAAATCGATAGTACTATCTGTATACTCAGTGGCTAGAGTTACCTAGCTAATGGTTATAGGTTGTAAGCACTGGGACTTATGTGCACTACAACTACCTCACGTAAACCTAGGTTCGTACCAAGATTTGTTTTGTCTTAATTCCCAAAGTAGTTATGAAAAATCATTTCATATAGATAGTTCAAGTTTAACGATATGAAAACCTTTCATATAAACAGATCAGGTTCAATGATATGAAAACATTTCATATAAACGGTTCAAGTTTAACAGCATGAAAGCATTCATGTAACAAAGTTGTATATAATAGCATGCAGAGCAATTATATAAATCAAGTAGCATGTTCTATCACGTAGTTCTATGTTTTCCACCCCTGATTTTAAAAGCATTTAAAACAAGTAGAAAGTAGGAGTTGTGAACTCACCTTGTGAGCTATATGAGTGGGTGCTAGCAAAGCTTGGGTCCTTCATTATCTCTACGTCCTAAACGTTAGAGATAGTAAAATCAGTAGCTGGCTAAATGCCAAAGCTATGTTAAATGCTCACTCATTGTGAAAGATCATTTTGAGTTAAAATGTGTATACGAGTCGTTGGCGATGTTTTAAGAATTAGAAACTCTTAATTTAAAACATTTGTTTCATAGTTGCTTGTCATAATACAAGTGTATGTATTTGTTTATTGCTCGTATGTATATATATACATAGATATACACATAAGTGTAGTTTGGTTCATTGTACATATACATATCCATGATCATAGTCGTCATAAAATATATATCTCTTGTTTTGTCGTATACGTAATAATGTATATATATGTAGTTCATTCGTCGTTGTAGGTATATATATATAACTATACATGTATACGTAAGATTTCATTGTATAAATATATACATAGACATAAATGTCGTATATGTATATGAATCCCATTTGTTCTTCGTATAGGTACAATTGTGGATGTTTAAATTGTCGTCATACGTAGAAGTATGTATAATATATATATATATATATATATATATATATATATATATATATATATATATATATATATATATATAGTCCATGCGTTGTGTATATATAGTTAGTTCGTAATATATATATATGTATATATATATATATATATATATATATATATATATATATATATATATAGTCCATGCGTTGTGTATATATAGTTAGTTCGTAATATATATACATATATATATATTACGAACTAACTATATATACACAACGCATGGACTATATATATATATATATATATATATATATATATATATATATATATAGTTTGTTCGTTTTACGTTTATTGTTTGTGGCTCGTTTTTATTGACTTAGTCAAACGTGTTCGGTTTGACCCGAAACTTTTAGGGATGTCTTAAATATGTTTTTAGAGGTCGGGAAAATTGTCGTTGCGTTTCGTGTTTAACCAAAAAGTGTCGTTTTTGTTTTGTACCAAAACAGTCCCAAAACACGAGTTTTCCTGATTTTTTTGACTATTTTCGGGACTGAGTTCGGGGGTCAAAACTTATCGAATGAATCCGAAATTTTTACACGAAGTTCCCATATATATCACCTACTTCCAGTATCGTTTTCGTGATTTTTAGACATCCACAATATTTTAAAAAAATTCGTGATCAGACCTGTCCAGAAACCTGTTTTTCAGAGTTTTTCGACTACTTTCGGGACTGAGTTCAGGGGTCAAAACTTATCGAATGAATCCTAAATTTTTACATGATCTTCCCATATATATCACCTACTTCCAGTATCGTTTTCATGATTTTTAGACATCCACAATATTTTTAAAAAATTCGTGATCATGCATGTCCAGAACTCGTTTTTCATACCTAAGTTTTTCGAATCAATTGCTAGATCACAATCTGTGCATTTTCAAGTGAAGCGTTCTTCACGAAAGTTGTTCTTAACATAAATATGAAGATTTTTCAAGTGGTCTCAAGTGTTTTTGTTACTCGTATGATTTTATACAATTTTTATATGGTGACAGAAAATCTGCCCAGAAATCGATATTTGTACAAGTTTAGTTTCTTCGGTTTTGTTAAGTTTTCATGCATGGTATTTCATAATATGAACATCTAACATGTAATTAAGCCATAGTCATGAAATAAAATAAAAGTGTTGAATCCTTACAAAGCTTTTGAAGTGAGCGAAAAAGGTGGTGAAGATGAGGATGATGTTTCTTGAGTTCTTGCTTCTTGTTCCCACTTGTTTCCTTCAAAAAAAATGATGGTGGTTATGGTGATGGCTTATGCCTATGAATATGATGGATGATGATGTTACTTCTGGGCTGGGGTTTCAAACCGAAAGAGAGAGAGAGACACGTGAGAATTGAGAGGGTGAATTTGTTGAGGGACTGAGTGGATGCATGAATGTTTTCAAATTGGTAATATTTAATCAAGAAAAAGGGTGAGGTGGGAGTTGAATTTCGGCAGAAATGGAGAGGGGGAGGCATGGCCTCTTCCTAATTTTGTTCCCTAGATATTTTGGGATTGATTAATTGGTATTTAACCCGTGTTCGTTTACCCGATCGTTATACGTTAAAACGTATTTTACTCATTTAGTTTGGTAACGTTATTTTGCGTTAATATATTTCGAAGCACTTTTCAAAATACTTTATTTTAAGATTTCAAAATTCTACAATTTGATTCGTTTGGTCGTCGGTTCAAGTGTATAAATTTTAACCACGTAACTACGTGTTATATAAAACGTATAAACGTTTTAATTTGTAACCGTTTCGACAAAATATTTTGGAGTAAATAACTACTATATAAAATTGTTTTAAGTTATTCAGAATTTTTGTTTCACCAATGATCTTATAGTTTTGTCGGTTTCGTTTCGATTGTTTCGTGTGTAATTATAAATAATTACAAAACTATTAATACTTTAAGTATTAAAACGTCGTGATTTGCTAGACTTATCTCAAAAATAGTTGTGAATTCACTAATGTAGGGAATTAGCACTAAGTATGCATGAGTTTAAGTACGTAATTGTACCCTAATTTGAGGAGTGTCACATTCTCCCCCCGTTGGAGAAATCTCGTCCCGAGATTTAAATCGATTCGTGAGTGTCTGGCGCATGCTCGAAAAGCTGAGGATATTTCTTTTGAATTTCATCCTCGCGCTCCCAAGTAGACTCTGGGCCGCGTTTCGAGTTCCATCGAACTTTGACAAGTTTGATTCGACTGCGTCGGAGTTTATGTGTTTTCCAATCAATCACTTCGATAGGTTCCTCCACAAAGTTGAGTTTTGAGTCAATAAGAATTTCGTCAGGAGGAATGATTAAGGTTTCATCAGCAAGACATTTTTTTCAGGTTACTAACATGGAAAGTGTCGTGAATACTGCTGAGCTCCTGTGGCAGTTTGAGTTTTTAAGCAACTGGACCAATCCTCGCAAGGATTTCAAAAGGTCCGATATATCGTGAGTTTAGTTTTCCTTGTTTTCCAAATCGTGTTATTCCCTTCCAGGGCGATACTTTGAGTAGGACCTTGTCGCCTACTTGAAATTCAAGAGGTTTCCGGCGGTTATTGGCGTAGCTTTTCTGTCGATCTCGTGCCGCTTTTAATCGATTAAGTACTTGAGATATTTTGTCCATTGTTTCCTGGACAATCTCAGGTCCAGATAGCTGTCTGTCACCCAACTCTACCCAACAAAGTGGTGATCGGCACTTGCGTCCATACAACGCCTCAAATGGTGCCATCTGTATACTGGTGTGATAACTGTGGTTATAAGAAAATTCTGCTAGAGGTAGGTGAGTATCCCAATTACCCCCAAAGTCTATCACACATGCTCGTAGTAAGTCTTCGAGCGTTTGTATCGTTCGCTCAGTTTATCCGTCGGTTTGTGGATGATAGGCAGTACTCATGTCTAGTCGAGTACCAAGTGCCCTTTGGAGGGATTGCCAAAAGTGAGATGTGAATCGTGTATCTTTATCGGAGATAATTGATCACGGTACACCATGTCTAGAAACAATCTTCTTCAGATAGATTCTAGTCAGCTTTTCCATCTTATCGTTTTCCTTGATGGCTAAAAAAAAGTGGGCTGACTTTGTCAGTCGATCGACAATCATCCATATGGTGTCTGCTCCAGACGTCGTTCTAGGTAACTTTGTGATGAAGTCCATTGTAATTTGTTCCCATTTCCATTTGGGCAATTCACTGTTGCAAAAGTCCTGGCGGTTTTTGGTATCCGACCTTGACTTTCGCACATGTTAGGCATTTGCTAACATAAGTGGCAATGTCTCGTTTCATGCCAGGCCACTAATAGAAACCTTTCAAGTCGTGGTACATCTTATCTGCACCAGGATGAATCGAATAGTTGGACTTATGAGCTTCGTCCAATATCAGTTTGCGCAATTCGTCTACACATGGAACCCATATCCGGTTCATAAAGTACAACACTCCGTTGTCCTTTGCTTCGAGTTATTTTTCCATTCCCTTCAAGGATTCTTCCTTAAAGCGTTCGGGAACGAAAGCTATTTGTTGAGCGTCACGGATTTGGGTAATGAGGTTCGAGTGGATTGTCAATCCCAAAGCTCGAACTCTGCGAGGTTTAGTTCTTTCTTTACGACTCAGGGCATCAGCTACAACGTTTGCCTTGCCCGGGTGATACTTGATCTCACAGTCGTAATCATTCAGCAGTTCAACCCAACGTCTTTGTCTCATGTTGAGTTCTTTCTGATCAGATATATGTTGAAGACTTTTGTGATCAGTGAAGATTGTACACTTCGTACCGTACAGGTAGTGTCTCCAAATCTTAAGAGCAAAAACGACTGCTCCCAGCTCTAAGTCATGCGTCGTATAGTTCTTCTCATGAACTTTCAACTGTCGAGACGCATAAGCAATAACTTTGTCGTTTTTCATTAACACGCAACCCAATCCCTGATATGAAGCATCACAGTAGACAACAAAGTTTTCTACTCCTTCAGGTAATGATAAATGGGCGCAGTACTCAGTTTTTGTTTTAACAGTTGAAAAGCATTCTCTTGCTTCTCGCCCCAATCAAATTTCTTATCCTTTTGAGTTAGAGTGGTAAGTGGCTGGGCTATTTTTGAAAAGTTCTCAATGAATCATCGGTAATAGCCGGCTAGTCCAAGAAATTGTCGTATTTCGGATGGAGTTTTTGGGGCTTCCCAGTTTTTAATTGCCTCAATTTTGGATGGGTCCACGTGAATTACTTTGTTATTGGTCACATGACCAAGGAAATGAACCTCACGCATCCAAAATTCGCATTTAGAGAACTTTGCGTAAAGCTTCTCTTTCTCCAGTAGTTCAAGAATTATCCTCAGGTGTTGTTCGTGATCTTCCTTCGTTCGTGAGTATATCAATATGTCGTCGATAAACACAATGACGAACTTATCGAGATAAGGTTTGGATACTCGATTCATGAGATCCATGAACACTGCTGGCGCATTTGTCAATCCAAACGGCATGACTAGGAACTCATAATGACCGTATCGAGTCCTAAACGCAGTCTTAGGGATGTCCTCATCCCGTACCTTCAGTTGGTGGTAACCAGATCGCAAGTCGATCTTCGAGTAGTAACTTGACCCTTGCAGCTGGTCAAATAAATCATCGATGCGTGGCAATGGATATCGGTTTTTGATAGTTGCATTGTTCAGTTCCCGATAATCGATGCACATCCGCATTGATTCATCCTTTTTCTTGACAAATAGAACCGGAGCTCCCCAAGGTGAAAAGCTCGGCTGGATGAATCCTAAGTCTAGGAGCTCTTGCAACTGAGTAGACAGTTCCTGCATCTCCGATGGAGCTAGACGATAAGGTGCACGGGCGATTGGCGCAGCTCCAGGCACCAGATCAATGTGAAACTCAACTTGTCGCGGGGGTGGAAATCCTAGTAAGTCGTCAGGAAACATTCCCGGATAGTCACGTACTATAGGTATATCATCTATACGTTGCTCCTCGGATTTCTTTTCAACTACGTGTGCCATGAATGCTTGGTATCCCTTTCGGAGATACTTACTGGCTTTCATACAAGTAACCATTTTCATGGCACTTTTTCTCTTCTCCCCTCGTACAACCAACATTTCTCCTGTCGGTAATGGTAGGCGTACCAACTTATCGAAACATATGATTTCGGCGCGGTTCTTTGACAACCAATCCATGCCAACTACAACGTCGAAACTTCCCAACTTAACCGGTAGTAAGTCTATTTCGAAGAGATGACCTTCTAATTCTAAGGCACATCCCGGTACTATTTCTCCTGATTCGACCAACTCACCATCGGCTAGTTCTATAGTGTATTTGTTATCTAGCTTACGTGATTCGAGTTCTAATAGTGGTCTAAACTCAGTAGACACAAAACTTAAATCAGCACCCAAATCAATTAACACAGAGGCATAATGGTTGTTTACGAGAAACGTACCAGTGACGGTGTTAGGGTCCTGCCTTGCCTCTTGTGCTCCGATAACGAATGCCTTTCCTCGAGCCAGTTGATTGTTGTTGTTGTTGGCTCGGTCATTATTGTTACCACGGTTGTTGTTGTTGTTTTGGTTGTTGTTGCGGTTCTGGTTGTTGTTATTGTTATTACGGTTGTTGTTATTGCAGTCGTTGAGTTTAGGACACTAGTTTCGGAAATGCCTCGTGTCACCACACTCAAAACATCCTGTGTTCTGCCGTTCATTGTTGGCTCTAGCAGGAGGGTTACCTCTACATTGTTGGGTCGGATGACCCCAGCGTTTGCAGTTGCCACAGTAGGCACAATTACCCTCATGGTGCCTCTCACACTTGTCACACTTTGGCTTGCTTCCCAAGTATAGTTTCGACTCAGTAGTGGTGGCGGCATAGGCCTTTGGGTTTCCATTAATTTCGATTCTAGTGTTTCGGTTATCCTTCGTGGCATGGTTGTGAGTACGACTCACCTCGTGTCGGGTAATAGTTTCAGCTATTTGTTAATAAATGATTTCTCATATTGTTTCAATCGTGGGTAGTGTGTCGTTTCGTTGCTAAATTATTGGATGAATAAGGAAAGGTTTATTGTTATCCCCTATTACGCATCTTACGATTTTGAAACACCCATATGTACCTAGTATAATATAATCATGTTGGCCAGGCGTTATTATATGATGCTAAATACATATTTCTTTTCATCACCGCTTAACACGATCAGGTTCGTACAACTCAATCTAATAGTTACGGATATAGTTGTGAGTGATTCAAAGAAGGAAAGTAGTGAAGACGTACATACTAGAGTGTTCATCTAAAGTGCGATGGAATTTGTAACACCCGGTCAAAAAGTCAAATTTCGCGCCGATTTTAAACTTTGAATAATGACATTTTATAGTTCAAGTGAAATATTTTATTAAAAATATTTACAAAATGATATAAACAAAATTATGGATTTAAATAATAAATCTACATTTTAAACGGGTACGAAATCACGGACATTTTGTACTGTGGTTGGAGACCACAGTACACGAGTTAGGGATCTGAGTTTTAACAAAAACCCAAACTCCCACCTCATTTCTTCATTTTCTTCTTCTTTTTCACCTACCTTTTCTCTCATCTCTCTCTACAACCTACCACCACCACCACCATAATCCGCCAAAAACCACCGTCAAACGACCTCCATTCTCAAAGCTCCTTTAGGGAAAAACGATCACCACGCAACGATCTACAATCCTATCTTTTCGGATTCTCCTCGCGCGGATTTGTAAGTTTCCGACAATTCTCGAAATCTCTGAAAACCTTGTTATTTTGCTTGTTTGCGGTTTAGATAAGCTTAAAATACTTAGTTACGGGTTGGGTAAAAGAATCAGACTCAACGGAGGCCGGAAAACTCGTTTTCGGCTCAAACTCCGGCGATCAGATCGCTACGTCGCAGAGACCAAAAACAGTGCTGCGACGTCGCAGCCGACGTCGCAGTCAACGTCGCAAAAACATCTCAACGTCGCATGATGCGACGTAACACCCTACGTCGCAGTAAATCTTAAACGTCGCACATTGCGACGTAACGCACAGCGTCGCATTAAATTGCGACGTCGCACATAGCGACGCACGACCCTACGTCGCAGCTGACGTCGCATCTGACGTCGCATCTGACGTCGCAGAACCTTAAAAACCTATGTTTTTCACTAAGTATTAACAACCAAATTTTACCACTCGATTTTACCCGAATTTGGATTCCGAACACGTTTTCTTTAAAGTAAAGTAGTAGAAATAAAAATTTTCCAAGCTGACCTGGCAGCTCGACCCCAGCCAGGGGCTCTGCCCCTTGGACCCCGCCAGGGGCTGCCGCCCCTTGGACCCCGCTACCAGGGGCGCTGCCCCCGGACCCCCGTACACCATTCCCAGACTTCAGCAACAAATGCACACATGAACAACTCGCTTAGACAAACTGATTTGTCTCATACTTATATAACCTCACGTGTTTAGGACACTAGAAGGTTACCATTTGGACGACGCGCGTATCATCGTATCGCTAACAATTCACAGGTGAGTTTCATAGCCCCACTCTTTCAACTGTTTTACTGTTTTTGGGGTGAAACACATGCACAACAACTGTTTTCGAATTATATTAATAATCTTTTATAATTCACAATCAATCTTATTACTGTATGTAATACAAATGTGTAATACTTAGGAATTACACCCAACACATTGTTTTGGAACAATATCAAGACCTAACCTAGATAGGTCACAATCGTACACTATCAGATTGTTGGAAAACAATTACTTAGGTATAACTGGATATAGTTATTACTATTCATTGGCCATATTGTCGCGGGACAATATTATCAAATACATTAGAACTGGTTAGTTCTACCTACACTAGACGACATACATACATTTACAGGATCAGTTTCTCTTTTAGGAACTAATATTGCCAATACAATTCAAAACCCAAATATACTTGCTAGGCTTTAGGCTAGAAGTATACGATAGCATCATATGTTAGTATAGATCCTTTATACTAATACAATTCAACTAGGTGATGAGTATTCATACCTAGGACCAACGTATTACTTAATATCTAAATATTTGCTTATACGTATTTAGATACAATCAACTATTTTCATGCGTGTCACGATTGTTACTTACGTTTGCTCATTTGACAAATATATGTATCTATATATATATATATCTACATGTTTATATATTATTATGAGCACTTGGTGCTAACTTCAATAATATTTATGTATATTAGTATACATACAATCATACAAACACAATCATTCAAGTCGGATGCGTCGTTGTACGGTCGACACTTATTTGCAATAGCTAGTATGTCGTAGTACTACTAGCTCTACATTTCAACTATGCTCTCGAGCACTTCAGAAACGATGCCGCGGTATTGCAGCGGGCACAAAACAATACCACGGTAAAGTGGGTACAAAACGATGCCACGGTATTGCAGTGGGCACAACTTCAATCAGACAAGTCGTTGTACTTGTATTATTTTCAATCAGACAAGTCGTTGTACTTGTATCATTTTCAATCAGACAAGTCGTTGTACTTGTAGCATTTTCAAACAAACAAGTCGTTGTAACTTGTATCAATTTAAGACAAACAAGTCTAAGTAACTTGTAACAATGCAACCACCCATATCGGGGTAATTGAACATTAAGTTAGACAAACAATTTCAATGGTAGACTTACAATTCAAACTAGTTAGGTATGAAATACCTAGATTAGACCTTTACACATTGGCGTTACAAACTTCAACGTATTACATATCAAAAATCACTGATTTTGGAAACAACTTTACAAAACATAAATTGTTTTATTACTTTATGTTTTCAACTAACCATCCTATGAACTCACCAGCTTTATAGCTGACCTGTTTTAGCATGTGTTCTCAGGTTGCCCAGCAGGATTAGGATCGCTACAAGATCTTATTAGTTCGAGTCGCATATTTTCAACAATTGGGACAACTCTGCATCTACTTTAGTATTTTCGAATTATGTATTTGGAAATTATTATTAAACTCATAACGTTGTAAACGTTCTATTTTGGGAAATGTATAATTATTTTCAAACGTCTCATTTAGAGTCGTTCATTATGTATCTTATGCGGTGATATTTGATTTAGTGACACCCGACCCGACAGCTTCCGCAAACCGAAATTTGAGGGTGTCACAGATTGGTATCAGAGCCTAAGGTTATAGTGAACTAGGTTGCATTTAGAGGGCCTAGACTATGACCGTTAGGCAGTATTCCTCGTTAGGTATGACTGGTTCAGGGATTACATCATACGAGTTTAATTTAACATAGCGTAGCTAACTATGTACAATTAAATAAAGATGATGTAAGATTTGAAAGGGGTTATACTGAAACAGGAATGCGTAGTTGACTCTGATTGTTATGTGCTAGACATTTTAGGCTATTATAGGTACTGTAGGTATATATTAATAGGCCTTACACGTGTACTACTATTACATACCTATATATATAATAAGTATGTATATACAACAAAATTCCGCTGTACTATTATTTACCCGTGAAGAGGCACATCGCCGTCTTCTTGACTATCACGACTCGACATTTTTCTCCTTATGTACGCATAGGAGGATATCACCTATATCACTGAACCTCGGGAAGGAGGTACAAACGTCATCAATGGGAATGGAAACCCGCACATGCTAAACCTTCACGAAACTTAAAACAAACTGACAACTTTTCAACTTTGACCATATGGATCACAATCGGATTAGTGTTGACTAAGTCCACAACAAAATTTTTTTTTCGAATCACAATTTGATCATGTAGATCAATCAATTCAATACTTTAGTGCCTTGGCACTCACACTTTAGCTTCTGTGTTACAACTGAGAAATTCGAACTTCAAACACATTTTGGCTTTGGGGCTACAAATCAAACAATACATGGCACGTAGTGCTACGATTTCAAGGTATGTTAATACCACAACTTGAGCACGTTAGTGCAACCTTCACAATAGGTCAACACTACAAATTATAGCATGTTGATGCCACACTCATAGTACACGGGTACTACAATTTCAATGCCGCGGGCACTTCATTACAGCACGTAGTGCTGCGTTTCATGGTACTTTGGTACTACAATTACAAAATATTAGTATTTCAATTACTGTGCTGATAGCACTGCATTATAGCACTTGGTGCTACTTCAATTATGCATGTAGACTTGTTATAGTTGCATGTACGACTGACACATATACATATACCCTTACTTCACTGGGCACGAGGTGCCACACCTGACTCTTATTATGTACGTATGCTTGCATAGTTACGTGTACACCATATATGTATATACTACCAATTTAGCATGTAATGCTTTAATCAATAAATACACAATGATGTCACCACACACATGGGTTGTGTTGGTGGACCCTGCTTCAACACCACCGAGAACACGGTAGTTGTCACATACACAGGTATGAATGGCCGTACGATATTCTAGTACTACGATATAGTCCATTGGACTACCCACAACAACATAGTCTTGGATTGACTACATAGAAAACGCAACTCGGTCATGGTACGACCGCACCTAGAAACTACAACTCAACTGGTCACAACACTCGGAAAACATGAGATTCATGATAACTTAACTAAAGAAAACTAGACAACGGTTACTTAAACTGTTGTATCAACAATACAAAAGGGCAGTGATGCGCCTGCCACCTACAATATCAAAAACTTCAACGTCAAGGATCGTAGGATCCCGTGTATCATAAATTCCAACTCAAGTTAGCTACTTATGTCATTGTAATAATCATCATCTTTGATTAAAGATCTCACACTTTGTCATTTCATTCTTGTTCAAGAATCATGCCACCTAAACGACCAACTTTCACTCGAGCTGAGCAAGATCAAATCATTAATCAAGCAGTGACTGCGACTCTAGCTACTCATAGCCAAGTAAAGCCTTGCACTTTTAGGGATTTCCTGAGGTGCGAGCCACCAAACTTCGTCGGAACTGAAGGAGCTGTCGGATTAATTCGATGGTTCGAGAGAATTGAATCTATTTTCCACATGTGCAACTGCCCCGACGACTGCAAAGTCTTGTACGCCACGTACACCCTCCAGGATGATGCCTCTACCTGGTGGAATTTTCACGCCCGAACTGTAGGAAACGACACTGCTCACGAACTTCCGTGGGAAGACCTGAAACAACTCATGAAGGACAAGTATTGTCCCATCGAAGTACTTCACAAACTTGAGGACGAACTTTGGTATCTCACCGTAAAGGACAACGACATTGAAACATATACCAATCGCTTCCAACAACTAGCATCCCTTTGTCCAAACATAGTAAACCCTGAAAACAAACGAATCGGGAGGTACATTGGTGGACTCCCGTTGCTAATTGAGGGAATGGTCACCGCCTCTAAACCCACTACTATTGAAGAGGCTATTCGCATGGCCCACAGACTCATGGCACAGGTGGTTCGACGTGGGCCACCTGCAACAGAAAACAATCAACAAAAAGGAAATGGAAGTTCCAGCTCTAGCCAAAACCCAACGAATCAACCTGAACCCTTGAGGTCCTACGCTGCTGAACCCAACGACAGACAAGGCTATGCGGGTAACAAACCATTTTGTCACGGCTGCAAACGTCATCATGACGGATTTTGCGGATTACCCTGCGAAAGATGCCAACGATATGGTCACGTAATCCGGGACTGCAGAGTTCCCGCCAATCCCGACTCTCGAAGGATATGCTTCAAATGTAAGGAACCTGGTCATTACAAGAAGGACTGCCCAAAAAGACGCAAAATTCACCTAATCGACTCCGAGTAAATCAAATAAATCTCCAACAATAATGTAAGTACAACCTCTCCTCGAAAACATAACTCTTCAATTTTAGATTCGCTAAACGTGTACTTATTGTCCCCACCATCATTTTAACGACTTAATGTCGATCACATCTTAGGGCTAGTTGACCTAGGCCCACATAAAACCCAAAGTTTGCTTTCAGCAGACCAATCGATAGAACACTCACCAACCAAACTCAATGTTTACTTTCAGTAGACTAATCGACTCAACGATAAATCGCTCAGCCCTGATATAACCAATTACAAAACAGTCAGAATGTGACCACAACGATTAAACATGATGCGGTCATGGAGTGACTGCTATTCAACCTCGTTATAGACATCATGTGTCTGCAATCTATTCGACAAATACCTCGTACGTGCATTGCTCCCCAGACCAGGCGCAACCCTGACATCACTTTAAATTTCGGGACGAAATTTTCTTAACAGGGGGAGAATGTAACACCCGGTCAAAAAGTCAAATTTCGCGCCGATTTTAAACTTTGAATAATGACATTTTATAGTTCAAGTGAAATATTTTATTAAAAATATTTACAAAATGATATAAACAAAATTATGGATTTAAATAATAAATCTACATTTTAAACGGGTACGAAATCACGGACATTTTGTACTGTGGTTGGAGACCACAGTACACGAGTTAGGGATCTGAGTTTTAACAAAAACCCAAACTCCCACCTCATTTCTTCATTTTCTTCTTCTTTTTCACCTACCTTTTCTCTCATCTCTCTCTACAACCTACCACCACCACCACCATAATCCGCCAAAAACCACCGTCAAACGACCTCCATTCTCAAAGCTCCTTTAGGGAAAAACGATCACCACGCAACGATCTACAATCCTATCTTTTCGGATTCTCCTCGCGCGGATTTGTAAGTTTCCGACAATTCTCGAAATCTCTGAAAACCTTGTTATTTTGCTTGTTTGCGGTTTAGATAAGCTTAAAATACTTAGTTACGGGTTGGGTAAAAGAATCAGACTCAACGGAGGCCGGAAAACTCGTTTTCGGCTCAAACTCCGGCGATCAGATCGCTACGTCGCAGAGACCAAAAACAGTGCTGCGACGTCGCAGCCGACGTCGCAGTCAACGTCGCAAAAACATCTCAACGTCGCATGATGCGACGTAACACCCTACGTCGCAGTAAATCTTAAACGTCGCACATTGCGACGTAACGCACAGCGTCGCATTAAATTGCGACGTCGCACATAGCGACGCACGACCCTACGTCGCAGCTGACGTCGCATCTGACGTCGCAGAACCTTAAAAACCTATGTTTTTCACTAAGTATTAACAACCAAATTTTACCACTCGATTTTACCCGAATTTGGATTCCGAACACGTTTTCTTTAAAGTAAAGTAGTAGAAATAAAAATTTTCCAAGCTGACCTGGCAGCTCGACCCCAGCCAGGGGCTCTGCCTCTTGGACCCCGCCAGGGGCTGCCGCCCCTTGGACCCCGCTACCAGGGGCGCTGCCCCCGGACCCCCGTACACCATTCCCAGACTTCAGCAACAAATGCACACATGAACAACTCGCTTAGACAAACTGATTTGTCTCATACTTATATAACCTCACGTGTTTAGGACACTAGAAGGTTACCATTTGGACGACGCGCGTATCATCGTATCGCTAACAATTCACAGGTGAGTTTCATAGCCCCACTCTTTCAACTGTTTTACTGTTTTTGGGGTGAAACACATGCACAACAACTGTTTTCGAATTATATTAATAATCTTTTATAATTCACAATCAATCTTATTACTGTATGTAATACAAATGTGTAATACTTAGGAATTACACCCAACACATTGTTTTGGAACAATATCAAGACCTAACCTAGATAGGTCACAATCGTACACTATCAGATTGTTGGAAAACAATTACTTAGGTATAACTGGATATAGTTATTACTATTCATTGGCCATATTGTCGCGGGACAATATTATCAAATACATTAGAACTGGTTAGTTCTACCTACACTAGACGACATACATACATTTACAGGATCAGTTTCTCTTTTAGGAACTAATATTGCCAATACAATTCAAAACCCAAATATACTTGCTAGGCTTTAGGCTAGAAGTATACGATAGCATCATATGTTAGTATAGATCCTTTATACTAATACAATTCAACTAGGTGATGAGTATTCATACCTAGGACCAACGTATTACTTAATATCTAAATATTTGCTTATACGTATTTAGATACAATCAACTATTTTCATGTGTGTCACGATTGTTACTTACGTTTGCTCATTTGACAAATATATGTATCTATATATATATATATCTACATGTTTATATATTATTATGAGCACTTGGTGCTAACTTCAATAATATTTATGTATATTAGTATACATACAATCATACAAACACAATCATTCAAGTCGGATGCGTCGTTGTACGGTCGACACTTATTTGCAATAGCTAGTATGTCGTAGTACTACTAGCTCTACATTTCAACTATGCTCTCGAGCACTTCAGAAACGATGCCGCGGTATTGCAGCGGGCACAAAACAATACCACGGTAAAGTGGGTACAAAACGATGCCACGGTATTGCAGTGGGCACAACTTCAATCAGACAAGTCGTTGTACTTGTATTATTTTCAATCAGACAAGTCGTTGTACTTGTATCATTTTCAATCAGACAAGTCGTTGTACTTGTAGCATTTTCAAACAAACAAGTCGTTGTAACTTGTATCAATTTAAGACAAACAAGTCTAAGTAACTTGTAACAATGCAACCACCCATATCGGGGTAATTGAACATTAAGTTAGACAAACAATTTCAATGGTAGACTTACAATTCAAACTAGTTAGGTATGAAATACCTAGATTAGACCTTTACACATTGGCGTTACAAACTTCAACGTATTACATATCAAAAATCACTGATTTTGGAAACAACTTTACAAAACATAAATTGTTTTATTACTTTATGTTTTCAACTAACCATCCTATGAACTCACCAGCTTTATAGCTGACCTGTTTTAGCATGTGTTCTCAGGTTGCCCAGCAGGATTAGGATCGCTACAAGATCTTATTAGTTCGAGTCGCATATTTTCAACAATTGGGACAACTCTGCATCTACTTTAGTATTTTCGAATTATGTATTTGGAAATTATTATTAAACTCATAACGTTGTAAACGTTCTATTTTGGGAAATGTATAATTATTTTCAAACGTCTCATTTAGAGTCGTTCATTATGTATCTTATGCGGTGATATTTGATTTAGTGACACCCGACCCGACAGCTTCCGCAAACCGAAATTTGAGGGTGTCACAGAATTTATATATGTCCATCGAATAGAAGTTTTAGTATAGTACAGCATAGGCACAACCTACCATACGTAGGTTTAACGAGGATAAGATAAGTATGTTCCTACAGTTACTATCATATAATCATCATCATGCTGACCCCAGCTACACTCTCTGCCACTCGAGCATGCTTTTCTAGCATTTGTGGGCACAGGTAACATGGGTATTCCTGAGTTCCTAAGAGATAGTCCTTTCAAATGATTCCGCAATCATGTTCGTTGTTTCATCTACACCAGGTGTCAAGTTGGACATTGGAGTAGGCATAGTCGTTAAGTTTTTGTTGACAGACGCAACATCGACGTTATGGTTGTGCTCGGACGGTTCCTCGTCGGAGTCGATCACGTGTATAGGACGTTCGTTAAGCACTCTCGTAATATAATTGATATTAACGTAGTGAAATAGAGTTATGCAATGTATGAATGCATGAGTGTTCTAGCCAGGGCTATAGTCTAGGTCTCTAAGGCTTTCGGATCACTTAAAGACTTCTAGTTCGCTATAACCAATGGCTCTGAAACCAAGTCTGTCACACCCCCAAAATCGATAATCGCGTTTATTAATGGTTTAGCGGAAGCTTTAGTTAATTAGCGGAAGCATTTAGTTTACAGTTTAACAGCGGGGGTGCTGACGTTATAATAGTGCATTCACTGTATCAGAGCTTATGATCATTGCAGAACAGTAATTAAGATGTCATTAATATAAAAGTAATTACAAAAACTACGACTTGTCGAGTCGTAGAAATAATAGGATTGTAAAATACATTTTGTCCCAAAAGTGGCATCCTAATTCGTCGTAGGTAACTTATGTCCGTTATGCATGCATCAATACCTGAGTCCTAATTCCCTGAAAAACATAGTAAAACGTCAACATTGAATGTTGAGTGAATTCACAGGTTTGTATATACGTAGTTAAATCAAGTTTTGTATAAATCATTCATGTACACAAACATAATGTTTATATGTATAGTAGGAAATACAAGTTATTCTAATTAAAGAAAACATTTTCTAAATAGTTTGTAAGTGTAACATCCTCGAAATGGACCTAGTTGTTTATATATTATTTCTTGATTTAAATAAGTATTTAAATGAGTTTGGAAATAATATTGTCTGAATTAGTGAAATAATTGAAATAGGAGCCGAATATTCCAATGTGATAAGTGAATTATTAATTGTTGTAAATTAATATAGTTGACGGTGCAATAAAATGTTTGGACTCGCAAATGGTTTTCGGGTTCCAGGCAATAGATTGAGACGGGGTAATAAATTATACCCGTATATTGGAGGCGGTTTGTGAGGTCGGCTATTTATTTCACTTTCCTCTTTAGGAAAGTTTCATAAGAAACTTTGAAATCACCAAGAAACCTTACAAATCCAAATCAAAACTTAGGAATCAAATTGAAATCGAATTTGGAGCTGTAATTGATTCTAGTTTCATCCTAATCACTATCTCAATTCAGTGATTCTTCAATTGAGAGGTAAGTTTAATTATTTCAATTTATATGAAATTGGGAAATTGAAGAATTGGAAGAATTTGATGTTAGAAACTTGTTATAACTAGTACATGATGTGTATGTGAAGTTATTGGATGTTTAAAACCGTTAGAAACGGAGTTTTGGTGAGTTTGTGGTAAAATCCGTAGGTTAGGGTTTTAACAGATCGCAGGATGCTGGAACGATGGGTTTACCCGGCGGGCACATTACTTACCCGGCGGGTATGGGTGACAGTTGGGAAGCCGGCGGCTTCTAAGCCAAGCCGGCGGCTTGTGCAATATGGTGGGTACCCGGCGGGTACTGGTCTTACCCGGCGGGTAAGGCTGATTTCTAGCAAATTTTCAGAAATTTTGAGTTTGCAAATTTCAAAAGTGCATAAGTGTTTAGTAGTGATTTTTGCCACGGAAAAATTGACAAATTGTCTTTAAACTCCGATTGGGCTGAAATTTACATGGTCACTCGAAAACGGCCCACTGATCAAAGCTATATTCTATAGCCTAGTCAGTTTTTGGCCATTCGGTGTCGTTTAGGGGTCGAAAATGGCATTTTACAGTTTTTGGACCTTATTTCGGGACTTTTTGATTTTGTTCCGAATTGAACTTTTGTTTGCTGTGATCTTAGGGATCATTGGATTCATGTAATTATGTTATGATTGTGTAACGATATTAATTACCTATGTGTTATCAGTTGAGACAAGTTACTAACTCATTGTTTATTGATTGTATTCTCAGATATGGAGAAGGCTCAGTAATATTAGACTTCTGAGCTTGCGGCTGAGGTGTCGGTGAGTGGATCTGTAACCTCAGTGTGATTTAGTTGTAATGATTTGATTTACAACAAGTAATTTATAGTATTACTTTGATATGATGCATCTGTTGAAATATCTTGCCATGATAGTTTGACTAGTTGCTTACTTGGCTGTTTGAGCTAGTATGTAAGATTCTGATGTCAACTTGACTTGACAGTTGGACTTGGTTGTTATTGTAGACAACAGGAGATCTTGAAACTTGAAATGTTGGTTTAGAGATCTAGGTCGTGTGTGATTAACAACATGTTATCGGTAATTCTGTATAGGCCAATACAGATGATTGATAAGAGTTCCTTGAGTACCAAACCGGTATTAGGGTATCTCAGGAGCCACCGATCCTCATGACGATTGATAACGCTTGATTGGAAGTTGTTTGATTTAATGATTGATTGATTGATTTTCTGTTTATTGTTATTTGATGTGAACAGATTGTTAGGCTAAGTTGGACTGTTGTTTATAGTTTCATTCACTTAGCTTTATGCTAACCCCACCACAGTTCTTCCTGCAGGTTGTATATATATATATAGTTTGTTCGTTTTACGTTTATTGTTTGTGGCTCGTTTTTATTGACTTAGTCAAACGTGTTCGGTTTGACCCGAAACTTTTAGGGATGTCTTAAATATGTTTTTAGAGCTCGGGAAAATTGTCGTTGCGTTTCGTGTTTAACCAAAAAGTGTCGTTTTTGTTTTGTACCAAAACAGTCCCAAAACACGAGTTTTCCTGATTTTTTTGACTACTTTCGGGACTGAGTTCGGGGGTCAAAACTTATCGAATGAATCCGAAATTTTTACACGAAGTTCCCATATATATCACCTACTTCCAGTATCGTTTTCGTGATTTTTAGACATCCACAATATTTTTAAAAAATTCGTGATCAGACCTGTCCAGAAACCTGTTTTTCAGAGTTTTTCGACTACTTTCGGGACTGAGTTCAGGGGTCAAAACTTATCGAATGAATCCTAAATTTTTACATGATGTTCCCATATATATCACCTACTTTCAGTATCGTTTTCATGATTTTTAGACATCCACAATATTTTTAAAAAATTCGTGATCATGCATGTCCAGAACTCGTTTTTCATACCTAAGTTTTTCGAATCAATTGCTAGATCACAATCTGTGCATTTTCAAGTGAAGCGTTCTTCACGAAAGTTGTTCTTAACATAAATATGAAGATTTTTCAAGTGGTCTCAAGTGTTTTTGTTACTCGTATGATTTTATACAATTTTTATATGGTGACAGAAAATCTGCCCAGAAATCGATATTTGTACAAGTTTAGTTTCTTCGGTTTTGTTAAGTTTTCATGCATGGTCTTTCATAATATGAACATCTAACATGTAATTAAGCCATAGTCATGAAATAAAATAAAAGTGTTGAATCCTTACAAAGCTTTTGAAGTGAGCGAAAAAGATGGTGAAGATGAGGATGATGTTTCTTGAGTTCTTGCTTCTTGTTCCCACTTGTTTCCTTCAAAAAAAATGATGGTGGTTATGGTGATGGCTTATGCCTATGAATATGATGGATGATGATGTTACTTCTGGGCTGGGGTTTCAAACCGAAAGAGAGAGAGAGACACGTGAGAATTGAGAGGGTGAATTTGTTGAGGGACTGAGTGGATGCATGAATGTTTTCAAATTGGTGATATTTAATCAAGAAAAAGGGTGAGGTGGGAGTTGAATTTCGGCAGAAATGGAGAGGGGGAGGCATGGCCTCTTCCTAATTTTGTTCCCTAGATATTTTGGGATTGATTAATTGGTATTTAACCCGTGTTCGTTTACCCGATCGTTATACGTTAAAACGTATTTTACTCATTTAGTTTGGTAACGTTATTTTGCGTTAATATATTTCGAAGCACTTTTCAAAATACTTTATTTTAAGATTTCAAAATTCTACAATTTGATTCGTTTGGTCGTCGGTTCAAGTGTATATATTTTAACCACGTAACTACGTGTTATATAAAACGTATAAACGTTTTAATTTGTAACCGTTTCGACAAAATATTTTGGAGTAAATAACTACTATATAAAATTGTTTTAAGTTATTCAGAATTTTTGTTTCACCAATGATCTTATAGTTTTGTCGGTTTCGTTTCGATTGTTTCGTGTGTAATTATAAATAATTACAAAACTATTAATACTTTAAGTATTAAAACGTCGTGATTTGCTAGACTTATCTCAAAAATAGTTGTGAATTCACTAATGTAGGGAATTAGCACTAAGTATGCATGAGTTTAAGTACGTAATTGTACCCTAATTTGAGGAGTGTCACACATATAGTCCAAAGTTTTCTTTTTTCTTTTTTCCTTAGTACGTCCAACTACTTCCCACGTTTAATCTTTCTGATTTTGTTTTATTTTTAGCGTTTGTCCAAAACCTACAGTCTACACGCCAAAGTTTATGTCGGAATCTCGGATCACATTTCACTGTTGATAATTTCATATCATCGTCATCATCACAATTCACAAAGTTATAAAGATATACATTATTAGAGCATCTGAAAGATTTTATGAGTATGTTCTACAAGCAAATTGAATGGATGGTAGTCGATCGAAACATGAGTTGGGTTGGTTGATCAGGCACTCAAAGATCAAGGGTTTGCACGATGAAACTACACCATTAGGACCTTTTATTGTAGAGTCATACAAAAGAATTGAAGGGGCCGGAAGCAGAAAGAATTGAAGAGTCAAATTGATAAAAGTGATCATGTATGTACCTGAGTTCTTAATTGGGTTGTATATAATTTTTTTGTTCTTAGGAGGTATGCTAAACATTCCTAAATATATATAGATTTAATTGTGGCTAATCATACAGTTTTTTATTCAAGGATTTCAACCATTTTTATCTCCATATCTTCACCAATAATTTTTTTTTATATATTATATATACCAATAAAATCATTAGAATTAGATTTTGATCCAACGTAATTAGTCACATTAAAAAAAATTCCTTTAATAATATAGAACGAAAATCTCATGTCAATATATACAGCATAACTATATCCGATCACGTATTTTGTGTAATCGCATAAGTTATGAAGATACAAATTGTTCCAATGGAAACTCTTCTTTTTATGGATAAGCTATTTCCATGAGAGGAAAGTTCATTTAAGACTCCTAAATAAATGAAGAATGAAGAAACACATCTTCACCCTTAGATCAAATTGATCAATGGTGCAGATTAATTCAATTTATATTCTAATTTAACTTTAGCTGACACTTAAAATTTGGGCGGAGGGTATATTCGTATTTTTCAATATACACTGATTATTCATTCAATTCAACTTTAGTGGGGACCATCGTCTATCAATTCAATAGAAACAAAATGTAAAAATACCCATCTACTTTTGTATATCTCAAATCCCCACTGAAAACAAAACCATAATTATAACTACTACTACTAATAACAAATCAAAATGGTACGACCAAGAACAACACCATTGTTTCCATCGGTTACCCTGCTCACGTCCTCACCGTAATCAGCCGTGGCCGGAGTTGTCTTTGATGTTATATCTGGTTTTGTTAATTTTGAGTTAAGTTGGATTGTCGGGGCTCCATCAGTAGATCTCGAAGTTTTTTTAAAAAAAAATTTGTGGGTCGGTCCACCTGTTCGGATAATTGTTTGGAGCTCCGATGCATGTGATTGAAGAAATATGTGATTTGATACTGAAATTGCTACTGGTGATGATGATTGGACCCAGTAAATTAAAACGTTCTTGTTCTCTGTTTGTTGGGGGTTGAGCTAATTTGGTATATAACTAAATTATTTTGGGTTGGTAGTTTTGGTGTTTTATTTTTTTAATTTTTTACAAGGGTGGGATAATGTTAGTGTATGAATTGTGTGGTATTGTTTGTGTTATGTCAATTTTCCTGTGATCTCATATATGTGTTTCTCCACATATAGCTGGTAGTTGGGATTTGGGAGACCCATGTGGTGAAACGTGTTTGTGAATCTAGTTTGTTGCTTTCTATTTCTTTTATATGTATTTTTTTTGCATTTTCATAAAATTGGTTGCCATTTTGTATACTATACATTAAAAATGTAATTATGGGTTGTGTGTATTAAAAAATGCATTGTAAAAATCAAATGTTTTTTTCATTATAATCACATGTGATAATAGTTGTTGACAATCAGTGATCACATGTGATTACAAATATAATCACACGTGACAATAGATATCGTCAATCAGTAATCACATGTGATTACAAATATAATCACACGTGATAATAGTTGTCAATAATCAGTAATCACATGTGATTACAAATATAATCACACGTGATAATAGATATCGTCAATCAATAATCACATGTGATTACTTTTTAGTGTTTTAATCCCAAGTGATTATATATGGTGAAATGTAAACCCCTTGAATTTTTAATCATATCTGATTACAATTATAATCGCATGTAATTACAAAATTTAAAGATTTGAAATCATAACATTTAATCACATGTGATTCAAGTAGAACTAAATGTGATGAAAACTATAATCACATATGATTACAAATACTATTGTTATAGGTTAAATCACATGTGATTATAGTTGTAATCATATGTAAACTAAAACTCGATCTCAATTATAATCACATGCATGTAATTATGTGAATAAACATATTATAAATAAAATAATTCATAAATCATAATTGAATAATATTATTAATGATTTAGAAACCAAGATAAAAAAAAAAAAAATCACATGTGATGAAATTAATCGCACATAATTATAACTGTGATCGTATATCAATTTTAAATAGCAACAATAAACACAAAATGTCATCATGTAAAAATAATTATCATAAATTATATTACTGAATAATAACAAGTTATTCACATATGAAATAATATTAGTCACTAATTACACATAAAGTTCATATAACATATTAAATCACATGTGATTTTATTTTTTGCAGTTTTAAGATCCCAAAAAAATGAAGAAAAAAAAAGGTTCGACAAAAGTATATCATGTGAGATCTTAAATCGAAGAGGAAAAAAAGATGATTTTTATGGTGTAATTTTTATTATTTTTTGATTAGCCGTTTGTGAGATATTTTAATTTTTAAAATTGTTGATGAAAGTGAGGTTTTAATTAAAATGACCATAGTACCCTTCCCTACTTAATTAAAATGAAGGAATCCTATTGGTTCCTCCATTCCTTAAATATTTGTCATTCTTTAAAGAACCCACCTCATTCCCATGATTCTAACACGTTCTATGTACTAAGCCAAAGTCGTCATTTGATGGGATCCTAATTAAAGAAAAGATGTCTTATAAGTCTATTTATTATATGGACCTAAAACTAGATTAAATTTTAAGATATGATTGATGCATATTTAGAATGATTGGTGAATGTAAAGAGAAAGAATAACCGGATTCCATTCATGTGACATTGGCCAGTTCATCATGAACGGTTGTAGTACTTGTCTTATATACTCGTGTGAGTGTTATAATTATAAGAAGTTACTTTGAATCACTTGGATTTGTAGTAAAGATAAAAAAAAAAAAGTACTTTGAAGTGGGCAGATTAGATTTGTAACCCCTTCAAGTAAAAGACATTTCGTTGTACCACACTTTTTACACCTAGCATCTTGCTAGGGTAAAATTTAGGGTTTATTGTTTGGTTATGCGCTCAACTTTACACTCATTACTATTGTATGCACTCAACTTTTATACTCTTTATTTTATGAGGTTAACTTTCTGAAAACTCTATTGTATGTTCTCAACTTTCATAACCTGTATTATAAGAGGTGAAGTTTTCAAAAACTTTAAGTAATATGATATAAATTAGACTTTTTAAGAACTTTATTTGACTAGTTCATCTCATACAATAGAGAGTATGAAAGTTTGGAGCATATAATAGAGCTTTTAGAAAGTTAACCTCATACAGTAGAGGGTACGAAAGTTAAGAGCATACAATAGTAATTAATATAAAGTTGAGTGCATAATCAAACAATAAACCCTAAAATTTAGTGCATCTCTGTCATTCAAAATAAAAAACAGTCCTACATATTAACTACGGACTACTATATATACTGAATATATTTGTTTTATTAGGAACCAATTAAGTTAATTAGATTACGGGAAATTAATCAAAATGCCACTTTTTTTTTCAAGTATATATCGATTTGCCCTTTCGAAAAAAAAATTGAAGATATACCCCCTGAAATCGCAAAAGTAAACTTGCTTTTGCCAATGTCTTTTTTGCCATTTGCGAACCGTTCACGAGATGAGCCCGTTTTCGAGCAAAACGGGCGTTGGCAAATCGCAAACCCATGTTTGCGATTTGCCATTTACCTACGCACGGGCCGCATTTGCAAATCGCACCACCACTACCATCCGTCGCACCACCACCCTCCGTCGCACCACCACCCTAACCACCATCCGTCGCACCACCACCCTCCGTCGCACCACCACCACCACCCTCACCACTGCTCGATACGTGTCACCACTTCGGAATCTCGATACGCCTCACCACCTCAGATTTCCACATAAACGATGGCCGATTCTCAAGTATGATAGTGTTTTTGTATTATAGTCGTTAAAGTTACCGCGTGTTTTTGAATTTAGTACATTTAAATTCGAAATTTCATTGTGGCATTTCATCGAATACGTGGTGTGCAACATATATTTTGGATTATACATGAGTTTGATTGTTTGATACATTTTCAGTAATTGGATACACACAATAGAGGTTTTGAAAAGTCGATACACACAATAGAGGTTTTGAAAAGTCGATACACACAATAGAGTTTTTGTCATAGTTTGATACATTTTCATATACTTAGCCCTACATGATAACCATGATATATTGTCGCCAATGGTTTTACTTTTCATAACAAAAATTAACCTATCAATCTAACGAGTATAATGATAATATTTTATACAATTAAAAGAATCATCATTAGTTATTATACAGAACACATTCACTCTAAGAAGAACACATAAGCACTTAATAAAATGCCATGTGTCCTTCATTATGGATAAATTAATCTTATTTGTAATTTCATTTTATGTCTTTAAAATAATATTAACAAAAACATATATTTTAATCTTTTGTAATGATTAACTATAATATATAACTAACCTTTTCATTTATGACACAGAGTATTTCTACAAGATGACATGTATTCTTAGTGATATATTCTTATCTGTGTATATTTCCACTACAAGAAAAAAGGCTTTTAGCGACGGCATATGTCGTCGCTATAAGCCCTAATGTCGTCGCGATATCTCATTTAGCGATGACAAAATCGTCGTGACGCTCTGTCGCTATATCTTTGTCTCCAAAAGGTTATAGCGACGATTTTAGCGATGACAAAAAAGTGGGTCCCATAAACGCCAAAAAAAATAAAAAACTTGTTGCGATAATAATGTCATCGCTATATCGTCGCAAAAAGTTTTTTTTATTATTTATTTTCATAATAAAATTAAATAAAAAGAAAATGAAAAACAATTTATGACGACATCGTGAGGATAAAATCGTCGCTGCACATGAAAATTAACCAAATAATTTTCCACTTATAGCGACGATATGGCGACGACAATGTCGTCGCTATAAGTAAACCAGCTTACAAAAGCTGCTGTATATTCTGCTTTCCACCCGGTTTTTTTTGGGCACCATTACGGAACCTGAACCTGTTTTCCCACAGCATCAACATCAACAACAACAATAACAACAACAT
Organism: Helichrysum umbraculigerum; assembly: GCA_949592205.1. Classification (NCBI taxonomy): domain Eukaryota; kingdom Viridiplantae; phylum Streptophyta; class Magnoliopsida; order Asterales; family Asteraceae; genus Helichrysum; species Helichrysum umbraculigerum. The sequence continues at coordinate 28,774,642 of CATIUR010000007.1, read as the reverse complement.
TAACAACATCAACAACCAAATTTTATAAACTTAACTATACATATACATTAACAAAATACATACACTAAATTAGTCTAACAATATACTTAACAAATACATACATTGCATTGATTTAGCTAGTTTACAAAATCATTCAACATGTACAAATTATCAAAAAATCAACAAAACTAACAAGTTAGAAAATCCTTGAGTGGTGGTGGTTGATTGCGGTGGTCGGCCGTAGGTGGGGGAGAGGCTGACCGGAGGTGGAATGGTTTGGTCGGAGGTGGGGGGTTTTGCCGGTGGTTGAGTAGTGGTGAATTTGTGAAGGTGTGATAGTGAAATTGAGAGTAAATGTGGTGGTGAAGATACGTATTTTTGGTGAAATAAGGTGGATTTTTGTAAGGATATGGTGAGGGTGCGGCGGATCTGGAGAGAAAATAGGAGGAAGAGAGTTGTGTGAAAATGGGAAAGAAGATAGGTTTTAAAGACTGACAGTGGCTTTTTAAAGACCTATTGCGACGACAAAAAGAAATGACCGGGAACACTTTTTGTTTGGAAGGATTTTATTATTTTTCTTGAAATTTTTTTGCGACGACAATGTCGTCGCTATAGACTTTTTGCGACGACAAAAAGAAATAACCGGGAACACTTTTTGTTTGGAGGAGTTTTTTGAATTTTTCGTGAATTTTTTTTGCGATGACAATGTTGTCGCTATAGACCTTTTCGACAACAGAAATATTAATTTAATCTTTAATAATTTCATAAAAAATTATAATTTTAAATTCCATATGTAATTCTAAATTATTTAAAATTACTCTTTATTTACTCTTTTAAAAATATAAATATAAACTTTAAATTAATTATTAATTTATAGAAAATATATGAATTTAAAATCATACAAAAACTAAAAATTCTTAATTAATTAAATTTAAATTTGTCTTGACTTACTTTATAACAAATGATTAATTGAAATTTGAAATCAATTCTAAATTAGTTAAAAACTTAATTTATTAAATTATTCGTTACTGTAATTATATCATGTAACTAGTATCTTGTTTATTAAATTATGTGATGACGTATATAAACCACCCCACGTTATGATAATGACTTCTCTCGAGTGATAATTCATCATACACAACTTTTTCTTTACATCACGAAGATTTATTGAGTGTAAACCGTCTTAGGGTTTGATGAACAACTACCGTAACTATGGTTTGGTGAACAACTCTGTATTAAATATGTATTAGTTTCCATTGACATAATATCATCCACAACTTTTTCTTTATCGCAAAGTCATATTGAGGGTTTACACCTTAGGGTTTATCACGATTATTCGAATGTTCGAGGAAGATTTACGCCTTAACCCATACTCATCATTACCCGTTCGTTTTAGAGTTTGTGCTTCTTCTTGAAGCTCGCCAATATATAAGTCATAAACACCATGGCCATCATAAAGTTTAAGACATATAAGGTGTAAAATCCTTAGGGTTTCACGAACATTATAAATATAACTTAAAACTTAACATTACACAATACCGTCTTTCACTGTGTATGGGGGAGGTGAGATGTAGACAGCCTTACCCTTACCATAGGTAGAGAGGATGCTTCCAGAAATCGACCTCCGGCCTGCTGGGGGTGAGGATCAAACCCTTGACCTTTGTCTCCAAAGGCAAGGGGCTTAACCACTTGATCCAACCCAGCTTGTTGAATATTATAAATATGTTTGAACTAAATAGTATTCGAAGTCGACTTCATTAATTGGTATTGAAATGCAATGATTACTCTCGATTAAATAGTAAGACACTTGCTTTAAATTTATTTTATAGATTGTGATCTACGTCGAAGATTATGAATGATGGTGACGATCATTAGTCTGTGTAAAGCGTCGATTTACAAATATAAATTTGAAGATGGGAAAGACGACAACACGATGTCATATTGTTAATTGATTCGTTTTGCAACTAACAAAGTGGACTGTTAATTTATTATGACATGTTAAGCATATTATCACGACATTATCATAAAGGGGATAAACTTAAAATCTTCTGATACTTTTAAGGGTGTTGTGGGCATTAATTAACTTTATACTTGATAAGAATTTTTTCCACTAACATATTCACACCTCTTTTTTTTTATTATTTCATTGACAAATTAAGTGTATTCTTATAAATTATTTAGGCGTTAATAGCTGATGCGTCACCAACGGTCGGTAAGGAATTTACCCTTTTCGTTGCACCGGCTACCGGCGACGACGATCAGTGGGTGTTTTAAATTTGTAATTGCGGGGCATAAGTTTTCCCTAACAATGCTAATCCTAAGGGTGAGCAAGTGGTAGGTATGACCTAGAGTTGTTCTTCAAACCGACTGAATTGAAACTAAGGCGAGGCAGATAAGGGCTTTCAAACTAGTGAAGGGTTTATAAAATAGTGGGGGAGTTTTGGTTTTTATATTAACTAACTTAGGCAAGTAAATAAATAAAAGCGAAATAAAACGTAAAGCAGATACAATAAAGATAGTGTTTGCTGAGATTTCGTTAATTAAGTTATGGGATGATTTTTGGAGAAACTGTTTTTGAAAGATATTTGTTTATTATCATTCTTTAATACTTGTGATGTAAACACTAGATTCCCTACTAATTAAAATCCCATTAGCATGTCACATCGGGAACTAGGTTATGGTGACATCACAAAGTATTTAGAATAATAAGAAAGATCTTTATTTAAGTTTAATTTTACTTTCTTATGAACGGAGACAAAATCTAAAGGTACTAGACAAAACTGAATCATATAACGATGAAACGCCCTGATTTTTATATATATATATATATATATATATATGACTCGTACATTACAGTTTATAAAATCATAACATTAAGAAATATAATTCATTCGTATTAGGTCCCACGTGAAAGTCAACCACAACTTTTATCACCTAGCGTCGACATTGACATTTTCATATTCAAATTTACATGACACTAATGCAACCGCAACCAATAACTTATTTCTTTGACTTTACAAGTCAAATACATATAAATATAATAACCACAACCGATAAAACTCTTACTTCCACTGACACATGACATAAAGTTATATTATTTTGGGCGATTTACACAAGTGTCATCACAACGATAATCTAAAAGAAAAGAAGCATGTCTAACCAGAAAGCAAGATGCAACCCCACGCAACCCTCTGCCTAATCATCCTGCACCCTTAGTCAAATCAAATCATATACCTACAATATAAAACAACTGAAAGAGGTAAGCGAAACGCTTAGTGAGCATACGAGCAATTAAATGAATAATACACTAAATCAATCACATATAACAATCATTAATAATTCACTTATCTGCTTAAACAAATAACTACCGAGCAACTGTAAAGATTTCTCTGAAACACCCAACGGATCCGTGGTTATAATACTCCGTATGCGAGGCACCAAATCATATTGATATGGTTACCCAGCTCAACAGAAGTTAGTACCAGCTACGTCAGCATGAGTACCAACAGCAACATATTTCGTAGTGATCAATATTTCATAACTAACTCTGATACCAAGATCAGTACTAACCGCAACTAGCAACTGATCAATCATAAATCTCTACAAACTGCTTATTCCACATGATCCACGTAATCATCATATTATTCCACATATCCACAAACTCTATTAACAACTAAGCATCTCAGCACGAAGACAACAGGATATAGAATACATAACACTAGTCAACAATTGGAAACAAGATAAGATACAAGCAACTACCACTTGATTGTGTGAACCTTTTGCTCGGAAGTAATCCGGAACATACAATTATTACACATTTAACCCCCCATATCACTCACCTTTGCAATATAGAGCATAATCAATTTGCTAATGAGAATTCATCACTTCTTTAGCAACCTAGAAATCAACATATATACATATATGATTCAACAACATATTAGAATCTAATAATACAAATACAACTCATCCTTATTATTTCACCCATTTAGTATGATTCGACCCGTGTGACTTTCAAAGTTAAATTAGTTACAATTTTATCAACTTAATTCAACCTTTATCATGATTATCTAAATCACCACTTTATCTAGAAAATTACTCTTCTCAATTCATCATTATCAATTAACTCCCATATATGCACCTTACCACATTAAATAAACATTTTACAACATTTTAAATAGGTTTTACAAAAGCTGGACAGTAGCTGTTTGACCCACTTTATGACCAACTTTAGAATAGATTTAGACACTAAGGCCATAACCAACAGAAAGTATACTCTCCCACCTTTCCAACAATATAAGATACATCGAAAATAGAGCTACGGTTTATCTTTTATGACCATTTTAAAACGACCATTTTCTGCACACATGATGTCCAAACGAGTTTTATCAGTTTCAACTAGCTGTTTTGGACTTCACTTTTAGACCTTCTAAACCACTCTAAAATAAACATATTTTATATCGTTACGAAGGTAATACCACACACTTCAATGTATAATTTTCACCTTTTTATAAAATGCAACACATGTTAAGTTATAGCCTCCTAAAAACGACAAAAAGTCATTTGTGCATGCTGAAATCTCAGCAAACAGCACCAACGGGCTGTTTTGCCACCCACTTTTGACCCACCTAGACACTTCCATTTTCAGCAAATTTTATATAGAATTAAAGGTCTTTGTACATACTTTCATTTTCTACTTTCCTATTTCTCCACTACCTTACACACAGAAAGTTATAGCCCCTCAAAGTTGGCCAAAAACACTTATTTTACTTTTCATTCAATATTACTTAATTTGATCACAACCCAATATATGGTTTAATTACTGATTTCCCTACTTTAAAAATGTTTAGTTACAATAGTTCAACTCATTTAAACCATTCATAGGTTGAGCTATCATCAATTTGGAAGAATTCATCAAAACCCCATTTTCTACCATGAACACCAAATTGATTAATCAACTTATGGGTTGAATTGATGTTAACCACAATGATTTTCATACTTATACATCACTAATTAATCATAATCAAGCAAGATTTTTCGTTTAAAACACAACCCTAAAATAAAATCCTCAAAATCAACTTTCTATGTTAAAAGAATAGAAAGAACACTTACATATTGAAGAAGGTAATCCAAAGGAGATAAATCTGAACTTGTGTGTTTAATTTGAAGATTAGAAGATAGAATTTGATGTTGGTTTGCTTCATTCTTCATCCTGTGATTCTACTCTTTATTTATTGTGTTTTCTGGAACTTTTTGGAATAAAATGGAAAGGGAGAAAGGAACGTACAGTATATACATATATTAATGTTAATTTTATTCCCCCTTTAATACCTATTGTCTGGAACTTAAAAACCATCTGCGATTTCAACTATTTTATTTTTCTTACCACAATATCAACTTAAAACAACTATTTATTTATTCGTTGCAATAATATTTTCAGATTTTGGGGTGTTACAAACGATTCCTCGTCATCCTAACAGATTCATGTATTTAAAAAGTTTATTTATGACCTTAAACCAGCCCTTGCTTAAGACTACCCAATAAATCCCCTAATTATCCACAGCGTTCCTCACTTAAAGTGGTTCCGTCGCTTCAAACCTTGGCCATGTCTTGTCCTACGGTAATCCCCCATGTAGCCTTGCAGTTCCATGGTTTCATACCTTTGACAAATTATGTTGACACAGATGACTAACTACCTTTTAGTTGGACGTCATCAAAAAGGTGTGTAATCACATTTACTGGTGGAAAGGCGATAGTTAATTTAAGGTTTAAAAGTCTATTTAGAAAGATTAATTAAACTAGGTTTCTCATTTTATATATTAGTCCGTAATATAACTACCTTCGGTCATTACGCAGCTTCCACGTTTTTGTACTACACCTAAACGCTATACTGCGTAACAGTCGAATAGGGGCCGTCATATTACTTCATAATATTATACCGTTTCGTAGTATGACTACCTTCGGTCGTTCCTCGACTTCCATACATTTGTACTCCACCTTGAAGTGTTTCCAGTACTATATCGAGTAACAGTAGAATAGGGGACGTTATATTACTTTTTAAATTAATTATCAATCATCCCATAATTAACTAACTACATTGCAAGCAAACACAACAAGTATACTACTCTCTAATCATGGCAATAACTAAATCTAGCATAATTAAGGTAAACGTAATTAATTAAGATAGATAAGGATAGAAAGAACCAGGATTAAATGCGAGAGAGAATAGACTTGAATTAATTGACACAATTCTGAGCGTACTTCGAAGATTACAAAGCGTTCCGTACTTTCCACCTATTCTAAACAAGCTCCTAAACTAGCCTAAAACTAATTTAGAGTAAGAAAATAGAGAGAGAAAGTAGAACTAATAACTAAGTAGAAGTATTGTTCTAAAAATGGCGTGTCTTTCAAATGAGCCTTGATGCCCTATTTATACTTGAAATACGGTGCATGTTAGCCATCGTAGGCTCAAGTTAGCATGTATTTAGGGGGTGGTCCTTTCCCGGAAAGTGGTAGCACATGTACCCTAAAGGCGCGGAAAGTGGTATCACGTGTACCCTAAAGTTGCGGAAAGTGGTAGCACATGTACCAAGAAAGTATGAGTAAGGAAGGAAAAAGGAGGAGGGGACGGGCGGCAACCAGCCGGCAGCTGCCTGGCGGCAGGCCGTCCCGGTTGCTACCCGTTCGCTCGTTATGCGTCCGTTTTCGTCGATTCTTTTTGCGTTGGATTCTTTTTTTCAAAAATGAAGACTTTGATATAAAGAAATCCCTGAGATGTTTCTCCTATCTTTAGATGTCTCGTACGAATCATTTGAATCTTTCGGCGTATGTAGAATCTTCATTCTTCATCCGTTTTTATTGATTCTTCTTCTGTTAGATTCGTATTTTGAAAACGAAGACTTTGGATAAGATGAATCTTGGTGGTGGATGCTTTATCTCTAAATCTTGTCACGGATGCCTCGAATCTTCAAACGTGCGTGGAATCTTCGTTTTTTGTTCGTTTAACTTGATTTTTCCTGTGCTACTTTATTTTGACCTGCTTGGCAAAGTTTCATTGATTTGTGTGTTATTTGAGTCTAAATGCCAAGTATTGTTCCAGAATGAGAGAGATATCGGTGGTAAAAACGTGACTTTTTACTCGATATCAAGTATCCCTCACTTAGAACTTTGCTTATCCTCAAGCAAACTCGAATTTAAAGCATGGTTTGAGATAAGTAGATAATGAAATATTTTAGGGCGGAAGTTTTTACTGAAGGGGTTTTGGAAAAATAAAATATTCATGCTTTTGAAAAAGTAGGGCTGTAATCTTTGGGAGCATGCTTTTGATCTTTGATCTTGGATACATGACTAGGCGATCCTCTCAAGGTGGTCACTCCAATCACTAAAGGTGTTTAGGGTTTTCTATTCTAGTATTATCAATCACTCAGAACGCCAGTCATGTATCGTTTATCGTCATAGGCTTGATCGAGAATTAAATCGTTACCTTTAAGGTGAGCGCGAAGTTAGTCTAGTCACAATCATTCTAGGAGGAGTGATGTAAGGTTTTTGGAGTGAAGTGTTAGTGATATGAGAGGAGGTTGTGTTGGTTTTTCATGGGTTTCTTTTTTATGAAGAGGAAAGCTGGAATTTTTGGGAGGATTGACGCCTTTTTCTTACGATTTTTGGGAGGAGTCTTTTTCTCCAATTAACTTTCTTTTCTTCAAATTATATATTTTTTCGACGTCATATCCTTGTAGCTTCTCTTCTTTCATCTTTGGAACTTACTATGAAGTTTGAGTGATGCTTTTGAGAGGGTAGGGATAACGTATTTTTTTTTGGGTCTACGGATGGGTTTAAGAATGATGTGATTCGATCTCCTTTTTACTCATCAGTTCGGAATCAAAATGCATAACAGGAGCAAAATCTTATTCTAAACGCATACATCGGCACACTCAAGAATCGCAGAAGTGAAGCATTAAAAGTGAATGCTTATTATGGCTCAAGATACCTCACGAATTGAAAATTGGTTTGTTGTGTGCCTAGTCATGTGATGCTCTTTATGAGATTATTAATCTAATTTTTCAAAGGAATTCATATTTTATTTATCCTTCTTCCCCAAAGTAAATCATTCTTTGTCTAAAATTTTCATTTTCAACATATTTTTAACTTAATTTTGAAAAATTTTGTTCAAATTTTCGAGTTACTTTTTGGAGAAGGATCATCTAAAGAGCAGCGAGTTTAGAATCAAGCATATACCATTATCCATTTTACAGTAGTGTATACTACTGTTATCCCATACTTAAAGGAACATCGTCCTCGATGTTATTCTAAGTTCTGACTGGGGTAAAGATCCCACACTTAGGATTTGAAACATCTAAGACGTATTCTTTTAGCAGTGTGTGTTGGGTCTGAATCCCACACTTAGTGATAAGCATAGTGGATATGGTATATTTATAACGAAAGAAAGAGATTGATATAGAAGTACTCCCTAGTAGTTGCAGTGTTCCATGGTATGCGTTTGCCGAACTTCATCTTGCTGGGTTCACTCTTGATCAAGTCTTCTTGTGATTGGTCTCGTAGGTGTGAACACGTCGGATATAAGATACTTTGGATGTTTATACTTCCTTTAATGAGGAAGTATTCTTTGTATATCCGAGTGTGAAAGATAGTCGGAGATTTCATCACTTCTTGGAAAGTAAAATTGCGGAAATGTAAAACACGGGTTGCCTCCCTAGAAGCGCTCTTTTAGAGTCGAGAGCTCGACTTCTTTTCTCCTAGATGGAGCTGGATGCCTCCATGGAATCCCTTTTGTTGATGTTGTGGGCCCTAGGTTGCGGGAAAGTGTATCGAGGTGGATAGATTCTCATAAAGTGATTGATTATTGTCGTAATCAATTCAAGTGGACTATCTCTCGATGATGCCTTGTAGTTCAAAAGGTGCTCTAAAGTTGTTCTCTCAAGTCCTTGAAGTCCGAAGGTGATGTAGTCAACTGCTTTAGTGACAGTCCCATTAGGGTCGGTCATGGTGGTTGTATCTTTCTTAACAACCTCTCTTGGCGATGGGTTTTGCCAGAAAGCATATAAACGCCAAGAATTGCAGTTTTATGCCTTCATAGTTCTCGGTCTTGGGGTCTCCATTGAATCTTCTGATAGATGTGCACAGGTTCTTGATTTGCCGGTGCTGATGGTCGTTGAACGGAAAGTCGGATTCTGAGAAAACTAGAGTAAGCTGATGAAGTATCTTCTTGCATCCTGAGTGGAATATGAACTTTGTTCTGTTGAATCTCCCGTAGACGGATCGTAACAAAAGTAGCGATATCAAGTGGTGATTCATATGTAACCCTAAAGGGTTGTTCGCGCCTTGATTCCTCCCAAACAAGATCACTAAGTTCTTCGATCAATAACTCAATTTGTTTTTCAACAGTGGAGTTGATGACCATAGATCCGCTTTCTTTGGAACTGAGGTGATCTTCTCTACTTAGCATGTTGAGCAATGATGTGAGGTCATTCATTGTTAAGATGTCGGCACGACTGCTCGGATATCCAGTAGTCTCTTTCATATGCGCTCTAATAGATCCTAAAATCTCCCATTGTGTTAAGGTAAAGGGGATATTAGATCTTTTAAAGGCATTGTAGATCCTAGTGTACGTCTGTTTCTGTTGCTGGCAGAATTGCAGTTCAACAGAGGAAAGAGCAAGCATGTTGACTACGCCGCTTATTCCTCCTACCACTTTGTCAAATCTTTGGATGAATTCTTCGAGCACTTTGTGATCTATGATGGTTTGCGGTTGGTATCTTATGCGTTTGGAATACTCCTCCAGTGTTTCTCCGCTCGTGGGATGGTTGTGGTTACTTCCCGCCATTTCTTCAGTGGTAAACGGATTAGTTGGCGGTATGCTTCTTTTGTTTTCTTCTTCCATCTTCCTCATCCTAATTTCTTCCATCGTTGAGTTTTTCACTGATGGAGATGCATTTTTCATCTCTTGTCCTATTCGTCGGAGGTCAATTGGGAAATATGGCGTGATTGCCATTTTCTTGCTAGAGTTCCTTTCACTTGTCGACCTTGCAGTTTCTTCGTCCTTTGCGGTCTTCATGGAGATCATGTACATATCGGCTTGCTCTTCAACGTTTGGATTGTCAAGCTGGAAAGTGATGGTTTCTCCTTGGGACCGCAGACTTATGGTCTGTACGAAGACGTTGATGATTGCCTTGGCCGTATTCATGAATGGTCTTCCTAGTATGATTGGGATGTGTACGTCTTCCTGCATATCCATTACTACAAAATCTGTTGGGTAAATAAATTTATCAATCCTAACTAAAACATTTTTAGCAATTCCCCTAGGGTATTTGACTGATTGGTCAGCAAGCTGAATGCTCATTTCGGTAGTTTAACACCCTCAAATTTTGGGTTGCGAAAGCGGTCGGGTCGGGTGTTACCAAATCAAATATCACAGCATAAGATACATAATGAACGACTCTAAATGAGACGTTTGAAAATAGTTATTACATTTCCCAAAATAAAATGTATACAAGTTGTGAGTTCGCAAAATAATTTCAATACATAGTTTGTAATACAAAAGTTATGCAGAGAAATCCCGTTGTTTGAAAATATGCGACTCGAGCTAGCACAATCTTGTAGCAATCCTAATCCTGCTGGGCACCTGAGAACACATGCTAAAACGAGTCAGCTATAAAGCTGGTGAGTTCATAGGATTTGTTAGTTGAAACATAAAGTATAAACCTTTTATGTTTTGAAAATGATTTCAAGATACACGATTCGAATTGTATTGTCATGTTTTTGTAATACCAATATGTATACTCCTAACGAGGTATCTAATACCTAAGTAATAGTGGTATGTATCTAAATACATAAAGATTGTGGCATTCCATGCCTGGATACCTATCTGGTATTAATTAAATCTAACAATGTGAGGCAATACATGCCTAAGTTGTAAACCGAGTAATTGTATGACCACATCATAAGATGTTAAGTAATAATTGTTGTACCACCTGGCATAGCATGTTACATCTAGCAACAGTTAATTGTAGACCCGCAGATCTATGATTTGGTGTTATGATGTGTCCGTTTGACCAGTTAGTGTAAGCTAACCCGGACATAATTGAAAATGATTGTAGTTCCGCAGAACTATGATTGAAAATATTTTAGTTTGTCCGTTTGACCAGTTAGCGTAAGCTAACCCGGACATAATTGAAAATGATTGTAGTTCCGCAGAACTATGATTGAAAATGTTTTAGTTTGTCCGTTTGACCAGTTAGCGTAAGCTAACCCGGACATAATTGAAAATGTTTAGTGTGTCCGTTTACCCAGTTAGTGTAAGCTAACCCGGACATGTTTGAGCTAACGGCCTCGCGTGATAACCTCACCGATCCGTTAACTTATTGCGGATCACGAGCATAAGCTCGCCCATCCGTGAATGTGTGTGGATCACGAGTATAAGCCCGCCCATCCATCGATTGATCGCTTTACCGCGATATCGAACTTGTGCCCACTGCAATACCGTGGCATCGTTTTGTGTCACTGCAATACCGTGACATCGTTTTGGTGCCTATCTGGCATCCGTCCGCATTGCTCGCAAGCAACGTATGAAATTGAGCCGGCAGTACTACGACATGCCCGACTAGATAATTGAGCCGACAGTTCAACGACATGTCCGACTGATGTACATGAGAGCCGACAGTACCACGACATGCGCGACTAGATTGTTTGTATTTATAGGAGTGCATGTATATCTATATACGTAACTAATTTGTAGTTGGCACCAAGTACTCGAGATGGAATACAAGTATGTGTATATATATATCTATACATATATATATATATATATATATATATATATATATATATATATATATATATATATATATATATATATATATATCGAATTAGTAAGCACCTTGAATTGTATATCATGTAGCACATGAAATTGATTTATTGTAGCTAAGTATGTATACACAGTACTTAACCATTTGTTGTATCACAATGAGCCTAGGTATGACTAATCATCACCTAGTTGTTTATATTAGTATAAGGATTCTATACTCAAGTATATCACAATTGTACACTCCTAACATCAGCCTAGCAATTACATAGGGATCCTGGTTTGTACGGGCAGTATTAGTTCCTAAAAGGGAAGACTAATCCTGTGAAAATCTAATTGTTGTACAGTGTAAGTAGAACTAACCAGTTCAAATGTAGTTGATAGTATTGTCCCTCGACAATATGATCAATGTATAATTGTAACTTAAGCAAGTTATATAACGGTAATTGTTTTCCAACAATCTAGCAGTGTATGTTTGTAACCTATCTAGGTTAAGTATTGATGTTGTTCCAAAACAATATAATGGGTGTAATTCCTAAGTATTACACATTTCGTATTACATGGCAGTAATATAGATAATTGTGAATTATAAAAGTTTATTAATATAATTCGAAAACAGTAATTGTGCATGTGTCTCACCCCGAAAACAGTAAAACAGTTGAAAGAGTGGGGCTATGAAACTCACCTGTGAGTTGGCGATGCTACGATATGCGCGTCGTCCGATAAGTAACCTCCTAGTGTCCTAAACACGTGAGGTCATATAAGTATGAGACAAATCAGTTTGTCTAACCTAGTTGTGTAATTATGTATTTGTCGTTCAGGTTTTGAAACACGGGTACGGGGGTCCGGGGGCAGCGCCCCTGGTAGCGGGGTCCAAGGGGTGGCAACCCCTAGCGGGGTCCAAGGGGCAGAGCCCCAGGTTGAGGTCGAGCTGCCAAGTCAGCTTGGAAAATTTTTTATTTCTACTACATTGCTTTAGTAAAAACGCACCCGAAATCCAAATTCGGAGTAAAATCAAGTGGTAAAATTTGGTCTCGACACTTAGTGAAAAACATAGGTTTTTAAGTTTCTATTACCTGCGACGTTATGTGCGACGTCAGATGCGACGTTAGGTGCGACGTAGGGTCTTGCGTCGCTACGTGCGACGTTCGCAATTTAATGAGACATTGGGGCTTACGTCGCAACATGCGACATTGGAATGGTTTGCGACGTTGGCTGCGACGTCGCAGCAATGTTTTTGGTCCCTGCGACATAACGGACTGTTCGCCGGAGTTTGAGTCGGAAACGAGTTTTTCGGCTCCCGTTCAGTCCGATTCTTTTACCCAACCCATATTAGAGTATTTTAAGCTTATCTAAACCGCAAACAAGCAAAATAACAAAGATTATAGAGATTTCGAGAATTGTCGGAAACTTACAAATCCGCGCGAGGAGAATCCGAAAAGATAAGATTGTAGATCGTAGCGTGGTGATCGTTTTTCCCTAAATGAGCTTCGAGATTGGAGGTCATTTGACGGTAGTTTTTGGCGGATTATGGTGGCGGTGGTGTGGTGGTGGGTTGTAGAGAGAGAAAGAGATGAGAGGAAATGAGAGAAGAGAGAGAGTGTGAGGAGGTGGAAATGAGGAGGAAGAGGGGTGTTTCCCCCTTTTTGGTTGACTCGGTGGGGACACTGTCTCCCAAAACGCAGTACAAAATATCCATGTTTTTGTACTCAATTGTAAAATAAATTTAATATTTTGACTTTATAATTCTATTTATATGTTTCGAAACGCTTTTGAAATATTTTTGGGACCAAAGTTTTTATAACTTTATTTCGCGCGTGCTAGTTTATTTTTGATTATATATATATATATATATATATATATATATATATATATATATATATATATATATATATATATATATATATTTATAAAATTCTTGGAATACTAGGGATCTGAGGCGTACTAAATACGATTATTTGGAGTTTAAATTTGGCGCGAAATTTGACTTTTTGACCAGGTGTTACAGGTAGGTCGAAAGTTTTCTAACTCAAGCCTCTTGAAGAGCGAGTATGGCATAAGGTTAATACTAGCTCCTAAATCGGCGAGAGAACAGATGATTCCTGAACTGTAGATGGAAATGGGGAGAGTAAAACGTCTGGTATCTCTGAGTTTTTCTGGAATGGTGTTTTTCAGGATAGCTGAACATTCCTCGTTAAGCGGGACACTGGGTACTTCGGGTACCTTATCCTTGGTTGTAAGAAGTCTTCTGAAGTACTTTTTAGAATGAACTTAAGGTACGGTATCTAAGAATTTCCTATCAAGTTTATAAGACTTAAGCTTGTTGGGTCGTTGTTTTAGACGAGCTGGAAATGGAATTTTCCTATTTGATGTGGACTCTAAATCTATTGTCGATGGGACAATAGGTGGTTCCTTCATCAGAGAAGGAACCGTAGGTGGGCTATGTGCTACCTGAGAGTCTTGAATACGGGAAGCCTCCTTATGGCAACTAGTTGGACAATCCTGAGGTTTAGCGTTAATACGTTGTGCTAATTGCCCTAATTGGGATTCGAAAGATTATAACAAAGTCAAATGGTCTCTTAAGAAGAGATCAGTTTGGTCTTGTCTAGCTGAAATTCCTTGAATGGCCTATATCAGGGTGTCGTCAAAACTAGAGATTTGTGAGGAGGAGGGTTCAGAAGGTTGAGGTTGGTAAGTTAGTGGGCTATTCCTAGGTGGGTTAAAGAAAGGGTTAGTATTGGGCGGAGTTAGATGAGACTGAGGAATTTGGGCTGAGTTGTTCAGATTAGCACAATTAAGGCAGGTTTGATCTTGACAGACTTATTGCGGTTGACTTTTTAATTCCTTGATCTCCTTGGTTAGGTCTGCCACTTGCTGAGCGAGAGTTTTGATAGCTTCATTTCCGAGTGTAGTTGGTGGATTCACTATTGAGGAGTGATTTTCACTGTTCCAGTCATGGTTGTGTACGGTCATTTTCTCAATAAGGCTCCAAGCTTTATTTGCCGTACAGTCTATGAAACTGCCTTGAGAGGCAGAATCAAGTAAAGGATGGAGATGTGGGAAGAGACCATTGTAGAAAATGCGCAACTGGTCTGAACGGTCAAATCGATGATTTGAACATTTCTTAAGCAATCCCTTAAAGCGTTCCCATGCATCGTAGATTGATTCATCATGGACTTGACGGAAGTTTATGATGTTGGTCCTAAACGTGGCTTGTTTTGATGGGGGAAGTATTTGGCCAAAAATTTGGTTGCTAATTCTACCCAAGAGGTTATAGAGTTAAGTTCTAATCCCTCAAACCAGGTTTGTGCATGAAGAGTGAGTGAATAGGGAAATAGGTATAGATAGACTATGTCCTGATTAACCCCAATCGGCTTAAAGGAGTTGGATAAAGAAATGAATTTGTCAAGTTGTAAGTTGGGATCATCATTTGGTAGGCCATGGAATTGACAAAGGTTTTGGACTAACTGAATAATGTGTGGCTTTAACTGGAATGATCCTCTACCAATTTTCGGATAGACAATTGGTCCTCCTCGACCTTCAATCAAAGGTTTAGAGTCTTCAGCGAGAGTTATACGTGTAGCTGTCATAGTCTCATTGGCAGGAAGTTGACTACTTGAGTGGATAGGGATAACGTAATTTGTGAAAGTAGTAAAAGGTATGAAAAATAAAAAAAGACGTAGGGGTCTAAGGAGAACAATTAATTCTAAAGGTTCACTAGCGAGTATGTTCATCTTGACGCCTATGGATCGTACAGTTGGTTCTCCGGCAACGGCGCCAAAAACTTGATGCGTCACCAGTGGTCGGTAAGGATTTTACCCTTGTCGTTGCACCGGCTACTGGCGACGGCGATCAGTGGGTGTTTTAAATTTGTAATTGCGGGGCCTAAGTTTTCCCTAACAATGCTAATCCTAAGGGTGAGCAAGTGGTAGGTATGACCTAGAGTCGTTCTTCAAACTGACTGAATTGAAACTAAGGCGTGGCAGATGAGGGCTTTCAAACTAGTGAAGGGTTTATAAAATAGTGAGGGAGTTTTGGTTTTTATATTAACTAACTTAGGCAAGTAAATAAATAAAATCGAAATAAAACGTAAAGCAGATAAAATAAAGATAGTGTTTGCTGAGATTTCGTTAATTAAGTTATGAGATGATATTTGAAGAAACTGTTTTTGAAAGATATTCGTTTATTATCATTCTTTAATACTTGTGATGTAAACACTAGATTCCCTACTAATTAAAATCCATTATCATGTCACATCGGGAACTAGGTTATGGTGACATCACGAAGTATTTAGAATAATAAGAAAGATCTTTATTTAAGTTTAATTTTACTTTCTTATGAACGGAGACAAAATCTAAAGGTACTAGACAAAACCGAATCATATAACGATTCCTCGTAATCCTAACAGATTCATGTATTTATAGTTCATTTATGACCTTAAACCAGCCCTTGCTTAAGACTACCCAATAAATCCCCTAATTATCCACAGCGTTACACACTTAAAGTGGTTCCGCCGCTTCAAACCTTGGCCATGTAGTTCATTTATGACCTTAAACCAGCCCTTGCTTAAGACTACCCAATAAATCCCCTAATTATCCACAGCGTTCCTCACTTAAAGTGGTTCCGCCGCTTAAAACCTTGGCCATGTCTTGTCCTACGGTAATTCCCTATGTAGTCTTGCGGTTCCATGGTTTCATACCTTTGAAAAATTATGTTGACACAGATGAATAACTACATTTTAGTTGGACGTCATCAAAAAGGTGTTGTAATCACGTTTACTGGTGGAAAGGCTATAGATTAATTTAAGGTTTAAAAGTCTATTTAGAAAGATTAATTAAACTAGGTTTCTCATTTTATTTATTAGTCCGTAATATAACTACCTTCGGTCGTTACGCAGCTTCCACATTTTTGTACTACACCTAAAGTATTTCCAACGCTATACTGCGTAACAGTCGACGAATAAGGGCCGTCATATTACTTCGTAATATTATACCGTTACGTAGTATGACTACCTTCGGTCATTCATCGACTTCCATACATTTGTACTCCACCTTGAAGTGTTTCCAGTACTATATCGAGTAACAGTCGAATAGAGGCCGTCATATTACTTTTTAAATTAATTATCAATCATCCCATAATTAACTAACTACATTGCAAGCAAATACAACAAGTATACTACTCTCTAATCATGGCAATAACTAAATCTAGCATAATTAAGGTAAACGTAATTAATTAAGATATATAAGGATAGAAAGAACCAGGATTAAATGCGAGAGAGAATAGACATGAATTAATTGACACAATTCCGAGCGTACTCCGAAGATTACAAAGCGTTCCATACTTTCCTTCTATTCTAAACAAGCTCCTAAACTAGCCTAAAACTAATTTAGAGTAAGAAAATAGAGAGAGAAAGTAGAACTAATAACTAAGTAGAAGTATTGTTCTAAAAATGGCGTGTCTTTCAAATGAGCCTTGATGCCCTGTTTATACTTGAAATACGGTGCATGTTAGCCATCGTAGGCTCAAGTTAGCATGTATTTAGGGGGTGGTCCTTTCCCGGAAAGTGGTAGCACATGTGCCCTAAAGGCGCGGAAAGTGGTATCACGTGTACCCTAAAGTTGCGGAAAGTGGTAGCACATGTACCAAGCAAGTATGAGTAAGGACGGAAAAAGGAGGAGGGGACGGGCGGTGTCGCGGTCCCAACGGTTGGACGGGTTTTACTCCGGTCGTTGAACCTCCCAACCGGGACGCGCGGACAGGGTTTAAATTTATAGAGCAGGGGAATCCTAAGTTGTATACTAGTGACAGACCTAAAAAGGGCAGTAAGTGGTATGTATGACTCATGTGTCGTTCTTCAAACTACAACGGACATAGGAGTCTAGGAAGTTTTATTATCTTTGGGAATCTAGCTAGGGTTTTTTTTAAAAAGCTTTTGGATAGATTTGGTTTTTTTATAGCTAAATACTAATTTAAATAAAGAAAATAAAACAAAAGAGGTTTGTACGGATGCTCGGTCAACAGAGGATAAACGAGTGTTTACTATGATTTCGTTATGTGTTATTGATGAATAGTCAAGGGTAAGGCTACTAGATGTGATGACTAATCCGGAGAGGATAGAAACATAATTAATGCAACGTATTGTACCTACGACCGTTCCGCGGCTTCAATACGTTTGTACTCCACCAATTGGTGTTTCCAGCACTATACCGAGTAATAGGGCGTTTTACGGTTTTTCCGTTACATTAATTAGGGTTCCACATTACTCTCGCAGATTTCCTATATCCTAATGAGCTACAACTACGAGCCTATTAAATATCTAACGTAGTGTTGTCCGCAATCAGATAAATAACATGTCACGTGGATAGCAGTTATAGAAGTCAAATACACCGGAAGTTCTCCCAAATGTACAGACCAATTTAACCGACGACTATCCTCGAATCCTGGTCCCTAGTCACAGTCATCAGAGACGTCTGTATCGTAGCGTGAATTGTTGATTGAACAATAACACGAACGGGGATAATCCCGCGGACCAAGTTGGGATAATCGGGCTAATGATCAGTTAAATTGTTCAGCATTACAGATATAAATCATCACAACTATTCCATGCATGTTAATCTACTGTGTAAACCAATATTCTGTGTCTGAAAACCTAATTATACAGTTACTGATATGAACCAGGAGGATAACTCTAGCATGCATCATTCCTAAGGCAACAATCAAACAAGAACATGCAATAGGGTGACACATAACAGAACACCATAATCCTAAGCATAGCAGATAACTAATAATCAGATCATAGATATCCCGAAAGTTCTCTCAAAGATATATAACAGATAAACATGAATCTAACCTATCTCTAATCTTACGCTCCGTGTCTCTTATGATTTGTTTCAACCTAGAGAACACAGCCATACCAAGTTCATTGATCATCAAGTATAGAATAGGTAGAGAACGTACCACTAGTAATTGGCCAAGTTCTAGCAGGAAACTTCTAACCACAGCATAAGTTGGATAGATAAACATTCGAGATTCAGTTTATGAGTTCATACACAGTTTAAAGTAACACGGGCAGAGTAACAGCATGGCATAAACATATTGACTATTCTATCATAACTACATCATAGTAAACACAAAGAAATGTCTAGCCTAACATTATATATCTAGCATACAATCCTAAACAAGCATAAACAAAGCAACAATTGTTTAAAGCTGGAAAGTAAGAGATATATAAATAAAACTTGATACGAATTTATTACAGACAGATCTTCACGAATACAATGTCTTGGAGTGACTCCGTACAAAAGCTAAAAGCTACCTCTACCTAACTATCTCTCTAACTAGCCCAATTCTAGAGAGAGAAAATCTCTAGAGAGAGAAACTAGAGAGAGAGTGATGTGTGTGAGAGAGAAAGTGTAAGGAAGAAATGAAATGAGAAAAAAATGGTATGCTGGTGAAGTGAGGGGTGTCCACTATTTATAGGCAAAGCATTAAATCACGCGTACAACTCACGAAGCAGCACGTACAAGCAAACGAAGCACCATATGGGGGAAGGGGGGCCGTATACGGCTCACTAGGGGCCGTATACGGTGTGGTGAAGGCCATATACGGTCTTGGTGAGGCCGTATACGGTTGCCAAGGCCGTATACGGTGTTTGTCTGATTTCGTTCGTTGCTTAAAACGTCCGTATCTCCTTCGTTATGCGTCCGTTTGACTCGATTCTTTCGCCTGTAGTTTCGTAATTCCGTTACGCTTCTAATGATGCCAATCTCATAGAGATTGGATGTGTAGAACTTAGGCGTAGCCGAAATGACTTTTAATGGCTCTGAAAGCGTAGTGGTTTCTCCGTCCTTTGCCCGTTTCACTTGATTCCGGATTTTTCCGTCTCGATTTTACCTATAAAACAGATGGCAGAAGTTAGGAAGTGTGTATTGACAGGAAAATGAGGTCGGAGGAATCGGCTTGTATTAAAATGCTGTGTTTTGTGCATTTTCAGAGTGTTTTCAGTGATTTTTACCACAACGTCTACTTTTGAACCACTTTAGTGAATTTTAGTAAATAATCAATGTTTTGGAATGTTTTCACCAAAGAAAGGTCAAAAATGTGAGGAATAAAGCTTCTAAAAACATGACTTTTTACGTCACATCAAGTTATCCCACACTTAGACGTTGCTTGTCCTCAAGCAACAACTCTCTGAAAAAAAAAATTTTAGGTCATGTTTTTAGGGGTGAGTCAGAGAATATTTTCCGAGATTAGCATTTCCTCATATACGCAAGTTACTCTAAAAGTGTGGAGGAAGATAAGATGATCCTTCCATTAGCAAGAAGAGATTCTCTTAGGCATACATCCAAATCTCGTGATTTTGGAGTACACATGACTAGGCGATCTCACTAAAGATGGTCACTCAATTCACTCAAAGTGTATCGGGTTTCCTATCAATCTAGCTCAAACGAAATCGCTCAAAATAGCCGGTCATGCTGCACTCATCGTCATAGGCTTGATCGAGAATCAAATCTCCACCACTTAGGTGAGGACGGTGCTAATTATCTCAAGACATTCAGAGGGTTGTAATGTTTCGTGAGGGTGAAAGGTATGGATAGTGGAAATTTTGGTTTGCGAGGGGTGTTTAGCTTATCCTAAAATCACTGAGATCATGAACAACTTTATTTAGAACGGAGAGGAACAGAGAGTTGGTAGCTGTTTCAGCTTCTGTCGGATTTTTATGAAGAGCTATGTCTTTGAAACCTTCAGCTTTATTTACGGAGCTATTTTCTTTTTCTTTTTCTTTTTCTTTTTCTTTTCTTTTTCTTTTCTTCAGAATTTCTTTGTCAGAGAATTTCCAAGGAATTTTATATTTTGGATCCTTTAGAAATCTTTTCTTCTATCTTGATCATTTTGATTCTTTTCTAGGTGCTAATTTTTCCCGCACCATCGTCCTTCCAGTCCTCTTGTGTGCTAATTTTCCCGCACCATTTGTTGAGAAGCTTGATTTTGGAGAATGTGAATGAGCAGGATATTTGAAACAGATATTCTAAAAGGGTGTTCTTCATAACCTCAGAAATTCCAAGATAAGTTTGGGGGTATTTTTGGGAAGTGGGTGAAAATTAGAGTTTTAAAGAAATGAACGGTTTAGGCTCAACAGGGTATACTAGGTGGATCTTCGATACTAAAAATGAGCATCGGAAAGGGTTTTGGGCTTGAAAAGATATGTAAGAAACGGGTTAAGTCCTAAGGAATGTCAAGGTCATTTAATTGCACCTATACCGCGTACGGTACACACCAATATGGTCTCGAAGCGTATGTCAAGAGCAAGTTCTAATTCAGAGATACAGACATCGGCACACATACAATAAATGAAAGTGAAGCATTAAAGATGAATGCTTTTTGGGCTCAAGATACCTCACTGCAAAGGGTTGTATGTGTCTAGTCATGCTCCTTTGATTATCACTTCTTGCTTAAGCAATTTCTACCTTATTTCCTTTAGGCTTTTAGAAATATCATGCTTATATTTTGAAAATGGTTTCTCTCAGTAGTATCTGAGACTCAAAAACTGAGTTAAACTCATTAATTTTGAAAACATTTGACCTTATTTTTGAAAAAAATTTGAGAGAAAGATTGCTATTGGACATAAAAATCACCATTTAAGGTATTCTATACCTGCCATCCCACACTTAGAGGAACATTGTCCCTAATGTTCTCTTGAGTAGAGATTTTACTAGTAAAATCCCACACTTAGAGTTTGAACATGTAAGTAAATGTTTCTCAAGTGTTTTAATTTGGGCTGGAATCTCACACTTAGTGATAAGTTTAGGATGAGGCACAGAAATTAAACGCACTAACATAGGCATAATAAACATAATTGAAACGGGGAGAAAAGAATAGAGAGACTCCCCATTTGTGTTTACTGGAATAGACCAGGTTTGTGCAGGAGTGGTGCTAGTGAATTGCTGAATTTTAAGGACCAGGCTCGTTTAAGATCATCCATTCCACACAAAGCTGAATTCTGCAATAAACATCAACACACATATCACAGCATCTCATCTAGGTAGCAGGTCTAAAGCGTAAGTACAGAGTCATAATACAGAAAGTAAATACTAAAGATAAAATCTAAAAGTCGTCAAGCAGTTCATCAGTATCAGGATCAAACTCCTCCACAGCATCCCTATCAAAGATGGAAGTCGGAGATGGGATGGACAAATCCATAGTAGCCACAGCCTGACTCACAATCCCGTCAGTGGTAGCAGGGGAAGCAGAAGTGTGAGCATCAAAAACAGCCAGAAGCTGCTCTGTGAGGCTGCGGTCTGGTGATGCAAATCCTGTGGGTAATGCTGGATCAGGATCAGCAGCTGCAGCAGTGGGGCCAGTGGAAGGCCCGGCAGTATAGATAACAGGTGGATCTGCAGGAGGAAAGAAGGACCATGGAGGTCGAGATGGTCCCGGATCTGGGCCAAGCCTGTAGGGAATGGCAGCAGGTCTCGGAATCT
Organism: Helichrysum umbraculigerum; assembly: GCA_949592205.1. NCBI lineage: Eukaryota > Viridiplantae > Streptophyta > Magnoliopsida > Asterales > Asteraceae > Helichrysum > Helichrysum umbraculigerum. The sequence continues at coordinate 28,752,367 of CATIUR010000007.1, read as the reverse complement.
CGAGCTGCTCACCGATAGAGGACATGATGTCATGCTGGATGGAGAGTGTCCGGAAGAGGGCCCACGAAGTAGCTGGGTCAGCCGTAGTGATACCGTACTCGAAAGTAGGTACGGGGACTGGCAAAGGTGATGAGGGCCTCTCATCGGGCAACTCCTCATGAGTGATCGGGACATCAGTCAGGTCCTCCTCAGTGATGGTCAGCATAGCCGCTCTCTGCGCTCTACGTCTACGAGGTCTGTGTCGTCTGCGTGGTCTCGCAGCTACATGATCAGCGTCAACAGCGTCCATCCTGAAACAAGATAAAATAAATAGGTAATGCTAACAGTGATAGTTAATGAACAACACTTATCTCAGATTTTGCAATTCGAAGTCAGATAAGTGGCAAGCCTGCAATTTTATTAGTTCAGAGACAACCGTACTTAATAAAAATAAACTAAGAAATAAAATGACAGAAATAAAGATAGGCTTGGGGTGCCTCCCAAGAGCGCTTGTTTTACGAGTCTCTAGCTTGACTCTTTGTACCTTTTCGTCGACTCACGGTGGTTCAAAGATAAAGACATCTTCCCTGATGGGAAAGTCTTCGAAGTAATGCTTTAAGCGATGACCATTAACCTTAAAATTACCTTCTGGTGCCTCGAGTTCCACTGCACCGTAAGGAAATACCTTTGATACTATGAATGGTCCGCTCCACCTGATCCTAAACTTGCCAGAGAATTTCTTGAATCGCGAGTTGAAAAGCAGCACTTTATCTCCTGTTTTGAATCTTGAGGGCCTCAGCTTAGCATCGTGAATTCTCTTAGTTCGTTCCTTGAAGCTTAATGAACTGTCATATGCCTGATCCCTTAGTTCGGCTAACTCGTTCAACTGCATTCGTCTATTTGCTCCAGCTGTAGAAATATCTAAGTTGCAGTTCTTCAAAGCCCAGTATGCTTTATATTCCAGCTCAATTGGTAAGTGACATGCCTTGCCATAAACTAGACGATACGGTGTGGTTCCTAATGGTGTTTTATAGGCGGTTCTGAATGCCCACAATGCATCATCTAATTTTTCAGCCCATTTGTACCCATGATTACCAACAGTTCTTTCCAAGATTCTTTTCAAAGCTCGATTTGTTGCCTCAGCTTGCCCATTTGTCTGGGGGTGATAAGTTGTTGACGTCTTGTGAGTGACACCATACTGTTGCAGAACTTTCATGAATTGAACGTTGCAAAAGTGTGTACCACGATCACTGATTATTGCTTTTGGAGTTCCAAATCGACTAAATAGCTTTTTGAGAAATTTGGTTACCACTTTGACGTCATTTGTTGGGAGAGCTTGGGCCTCGGCCCACCTGGAGACGTAGTCGACTGCAACCAAGATGTACTCTTTACCGTTAGATTTAGGGAACGGTCCCATGAAATCTAATCCCCAGATATCGAAGATTTCCACGGCCTGTATGTTTGTGAGTGGCATTTCATTCTGGGCTGTTATATTGCCTTGTCTTTGGCAGATATCGCAGCGTCTCACCAGATCGTACGCATCTCAAAATATGGTTGGCCAGAAAAAGCCGGCATCGTACACTTTCCTTGCGGTCACGTTGGTACCGTAATGTCCTCCAGTAGGTCCATGGTGGCTTTGGTGTAAGATATGTTCTGCCTCTTTCCCATCAACGCATCTTCTAATGATTTGATCAGGGCAAACCTTAAAGAGGAAAGGGTTGTCCCAATAGTAATATTTTATATCACAGAAGAATTTTTGTCTTCGAGAGGTTGGCATTCCTTTAGGTACGACTTTTCCCACCAAATAATTGGCATAGTCAGCATACCAGGGATCATTTGTAGATCGTGACCCTTGATAGTATTTACCAACATGCATGAGCTGTTCTTCTGGAAACTGGTCTTGAATGTCTTTTTCGTGCAACTTATCCATTGAAGGATTCTCTAATCGGCTGAGATGGTCCGCCGTGACGTTTTCTGCTCCCTTTTTGTCTTTGATCTCGATGTCGAATTCTTGAATGAGTAGAATCCATCGTAGAAGGCGAGGTTTAGCATCTTGCTTCTTAAAAAGATATTTCAGAGCTGAGTGATCTGTATAGACAATAGTTTTGGACAAGATTAGATAAGAACGAAATTTATCAAAAGCAAATACTACCGCTAGCAGCTCTTTTTCTGTGGTTGTATAATTCTCTTGGGCGTCAGTGAGCGTTTTGCTGGCGTAGTATATTGGTTGAAACTGTTTCTCCTTCCGCAGTCCCAGAATTGCTCCGACTGCGAAATCACTAGCGTCGCACATGATTTCAAATGGGAGACTCCAGTCTAGAGCAACCATAATCGGTGCATGAACAAGCAGATCTTTCAGATGATCGAAGGCTTTGAGACATTCGTTTGTAAAGACAAACGGAGTATCCTTTCCGAGAAGATGAGTCATATATAACACCCCTCACTTAGAATGTCATTTTAATATAATAAACTCGGAAGCGCACGTCCAAGTTGAACACTTTAATAAATCACAACATTTAGTAATATAAAATTTCAACTATTTTAAAACTTAGTTAATCAATCCGGGTGTTATATAAAACAATAACAACACTGATTTATAAAATCCGATATCAGAGTAACGCAATAAAGTCAAACATTCTTCAGTCCCTTCCCTGCTCAGTCCAATCATCTCAAGACCTGTAATATAAATTGTAGGATTAGAACGAAGCTAAGTGAGTCAACTTATCACTATCAGTACAACTCAGCATAACAATACTGATTATCACAAATATCACTTAGACACAGACACAACATCACCAAGAGGATCGGTGGTTCTTGTGACACCGCACAGACCCGGGAGGGCACCAAGAACACTTACAACCAACTGCAGGCCAATACAGTGGCTTTACCGATAACTGTTTGCTACCTTTAGTCAATATGTGTTCCATTCTCAACACATGATCACAAATCTCACATTGACTAACTTGTAGCAACCCAGTCCAACTACTCAGGCAAGTTGACCTCCGAATCACAGAATGCTCAAAGGCAACACATCACTTATTACACGTATATTTCACCAGTCAACAGTCACAATCACTATCACAGTATCACTATATTCACTTGTTGTAACCAATTATGTTACAACTAAATCACACTGAGAGAACGAGTCCACTCACCGTTACCTCAGCCGCAAGCTCAGAAGTCTAATGTTACTGAGCCTTCTCTCCATCTGAGAATCACAACAAAATACACAAGTCAGTAACTTGGCATTAATAACGAACTCATTATAATAAGCAACACATGTTATAATCATATAACATATCACAGTATCTCAATACACAGTATATCATATCAATCATGATAAACGGTTATCAAATGATAACTAACACTTATGTCATCGCAATTATATTACAACTTATCTCAATTGTAACATCACACACTTATGCTATCCAGTTACAATATTTATTAAGTCACTTCACTCACTAGTCACCGCTAAAACACTAAAAAAACATTTGAATTCAGTTTTGTAACGAAATTAATATTTCTGCGTTTGGGCCATTTAGCCGCCGGCTATATGGTTTGACCGCATGCTAAAGCAGTCGCGTGACCGCCGGCCCAAGCAGACCCTTGACCGCCGGCCAAAGGCCATCGTCCCAGACCCTGTTCTTTCTGTTCTTCCGAATTTAACATATACAAATCAATCATCTCAGCTTCCAAATCTATTATATACATCGAATAGCAACTACTAACAGTACATATCATCATATTAATCATCAATTTCACATATGCACACTAACCCCTAATGATTCAATCCAAGATCATATGTTTTCAAGAAAGAACACTTACAATTTGATAATGAACAAGATTAGGATGAAGATAATCTGATGGTGAAGCTGATTTAATCAGTTTACAGGCAAGGAGCTTCCTGATTTTGATTTCTCTTTCAATTTCAACTATGTGTGTGTGTGTGTGTGTGATTTGATACATCAAGAAACAAAAGAAAGAAGGGTAAATATATTTTGTCGGCATCGTACCCCCCCTGTTTGTTCCGAGTTAAGCAACCTACCCCTAAAACTCCCAATGTATGCAACAAACCGGTTATTTATGTGCTACAATCTTTGCAAACTATGTTTTTACATGTTACAACCTACAAAATGATGACGTGGCAACCACATCATGTGGCCTAAAAAATGACACGTAAGTAATTTTACCGGTTCTCCCGGTAACCGGTTACCATATTTCCGATATCGATACAACATTAACCAGTTTACTACAGACAATGGGAGTTTTAATGGTAGGTTGCTTAACTCGGAACAAACAGGGGGGGTACGATGCCGACAAAATATATTTACCCAAGAAAGAAATAAGGGAATTTAAAGAAATAAAGGTCGGCTCCTCAAACCGACATCAATTATACGGGTATAATTTAATACCCCTTCTCAACCTATTATCTGGAACCCGAAAACCATTTGCGAGTCCAAACTTTTTATTTTACCGTCAGGTTCAATAATTTAAATCACTTAATATTTTACTTATCACTATGGAATATTTGACTCCTATTCCAATTATTTCAACTAATTCAACAATTAATATTTCCAAACACATTAAATAATATAAAACAACTAGGTCCGATTTACGGATGTTACAAATCTCTCCCCCTTAAAAGATTTCGTCCTCGAAATCTGTTTACCCTCAACTTGTCTAATGTAATATAATCACATACATATTATCATACTTTAATCCTCAAGAGCAACTTACGACTATATTTATCTTATTTCAATTCTTTCGACATTCACCTGTCCCCATGGACATGTTTCTGTCTTTCCCCACGCACATATACTGTGCATCCATCCAAAATATTTCTATAAAACCATCATTTACCTGAATTCTCTATCATCCATCAGATATAGGTTTAAAACACATACTCTCTTTAACAAATGGTCACATAATCACTTACATCCAGAACTAATAACGTACCTTGCTCCCTTGAGCAACTTATAGCAATAATTTATTTATTTCGATTCTTTCCGCATGCACATATCCCAATGTACATGCTTCTGTCTTTCACCCCTGTACTTACACATAACTACTTATATTTGCCCACTTACTTGTTTTAAGAACACATAGTCACTCAAAACGAGTGAAACACAATTTACTTAACAAGTCCTTGCAACCAGAAATTAGCAATGTGTTAAAATCTTTGACCTATTCCAATTATTCACTTCTTTTAGCAACAAAATCAATAATAACACAATAACAACAACAGTGGTTATAGAACCACAATACAACGTGTCAACACTAAAATTAATTTCAGTTTAGAACTAACCACCAGGCAATTTTCACATATCACTTTAACTATATGAAATCCTTTACTCAAAAGTAATCTGGATTCATATCACCTTAATAAGCATAGTAGAGGTTACACTCAGTAGGTAGCACATCATCAAGAAGTACATTGTCCAACCAGCACAAGTACTATCACACCGTATTACCTACATTCACCGACCTCTACAATAACTTATTTCACAATTTATTTTATCATCAATTTTGTTCTCTCCCCTTTAGGGTTCCTGTTATCACTCTTTTATAATTCAAATTCTTTCAACTATGAGTTTAATAATAACTTCCACAAAGTTTATACACAATTCATCTTTAATATATTTAAACAAAACAGGATGCAATCATCCTACAGAATGAAATCACTATTTTGACATAAGTCAAAAACATCACAATTATTCAACCTCGCGTTGATATCACATTCAATCACACAGTTTTAATTTAATAATATAATTCACAGTCACCTTCGTTATTCCACAACAAAGGTTCCACAAACTCAGTTTTCATAGCATCACCTGATTTAGGTGTGTAACTCAATTAATCCTTGAGAATTTATATCACAATCAATTTCTAATAAGTTTAGTCTCTTATTCACACTATTCACTTGTTAACTAATCTTAACACAATTAATCAAAATTTCATAATCTTTGATATCTCTTTTCACTCATTTGAGTTATAATAACCCATTTAACAATTTCAATAATGTTGACTATTTGTCAACTTCAACTTAATCAATTAATCAATAAGTCACTTTGGTCACTTTTCTCAAATTTGACTCTCAACAAAATTAATCATATTCCAATGATTTCATATTATATACTAAACTCTTTATTCACTGTTGACTTTCAAAGTCAACATATCACTATATTAATATTATGTTTAACCTCAAACATAGATTTTCTATAACTACATTCAACAACAGTGGCCCATTCAATCAAAATGAAACCACTACACCGTTTTCTAATCAATTACTCATCAACGGCAACTAATAACTTATTTAACACACAATATAAGCTATTTACTCATATCACTGATCACATACCTATATACACCTCATCTGGTAATCATTTCAAGTTTTTAGATTTAACCTACTCACAAACTCTCACAACACTGTTCTCACTATTTTTTTTTTTTTACTCAATCACCATACAGAGTTAGTAACTCAACTCGGCTTAATACAAGCCATACACACACTAGTAATCTATTAGAATACTATATAACTCACTAATAGGTAATCCATACCCATTAGTCACATTTCAACAAATTCAAACAATTGCAAGTACCATGTACACTTGCAAATTTCACTTAATGTTTATCACAATTTTTCACTAATTAGTTTATCACAACTTTATGTTATGTTTCTCTTAATCACATTCACTTTCTCAGATACTTGGTAACCTCAACAAGTTCATGTGACACAGCATAATATAACAACGGTAATCAAGCGTTGCTTGATTATGTTCTTCACACTTCCTTCTCATGTTACTTCATATCATCAATCATCAATGGGATTTTCCTTTCATGTGTACACTTATCACACAATGTTCTGGTTTCCACTACTACTAGAACATATTTACAACTTGTACCAATAGTACATATTTACTATTCATTTCTTACTTGCATAATCAACTTTACATATGCAATTTATTTCACATGCACACCTTACATATTTTAATATGTATTATCTATTACACAATCTCCTTTCAACAACTGACTTAATCAGTATTTTAACCTATCTAAAACTCTAAACACCTGATAATCTATCCTCATAAATTCCACACATAACACTTTGTCAAATAATAATGACCCAATAATATCACGTGTAATTCCAAACACGTATTTCATAACAATTAATTGATTATAATATCAACTAAATCAACTTGCTCCAAAACCCACCATTTTCTAGGAGCATGTAATTTCACATAATTAATTCATCATATACCTTAAATATTTCTCTTTACAGCTGTTCCTATAACAGTTGGCCACTTTTAATATCTATCTTTTTCAACATATAATACAATATCAATTTAAACCTTAATGCCACACAACTCCACGTATAATATCAAATACACCTATTTAATATCAACAATCAGTACAAAGTACAACACCAGGTACTAGGTACTTTATCACATTATTTGGCATTATCCCTTACCTCAAGTCACCTATTATTAACATATAAGATTTCCATCATTTCTTATATTATTAATTCAATATTTATATATCACTTACTGGTTCACATTTCTTTGACTATTTTAGTCACACACAACCAGTTTCACTATTAGTGTTCTATTACAATCTTACAACACTAATTTCTCATTAAAATCATCCTATTTATATCACTTACAACAAGTATTAACAAATACTTTTCACAACCTTTTCAACATATATGAAGGTTTATCAACTACCTTTATTTTCTTACTACTTTAATATATCACTTTTTAATATATAAATCAGAATTCAACTCACAATAATAATCATCGTCACACATCAACATCTAGTCACCTTTATCACTTTATAGCATAACTATTGCCAAGTTAGATGCTATCACATTCAACTTTAGCTTTGCCTAATCCAGGCACACATTACAACTATTATACGCTTTTCCATTTAGACAACAACGCAACTCTCAACCTATTTATTGAGATATATCACATTTATTCAGTTTATCACATAACAACAATTTCTCTATCAAGGTTCCCTAATCACACCTTGCATTTATCACAGGAAATCACACAACTAATTTATACTTTATTTCTATATAATAGACACATTCAGGTTCAACAAATTCACTATTAACAACTTGATCAACACGATGTCTACACAACTTAACACATAATTCACAATTCAAAGTTCCATCAGAACTACTCATATCACTGGATGATTCATCTAATACTTATATCATCACAATAACAAGTAACACTCATCAATGACACATTACTGGGAATCATATCAGTCTGACTCAATCACTTTACTACTAATCACATCATGGCAAAGTAATCAATTCCAGTTTATTTAAACTCAACAGGTTTATCGAAAGTTACCTGTCACACTTATGTCGACGAGGATCGAGGAATCATTGAGAATACCAGTCAATTACTCATGTTCCTCCGTCTCTGCAATCAAAGTAACAACTTTGCATCTTGTTATAGGTTAGTACACCTTATATAATCACTTTCTCATACAACTACTAATCCCACAACTTTAGAATGTTTGACTTGTCACAAAATAGATTTGGGATTGAACACTTACCAATGTCCAATTCACCCAAACCTATGCTATGATACCAACTTATAACACCCCTCACTTAGAATGTCATTTTAATATAATAAACTCGGAAGCGCACGTCCAATTTGAACACTTTAATAAATCACAACATCTAGTAATATAAAATTTCAACAATTTTAAAACTTAGTTAATCAATCCGGGGGTTATATAAAACAATAACAACACTGATTTATAAAATCCGATATCAGAGTAACGCAATAAAGTCAAACATTCTTCAGTCCCTTCCCTGCTCAGTCCAATCATCTCAAGACCTGTAACATAAATAGTGGGATTAGCACGAAGCTAAGTGAGTCAACTTATCACTATCAGTACAACTCAGCATAACAATACTGATTATCACAGATATCACTTAGACACAGACACAACATCACCAAGAGGATCGGTGGTTCTTGTGACACCGCACAGACCCGGGAGGGCACCAAGAACACTTACAACCAACTGCAGGCCAATACAGTGGCTTTACCGATAACTGTTTGCTACCTTTAGTCAATATGTGTTCCATTCTCAACACATGATCACAAATCTCACATTGACTAACCTGTAGCAACCCAGTCCAACTACTCAGGCAAGTTGACCTCCGAATCACAGAATGCTCAAAGGCAACACATCACTTATTACACGTGTATTTCACCAGTCAACAGTCACAATCACTATCACAGTATCACTATATTCACTTGTTGTAACCAATTATGTTACAACTAAATCACACTGAGAGAACGAGTCCACTCACCGTTACCTCAGCCGCAAGCTCAGAAGTCTAATGTTACTGAGCCTTCTCTCCATCTGAGAATCACAACAAAATACACAAGTCAGTAACTTGGCATTAATAACGAACTCATTATAATAAGCAACACATGTTATAATCATATAACATATCACAGTATCTCAATACACAGTATATCATATCAATCATGATAAACGGTTATCAAATGATAACTAACACTTATGTCATCGCAATTATATTACAACTTATCTCAATTGTAACATCACACACTTATGCTATCCAGTTACAATATTTATTAAGTCACTTCACTCACTAGTCACCGCTAAAACACTAAAAAAACGTTTGAATTCAGTTTTGTAACGAAATTAATATTTCTGCGTTGGGGCCATTTAGCCGTCGGCTAAATGGTTTGACCGCCGGCTAAAGCAGTCGCGTGACCGCCGGCCCAAGCAGACCCTTGACCGCCGGCCAAACGGCTTGACCGCCGGCCAAAGGCCATCCTCCCAGACCCTGTTCTTTCTGTTCTTCCTAATTCCGAATTTAACATTAGCTTCCAAATCGATTATATACATCGAATAGCAACTACTAACAGTACATATCATCATATTAATCATCAATTTCACATATGCACACTAACCCCTAATGATTCAATCCAAGATCATATGTTTTCAAGAAAGAACACTTACAATTTGATTATGAACAAGATTAGGATGAAGATAATCTGATAGTGAAGCTGATTTAATCAGTTTACAGGCAAGGAGCTTCCTGATTTTGATTTCTCTTTCAATTTCAACTATGTGTGTGTGTGTGTGATTTGATACATCAGGAAACAATAGAAAGAAATAAGGGAATTTAAAGAAATAAAGGTCGGCTCCTCAAACCGACATCAATTATACGGGTATAATTTAATACCCCTTCTCAACCTATTGTTTGGAACCCGAAAACCATTTGCGAGTCCAAACTTTTTATTTTACCGTCAGGTTCAATAATTTAAATCACTTAATATTTTACTTATCACTATGGAATATTTGACTCCTATTCCAATTATTTCAACTAATTCAACAATTATTATTTCCAAACACATTAAATAATATAAAACAACTAGGTCCGATTTACGGATGTTACATCATAGGTCGGGATATCTTAGAGAAATCTTTGATAAAGCGACGGTAGAACCCGGCGTGTCCTAGAAAACTTCGGATGGCTTTGACAGAGGTGGGTGGTGGAAGTTTTGAGATAGTCTCGACTTTTGCTTTGTCAACTTCAATTCCAGCTTTTGATATACGGTGTCCTAAAACTATGCCTTCTTTTACCATGAAATGGCATTTTTCCCAATTCAGAACTAGGTTCGATTCTTCACATCAGGTGAGCATCTTGTTCAAGTTAGAAAGAAAAGTGGTGAACGAATCTCCGAAAACCGAAAAATCATCCATGAACACTTCCATGCATTGTTCAATCATGTCATGGAAGATTGCTACCATGCATCTTTGAAATGTCGCTGGTGCATTACATAAGCCAAACAGCATACGTCGGTAGGCAAAGGTTCCGTATGGACAAGTGAACGTCGTCTTTTCTTGGTCCTTTGGATCGAGAGGTATTTGAAAATAGCCGGAGAAACCATCGAGGAAGCAATAGAACTCGTTTCCTGACAATCTTTCAAGCATCTGATCAATGAATGGTAGGGGGAAGTGATCTTTGCGTGTAGCTTCATTTAGTTTTCGATAGTCGATACATACCCTCCAACAGGTGACGGTTTGTGTTGGAATCAACTCGTTGTCTTCGTTAGCGATGACCGTCATGCCTCCTTTCTTTGGGATGACTTGAACTGGACTGACCCATGGGGAATCTGAAATAGGGTAAATTAAACTAGCATCCAGGAGTTTGATAACCTCCTTTTTCACCACGTCTTGAATCTTTGGGTTAACTCTCCTTTGCCTTTGAATAGAGGGCCTGAAGTCATTTTCCATTAAGATCTTGTGAGTGCAGTAATTTGGACTGATCCCTTGTATGTCAGAGATTTTCCATGCAATCGCTTTCTTATGTGACTTTAGAACCTCAATGAGTAGTGATTTCTCTTCAGGCTTCAGATCTTTGGATATGATAACCGGTAAGTGCGAAGTTCCTTCGAGAAAAGCATATTCAAGGTGTGAGGGAAGTTCCTTCAGCTCCAATTCGGGTGGTTCTTCAGTGGAAGGCTTCATCCTTGCAATCTCATCTCTCTTAAGCTCATCGTATGTTGTCTGATAATCTGACTCAATTGCAGGTGCCTCTGGAATGTTGGCTGATGCTATTTCAACCCATTCTGTATTGTTGTAAAGCTCATTTTTTCTCAGCTCATATTTGTAACAACCGGCAAATTAGGACTAGAATTAGTGCCTAATTCTTTGTAAATACATGTAATTAGTTCTGTGTTAGGCTAATTTATGTATCGGATTATATATTGGTGAATATATACAACTTTGCGATTTGGCTTAAATCGTACGCAACTTAAATAGAATGAAATTCTATTCGGTTAACACGGACGTTGGTGAACAAAGGTTTATAAAAAATAACGCAACTATGACCGAAATGCTATTTTATAACAATTAGTAACTGCCTCGTATTACACGATTAAAACTTACACGATTTAATAACAAAAGTAATTAAATTTAATTTAAACTATCAAAGATTTAAGGAAACAATTTAAATAAATTATTTAAACAAGATTCGTGACTTTATAAATATAATTAAACGCGTGAAGTAATTATTTAACGTTAAACGACGGAGCAAACGAACACCGCACGGGGAGCGGGGACTGAAAAGTGGGGGTAAAACCCCACCTCCCTTTCTTTTCTTCCCATATTCTTCCACTCACTCTCTCTCTCCTTTCTCTCTCTTTTCTTTTCTCTAAACACCACCATCTCCAATTATCCACAAAAATCGACAAATAAACATACTAAACGCACCCGGATTTCGTGACTACTTTGGAAGAAAACGTTCACCTTCTCACGATCTACATTCCTATCTTTTCGGATTTTCAATCCGACGCCGCGTAAGTTTCCGACAAATCCCGACATCTCTCGTTTTTGATCATTTTTACTAGTTTATGGTTTAAATAGGCTTAATATGTTCATATGAGGGTTGGGTAAAAGAATCGGACCAAACGGAAACCCGAAAACATGTTTTTGGCTCGAAATCCGTCGATCAGCCGATAGTGTCGCATAGACGAACCCAGATATGCGACACTTCGTGCGACACTTGCTGAGTGCCGCATAAAACTAATACCGACACTTCATTAGTGACGCAGAACCTTTACCGACACTCCAATTACGACACTTCAGTAGTGACGCCTATAATCGAACTGACACTTATACCGACACTAGCTTAGTGACGCCCTCAGCCTAATACCGACACTTCTTATACGACACTAGTTTAGTGACGCATCTATCCTAATACCGACACTTCCATAGTGCCGCCATCACGGTTACTCGACACTACCTAACGACACTTACTTAGTGCCGCCTTAGTAATTTACCCAACACTTCTTTAGTGTCGCTATGCTACACGTCACTCCCTAAGTGACGCCCAAAACCTGGAAATATCTATTTTTACGACACTGCTTGAGTGCCGCTATTGTTACGGAACCCGTCACTTCTTAAGTGACGCATACTATGATTCACGACACTTCGTTAGTGACGCATGATCTGGCTACCCGACACTTAACCCGACACTGTCTCAGTGCCGCATGACCAACCTAAGTGACGCATATAAGTGTCGCATAAAACAGCAGCTTTTCAACTCTTTTTACACTAAGTGTCGAACTTATACAACTTCCAATACTTATACCATACGACTTAACAAACATCATAGAACATACTTTCTATTACAATTGTACTAAATTGCGTTATAAATGATAAACTGTAATTATAACAAATCACCAACGGGCCGTATATCTTTTGATACAAACGCGAACGAACCAACATTAAACACAACGGGTTGTATGAACAACTAGCCTAGATGGTCTTGCGAGACATCTACTTACTTAACCTTACGTGTTTAGGCACTAGAAGGTTACGGGTTAGGAGAACCTACTTGCTTTACTACTACTTGCTATTTACCACTGCTCGACTCAGGTGAGTCTTACAGCCCCCACTTTTACTGTTTTATACTTTGGGGTGAGATACTTAGCAACTGTTTTACGCATGAACACAATGTACTGAACTGAAACATTACTGATTACAAACAAACGCATGAGTTACTTTTATCCACTGAAAGCCTCCTAATCGTAAGTTGTTAGTTATGGACTTAAGCGCGATTACTAATAGATGGATCCATTTGGGACTGACAATCCCTGTCTGGGGTGGTAGCGCCACCACGTACTGATTTACACGTAGAAACAGACATATTAGTATTTGTTACATATGAGTGTGCGGATAGCACTCACGGGGGTACGTGATATATTCACACTACACGGTTAAGCTTCAACTTATGAGCTCATGGCACTGTACTGATTAACTGATTTACTTACTTTGCTTGATAGCAATACGGGTACATACTTGTGGTTCATAACACCTACTTATTACTAAACCTGTGAGATTCACCAACCTTTTTGGTTGACACTTTTTAGCTTTGTATCTCAGGTACACTTACGGAGTAGGATCACTCCAGGATTACTAGCTAGAGTCGCATTATTTACAAACTGCATTTAACGGAGATTCTTTGGCATTATCTTTTGTAACTATGATTATGTAATAGAATCTCCCGCTATACACGTGGGCTCTAGGGAATTACATTTTGTATACGAAAACCCACGGTTTTCAAACGATTATTAATTATGAAATGTAACTATTTTACAAACGTCTCATTTAGAGGTCGTTTACTATTAATCTTGTGCTTTGTATATTGATTAGTAACACCCAATGTATGCTTCCGCAAATCGTTAAATTTGGGGGTGTTACAGATTGGTATCAGAGCCTAAGGTTGTAGTGAACTAGGTTGCATTTAGTGAGCCTAGATTATGACCATTAGGCAGTATCCCTTATTAGGTATAACCGGTTCAGTGATTACATCATACGAGTTTAATTTAACATAGCCTGATCAACTATGTACAATTAAGCAAAGACGATGTAAGATCTGAAAGGGGTTATGACTGAACAGGGTACAATAGAAGACTCTGACTTCGAGAGAACCGAGACTTAAACATGTTTATGCTAGATACTCAATAGGCTATATTATATAGGGACTATATGAATATAGGCCTCAATCTTACTAACGCTTTGTCTCAGAAATGGCAAACATCCCATCCGATTCATCTCGTTCTCAATCTGGGTCGCAGAACCCAAGGGTAGCAAGGAGGAACAACCGGTTGCCTCGAGCTGGCCCGTACTCCACTCACTTCACCTTGCCGGCCTTAGCTGCTAGGGTGAACCAACACGAGCAATGACTTCGCACCATGGATGTCGTGTTGCAGGAAACAAACGAAAACTGGAGACTTACATCACTAGAGCGCATCGAACAAGTCTCTGAGGATCACGAAACCACCGTTAATAATGTGGACGTTCTTTTCAATAAAGTGGTGGAGATAAGCGTGGAAACCGCTCTTTTGAAACACAGACTTGATGAGTGTGAACAACGCTCACGGGAAACGGAAGAATCTAACCGCGGATTGGTACAGCGACTAGCATTAGCTGAAGACAATGCTCGACAAGCCAGCAGACTTGCAAATACTGTGGATCGTCTCATCGAAATGATGGAGCAGATTAACCTACATTAAGACTAGCTTAGTCTTTGTTTTGTAAACTATCCTGTAATCTAGTAACTATCTAAGCACTACTCTATGTTCCAGTCGGATGTAACAATTCCCGATGTCTTTTGTAATACATCCGTAGGATGTAACCTTTGAACTCGCATCATCTATCAAATATTACTTGCTGCTTCGACTCATATTAATTGCCATAATTCTTTTCATAATGATGTTATGTATTACCACCTTTATACATGTACATCTGAAATAAATACAACTTTCTTACAAAATCTCATGTATCTTCATTTCTTTTATTGAAGAGTCATGCCGCCAAAGTCAAGACCTTACACTGATGCTCAGATCACGTCTCTCATAACCCAGGCTGTTACTGAAGCCTTGGCTCGGAATACTCCACCTAACTCCACAAGAAACAGCGATGCCGCTGAAACCTCTGCTGCTAAACCTTGTTCATACAAGGATTTTCAAAACTGCAAACCCTTGAGCTTCAAGGGAACCGAAGGAGCCATCGGACTTATCATATGGTTCGAAAAGAAGGAATCCGTTTTCCGCATCAGCAAATGTGCGGAAGACGACAAGGTCAAATTCTCCACCTGCACCCTCGAAGATGGTGCCCTCTCGTGGTGGAATTCCTATACCCATTCCGTGGGGATTGACACCGCTTATCTACTCCCTTGGGAGGATCTGAAGAAAATGCTCACGGATGAGTATTGCCCGTCCGAACAACTTCACAAGCTGGACGAAGAGTTCTGGAACTTAAAAGTGCAAGGAACTGATATCGTTGGATACACCACCAGATTCCAACAACTCACCGTCCTTCGCCCAGCTATGGCAGGTACTGGGCCCGACAAGATTAAGAAATACATCCGCGGCCTCCCGGAACCCGTCCGGGGAAACGTCGCCTCATCAAACCAAACCACTCTTCACGGCGCCATTCGGTTGGCCCATGAACTTCTAGCTATGAACGAGGACCCAAAACCACCCACTCCATCCTCCAACAGCAATAAACGAAAATGGTCCGACAACCACAACAACCATCAAACCAAGAAACCCGAGACCATTAAAGCCTACACCTCCAATACTGATGACAAGGGAGCGTACAAGGGAACCAAGCCCTATTGCTCAAAATGCCAACGACACCACTATGGTTCGTGTCCCTGTAGCAAGTGTAAGAGATTCGGACACTTGGCTAAGGACTGTAGATCAAACACCACTGACACCAACACCTCTGCACCAAAGACTTGTTATGGGTGCAACGGTACGGGGCATTTCAAGAAAGACTGCCCGAAACTGAACAACAACAACAAGAACAACAACAATGCTCGAGGAAGAGCTTTTGTGCTGAAATCTGGGGAAGCCCGTCAAGACCCGAATGTGGTCACGGGTACGTTTCTTCTCAACAACTTGACTGCATCTGTGTTATTTGATACTGGTGCTGATAAGAGCTTTATTTCTGATGAGTTTTATCCACTACTAGACACCACACCTATTGCCTTAGATTCTAAGTACACTGTAGAATAGGCAAACGGAAAACTTATTGAGGCCGACAGTGTGATACCTAATTGCACTTTGAACCTAGCTAACGAGCTCTTTTCCATTGACTTGATACCTGTCGAAATCGGCAGCTTTGACATCATCGTCGGTATGGATTGGTTGTCCAAGCACCGAGCTGAAATCGTCTGTTTTGAGAAAATTGTACGCATTCCTCTCATCACCGGTGGAACTTTGAGCATACAAGGGGAGACCGGTGGGATGAGAATAAATATCATTTCTTGCATGAAAACCCGAAAATACTTGAGAAAAGGGTACCAAACAATCCTCGCGCACATTATGGAGAAAAAGTCGGTGGAGAAGCGACTTGAGGATGTGCCTATTGTTCGAGACTTCCCAGAAGTCTTTCCTGAAGACTTGCCTGGACTACCGCCAACTAGACAAGTCGAATTCTCTATTGATCTTGTGCCCGGCGCAGCACCCCTGGCACGAGCCCCTTACCGACTAGCCCCATCCGAACTTCAGGAGTTGTCTACTCAGTTACAGGAACTCCTGGACAAGGGATTTATTCGACCAAGTTCCTCACCTTGGGGAGCTCCGGTCCTGTTTGTGAAAAAGAAAGACGGTTCTTTCCGTATGTGCATCGACTACCGTGAACTCAACAAATTAACTGTCAAGAACCGTTACCCACTTCCTCGCATCGATGACCTGTTTGACCAACTTCAGGGGTCAAGTTTCTACTCAAAGATCGATCTACGGTCAGGTTATCACCAACTCCGAGTTCGTGACGATGACATTCCTAAAACGGCTTTCCGAACTCGCTACGGGCATTATGAATTCCAAGTGATGCCATTCGGCTTAACCAACGCACCGGCAGTATTCATGGACCTTATGAATCGGGTGTGCAAACCTTACCTTGACAAGTTTGTTATCGTCTTTATCGATGACATCTTGATTTACTCGCGCACTGAACAAGAACACGCGCAACACCTGAAAACTATCCTAGAGCTGCTCAAACACGAAGAGTTATACGCTAAATTCTCTAAGTGTGAGTTCTGGATGCAAACCGTTCAATTCCTTGGACACGTCATTGACAATCAAGGGATTCATGTCGATCCTTCAAAAATCGAGGCTATCAAGTGTTGGCAAGCCCCTACGACACCAACCGAGGTACGTCAATTCTTAGGACTTGCCGGATACTACAGGCGGTTCATTGAGAATTTTTCGAAAATAGCCCTACCTCTCACTGCACTGACTCAAAAAGAAAAGAAGTTCGATTGGACTGACAAACAGGAGTCAGCTTTCCAGCTACTAAAACAGAAACTCTGCAGTGCACCTATCTTATCTTTACCCGAAGGCAACGATGACTTCGTGGTATACTGTGATGCTTCACACCATGGTCTTGGTTGTGTACTGATGCAACGAGACAAAGTCATCGCTTACGCCTCTCGACAACTCAAGGTCCACGAAAAGAATTACACAACTCATGACCTAGAGTTGGGGGCTGTCGTATTCGCTCTAAAAATCTGGAGACACTACTTATACGGTACCAAGTGTACAATCTTTACTGACCATAAAAGTCTCCAACATATCTTCGATCAAAAGGATCTCAACATGAGGCAACGTCGATGGGTCGAGTTGCTTACTGATTACGATTGCGAAATTCGCTATCATCCAGGCAAGGCGAATGTTGTCGCCGATGCTTTAGGCCGAAAGGAACGAGTGAAACCACTTCGAGTTCGAGCTCTCGGTATGACCATTCACAACGACCTCATCAATCAAACTCTCGCCGCTCAACTCGAAGCACTCAAACCAGAAAACTTGATAAACGAGGCCTTGCGGGGCATGGACAAACAATTTGAAACCAAACCTAACGGGGCCAAATACTTCTCGAATCGAATCTGGTTGCCAAGTTTTGGGAACCTGCGAGACTTGGTGATGGATGAAGCTCACAAGTCTAAATACTCTATACACCCCGGTGCCGACAAAATGTATCACGGCATCAAGGAAATGTATTGGTGGCCCAACATGAAATCTGACATTGCAACCTATGTTGGCAAGTGTCTTACTTGTTCCAAAGTTAAAGCTGAACATCAGAAACCTTCCGGTTTGCTACAACAACCCGAAATACCTCAATGGAAATGGGAACAGATCACCATGGACTTCATTACCAAACTCCCAAAAACTTCTAGCGGTTGCGATACCATTTGGGTGATCGTTGACCGACTCACTAAATCTGCTCATTTTCTAGCCATCAAAGAAACTGATAAGATGGAACGTTTGACACGGATCTACCTGAAAGAAATCGTGTCAAGACACGGAGTACCCATCTCAATCATCTCCGACCGAGATGCTCGATTTACTTCTCGCTTCTGGCAATCACTGCAAAAATCTCTTGGTACTCGTTTGGATATGAGTACTGCTTACCATCCTCAAACCGATGGCCAGAGCGAACGAACCATACAAACACTGGAAGACATGCTACGAGCCTGCGTAGTTGACTTCGGTAAAAACTGGGAAAATCACTTACCGTTGTGCGAGTTCTCGTACAACAACAGTTATCACACCAGCATAAAGGCTGCACCCTTCGAGGCACTGTACGGTCGTAAGTGCCGGTCACCTATCTGTTGGACTGAGGTGGGGGATACACAACTCACCGGTCCAGAAATCATACATGAAACAACTGAAAAGATCGTCGGCATACAAAACCGACTAAAAGCCGCGCGTGATCGTCAGAAAAGCAATGCTGACGTGAGGCGCAAACACCTTGAGTTCCAAGTAGGGGACAAGGTACTTCTCAAAGTGGCACCGTGGAAAGGTGTCATTCGATTCGGAAAACGAGGCAAACTAAACCCTAGATACATCGGACCATTCGAAATCCTTGAAAAGATTGGTCCAGTGGCATACCGCCTACAACTTCCTGCTGAGCTTAGCAGCGTTCACAACACATTCCACATTTCTAATCTAAAGAAATGTCTGTCTGACGAGACACTGATTATACCGCTCGACGAAATTCAGATCGATGATAAACTTCATTTTGTCGAGGAACCTATGGAAATAATGGACCGTGAGGTCAAACAACTAAAACAGAGTCGTATTCCCATCGTAAAAGTCAGGTGGAATTCCAGACGTGGTCCGGAATTCACCTGGGAACGGGAAGACCAAATGCGACAGAAATACCCGCATCTCTTCCCAGACAACGCACCGACCGTGCAATCGAGCTAATTTCGGGACGAAATTCTTTTAACAATGGGAGAATGTAACAACCGGCAAATTAGGACTAGAATTAGTGCCTAATTCTTTGTAAATACATGTAATTAGTTCTGTGTTAGGCTAATTTATGTATCGGATTATATATTGGTGAATATATACAACTTTGCGATTTGGCTTAAATCGTACGCAACTTAAATAGAATGAAATTCTATTCGGTTAACACGGACGTTGGTGAACAAAGGTTTATAAAAAATAACGCAACTATGACCGAAATGCTATTTTATAACAATTAGTAACTGCCTCGTATTACACGATTAAAACTTACACGATTTAATAACAAAAGTAATTAAATTTAATTTAAACTATCAAAGATTTAAGGAAACAATTTAAATAAATTATTTAAACAAGATTCGTGACTTTATAAATATAATTAAACGCGTGAAGTAATTATTTAACGTTAAACGACGGAGCAAACGAACACCGCACGGGGAGCGGGGACTGAAAAGTGGGGGTAAAACCCCACCTCCCTTTCTTTTCTTCCCATATTCTTCCACTCACTCTCTCTCTCCTTTCTCTCTCTTTTCTTTTCTCTAAACACCACCATCTCCAATTATCCACAAAAATCGACAAATAAACATACTAAATGCACCCGGATTTCGTGACTACTTTGGAAGAAAACGTTCACCTTCTCACGATCTACATTCCTATCTTTTCGGATTTTCAATCCGACGCCGCGTAAGTTTCCGACAAATCCCGACATCTCTCGTTTTTGATCATTTTTACTAGTTTATGGTTTAAATAGGCTTAATATGTTCATATGAGGGTTGGGTAAAAGAATCGGACCAAACGGAAACCCGAAAACATGTTTTTGGCTCGAAATCCGTCGATCAGCCGATAGTGTCGCATAGACGAACCCAGATATGCGACACTTCGTGCGACACTTGCTGAGTGCCGCATAAAACTAATACCGACACTTCATTAGTGACGCAGAACCTTTACCGACACTCCAATTACGACACTTCAGTAGTGACGCCTATAATCGAACTGACACTTATACCGACACTAGCTTAGTGACGCCCTCAGCCTAATACCGACACTTCTTATACGACACTAGTTTAGTGACGCATCTATCCTAATACCGACACTTCCATAGTGCCGCCATCACGGTTACTCGACACTACCTAACGACACTTACTTAGTGCCGCCTTAGTAATTTACCCGACACTTCTTTAGTGTCGCTATGCTACACGTCACTCCCTAAGTGACGCCCAAAACCTGGAAATATCTATTTTTACGACACTGCTTGAGTGCCGCTATTGTTACGGAACCCGTCACTTCTTAAGTGACGCATACTATGATTCACGACACTTCGTTAGTGATGCATGATCTGGCTACCCGACACTTAACCCGACACTGTCTCAGTGCCGCATGACCAACCTAAGTGACGCATATAAGTGTCGCATAAAACAGCAGCTTTTCAACTCTTTTTACACTAAGTGTCGAACTTATACAACTTCCAATACTTATACCATACGACTTAACAAACATCATAGAACATACTTTCTATTACAATTGTACTAAATTGCGTTATAAATGATAAACTGTAATTATAACAAATCACCAACGGGCCGTATATCTTTTGATACAAACGCGAACGAACCAACATTAAACACAACGGGTTGTATGAACAACTAGCCTAGATGGTCTTGCGAGACATCTACTTACTTAACCTTACATGTTTAGGCACTAGAAGGTTACGGGTTCGGAGAACCTACTTGCTTTACTACTACTTGCTATTTACCACTGCTCGACTCAGGTGAGTCTTACAGCCCCCACTTTTACTGTTTTATACTTTGGGGTGAGATACTTAGCAACTGTTTTACGCATGAACACAATGTACTGAACTGAAACATTACTGATTACAAACAAACGCATGAGTTACTTTTATCCACTGAAAGCCTCCTAATCGTAAGTTGTTAGTTATGGACTTAAGCGCGATTACTAATAGATGGATCCATTTGGGACTGACAATCCCTGTCTGGGGTGGTAGCGCCACCACGTACTGATTTACACGTAGAAACAGACATATTAGTATTTGTTACATATGAGTGTGCGGATAGCACTCACGGGGGTACGTGATATATTCACACTACACGGTTAAGCTTCAACTTATGAGCTCATGGCACTGTACTGATTAACTGATTTACTTACTTTGCTTGATAGCAATACGGGTACATACTTGTGGTTCATAACACCTACTTATTACTAAACCTGTGAGATTCACCAACCTTTTTGGTTGACACTTTTTAGCTTTGTATCTCAGGTACACTTACGGAGTAGGATCACTCCAGGATTACTAGCTAGAGTCGCATGATTTACAAACTGCATTTAACGGAGATTCTTTGGCATTATCTTTTGTAACTATGATTATGTAATAGAATCTCCCGCTATACACGTGGGCTCTAGGGAATTACATTTTGTATACGAAAACCCACGGTTTTCAAACGATTATTAATTATGAAATGTAACTATTTTACAAACGTCTCATTTAGAGGTCGTTTACTATTAATCTTGTGCTTTGTATATTGATTAGTAACACCCAATGTATGCTTCCGCAAATCGTTAAATTTGGGGGTGTTACAATATTTTACTTGGGAAGATTGAGAGATTGCATTATCTTTAGTGATTATTTCTTTGTTGTCCTTTGTGAATGCGAATCTCTGAAACTGAGCTGAAGAAGATGTGCTAAAAGTAATCTCTAGATTCAAGTTTTCACAACTTTCAGAAAGTTGCGGATCGGATGGTTTTAGCATTGACTCCATTTCCTTGAGAGTCTTCATAATTTCTTCTTTTGAGAGAAATGAATCAGGAACTTCAGAATTAGGGCTTCTTCTCAAGAGAGTGACCGGAGTGCCTTGTCCAAGTGGTACAGCAGTGATAAATCTGTTGGGCTGTAACTTGGAATTCTTTAAAGGTAATAGCACTTCCTTCGATGCAATGAACGGATCCGAGATAGCTGAGCATAGACCCGCACCTTCTTCACAGATTTTCCTTGTTGTGATGACAGTGTTCGGAAGGGGATTAATTCTGCTTACTGTGAGGATTTCTTCCAAGTGTTCTTCAGTTATTTCCTGCATAGAATCTACAAGACCAAGGTCTTCTCCCATAGGAAGTTTCATTAGTTTATCGACATTGAAGGTGACTTCCTTAGTTCCTACTCTAAGTTTTAAAGAGTTTTCATTCACGTCAATGACGGCCTTGGCAGTATTTAGGAAAGGTCTACCAAGGATGAATGGTACCTGAGCGTCTTCCTCAATATCCATAACAACAAAATCAACAGGAAAGACGAATTTATCAACACGCACCATAATATCTTCAGCAATTCCTCGAGGGAGTTTAACTGATCTATCAGCTAATTGGATGGTCATACGGGTTGGTAAAAGTCCGGTTAATCCTAGTTTCCTATAAAGAGAGTATGGCATAAGGTTTACACTAGCTCCTAAGTCAGCTAAGGCGTTACTTATTTGAACATCCTGAAGGTAACAAGGAATAGTGAAACGGCCAGTGTCTCCTAGCTTTGGGGGCAGTCCTTGTTGCATAATTAAAGAGCATTCTGCGTCTAAGGGCAAGTTAACTATTTGTCTGAGTTTTTCTTTGTTGGATATAAGTTCTTTAAAGAATTTGGCACAACTAGGCATTTCAACTAAAGCATCTAATAATCGAACATTTAAGTGTAGGCTTTTGAACATCTCTAGATATTTTCCAAACTGGGCTTCTTGTTTCTCTTTCTTAAGCCTACCAGGGAAAGGTATACGTGTTGGTTTAACTACTTCTGGGGCTTTGGAAGATTCTGGTTCAGGAGAGGTGACAGGAGTGTCAACAGGTACTGAATCAGTGGGTAGAGAAGAACTAGAAGGCTCGTCTGAAGGAATATCTTCTGATTTCTCATTCTTAGTCTCTTTTCCGCCTCTAGTGACAACAAGGATATCATCATAATCATAAGATGAATGATGAATAGCTTTGCTAATCGCTTCTTCTCTTTGCTTCTCCTCAACTTTTAAAAACAATCTTTTAACATTATCCTCCATGTTTTTAATTAAATCGTTTGAAATTCTGAGCAAATAATCAATTTGGTTTTGAAAATCAACAATTTGTTTGTTTTTATTATTTTGCTCAACCATGAAGTTATTGAAAATTGTATCGTTTAGACGAGAAGACAATTGAGAAGAAGTAGAGGGTGTAGAGGGAACTAACAAATGAGAGATAGGTTGTTTGGATAACCGCTGAGTGAAAGGTTTTGAATGAATGATTTGATCAGTGGTTCCAGATGTGGCGAGAACATCTTCCTTGGGCTTCGAGGGTGAGAAGAGCCGTTGAGGTTGCTTTTTAGGTTTGGAAGAGTCTTGCATATTACTGACAACCTTAGAGATGGATTCGAGTTGAGCTTTTAAAGTGTCGAACGCTTGAGTAGAAGTGTCTTTGTCTTCCGAGGTTGATTCATCAAACTCCAAGTCATGTTGGTGCATCGTTATCGTCTCAATCAACTTCCAGGCTTCTTCTGAAGTATGTAGCATGAAATTTCCGGATGAAGCAGCATCGAGGGTTTGTTGGTGATGAGGATTCAGACTGTTGTAGAATGTGCAGACCAGATTCGTTTCAGCCAACTGATGATTCGGACATCTTCCAAGCAGATTCTTAAAGCGTTCTCAAGCTGAGCTTAATGATTCAGTAGTTCCTTGACGAAAGTTAATGATTTCATTTTTGAGCTTGGTTTGTAGGGACGGAGGGAAAAACTTAGTTAAGAACTTAGTAGCCATCTCCTCCCATGTATGAATCGAATTGGGTTCGAGTTCATAAAACCATGTCTGAGCTCGGAAAGCTAAAGAATAAGGAAACAGGTGAAGTCGGGTGACTTTGACACTGGATCCGGTTTGTTCGAAAGAGTTGGAAAGGTTGATGAACTTGTTAAGATGTGCGTTTGGATTTTCAACCGAAAGACCATGAAACTGACACTGCGATTTAAGTAATTTAATGAAGTGTGGTCTAATTTCAATGGTTTCGTCGGTTGGTGATACGATTGGTCCTCCTCGTCCCTCTAGCAGTGGTTGGATTGATGAGGCGAGAGTGATACGATTCGCCATAACTTGTTTTAGAAGAAAATAGGGTTTTAGAAGGATAGGTTTAACAAAGGACGGGAAATTAAAAACTAACTAACCTAGGGATAAAAACTGTAACTTCCGGATGATATTGAACTTCCGTAAGGATCGCTAAATAACTAAGATAACAAAATTCCTAAAATCGGTCGTTGTAGTCCCCGGCAGCGGCGCCAAAAGCTTGTCGCGGTACCAGCGGTCGTACGGGTTTTACTCCGGTCGTTGAACCTCCCAACCGGGACGCGCGGACAGGGTTTGAGTTTATAGAGCAGGGGAATCCTAAGTTGTATACTACTGACAGACCTAAAAAGGGCAGTAAGTGGTATGTATGACTCAGGTGTCGTTCTTCAAACTACAACGGGCATAGGAGTCTAGGAAGTTTTATTATCTTAGGGAATCTAGCTAGGGTTTTTTTTTTTTGAAAGCTTTTGGATAGATTGGTTTTTTTATAGCTAAATACTAATTTAGATAAAGAAAATAAAACAAAAGAGGTTTGTACGGAGACTCGGTCAACAAAGGATAAGCGAGTGTTTACTATGATTTCGTTATGTGTTATTGATAAATAGTCAACGGTAAGGCTACTAGATGTGATGACTAATCCGGAGAGGATAGAAACATAATTAATGCAAAGTATTGTACCTACGACCGTTCTGCGGCTTCCATATGTTTGTACTCCACCAATTGGTGTTTCCAGCACTATACCGAGTAATAGGGTGTTTTACGGTTTTTTCGTTACATTAATTAGGGTTCCACATTACTCTCGCAGATTTCCTATATCCTAATGAGCTACAACTACAAGCCTATTAAATATCTAACGTAGAGTTGTCCGCAATCAGATAAATAACATGTCACGTGGATAGCAGTTATAGAAGTCAAATACACCGGAAGTTCTCCCAAATGTACAGACCAATTTAACCGACGACTATCCTCGAATCCTGGTCGCCAGTCACAGTCATCAGAGACGTCTGTATCGTAGCGTGAATTGTTGATTGAACAAGAACACGAACGGGGATAATCCCGCGGACCAAGTTGGGATAATCGGGCTAACGATCAGTTAAATTGTTCTGCATTACAGATATAAATCATCACAACTATTCCATGCATGTTAATCTACTGTGTAAACCAATATTTTGTGTCTGAAAACCTCATTATACAGTTACTGATATGAACCAGGAGGATAACTCTAGCATGCATCATTCCTAAGGCAACAATCAAACAAGAACATGCAATAGGGTGACACATCACTGAACACCATAATCCTAAGCATAGCAGATAACCAATAATCAGATCATAGATATCCCGAAAGTTCTCTCAAAGATATATAACAGATAAACATGAATCTAACCTATCTCTAATCCTACGCTCCGTGTCTCTTATGATTTGTTTCAACCTAGAGAACACAGCCATACCAAGTTCATTGATCATCAAGTATAGAATAGGTAGAGAACGTACCACTAGTAATTGGCCAAGTTCTAGCAGGAAGCTTCTAACCACAGCATAAGTTGGATAGATAAACATTCGAGATTCAGTTTATGAGTTCATACACAGTTTAAAGTAACACGGGCAGAGTAACAGCATGGCATAAACATATTGACTATTCTATCATAACTACATCATAGTATACACAAAGAAATGTCTAGCCGAACATTATATATCTAGCATACAATCCTAAACAAGCATAAACAAAGCAACACATGTTTAAAACTGGAAAGTAAGAGATATATAAATAGAACCTGATACGAATTTATTACAGACAGATCTTCGCGAATACAATGTCTTGGAGTGACTCCGTACAAAAGCTAAAAGCTACCTCTACCTAACTATCTCTCTAACTAGCCCAATTCTAGAGAGAGAAAATCTCTAGAGAGAGAAACTAGAGAGAGAGTGATGTGTGTGAGAGAGAAAGTGTAAGGAAGAAATGAAATGAGAAAAAAATGGTATGTTGGTGAAGTGAGGGGTGTCCACTATTTATAGGCAAAGCATTAAATTGCGCGTACAACTCACGAAGCAGCACGTACAAGCAAACGAAGCACCATATGGGGGAAGGGGGCCGTATACGGCTCACTAGGGGCCGTATACGGTGTGGTGAAGGCCGTATACGGTCTTGGTGAGGCCATATACGGTTGCCAAGGCCGTATACGGTGTTTGTCTGATTTCGTTCGTTGCTTAAAACGTCCGTATCTCCTTCATTATGCGTCCGTTTGACTCAATTCTTTCGCCTGTGGTTTCGTAATTCCGTTACGCTTCTAATGATGCCAATCTCATAGAGATTGGATGTGTAGAACTTAGGCGTAGCCGAAATGACTTTTAATGGCTCTGAAAGCGTAGTGGTTTCTCCGTCCTTTGCCCGTTTCACTTGATTCCCGATTTTTCCGTCTCGATTTTACCTATAAAACAGATGGCAGAAGTTAGAAAGTGTGTCTTGATAGGAAAATGAGGTCGGAGGAATCGGCTTGTATTAAAATGCTGTGTTTTGTGCATTTTCAGAGTGTTTTCAGTGATTTTTACCACAACGTCTACTTTTGAACCACTTTAGTGAATTTTAGTAAATAATCAATGTTTTGGAATGTTTTCACCAAAGAAAGGTCAAAAATTTGAGGAATAAAGCTTCTAAAAACATGACTTTTTACGTCACATCAGGCGGCAACCAGCAGCCGGCGGCTGGCTACCAGCCGGCGGCTGCCTGGCCGCCGGCCGTCCCGGTTGCTTCCAGTTCCTAGGTGGGTTAAAGAAAGGGTTAGTATTGGGCGGAGTTAGATGAGACTGAGGAATTTGGGCTGAGTTATTCAGATTAGCACAATTAAGGCAGGTTTGAACTTGACAGACTTATTGCGGTTGACTTTTTAATTCCTTGATCTCCTTGGTTAGGTCTGCCACTTGCTGAGCGAGAGTTTTGATAGCTTCATTTCCGAGTGTAGTTGGTGGATTCACTATTGAGGAGTGATTTTCACTGTTCCAGTCATGGTTGTGTACGGTCATTTTCTCAATAAGGCTCCAAGCTTTATTTGCCGTACAGTCTATGAAACTGCCTTGAGAGGCAGAATCAAGTAAAGGATGGAGATGTGGGAAGAGACCATTGTAGAAAATGCGCAACTGGTCTGAACGGTCAAATTGATGATTTGAACATTTCTTAAGCAATCCCTTAAAGCGTTCCCATGCATCGTAGATTGATTCATCATGGACTTGACGGAAGTTTATGATGTTGGTCCTAAACGTGGCTTGTTTTGATGGGGAAGTATTTGGCCAAAAATTTGGTTGCTAATTCTACCCAAGAGGTTATAGAGTTAAGTTCTAATCCCTCAAACCAGGTTTGTGCATGAAGAGTGAGTGAATAGGGAAATAGGTATAGATAGACTATGTCCTGATTAACCCCAATCGGCTTAAAGGAGTTGGATAAAGAAATGAATTTGTCAAGTTGTAAGTTGGGATCATCATTTGGTAGGCCATGGAATTGACAAAGGTTTTGGACTAACTGAATAATGTGTGGCTTTAACTGGAATGATCCTCTACCAATTTTCGGATAGACAATTGGTCCTCCTCGACCTTCAATCAAAGGTTTAGAGTCTTCAACGAGAGTTATACGTGTTGCTGTCATAGTCTCATTGGCAGGTGGTTGACTACTTGAGTGGATAGGGATAACGTAATTTGTGAAAGTAGTAAAAGGTATGAAAAATAAAGAAAGACGTAGGGGTCTAAGGAGAACAATTAATTCTAAAGGTTCACTAGCGAGTATGTTCATCTTGACGCCTATGGATCGTACAGTTGGTTCCCCGGCAACGGCGCCAAAAACTTGATGCGTCACCAGTGGTCGGTAAGGATTTTACCCTTGTCGTTGCACCGGCTACTGGCGACGGCGATCAGTGGGTGTTTTAAATTTGTAATTGCGGGGCCTAAGTTTTCCCTAACAATGCTAATCCTAAGGGTGAGCAAATGGTAGGTATGACCTAGAGTCGTTCTTCAAACTGACTGAATTGAAACTAAGGCGTGGCAGATGAGGGCTTTCAAACTAGTGAAGGGTTTATAAAATAGTGAGGGAGTTTTGGTTTTTATATTAACTAACTTAGGCAAGTAAATAAATAAAAGCGAAATAAAACGTAAAGCAGATAAAATAAAGATAGTGTTTGCTGAGATTTCGTTAATTAAGTTATGGGATGATATTTGAAGAAACTGTTTTTGAAAGATATTCGTTTATTATCATTCTTTAATACTTGTGATGTAAACACTAGATTCCCTACTAATTAAAATCCATTATCATGTCACATCGGGAACTAGGTTATGGTGACATCACGAAGTATTTAGAATAATAAGAAAGATCTTTATTTAAGTTTAATTTTACTTTCTTATGAACGGAGACAAAATCTAAAGGTACTAGACAAAACCGAATCATATAACGATTCCTCGTAATCCTAACAGATTCATGTATTTATAGTTCATTTATGACCTTAAACCAGCCCTTGCTTAAGACTACCCAATAAATCCCCTAATTATCCACAGCGTTCCTCACTTAAAGTGGTTCCGCCGCTTCAAACCTTGGCCATGTAGTTCATTTATGACCTTAAATCAGCCCTTGCTTAAGACTACCCAATAAATCCCCTAATTATCCACAGCGTTCCTCACTTAAAGTGGTTCCGCCGCTTAAAACCTTGGCCATGTCTTATCCTACGGTAATTCCCTATGTAGCCTTGCGGTTCCATGGTTTCATACCTTTGACAAATTATGTTGACACAGATGAATAACTACATTTTAGTTGGACGTCATCAAAAAGGTGTTGTAATCACGTTTACTGGTGGAAAGGCTATAGATTAATTTAAGGTTTAAAAGTCTATTTAGAAAGATTAATTAAACTAGGTTTCTCATTTTATATATTAGTCCGTAATATAACTACCTTCGGTCGTTACGCAGCTTCCACATTTTTGTACTACACCTAAAGTATTTCCAACGCTATACTACGTAACAGTCGAATAAGGGCCGTCATATTACTTCGTAATATTATACCGTTACGTAGTATGACTACCTTCGGTCGTTCATCGACTTCCATACATTTGTACTCCACCTTGAAGTGTTTCCAGTACTATATCGAGTAACAGTCGAATAGAGGCCGTCATATTACTTTTTAAATTAATTATCAATCATCCCATAATTAACTAACTACATTGCAAGCAAACACAACAAGTATACTACTCTCTAATCATGGCAATAACTAAATCTAGCATAATTAAGGTAAACGTAATTAATTAAGATAGATAAGGATAGAAAGAACCAGGATTAAATGCGAGAGAGAATAGACATGAATTAATTGACACAATTCCGAGCGTACTCCGAAGATTACAAAGCATTCCATACTTTCCTTCTATTCTAAACAAGCTCCTAAACTAGCCTAAAACTAATTTAGAGTAAGAAAATAGAGAGAGAAAGTAGAACTAATAACTAAGTAGAAGTATTGTTCTAAAAATGGCGTGTCTTTCAAATGAGCCTTGATGCCCTATTTATACTTGAAATACGGTGCATGTTAGCCATCGTAGGCTCAAGTTAGCATGTATTTAGGGGGTGGTCCTTTCCCGGAAAGTGGTAGCACATGTACCCTAAAGGCGCGGAAAGTGGTATCACGTGTACCCTAAAGTTGCGGAAAGTGGTAGCACATGTACCAAGCAAGTATGAGTAAGGACGGAAAAAGGAGGAGGGGACGGGCGGTGTCGCGGTCCCAACGGTTGGATGGTTTTTACTCCGGTCGTTGAACCTCCCAACCGGGACGCGCGGACAGGGTTTAAATTTATAGAGCAGGGGAATCCTAAGTTGTATACTACTGACAGACCTAAAAAGGGCAGTAAGTGGTATGTATGACTCAGGTGTCGTTCTTCAAACTACAACGGGCATAGGAGTCTAGGAAGTTTTATTATCTTTGGGAATCTAGCTAGGGTTTTTTTTAAAAAGCTTTTAGATAGATTTGGTTTTTTTATAGCTAAATACTAATTTAAATAAAGAAAATAAAACAAAAGAGGTTTGTACGGAGACTCGGTCAACAGAGGATAAGCGAGTGTTTACTATGATTTCGTTATGTGTTATTGATGAATAGTCAAGGGTAAGGCTACTAGATGTGATGACTAATCCGGAGAGGATAGAAACATAATTAATGCAAAGTATTGTACCTACGACCGTTCCGCGGCTTCCATACGTTTGTACTCCACCAATTGGTGTTTCCAGCACTATACCGAGTAATAGGGCGTTTTACGGTTTTTCCGTTACATTAATTAGGGTTCCACATTACTCTCGCAGATTTCCTATATCCTAATGAGCTACAACTACAAGCCTATTAAATATCTAACGTAGAGTTGTCCGCAATCAGATAAATAACATGTCACGTGGAAAGCAGTTATATAAGTCAAATACACCGGAAGTTCTCCCAAATGTACAAACCAATTTAACCGACGACTATCCTCGAATCCTGGTCCCCAGTCACAGTCATCAGAGACGTCTGTATCGTAGCGTGAATTGTTGATTGAACAAGAACACGAACGGGGATAATCCCGCGGACCAAGTTGGGATAATCGGGCTAACGATCAGTTAAATTGTTCAGCATTACAGATATAAATCATCACAACTATTCCATGCATGTTAATCTACTGTGTAAACCAATATTCTGTGTCTGAAAACCTAATTATACAGTTACTGATATGAACCAGGAGGATAACTCTAGCATGCATCATTCCTAAGGCAACAATCAAACAAGAACATGCAATAGGGTGACACATAACAGAACACCATAATCCTAAGCATAGCAGATAACTAATAATCAGATCATAGATATCCCGAAAGTTCTCTCAAAGATATATAACAGATAAACATGAATCTAACATATCTCTAATCTTACGCTCCGTGTCTCTTATGATTTGTTTCAACCTAGAGAACACAGCCATACCAAGTTCATTGATCATCAAGTATAGAATAGGTAGAGAACGTACCACTAGTAATTGGCCAAGTTCTAGCAGGAAGCTTCTAACCACAGCATAAGTTGGATAGATAAACATTCGAGATTCAGTTTATGAGTTCATACACAGTTTAAAGTAACACGGGCAGAGTAACAGCATGGCATAAACATATTGACTATTCTATCATAACTACATCATAGTAAACACAAAGAAATGTCTAGCCTAACATTATATATCTAGCATACAATCCTAAACAAGCATAAACAAAGCAACAAATGTTTAAAGCTGGAAAGTAAGAGATATATAAATAAAACTTGATACGAATTTATTACAGACAGATCTTCACGAATACAATGTCTTGGAGTGACTCCGTACAAAAGCTAAAAGCTACCTCTACCTAACTATCTCTCTAACTAGCCCAATTCTAGAGAGAGAAAATCTCTAGAGAGAGAAACTAGAGAGAGAGTGATGTGTGTGAGAGAGAAAGTGTAAGGAAGAAATGAAATGAGAAAAAAATGGTATGTTGGTGAAGTGAGGGGTGTCCACTATTTATAGGCAAAGCATTAAATCACGCGTACAACTCACGAAGCAGCACGTACAAGCAAACGAAGCACCATATGGGGGAAGGGGGGCCGTATACGGCTCACTAGGGGCCGTATACGGTGTGGTGAAGGCCATATACGGTCTTGGTGAAGGCCTTATACGGTCTTGGTGAGGCCGTATACGGTTGCCAAGGCCGTATACGGTGTTTGTCTGATTTCGTTCGTTGCTTAAAACGTCCGTATCTCCTTCGTTATGCGTCCGTTTGACTCGATTCTTTCGCCTGTAGTTTCGTAATTCCGTTACGCTTCTAATGATGCCAATCTCATAGAGATTGGATGTGTAGAACTTAGGCGTAGCCGAAATGACTTTTAATGGCTCTGAAAGCGTAGTGGTTTCTCCGTCCTTTGCCCGTTTCACTTGATTCCGGATTTTTCCGTCTCGATTTTACCTATAAAACAGATGGCAGAAGTTAGGAAGTGTGTCTTGACAGGAAAATGAGGTCGGAGGAATCGGCTTGTATTAAAATGCTGTGTTTTGTGTATTTTCAGAGTGTTTTCAGTGATTTTTACCACAACGTCTACTTTTGAACCACTTTAGTGAATTTTAGTAAATAATCAATGTTTTGGAATGTTTTCACCAAAGAAATGTCAAAAATGTGAGGAATAAAGCTTCTAAAAACATGACTTTTTACGTCACATCAGGCGGCAACCAGCCACCGGCGGCTGCCTGGCCGCCGGCCGTCCCGGTTGCTGCCCGTTCGCTCGTTTCTCGTTTCGTGCGTATCTTCTTTGTTATGTTTCCGTTTTCGTCTATTCTTTTTGCGTTGGATTCGTTTTTCAAAAATGAAGACTTTGATATAAAGAAATTCCTGAGATGTTTCTCCTATCTTTAGATGTCACATATGAATCATTTGAATCTTTCGGCGTATGTAGGATCTTCATTCTTCATCCGTTTTTGTTGATTCTTCTTCTGTTAGATTCGTATTTTGAAAACAAATACTTTGGATAAGATGAATCTTGGTGGTGGATGCTTTATCTCTAAATCTTGTCTCGGATGCCTCGAATCTTCAAACGTGCGTGGAATCTTCGTTTTTCGTTCGTTTTGCTTGATTTTTCCCGTGCTACTTTATTTTGACCTTCTTGAAAAAGTTTCATTGATTTGTGTGTTATTTGAGTCTAAATGCCAAGTATTGTTCAAGAATGAGAGAGATATCGGTGGTAAAAACGTGACTTTTTACGTGATATCAATAGCATAGTATTCTTTATTAATTATTTAGGCCACACAATGGTGAATGAGGCGTTGTGTATTACACCTCCCTTCATATAATACAGTACGATAATTATGTATAAGATTTATATATATGTTTGAGCTAAATTGTAACACCCCAAAATCTAAAATGTATTATGGTGACGAATAAATAATTGACCGTTTTAAATTGATATTATTGTAAGAAAAATAAAATAGT
Source organism: Helichrysum umbraculigerum (assembly GCA_949592205.1). Lineage (NCBI taxonomy): Eukaryota > Viridiplantae > Streptophyta > Magnoliopsida > Asterales > Asteraceae > Helichrysum > Helichrysum umbraculigerum. Next base: position 28,718,532 of record CATIUR010000007.1, on the reverse strand, counting down.
TGAAATCGCGAATGGTTTTTAAGTTCCAGACAATTAGTATAAAAGGAGAGTATTAATATACATATATATACATGTGTAGGGGATTTAATTCCCTTTTTGGTTCTCAAACCTTCCACATACAACACAAATAAGAAAGAAAGCATGAAAAGTCCCTGTGAGTTTCGATGGAAAAAGAAAACATATAGGAGACATCAAATTTAATTCCATTTCAAGTTTAGAAAACTGATTCATCACTTCTATCTTTTTCTTAATTATTGAGTAAGTTGATTCTCTCCCTATTTGACTTAAAAACCTATATTTAATATGAATATTTGGGGGTTATTGAATTGATGTGAAATTAGATTAGAACTAAGTTAATTGATGTTTGCTAAATTAATTCTAAATCTGGAAATGCCTGACTTCATGTTTGGTTGTAAAGAAATTGAGTTCTGGCATGCTAAAACTCGAGTTGCAGGTCTAGCCTGGGGACAGAAATACGCAATCCCGGGGTTTTGGGCCGGATCGCTTATTATAAGGAAATGTGGTCATAATCGAAAATATAAGTAAATACGCGATCCTAGTTTGATTGCTAGATCGCGTAAGTAAGAGAAAAACAATCACAGTAGGTTTGAAGTGTTAATATGCGATCGGGTCAATATGGTGGGATCACGTATAGATGTTTTTACCCGGCAGGTCCCACTGTTGTTTTGAGAATTCTGACTTTTATATATATTCGAACGGTTAGAAAGTCGAGATAAGTTAATATAAAAATGGTACCAAGAGTGATGAGCTACTTCTAATGGAATAGTTGAAATTTCAACTAGAACGAAAATGTGTTTGAATAGACGAATTGTATAATCGAATTAATTGACATGAAAAGTAAGAGTAAGTACGGTTTAGCTAAAAGTTAAACTTAACCCATTTAACGGGTCACGAATTGATGATTATGATTAATTGACTTTGATAATTATTAGAAACTAAATGTGTTGTCATTATTATATATGATATAATAGGATATTCAAGACGTGGGGTTCTCGAGTCTATGTTAAGTTGCATAATTCATCTAAAAAGCCAATGTGAGTTATACAGAGATTAAATGAATAATGGTTGTGTGTTCCGGATTGCTTCCGAGCAAGAGGTTCACATGATCTTATGAAGTATTATTTGATTTCCATATTCGCTTATTAAGTTATTACTTATGCTTATATTTGACGTCCATATCTTATGTTGTGATTTGTTATCAACCCTTATTGTTGGTTGACATTAGCTAATGGATTATATGGAACCACATGTATTTACTTGAATCATGTAGAGATATTCAAATTATGTGGTTAGAACTTATACGTGAACTTATTTGAATTATGTGAAACTATTTAAATTATTTGAGAATATTTGAATGTCGTTGAAGTATTTGAATCATGCGGAACTATTTGACTCACATTTGAATGACATAAGAATAATTGAAACATGAGAAGTATTTGATTTAGGTGGAACCATTTGACATATACGAAATGAGCATTTCAGAGATTTGATATTTGACTTAATTGACTGCCATGGCTATTATTTGACCAGTGACATGTACTCTTGTACATGCTCGATAATTGACATAATTGACAGTCGTGTACTTTTGTACATGATCTATATTCGACCTATTCAACTGACATGTACTTATGTACATGTTTAATAATCGACTTATTTGACTAACATGTGCTGTTGTACATGTTAATATTCGACTTATTTGACTGACATGTACTTTTGTACATGCTCGATATTTGACTTATTTGACCAACATGTACTTTCGTGCATGTTTGATATTTGACCATGAATCTGCTCAGTATTCGAAATTGTCTCTGAAATTGCTCAATAGCTAGTTGACCTAGAAATTATGAATTGACTATTGGTTATTTGATTAAAGACATATGTATAGTTGACATTTGTTATTTGACAATAAGGATGTATTATTTGTTTAATTACTTGTATGCTCACTAAGCTTTATGATTACCCCGTTCAGTTGACTTATTTTGTAGGTTAATGGTTCGGTTGAACCCAAAAGTCCATGGTAGGTGATTTATGATTATAAAAGGACAGCGTGGATTTGGAGCTTGATTATTGGGTAGACAAGCTTCTTCTCTTTTAATTATCGATATGATATAACTTGTACAATTCGCCCATAAGAAAATATTTTGGTGTTGTATATTATTTGAAAGAAAGATTTTGATTAGTTGAAATTGTTGTACACAGTTGACTTTGTAAAGTCAATTGTTAATATCAGTTGACACAGATTTGTATGTTATTTGAAATGGGACCAAATTAATGGAATTTTTATTGTGAACTTTATGTTTTTATGAAATATGACGCATGACTTTTAAAAAAAAATAAATTTAAGGCGTTTCATAAATAGTATTCCCGATCGACTTCATTTATATATACGTCTAAGATTGTGAATGATGGTCACGGTGATTAATATTTGCAAAGTGTCGATTAACGATTAACTAATTCATTTGGTTGATTGATCGAGTCTATTGGTAAGCCCTTGATGTAATGAGTTGGCACTACCGTTAGTGTCTCATACAATTTATATATATGTTTGAGCTAAATAGTATTCCTGGTCGACTTCATTTGAACCAAACAGTAATCATGGTCGACTTCATCGATTGAATAGTGAAACACTTGTTATATGAGTAACGATCGGCTTACGTCTAAGATTATGAATGATAGTCACGATGATTAATATTTGCAAAGTGTCGATTAACGATTAATGGTTGATTAATCGAGTCTATTGGTAACCCCTTGATATAATGAGTTGGTACTACCGTTAGTGTCTCATACAATTTATATATATGTTTGAGCTAAATGTATATATACAGTATGTATGTTATGTATGTATTGTATAATATGTGTATTGTATGTATTCATTTATATATTATATGTTAGTATTTTAATATTTTTATGTATGCACGTACATATTATTTTATACACTATATATTAGTATTTTTATATTTATATTTAAAAAATTTATATTTTATGTATTATATATTAATACTTTAATCATATTATATATTAGTAATATGAAAAAAGATCCAAAAATTAAATTAAATATTATAAATAAAAAGTAACATTTTTGATATATTGCGACGACATCGCGACTGTAATGCGGTCGCCAATTGTTGAGCGGGATTTTTTTTAATTTTGGTGGGAAACAAAAAAACAAAAAAAATATATATCTAGCGACGACATTGCGACGGTAATGTCGTCACCATTTGTTGAGCGGGTTAGTTTTATTTTGGTGGCAAATAAAAAAGGAAAAAAAAAGAATTATTTATATATTGTGACGACATGGCGACGAATTGCAATCGTAGAATCTTGCGCGGGACTTTTTTCGTGTCTGTGGTAAAAAAGAAAATTCAAATAAGAATTTAAAAAATGTTAGCGACGACATGGCGATGAAATTGTCGTCGTAAAATGAAACTTTGACCTAAAAAGTCAAGTCTGGAATTTTTCTTGCTTTTAGCGACGACAAGGTCGTTGCAGAAAGTTTTGTTTGACTTTCAAACTTGAAAAGTTGAAAAAAATTTCGTTTAGTGACCTTTTAGCGATGACATTTTTGCCGTCGCAAAAAAAACGTGGCGAAAGGAGTTTTTTCTTGTAGTGTTCATTCATAATTTATTTTTATATCTTAAACTTAAGATTAAAACTAATATATCACTCTATCTTAACTTTAAAATAAATATGCATGTCAAACACTTTGAACTCTTTTATCTCTTATGTATTAAGCTTCATCTTAACTATTACACAACGATGACCCTTTTAGTTTTAGAAAAACACATTCTTCTTTTATAAGATGTTATGTGTCCTCAATTTGATATTACTTATCATTTATAGTTTATATTATTCTCCAACTCCATATTCTTTTCTTATCTTAAATACATATAAAAACACCTTATATCTTGAAAAATGAACACGGTCAAATTTTTGATATCATAGTCATTTTTATTTTATCATTTACTTAATTATTTATCCCTTGTACAAAATTAACCTCAAAATGCTTGTTGAAGAAATTGTGAGGATCATTTATAGAAAAAGAAGTATCAAAATTATAAATAAATTAATTGATAAATCACTACAAGTATGTCCTGTGTATTGTATAGTGGGACGTGTTAAGCATGATAGAGTCGGTACATAGTAAATTGGTTTGATTTGATCGAGTTTTTTAGTTGTATTTGAACTGTTTGGTTTCAATATTTAGATACCAAAACCAATTGTGTTCTGACCTATTTGGTTCAATTTAAACCGATCGAAACGATAAACACTTTGTAAATCTTAGATTTTAGAATCGATTTATAAATATCATGGGCCGTGATGGTCGTGCCTAGTATATATATAAGGACTAATATGCTATATAAGTGGACTAGTAGACATGTGACACTGCATTTTTGATATCATAAATTTTAAGTTGCTCATCAAGTATGCATAAAACAAAATCAATATCATCCTTCTAGTTCCCTTATAAAAATTGGAAATGATTTAGAAATTGAAAGATGAGAAGGGTGTATTCTTTTTTAACTTATAGTATTGTATGAGAGATACTAAACATGTCAAATTCGTCTATTGTATGTACACCTTTCATTTTTGGCATTGAGGAAAAAGTAGCAAAAAAAGGAAGTGTACATACTATAAACATAATTGACAAGTTCGATACATATAAGAAATTTTGAAAGTGCACTTCATACAATAGTAAAAGAAGTAAAATATAATACACCCTGAAACAATAAACTCTTAAAAGAATCTATGGCCACAAATAAACATTGAACATCTTACTAGCGTGTGTGTGTGTATATATATATATATATATATATATATATATATATATATATATATATATAATACTTACTAGTAGTATACCCGTGCATTGCGACGGTAACCTCTACGTAGGAAGTGATGGTGATTTGTAAACAAACTTATCAATACACTAACGGAGGGAGAAGGCGGTGATAATCGAGAAATTAAAAATAGTGTTACATGAAAGTTGAAGTTAATTATATCAATATTATCAATGAGACTAAAATGATGTGAAAGTTATGGCAACGTAGAGCGAATGAAGCGCGTAAGTTTAAAAAAGTTATAACATGTGGGCATTTTTTAATTTTTTAGCACCAACTCTATTTAAGAAGAAATAAACAACGGAATACGTGTTTTGAGTAAACAGAAATTACAATCGTTTACAAGCCCTTACTAATATAGTTTATACATCACGTAAAACTGCTTGATAGACCACATACATTTGAGGTGTAAATTGTAGGTGGAATAAACTTTTTTACGTGCTAGCGTGATATCCCCTAGAAAGTCGCATACAAGTTGTCCACGTGAGAATACCGATTCTTGAGGTAAACACCAAAGTTTGGAATCGTTTGTCTATGGGATTTGTTGATTGTCATTGCAAAAATAAGTCGAACATGTGTCACACCCCGTCTAAAGCAGAAACAATGAGGTATAACTACGATAGGATCACAACACATTATTATAAAGAATCTATATGAAAATAAAACTCCAATGTGTTATGATACTTGTAACATGAATAACGGTTCATGTCACGCGTACATATCAACAGTGAAACCAAATAACCAACAATAATCCACAAATGTAAGTGTCAAGGCAAAACACCCCTTTCCAAATTATTAAAATACAAGAATTCCACCTTATCCAACAGTCTCAAAGTTTAGCTTATATGCAACCTAAGGTCCACTAAGCTTTCTTGTCCTCAATCTTCAAACCACTAGTGTTACCTGAAAAGTTATGCTCAAAATCGTCAACAATAATGTTGGTGAGTTTCGTAGGTTTAAAACAAGACACCATAAAATAACAGTTTTGCTGTGAATATAATTGTTTAAGACAATGCATATGAAAAGGTGCACTAGTGAAATAATATAATCAAACATCTCCACAAACTGTCATCACCCCACGAAGGAGTATGACCCATCCAAATCCTGTGTATGCAGTAGCTACCCATAGATGGCTTTAATGTATACATAACGTATAACATTAGGTACTCACTCTTGAAAGAGCAAGGCCTTGTGAATAAACGTGGCTTTAATGCATACATAAAGTATACATCAGGTACTTACTCTTCACCGAGCAATGCCTTATAATGAAAATAAATCCAACAACCAAAATTCACATAAGTCACATAGTGTCACACATTTCAAGCATATGTCCAAAATAGAAATGAATATGTTTCACAGCATAAAACAGTTGATAAAACATGTGAGCATACTTTTCCTCCAATGTAAAACAAGTAAGAAAATGGGGCCACGAAAACTCACCCTAAATATAGAAGTAAGTATTGCCCTAAAGTGTATCCACCAAACAACTCGCAATCTACAATGATCATACATGCATACGGGTTACAACCTAGACATAACTAGGTCATTCCATTGTACCCCGAGTCCAAAACACATTCACTAAGTTATCTTACAACCCAACCTAGTGTATTTTTTAGAAGAATCAACCTTAATGAGAAATTCAGATTATGTCCAGAAATTTGATTCCACTTTACGAATTTTTAAACATGACCTAATGAAATCATTTGACTCTACAAATTTAACCAGTGATATTTCAATGTGTTAAGAACACTCTATAATTTTTCTAGAATTGATTTCAATAGTTAACTATTTTTTAAAAATTCCCCAAAGTAATCTGCTCCGAAATAACAACGATTTCAGAGTACACAAAAGTTACAATTTATTTAAAATACTTAAAGACTTACAAAGATTATAATATTTTTACAGAAAATTGTTAACACTTTAAAATTACTTCACTAAAAATTTCAAGAGACCTAATTTTTAGCTTAGCCTACGTTTCAAAAATCGACAAGTTAATCGAAATCATGAACCGAAAAACTCAGCAGTGACATTCAATCTTGTAAAATCGTTTTGACTAACTTAAACTCAACATTTGGACACGAAACTAACGCCATTTGAAAATAGACTTTTAATACTTAAGTTTAGACTCCTGTTTCATCAAATATTATCGTGAAATGACCAAGTTACAAGCTTCCCAAACCGAAAAAAGAATCTGGTCAGATTAGGGTTCATAAGTAATCAACCCTGATCACTCGTATAAACAATCCAAAACACCAATACAATCATATATTTCATTTCTAGTCACTTATATACTGATTTTTATCCATCATAACATGTTCATGATTAAGAGGGATACAATGGATTGAACCGAATAAAACCAACAATACGAAACAATCGAAATACATTAATACGAAAGAATCGAATAAAAATTATACCAACTAACGAGAAAACGCACGATGATATCCCTTAGAATCTTTAAATAAACAACGTGGCATGAGGATCCATTCATCATGCATCATGAATATGAAGAAAAATGAAAGCAAGGACATGATTCTTACCAAAATACACGAATAAACAATCTCTCGATCAATAGAATGATGTAGAGATGATGTGATTATGTTCTTGAACTTTGGGAATCGAAAAACCACCGAACTATATGCTCCAGATCGACAAAATACGGCTGTGAAGTTTTAGAATACGTATTAGGGTTTAAAAATACGTTTATATACCTGATCTGGCCGACATGAAATCGCGTCGCGATTAAGGGATAATCGCGTCTCCATTTAAATAGACAATAGCGTCGTGATTGTAGGATAATCGCATCGCTATTCCAAAGAATCCAGAAAACCCTAATTTGCTCATTAGTGCTTTTGACTTTGTATAACCATTTAATAAAACATTATTTGTAGTACGTGAAATGATCGAATGATTTATTCACATATACGAAATGAATTTTGAAAATGAACCTACAAGTGAAGCTTTTAGTAACGGATGTCACAACATGGAACTCCTCTGTCTTCAGTTTGAAATGGAACATGTCATCTTCATACGGAAACACAAGTATTCTTGCCAAAGTACTCTTTTTCAAACATGTTGATCAACCGCTATCTCTACATCGATGGCGGTCGATTGAATTTTTGCATATGATCAATATGTGCCATTACATAATCCATCTAATGCATGGATCGATAAACCGTAAAAGTATAGTCGGCCATTCGGGCATCGAATCTTGAGTCAGATGTAATGAGGGGGTAATCACCAAGATATAATGAAATTGTTTATTACCGAATAGATGCCTTGCGTCCGTAGTAAATAGAGAGGATGTGTTAGATGGTTGAAGATAGTCGTAGGGAGGAGGCGAAGGTAGTTAGCAAAGATAACCGACAATAATGAAGTACTTTTACATGAATTTTGATGTAAAGTGACTACTACTATTTGTCATATGTAGATTTTGTTAAAGTTAAAAATGAGTATTGAAGTGATTCTTTAACATGTAAACGTAGTAATAGTATGAAAAGTATGACTAATTTTGGGGTTCTTTGTAAACCGAAATCAAACATAACTTCTCACTAAACTGGAAAATGAAAAGAATTGTACTAATATTTTGTGTCAAAAGGTTGATAACGGGCAACCTAGACCGGCTCACAATTATCAGACTCACTAGCGGTTGTGACTATGGGATGAACGGACTTAAACCTGAAATTTTACGCTATTTGTGGCAAAGATTCCTACACCCGTTATCAAATAAACTATACACCATTGACAAATATTGTAATATACGTTAAACACCTATGACATGACATCCGGTCTTTAAACTGAATAAAGAACACTAAAAGGGTTGTTTTTTTTTTTTTTTTATCTAAGCAAACAGCATGCTTTTAAGAGTGATATAAGAATAAAAGACTAAAGTTCTTTTATTCACTATGTTTGCATATTGTACATCAAGTATTTTGCCGACCAAATCACCAAAATATGAGTTATGCAAATATGAAGAAAAATATAAGAATCCCGCACATAAGTTTGTGCTTTTAAACAAGTATATTATTATTTTTATTTTACTATGCTTAGATTTATTTTATTATGTCTAGATTTCAAATATCTATCAAATGATATGTTGAAGGTGCTTTATTTTCCAAACTCACCTACTTGGAGAATAAAATTGATGAAAACGTAATTACAATATGAGGTGTATTATGTATTTGAAGAATTAAAAGTAGGAACAGAAAAATAACTGTACATAATTTAACTTGTGCTCATTTTATGTCATATCATTTTAGTACACTCAACCTTTTGTAACAATTCTCACAAAAAACTTGTTAACCTTCCATTTACTAATATATATATATATATATATATGTGTGTGTGTGTGTGTGTGTGTGTGTGTAGGGTTAGGTTCAAATGAGAACCAACTAAAAGTTGAGAACCTTGAGAACTACTAGATAACGTGTTTGTTCACATGTGATTAACTTCATTCACATGTGAACATTGATTTAGGTTAGATTGATAAAGAAAAAAATGTCAAAAAATCCTAAAATTACGTCTTAAAACACGTTTTACCAATTTGTTCACATTATATATTCACATGTGAACGTATATTTGTTTTTCGTGTTTTTCGATATAATTTTAGGATTTTTATGACTTTTTTCTTTCTCAATTAAATGTACATCAATGTTCACGTATGATTGAAGTTAATCACATGTGAACAAACATTTAATCTAGTAGTTCTCAAGGTTCTCAACTTTTAGTTGGTTCTCATTTGAACCTCCCTAGTCAAAAGTTCAAATAAGAACCACAAAAAGGTACAGAACTACGATAACTTTTAAATTATAGATATTTTAACATGTTTAATGATTCAATTACATGTAAACTTTTAAATCAAGACCAAGGACTTTCATACAGACACCTTAAGTGGTTTCTGGATAATTATCACTTTTACATCCGTGGGCAACGGTGTAATACCGATTTACGTATACAACTACAATAATCAAAATCTTTGAATAAAGATCTCACACTTTGTCGTTTCACTCTTATTTAAAAATCATGCCGCCTAAACAACAAACCTTCACCCCAAGCTAAACGGGACCAGTTCGCGGATCAAAGAGTAGCTGAGGCTCTAGCTACTCGGAACCAAGCAAAGCCCTGCACCTTTAAGGACTTCCTGAGGTGCGAGCCACCAAACTTCGTCGGAACTGAAGGGGCTGTCGGATTAATCCGATGGTTCGAGAAGATGGAATCTATATTCTACATTTGCAATTGTCCCGATGACTGCAAGGTCATGTACGCCACATACACCCTCCAGGACAATGCCTCTACCTGGTGGAATTTCCACGCCCGAACTGTAGGGACCGACACTGCACACGAACTCCCGTGGGAGGAGCTGAAACGAATCATGAGGGACAAGTATTGCCCCAGCGAGGTACTCCACAAACTTGAGGACGAACTTTGGCATCTCACAGTAAAAGACAACGACATCGAGACATACACCAATCGTTTCCAACAACTAGCACACCTTTGCCCAACTATCGTAAACCCTGAGAGCCAACGAATCGGGAGGTACATCGGTGGACTCCCGTTGCTAATCGAGGGAATGGTCACTGCCTCTAAACCCACTACTATTGAAGAGGCTATTCGTATGGCCCACAGACTCATGGCACAAGTGGAACGACGCAAAACACCTGCAACTGAAAACAGCCAAGGAACATGGAATGGAGATTTCCAGCACCAGTCGTAACCCAACAAATCAACCTGAACCTTTGAGGTCCAATACCACGGAACCTAAGGAAAAACGAGGCTATGCGGGGAACAAACCATTCTGTCACGGCTGTAAACGTCATCATGATGGCTCATGTGGTTTACCCTGTGAAAGATGCCAACGATTTGGACACAAAATCTGGGAGTGCAGGGTTCCCGCCAATCCCGACTCTCAAAGGATATGCTTCAAATGTAAGGAACCCGGTCACTACAAGAAGGATTGCCCAAGGAAACGCAAAATTCACCTGATCGGCTCCGAATGAACCAATTAAACTTCGAAAATAATGTAGGTACGTTCTTCCTCAAAAACATGATCCTTCAAGTTCTGATTTACGCCAGGCATGTACTTTTGCTCCTCGATATTTCTTTTATCAACTAAATGCCAAGTACATCATAGGGCTAGTTAGCCTAGGACAACGTAAAACTCAAGGTTTGCTTTCAGCAGACTGGACCAACTGAGCATTCATCGATCATGTAGCCCTGATAGGACTACTTTCTAAACGGTCACCTTGTGACCCCTATCTAGTCCCGGATGGACTACCACGTAAACGGTTACTTTGTAACCAAGAATTAAATAACAACATAAACAAACGAAATAGTCGGTGATCTGACTACTATGACAAACCACGACACAGTCAAGGATTGACTGCTTTCAAACTCGACATAGACATTGTATGTCTACCATCTACTCGATGAACTCCTCGTACATACACTTCTCCCCAGACCTCACGCGTTAGCAACGTCGCACGAAATTTCGGGACGAAATTTTCTTAACAGGGGGAGAATGTAACAACCGGCCAAAAAGTCAATTTTCGCACCTCTTTTAAACTTTAAATAATTACATTTTAAAGTTCAAGTGAAATATTTTTATTAAAAATATTTACCAAATAATATAAACAAAATTAAAGATTTGAAATATAAAATTTACATTTTGATCGAGTAAATAAACACGGGTATTTTGCACTGTTGTTGTAGACCACAGTATACGAAGTGAGTATCTGGAAATGGATAAAAACCATCCCCAAACTCTCATTCTTTCATTTCCATTTCATTTTCACACACACAAAAACCCTCTCTCCAAATTCTCTCCAATTTTCGGATTTTGCAAACCAACCAACAAAAGTTACATTTTCGGAATCACCATCAAGCAAGGAACAAGATTAACAAAGGCAACATCATCATTTTCGGCCTCCTTTGGCTTCGATTTGCATTTGTAAGAAAATATCTAAATCTTTAGATTTATTCATTTTGATGTAATGTTTTGATGTAATATTGTGTACACAACTTAGTTATAACCTAAACAATGAAGAGAACATGATTTTACAGCTTAAAAATACGTTTGGATTGGGTTTTGGATCGGAAAATCGCGACAGCCGTGATTTTCTGGGCTGGTGTTCATCTTTGCGACACAACCCTTGTGTCGCAGGTTGTGTCGCATAAAAACTCTTGTGTCGTATTTTGTGTCGTAGGAACCCCGTATGTCGGACCTTTTGCGACACAACATTGTGTCGTACCTTATGTCGCAAATCCCATGCGACACAATCATTATGTCGCTATTAAATCAGCATCGAACGCTTATGCGACACAACCCTTGTGTCGCTAAGCTCTTGTGTCGCATTCCTATGCGACACAACCCTTATGTCGCATACCAAACTTTTGTGTCGCAAATTATGTCGCAGAAACCAGGATCAGGATTTTGAAGTCAAAGTTACTGTAGCAATTCACTGCAGCAATCGCAATAATAACATTTTGGAACTATTGTTACAAACCGTCACCAACGGGTCTGACATGTTTTCGAAAGATAAACGATTACAAACACTTAAACAAGCATCGGGCATACTAGTTGTGTACAACTAGTCTAGGTGGTCTTGAGAGACATCCACTTACTTAACTTTATATGTTTAGGCATTTAAAGGTTACGGGTTCGGAGAACCTACATACTACTTACTGTTTGCTACTGCTTACTACTCGACTCAGGTGAGTTTCATAGCCCCACTCTTTCAACTGTTTTACTGTTTTCGGGGTGAAACACATGCTTAATAACTGTTTTCGAATTATATAAATTAACTTTTATAATTCACAATTATTTATATTACTGTATGTAATACGAATGTGTAATACTTAGGAATTACACCTACCATACTGTTTGAGATAGTATCAATACTTAACCTAGATAGGTTACAACCGTACACAGTTAGATTGTTGGAAAACAATTACCATTACATAACCTGATTAAGTTATCACTATCCATTGACCATATTGTCACGGGACAATACTATCACTTATATTAGAACTGGTTAGTTCTACTTACACTGGACAACGACTAGACTTTTACAGGATTAGTCTTCCTTTTAGGAGCTAAAACTGTTGACACACTCCATGATCCTTAGAATGGAAATTGTTCTTAGGTGAACATCTTCCCTAGACCCCAAATATACTTGCTAGGCTTAAGGCTAGGAGTATACAATAGTAACATACGTTAGTATAGACTCTTTATACTAATACAAACCAACTAGGTGATGACTGTTCATACCTAGGCTCAATGTGTTACAATTTATATCTAAGTATTGTACATACATATTTAGATACAATATATTACTTCATGCGTGGCATGATACACTGTTACTTATGTTTGTAGTTTTAACTAATATAGGTATATATATATATTTATATACTCATACACGATATCAAGCACTTGGTGCTTCTTACGATTTACATATTATAACACCCCTCGTTAATTATAAACACTATATATAATATTTGCGACTCGGAAGCGTATATTTAAAACATACTATCAATGTACTCAAAATGTCAATAAACTTTTTCAAACTTATTACATGACATTTCAACAAACTCGGTGTTATATAATTCAAAACATCTCTTTAGTTATCAAAATAACATCAGAGTAAAAGCCTGTCAAACATTCCATCAATTCCAAACACATCCTGCCCTGCCCAATATGTCCCATCTATTTCAACCTGCAGGAAGAACTGTGGTGGGGTTAGCATAAAGCTAAGTGAATGAAACTATAAGCAACAGTCCAACTTAGCCTAACAATCTGTTTACATCAATTAACAATAAACAGAAAATCAATCAATCACTCGACATCCAATCAATGTCATATGCGCAACATCATGAGGATCGGTGGTCCCTGAGACACCCTAATACCGGTTTGGCACTCAAGGAACTCTTATCAATCATCTGTATTGGCCTATACAGAATTACCGATAACCAGTTGTTAATCACACACGACCTAGATCTCTAAACCGACATTTCAAGTTTCCGAGATCTCCTGTCGTCTACAATAACAACCAAGTTCAACTTTCAAGTCAAGTTGACCTCATAATCTTACATACTAGCTTAAACCGCCAAGTAAACAAACAACCAAACTAACATGGCAAGATATCATAAACAATTATATTCTATCAAAGTAATACTATAAATTACTTGTTGTAAATCAAATCATTACAACTAAATCACACTGAGGTTACAGATCCACTCACCGACTACCTCAGCCGCAAGCTCAGAAGTCTAATATTACTGAGCCTTCTCCACATCTGAGAATACAATCAATTAAACCATAAGTTAGTAACTTGTCTCAACTGATAATACTTAGGTAATTAATATCGTTACACAATCATAACATAATTACATGAATCCAATGATCTCTAAGATCACAGCAAACAAAAGTTCAATTCGGAACAAAATCAAAAAGTCCCGAAATAAGGTCCAAAAACTGTAAAATGCCATTTTCGACCCCTAAACGACCCCGAAAGGCCAAAAACCATATAGACTCTTAGAATAGAGCTTTGATCATTAGGCCGTTTTCGAGTGACCATGTAAATTTCAGCCCAATCGGAGTTTAAAGACAATTTGTCAATTTTTCCGTGGCAAAAATCACTACTAAACACTTATGCACTTTTGAAATTTTACAAAAAGTACTGACAAACGCGATCCAGAAAACAATGGTGGGATCGCGTTCCTCTTTGTAAAATTATTCTGTGACAAATTATAACTAAGCAACGCGATCCGGACAAATTCTTGGGATCGCGTTCCCAAGAACAAAACTCGTCCGATTCCTTTTATAACTAACGAACGCGATCCTGGCTAGGGTTCTGGGATCGCGTTTGAGCCTTTTTCAGCTCATCTTCATCCCTGATCAAACCCTAACCTACGGGTTTTTAACAAAAATCACCCCAAACCCATTTTCTAACTGTTATATGTCACAAATACTTTCATATAAACACTATATAACAGTTATTACATGTTTCTAACATCTAATTCTTCCAAATCATCAATTCACCCAAATTTCAATCGAAATCAAATTCTTAAATACTCAAGAACACTTACTGATTGAAGAATATACTGATGATAATCTGTCCATGGTGAAGTTTCACGAGAATCACAACTTCCTGATTTGATTTCTAATTTGATTTGGAGGTTTTCTGAGAGTTTCTGTGAGTTTTGAAGTTTCTAAATGAACTTTCCTAAAAAGGAAAGTTAAATATATAGTCGGTTCACAAACCGCCTTCAATATACAGGTATAATTTAATACCCCATCTCAATCTATTGTCTGGAACCCGAAAACCATTTGCGAGTCCAAACATTTTATTGTACCGTCAACTATATTAATTTACAACAATTAATAATTCACTTATCACATTGGAATATTCGACTCCTATTCCAATTATTTCACTAATTCAAACAATATTATTTCCAAACACATTTAAATACTAATTTAAATCAAGAAATAATATAACACAACTAGGTCCATTTCGAGGATGTTACAAATATGCATATTGGCATACATACATACAAACATAACTACTCAAGTCAGGCGCGTCGTAATATGGTTGGCTCTCATTTACTTAGCTAGGTCTGTCGTAGTACAGCTGGCTCTACATTTCACCAGTCGGGCTTGTCGTTGTACGGCCGGCTCAATTACATACTTTGCTTGCGGGCAATGCGGACGATGTTCCAGAAGGGACACACAACGATGCCACGGTAAAGTGGGCACAAAACGATGCCACGGTATTGCAGTGGGCATAAGGACGTATTCGCGGTAAAGCGATACACTTACGGATGGGCGGGCTTACGCTCGTGATCCATAACAGTTAACGGATCGGTGAGATTTCACGCGAGGTCGTTAGCTCAGTATTTGATTAAATACTTCATCGTAGTTCTGCGGGACTGCACGGTTACTCATACTCAGCAACGGATCGGCGAGCTTATACTCGAGATCGTTGGCTCAGCATTTGGATAAATGCACTATATTAGTTCTGCGGGACTACAATTTACGTTGCCGGAGGCAACACTACGTGCCAGGTGGCACACCAATCATTATACAACAGTGTATGACGTGGTCATACAACTACTTGATTTCAACTTAGGTATGCATTGCCTCACATCGATAGATTTACTTAATACCTGATAGGTATCCAGGCTCGGAATGCCTCAATTAATATGTACTTGAGTACATACCACTATTACTTAGGTATTAGATACATCGACTAGCTTATACACATTGGTGATTATAACTTCAACTTAATACAAAGCATAATCGTGGATTCTGGACTATTTTTCTAAACATACAAGGTTTTATACTTTATGTTTTCAACTAACAATCCTATGAACTCACCAGCTTTATAGCTGACTCGTTTTAGCATGTGTTCTCAGGTGCCCAGCAGGATTAGGATTGCTACAAGATTATGCTAGCTCGAGTCGCATATTTTCAAACAACTGGGACTACTCTGCATCTATTTTGTATTTTCAAATTATGTATTTGAAATTTACTACAATCTCGCAACTATTTAAACTCTTATTTTGGAAATGTAATAACTATTTTCAAACGTCTCATTTAGAGTCGTTCATTATATATCTTATGCTGTGATATTTAATTTGGTAACACCCGACCCGACCGCTTCCGCAACCCGAGATTTGAGGGTGTTACAGTCAATAATATGAACATTAAATAACATTTATGTGTAATTTGTTGCGTTTACATGTATAAAAATAATGTAATTTAAAAGTTCTCGCAGTTCTGTACCTTTTGTGGTTCTCGTTAGAACCTAACCCTCCCTAGTCAAAAGTTCAAATAAGAACCACAAAAAGATCAGTTAAAGCGGATGACATACGGGGGCAACAATCTTCCTGAGCTTTCTATAAGCAATATGGTTGGTGTAATATATATTAAAGTGACATAACTTAATTGATTTTGGCATCTTGAAAAAGTATTTCATCACAATATAAAAGTAAGTAACATGTATAATGATACTACGCATGAAAGCGTAGATGTTGTTCCTCAATATCCTCAAAAGTAAGTCAAATCTTAAATATATTGATCCATAACAACCATTTACTTAAAATGTAATACCTTTTTAAGAACACAAAACACAAACAAACCTAACTCTATCACTTACAACCATATTTATCGTAAATTTTATGATACGATGACAGACTACTCGAAACAATGATCTAGTGTATATATATATATATATATATATATATATATATATATATATATATATATATATATAAAAGAATAATATTAACACAAGCTTTACAATCGGGCCATTGCCTCTAATAGTCTCGATGTTTCTCATTATTGTATTTAATAATTCCTTTCTATATAACACTAACCCGTAGAAGGTGTGTGGGACCCAAACCCATAATGCTTTGGCCCAGTGTTGATAAAGACATTCGTGAAGCTAACACCAAGAAGTAACGGAGATGTTATTTTTTTGCATTTTGCTCTTGATTTGAGAATAGGGATGTTAGTTTTATCGCAAAATAGATGGATGCTTTAATAGGACGACAAACCAAAACATCTACAGATATCAATGGATGTGTCATCAAATGCCTTAATAATTATTTAAGAAAAATAAATGTTACAATGTAATACATAAATGAATTGAATGATAATAAATTGAAAGTTCCTTTACGTTCAAAATTGGATACGTTAGATATATTGTATTTAATTATAATTAATAATAAATGTAATAAAGTAATCATAAATCAGTTATATAAGAATGTTTTGCATTAATGAATCAGCTAAATTATTTTGGTCACCTATAATTCAATGGGAGAAAAATGTATGGATCATTATTTCTACATGGTTAGATAATTTAGTTTTTAGTTAGGGTAATATAGTCATTTGTATTGTCTCTTATTTTAAGGAGATTAAAGGATTAAGACTTTGAGGCCAAATGAATTATAAAGTAGTACAGATATAGATAATACGTTAAGCCCAGCCCAAGATCAAATGTTCGAAGCCCAATAACGAATCATGGGCTTTTATACGTAAATTAGAGTTCCTAACGTTTTTCATGGGCTAAGGTATAATCATTGCATTCCTTTAGTATTCCTATTACCTTTCTCATTTCCATTGCACACTTTGAACGAAGCAGCCCCTAAAGCACCTTGAGATGGATCTTATTAAGCCATGTATATGGACTGTAAATAAACTGGCAATCATAAAATATGCATCGTATCCTTATTATGCCCACTAATACACGTTTTTCTAATTTCACGTACGTAGCATTAATTCATTTATTAATTGATGTTGGAAAACCGTTCCAATAAGACTAATTAATCAATCAGCAAGCTCTGGTGGTGGAATTGGAGGAAATGGCTGGAGATGGCCATCAGGATTACAAAGACAGGAGTGCTCGTCAGCGCATACAGCATTCTTATTATGGCAAAGCCTTGTGCAATAATTATCGCCCGGGGTGCATCTTTCAGACAAAGACCTTCCTTGGTATTTTCGAGCCGAAGATGGCCAAGCTGCAAAATAATCACAATTTTCATTAATTTCTCCATATATGCGTAACACTATCTGTAAATGAAAATTAAAGACTCGGATATTTTGATAAAGTTTGTAAGAATAAGAGATTGACAAATTTACCTGATAAAGTAACCAAGAAAATGGCTAAGAAAACTACTAGTGTTTTATGTGTATTCATAGTACCTTATAATAAGATCTTTGTTGTTTTGTGTAATTTAATCACACCATGACCATACAAATTTGTGCTATTTATAAGTTGAAATGCATAATGTTTATAGTAATTAAATGCATTTATCAATATCAAACGCATTAGTATTAATGGATTTAAGGTTTATTATAACGCCGGATTAAATATATTGTTAATGAGTAATCTATTCTAATTGTTTGTTTCTGCAAAATGCTTCCATGTATGTTTAGAAATCTATACATATTCTGTTTATCAAGTCATGATTATAAGGATTAAACATATTTTCCGAAAAAGTATATCTAAAATCTTTGGATTCACATATATCATATAAGAATCTCTTTTTAATAGCATGCCACATGCTCATAAACAATGAAATGCCCCAAAACCAATCTGTCAAACTAAATGAACCTCAGTTTTGATCAATTTTCGAAGAATTTCAAAATGCGTGTAATTGTTCTTACAGTATTCATAATTTAGCCCTGCAATAGAACCGTATATGCTAAACTCTTTCTTATGCAGTAGGAATTGAAAAAAAAAAAAGGTGAAATATAATAGAACCACATGAACTTTAAAAACAGCAAGAGTAGCATACAAGTCTTGCAGCACACTAAAAAGCAAAATCACAACAGATATATCTTGTTTTTCATTCGAGCTGTTGATTGTGTAGTCAAGTACACGATAATATGATACCGTTGCTTTCTCTTTTAGATTCTGCTGGAGTCTCGTCCAAAAATAAACCTCCGTCCCCAATCACCTATCACCAAGAACCTTGTGCGCCAGCTCACTAGCTTGCTGCATTTATTCCAAACAACCAACATCATAAGTTGTTGGCAAATAAAGTTTGTATCTTAACATGCATAGTAGATAAAGTACATGTATCCTCATAAACGCAGATTATCTTTACAGGTAAATGTAATGGTATACACAGCATTCTTTATAGGCAGGTAAAAGAAGGTTGATAAACATGAAACAGGAACTAGAATGCAATTATAATTATATAAAATGAAATAATACTACCTTGCATAGACAGAGTACCAAAGCCACTGCGTACTGTAACCGATTGAAACCCAATCGCCAGGAAGTTGAGCTGCAGTTTGTTCACCACCCAATGGAGCAAACTGTCCTAAATGCTTGTACCTTAAATAAGCACACAACAAATCCATATATTTATAGTATAAATATCAATCTTTTAAGTATGTTAATGAATTTCTGTACCTGAATGGTTTGAAACGATGGCGACCACTATCTCTGAATCTAATTGGACCTTCAGGATTCTCATCACACTCCTTCATTCGGTTGAAGCATTTGGCTAGATATTCACCTTGTTGAGCCGCCACCTAAGACATCAACATCAATTAGATCGAATAACAGAAGGTTTAACTGAATTTCTTGAAAATGGTACCTGTGCAGTTGGAGGAAGACTTTTCATTTTGGTATCCACTTCAGAGAGTGCTGCTTTGAACTTCTCAATATCCAATTGAGTCGTCTTTTTTGCAGCATCATCTTGATGACTTTGCAGCAACTGGACAAAATTCTTAAGCTTTTTACTCTTCAAGTGGAGCTCCACTTGAGGATACCTCTCAGTAATATCGTTGATCACTTCAGCAAAATCTTCCACATTTAGCTTTCCAGTCTTCTTCTTGTCTGCCTTACTAAAAATTGCTGATATATCTTCCTGTAAACCAAGTCAGTATTGCGCAGTAAGACACTTTATTATTCAAGATACTTTGAACATTTTTTTAATCTAACAAACGAAAGGATTTTTTTTTCTTTTTTGTAGAAATAAGAGTATACCATTACTCTACGTTGATTTATCGTGGCACAATCACCAAGAGCATACACATTCGGCACTCCTTCAACTCTAAGCCATTCATCGGTTGCCATAACTCGCCTGTTTCCCTGTAATCCGTAAAATAAAGAACTTATCAAAGATGAAAACTAATAATTTTTTGACATTATTAATATTAGAAATTGAAATGCCAAAACCATGAAACCTGTCCAATTTGCTTCATGAAATCCATAATAACGGGGCGAGTTCCAATTCCAGTTGACCAAACGACCATTCCATATGGTAAATCTTTATTTTCGCCGCTTGATATTTCTTTAAGAGATATTGCCTTATCAGAGACTTTGACAACCATTGATCCTGTTTTGACATCAATACCGTCTCTCTTGAATTTTTCTTCAGCAAAATCAGTTATTCTTTTGTCAAACCTACAAGCCAATTCAAAGTTTTTTAAGCCCACACTTTCATATATACAAATTTTTTTTTCCAAATCTTTATCACTTACATGTTCAATATGTGAGCACCTGCTTCTAACAGAGTTATACTGATATATTTCTCGAGATCAGGGTACAATTTCAACAAATCTTCATGAAGAAAATCATGAAGCTCAGCTGCAAATTCCACCCCTGTGGGCCCACCACCGACCACCACGAAATGCAAGATTCTCCTCCTTTCCTGTTCACTTACACTTGGAAGACTTGCCCTTTCAAAACAGTCAATGATACTCCGTCGAATTCTCAAAGCATCTTCTACTTCCTAATAAATAGGTCGTTCAAAAACAACCAAGAGTATATTATAGCTACTAAAACAAACATCTCGTATGTTTTTCAATATATTTGATCTACCTTTAAGAAATGAGCATTTTCAACAACTCCAGGAGTGTTGAAAGTATTTGCGCGTGCACCCATTGCAATTACTAGATAATCGTAATCTACAGTGAACTCTTCTTTCCCACCTAAATTAGTAGTTTGGGTGGACTTGCAGTGGACTTTCTGGTTCACTGTATCAATCTTGAAACATTCTGCTTCCTTAAAACGAACATCAAAGTTTTTCTGCCATACAATAATAACATTTTCACCTACAATCGAATAACTACCGAAACATCTCAAGGGGGAAAAACTACTTAGTACTTAGTACGTACCTTCCTGACTATGTTGCGGATGGGTTCAACGACACTACGAGCTTCCACGGTGCCAACTGTAACGCTTGGTAATAAAGGGGTGAATGCAAAATAGTTACAAGGTGACACAACCTGAACATCCAATGAAGGATCTTTCAAGTTTTTGAGGAAACTTGTGCCAGCCCAACCTGTTCCTAAAACTACCACTTTCCTTTTCTTGATGGTAGGTTGAGCAGCATCAGCATAAACATTACGATATGGCCTCACCTCAGAATAGGCGACTAGCCCGCCACCGCTGGATAGCCAAAAGCAGAGGGTACATGATCAATGTCATTCGTGGAATCGAACATAATATGCACAAAGTTTAATTAACATGTACTATATTATAATTCACAAACAAGTTAGAGCAGTCACAAAACTTATTTTGAAGCATCCAGTAAGAAGGCTGACAAGTATTATAGAACGCAAGAAGTACTATACGATTATATTTTCGTACATAAAAACTGATACTTATGTTAGCCTATATCTTAATAATTTTTCACCCGAAATAATACTGGATTACCAAACCATCATACTACAAATTGGAGATCGAACCAAAAGTACAAGTCTCGTAATATCGATAACAAGTGCCGGACATGGTTCATTTAGTTGTCTTTTTTCTGTTCATCCAAGTTTTTCATACGGTTTCTTTTGTTATTATTATTAAAACGGTAAACACTCACACGCACCAATTCACATCACATCACATATCTATATATGGAAAGTTCATGGCGTGACGGTTTAAGAAATCTAACCGTCTCATATTTTGTCGTACAACGAACCCCACCTCTACATGGCATTCAATTATACAACATGCCAATAAATGTTAATTTGATGATGATTATAGATAGATGTAACACTATATTTACTGCATATTTGTCATGTTCACTTCCAATATATAAGAAACCAATTATCTTTTTGTTATCGGTGCATTTTATAGATCAAATACATTTTGAACCATTAGGATTATACACATAAACCTATATCATCATTACCATAATATCAATATTCAGACAACTATACAAGATTTGTTAGTTTAACAATTCTACCCATATCAATCACATAAAAGACGTCGAAGATAGACCTGATGGTGCCGATGATGAGAAGTTTAGAAAGATTAGGATTATCACGAAACGCATTAGAAGCTTTCTGATAAAAAGTATAATACGATCCTCTCATTCTTCTTTTTTTGTTTATGATGGATCAATTGTTGGTATGTTTGTGTGTATGATTTGGTATGTATGAATGTAAGTGTATATACTATGTATGGTAGTGGAGCGGTTTTCTCCCCCTTTTTAGAGAATGTTTGTGTGTGTGTTTAAACATAAGAAAAGGCGCGAACAGTGTGGAGTGTTGGCCAACTATTTTTGGAATTTTACTATTTTACACTTCTACCCCTTCACAGAAAACTTCATTACATTTTTAGTTCATTAGGTGTATTGTTACGTGCATCGAGTATTCGAATTTTTTACCTTCGCTGTCTACATCTTACCTCCCCATACCCGCATCGGCGGATTTGGGTAGTGTTGTTGTTTGTTGTAGTTTCTTACGTTTGAAACGATAAGCGTATATCAAATACCAACGTTTACAAGATTTAGTAATACGACTTTGGATTTTCAGAAACATAAGCGGTTATTGAATACCAACGTTTATCTGGCTTAAACATGTTCACAAATGAAAACGAAAGAAAATAATAAATAAAAACAAAAGCAGTGTCAAATGAGAGCTAGTATTTTTCATTAATTGGGAGAGGATAAAAGTCACAGTACCACCACAATTGCAAACGGAAATGTTATTAATCAAGACAGTATAACTTCCGTAAGATACTTATGTAAGAAACACAGAAACATCTGGACAGAACAATATGTCAAGGCAAAAGAATGCACAAATCAGTTGACTACCTTTTTGCATCGAACAACAATCAAACCCAAGTCAACAGGATTTCAATGATGGGAAGAACCACATGACTTATATTCGACTGGAGTCTCTACCAAATATGAATCTCCTAGTCCAATCAGATACAACTAGCACCCTCGTTCTCCAGCTCACTTGCTTACTGAGTTCAGCCAAAAAATATCAAATTATGGAAATGAGAAAGATAAAAATCCACTGGGGACACAAGCTAGTAGCAGTATACGCTTTGAAAATGAGTCTGACCTGACATGACCAAGATGAACTATTCATTTTTTTTCATTTCATATTATCGCTCTCATATCAAATGAAAATCGGACCCAAAAATACAATGGAAAGTGTAAGTAATGATAAATTTAAAGAATAAGAACCTGATTACCTTGCATAAACAGAATACCACAGCCATTGTGTGCTACGACCCACTGAAACCCAATCTCCTGGCAGCTCTGCTGCTGCCTGCTCTCCACCTAAAGGTGCAAACGACCCTAAATGCTTATACCTATCATAAAAAGTAGTCAAAAGGTACTCAATACAATATACAGGGAGCCAAAATAGTACACTGTTATCTTTGTTCCCCTTTAGCTAGTTTAGGGGATACATGAACTCAAAAACAAAAGGTCGCCTAATTTTTCATAGAAGTTAATTCCCTAAGGATACCTAAAGGGAAGGAAGTCATGACGGCCGGAACCCTTGAACCGCCGAGGGCCTTCTGGTAGAGTCTTAGCCAACTCCCTCTTGTTAAAACAACTTGACAGATATGTCCCTTGTTGGGCAGCAACCTTAGACATAAACATTCATCATGCAAGATTCCAATAAAAGAAAGACTTCATTAAAAATAAAATATTGATCCCTTTTATTTATTTTGCTTAATATATTAGCTAGAAAAAAGGAAATAATAGGCAAGTACCTGAGCTGTTGCAGGGAGACTTTTCATCTGCAAATCTACCTGTGAAAGAGCTAACTTGAATCCCTCAATGTCGACTTCTTTCCTCGCGTTTCCTTCTTTGTCATTTAAGAGGTCGGTCACTCTGGAAAGATGCTTGTCCTTTAGATGGAGATCAACTTGGGGATAACGAATGAGTATGTCATCAATAATATCTTGAAATTCTTCCACTGTGAGGGTACCCGAGTTATCCTTGTCAGCTGCATTAAATATAGCACCAATATCTTCCTACAAAAGTTTGCACAAAACATAAATAACAAAACATCATCAAAAGGAATATTACATAATGTTACTACTGTCTACTGTAAGATGTATATACCATGATTCTACGCTGATCAATTGTGGCACAATCACCGATTGCATAAACATCTTCACATCCCTTTACTCGTAGCCATTCATCGGTTGCTAAAATCTTCCTTTTTCCCTGCATGCCACATAGTAAAAAAGCACTAAAGACTATAAATTAAGAGCATTGCTTGGTTTCGAGAAACTAGATCAGCTAAGTGAGAAGCATCCACTTTTAGAATAGCAAAAATAACAACTTCAAAAACTAAACGAGTAAAGAATTGTTGTAGGAAACCTGGCCGACTTGGTCCATGAAGTCTTTTACAACGGGCCGAGTCGAAACACCAGTTGACCAAACAACCATTCCTCGAGGTACAGAAACAATTTCACCAGTAGATTTAACTTTCATGCTAACTTCTTTATCTGATACACTTAGGACCCGGCATCCAGTATGTACATCAATACCGTCCCTCGCAAATTTTCGTTCAGCAAATGTGCTTATTCTAGAGTCATACCTATGAAACATAATAAACTACTTAAGTACTACATATGTATCATAACAAACATGTTTAATATCTTAAATGAAATCAAAGATTTGGTATATAATTACGTGTTCAAAATATGATCACCAGATTGGATGACTGTTATTCTAACTAGATCTTTGACCATGGGATATAATTTGACTAAATCTTCATGGACAAAGTCATGTAGCTCTGCTGCAAATTCTACTCCTGTTGGTCCCCCTCCAACTATTACAAAGTGGAGGTTTGTTCTTCGTTCTTCTTCTGTTAACTCTGGCAGGATAGCATTTTCAAAGCAATCAATCACACTCGTTCGAATCTTTTGAGCATCTTCAACTTCCTGATTGATAGTGCATGACATTTCTTAGCAAATGAATACATTAACATTGAAGTAAACTAACCAAAATAAATAAATGAATGAATTTCATGCGTGGATTTGATGTTCATTCTACATAAAAGGGAGGATCTAAAATGCTTTTTAAAGTAGTAGAAAGTTTCACACTTAAGAAAAACGAAGCACTGAATACAAGTAGGGACGGTTAATCCCTAAGTACCTAACAATTGATACAATTATAAAAATTTGAATTTGGTTTTTAGTAAGGTGGGAAACCATTGGATACTTTAAATGTTACAATCTTCTATATATGGATGGACTTCACTAGACTATTACCTACATTCAATATTGAATATAGGAGCTGCTGCTAGATAGTAGATATCAAAGAGATTGCTACCTTGAGGAAATGGCAATACTCCGAGACTCCAGGGGTATTAAAGGTATTTACTCCTGCGCCTGTTGCAACTACCAAATAATCATAGTCAAGAGAAAACTCTTTCTTCCCCACTAAGTTTGTTTCAATGGCAGAGCGACAAAAAACTTTCTTGTTTGCTGCATCAATCTTTGTGCATTCTGCTTCCCAAAACTTAATTTCTCCATTTTTCTATCAAGAAGAAGATCAAAACTCAAGTTTTCATTCGGAATATGCAGAAAAAACCACTTGAAAGTTTCTCTGTTACAAAAGATTATTATTACCTTTTGTATGATGTTACGAACTGGCTCCACGATGCTGCGTGCCTCAACTGTTCCACATGTAACACTAGGTAACAATGGGGTGAAAGCAAAATAATTTCGAGGAGAAACCACCTGAACATCATATGAAGAAATATCCAAGTCCTTGAGAAAACTGGTACTAGCCCATCCTGTTCCAAGGACAACCACTTTTTTCTTATTTACTAATCGTTCAACTTCTGTGTTGTTTGTGGCACTGCTAGATTGTGATTCTGAGTAAGCAACAATGCCCCCACCACTGCAGATGTCAAGATAGGAAGATAATCAAATGAAGGAGGAACAACAAGAATTGCAGAATATAATGAATAGATGACCAATCAACTAGATTATATGGTTGTTATATTGAATTATGGTGAACAATGATATATATTGTAATTATTTGTACTAAACTAGTGGTACTGAGATTAGGAAATGCAAATGTAGATGGTATACACAACTTGGAAGTTACAAAACCAAAAACTCTAACAGCTTCCAGCAAAATAGAAAAGCTGGTTGCCAAACCAATTTTGTCTTCCTAATTAATCAATGTAGAAAATGAACGTCGTAGAGCTTATCAATACTAATTATACGAGATGCCCAAGTTATAACAAGATAACAATATATATGGAAAGCAAACATCTGGACACCCAGATAAGAAAAGAGCAAAACCTTTTATAGGATAAAATAAACTACTACGTATTATAGTAAATACACGAACGGTAATCAGTTAATTAGCTGATGTCACTCTTTAAATTCCTTAGCTTTGCATGCAAAATTTCTTTGTTTTTGAGTAAAAAAGGTCGATTTCATGAATTTAGCTTTGTTCACCAAAACAAAGTCCAAACATAGTTTTGTTCACCACAAAAAAATATCAAACGAAGTTTCAATATTCACATATCCTTCAAGATTGTACTAATATCACACATTAACTTCTATACATGTGCGTGGATTCCGGACCAACACTTTAACAATCAAAGCTCAATTCCTACACGAAACGCCTACTTTTGATAGGTAAACAAGATACTACATGAATAGTATTAGGAGCTGGAGCTCTACAAATGCCTAAAATTATAGCAATCGCCTGATCTAGTTACATATTCAGTTTTTCATCATTAATTAATAATCAATCAAGTAATAGATATAGCTACATTCTCAAGTAAAACCTAGAAATCCAGTTCCTGATGTTATAATCATACTCTGACATAATTTCCCCAAACTTACAAGATCTAAAATCACATAATAATATAAATTTATCCTAAGCAGTGTATCGAGTTTGAAGATAACAGTCAAATAACTCAGTTGATCCAGCAACATCAAAGTTACAAAAAATAATTAATAAAAAGTGGAAACCGAAATATAACCTGAGTGAGAAAACGATGAGAAGCTTCGAAGAAGCAGGAAAGCCATTGAAAGCTCTGTTGAGATAGGAAGCAAGCCTCATGTTGAATTAGGGTTTAGATCTCTATATCTATATCTATATCTATACCTATATATCTATAATTCTATCTATATTTATATCAGTAGCTGTTTCAGATGGAAATGAGCATGGGATAAGTGTTCTGTTATGGTAGTTATTAAATTATTATTAATACATGAAATTGAGAATGGATTTTGACCTTTTTCTATCAAAGTCTGTTTTTTCTGGTACCTTTTTACATCTGATTTGATGATGCGCTGACCATAAAAAATTAAAAAGGTTTGTTTTAAAGTGATTAGATAGATAAGTATATAATTATCATTAGTTAATTATTAATTTCTGATAGTAGGTGAGAAGTATGGGTGAGGTTTAGAGGATCATGGCTATTTAAAGGAGTAGGGAAGGCAGGTTTAACATAGTGTAAATTATGCAACGGACCGAAAATAAAATGCAGTAGACCAAAAATAAAATGTAGTAGACGGACAAAAATAACAAAAAAATAAAATATAGTGGATCAAAAATAAAATGCAGTTGACCAAAAAACAATGGACAAAAAATAAGATGTATTAGACGGATAAAAAATAACCAAAAATAAAATGTAGTAGATCAAAAATAAAATGCAGTAGACCAAAAAGCTGTGGTTTTTGAATGAAAAAATTTCTGCCTCCCTGCTCCTCCAAACTAGTATGCTCCTCTAATCCTCTTTTGAGAATTATTATTTATTATTATAATTTATTACTCCCTCCGTCCCGTATCTATTGTTCACTATTCCTTTTTTGGATGTCCCAATTTAATTGTCCACTTCCATAAATGGAAAAGAATAATGAGATAAAGTTCATTTATGCCCCTAATTTATATATGTAAGACAAAAAGGTATATAAAAAGTAAAGGGTAAAATTGTCTTGTTACCAAAAAGTAAGAGAGATAGTGATATTTTTCTTAAACTGCGTATTTTTTGTCTGGGGACAATAAAATTGGGACGGAGGGAGTATTATACTAATTGTTGATACAAAAATCAGCAGCTTCCCAACGTAGCTTGAAAGCTTCCTTTGACGGTGAGTAAAACTGCTAAGATGTAACAAACACACACCGTTAGCCTCGCCCAAAGGGGGAAAGGGGGTTTCCCTTTGGACCAAGCTCCGGCGTGAGAATAAGTGTAACACCCTCAAATCTCGGGTTGCGGAAGCGATCGGGTCGGGTGTTACCAAATCAAATATCACGACATAAGATACATAGTGAACGACTCTAAATGAGACGTTTGGAAATAGTTATACATTTTATAAATAAAACGTTACAAGTTTACTGTCGATATCCAAATACATAATTTGTGTTAAATGCAGAGTGGTTCCAAAGTGTAAGAAATATGCGACTCGAGCTAGAATCCTGTAGGCCAATCCTACTACTGCAGTGTACCTGAGAATGCACACTAAAAGGTCAGCTGGGAAGCTGGTGAGTTCACAAGTAATTTGTAATAACAAGTAGTTCAAGAAATATGTATTTCATTTAGAAATGTAAATCAAGTTTAACAGTTTAAATAGTAATGATTACCCCTCGAGGTAATTGTGAGAAATTTATGGTAAACAGGTGAACCTAGTCAATGGGTTTCTAGTCAACAAAAGGGAACCAATCCCCAGTAGGTGTGTTATCGGGTAAGGTATTGCCACCTGGCAATATGTGTATGGGTGTAGCGTAAGGTGACTAACTGTCGTGCTACTGGTCGAAGGGATCAAATAAGAAAGTCTGTGGACAGACGGTATTGCTCCCCGGCAATATAGTACAGTTAATTCGTACGGTTCCAAGTATTAGTGCTACGGGTACTAGTAAGTCACAATGCCACCTGGCATGAAAGGTTGCACCCCGGCAACGTGATCAAGTTGTATGTTTTGAAATCGTGTCGTATCGGTACGGTTTGTAGGTATGATCTAGTGAGCAAAAGCTCGTGGTTTCCTGAGTCTCCGACTCGTAAGTATCTAGTAGTCACCTACAGTGATGGTAATGGGTATCCCCCAAGGGAAATGTCAAGTTATGTCCCGCAGGACCACGTTTAAGTAATTTAACCAGTTATCGAGCCAACGACCCCCACCGAAATAATTTGTAGGTCCGTTGCTGAAAGTAAGTAAAGCATAAGTCTATGCTAAAATGAGTAACCGTGCAGTTCCGCAGAACTACGATAAAGCATGAATCCACATGCTAAGTATAAAGCATATCTCCGTATGATGTGTATAAAGCATAACTCCGTATGCTGAGTATGAGCATTCAGCTCGTAAGTAAGTTGTACCACCCACCGTGGTATCGTGAGCATCCAGCTCGTACGTAAGTTGTACCACCCACCGTGGTATCGTGAGCTCGTTCGTAAATCCGTAATACCAACCATAGTGGTATCTTTTTTTGTGCCACCCACCGTGGCATCGTTGCTTCACATATAGTGACAGCGTCCGTTATTCTCCCGCAAGAGATGTAAGTAATCGTTTTGGCAGTACACGACATGCCGGTAAGTAAGTTTAGCCCAAGGCTAGTAAAATGTTACAGGCACTCAACAGTACCTCAAGTTGTTACGTAATTCACAGTAGTATATCATACTAAGAAATGTAGGAGCGTCACCTAGATGTAAGGGATAATCGTAATCAATTAGTAGGTACGTATCTACGTCACCTAGTTTGCCTGAAGTAATGTGTAAAGTCTAAGTCACTTAACTGTAGGGAAGTACTTTCAGTACTTAGTTAAAGTCATCCGTTAGTTCATAAAGATAGTCATCACTGAACTAGCAAGTCGGTGCCTCTAGTTGGTATTCACAAGTCCACTAGTCATTTCTAGTACTTAGCAAGTCACTGATGTAGTGAGGCGTTTACTCCCTAGATATCATATGTAATATAATTCTAGGTGTTTCTAACATGGTCATACTTAATATCTCTAAGTATGGTCAAATGGCTCGTAGCTGTCGTAATCTAACACCGTTACCATAAACTATTGTAGAACATTTGTAAAGATTTATACACTGGAAAGTAGTAAAACAGGAGTATGCATTCCCGCCCCGAAATCAGTTGGAAAACAGTAAAAGAGTGGGGCTATGAACTCACCTGTTGAGTTGAGCAAAGTGCGAGCGCTAGCAAAGCCTAGAGTCCAAGTTTAGTCCGAAATCTCCTAACGCCCTAAACGTTTGAGATTTAATAAGTACGTGGATGTCTAAGTTTGATCATCCATGCTAGTGTTCACGCAACTAAATTATGTCCAAAGTGTTTGTTTAACGTTTACGTTTGTATTTCGCAGTTGTGAAAATGTATACGACTCGTTGGTAATAGTTTGAAATCACGTTTTCAATAAAATAAGTTTCTTTGAAATGTCATTACAGTTCGTATATCGTATCATGTGTAAGTATTCGTTTCCGGTTAAGTTCGACACTTAGTGGAAAAATGATTAAAAAGTTGAGATTTCGCAAGTTGAGTTTCGCAAGTTGAGATTTCGCAAGTTGAGATTTCGCAAGTTGAGTTTCGCAAGTTGAGATTTCGCAAGTTGAGATTTCGCAAGTTGAGTTTCGCAAGTTGAGTTTCGCAAGTTGAGATTTCGCAAGTTGAGATTTCGCAAGTTGAGTTTCGCAAGTTGAGATTTCGCAAGTTGAGATTTCGCAAGTTGAGTTTCGCAAGTTGAGATTTCTCGCGAGTCGAGTTGAGATTTCTCGCGAGTCGAGTTGAGATTTCTCGCGAGTCGAGTTGAGATCCACGAGTCAAGTGGACTCGCAAGTCAAGTCGACCCGCAAGTCAAGTCGACCCGCAAGTCCAAAACTCGACTCGCGAAATCCATCAGATTTGGATCTCAGCTCGCGAGATTGGCTGTTCAGCGATTTTTATGCAAATTTCGACTTTTAAAGCGTTTTCGAAGGTGTTTTTGGACATAATAAGTTGATATAACACTAATACATGGTAGATTAAGCATTACAAACACTAAATATCAAAATCTAAGAGTTTGCGGGATTGTCGGGATCTTACAAAGTCGTCGCGCGGAGAATCTGAAAAGATGGTTGTGTAGAGCTCGACTCCGTGATCGTTTTTCTCTAAACGGGTGAGGTGATTGGAGGTCGTTTGATGGTAGTTTGAGTGTGGTTTGTGATGGTGGTGGTGGTGGATTATTTTGAAAGAGAGAGAGAGTGAGATAGATGATGATGAGAATGAAATGAAAAGGGAAATGGGGGAGGTTGGTTTACCCAAACCCATTTCCCCCAATTCGTAGACTGTGATCTCCAACCACAGTATCGTATACCCGTGTTATTTTATAAATTTAACATTTTTAGATTTATAATTTTGTTTGTTACAATCTCGTAAATAATTTAAATATAATTATTTTACTCGAATTATAAAGATGAAATTTGACCCCAAAGGGATTTAATTGCGATTGTTAAATAATATTTGTTTATTATAATAAAATATATAAAATTTTCGTTCA
Source organism: Helichrysum umbraculigerum (assembly GCA_949592205.1). Classification (NCBI taxonomy): domain Eukaryota; kingdom Viridiplantae; phylum Streptophyta; class Magnoliopsida; order Asterales; family Asteraceae; genus Helichrysum; species Helichrysum umbraculigerum. The sequence continues at coordinate 28,686,469 of CATIUR010000007.1, read as the reverse complement.
CTGGGTTGTAATTGCATATAATAATACAATTATAAAAAGTTTAAAAATTGGCGAAAATTTGACTTTTTTTTGACCGGTTGTTACAATAAGCTACGGATCTGTGAGAGTAAATATTCTAGAGAGAGAGAGTAAGTAATATGAGTGAGTGAGAGTGTTATGAATATGTTTACCTCGGACTGATATGGTATATTTATGCCAATGTGAAGTAAAGATTCCCTTTCCATAAATGGTTAGTCTGCTTTCCGCAGCTCGGCGCGGCGGAGCAGACCTTCCTCTTTTGGTGACAGCTTACCTTTATTCCTTTTTGACATGACCTTACCTTTTTACGTGTTTTACTGGTAATCCAAAGCATCTCTGCTATGAGTCCCATCCTTGGGTGTGGTGTCTTGGTCAAAGATTCCTTTCTCGAAACTTTCGTATGTTTACGTAACTTAAGTGCATGTATTTAGCTGCGGCATATGCTGTAAGATGCGGTTACCAGCATATACCCGATCATTTCCCCCAGTCTAGTGTAAGTGTGTTTTGACGCACTTGCTCTAGACTATAGACGTAACTTTCGAACCTGCGAAAAATAAACATATGGGCGCGTTCCCAAGTGGCGGTTTAGGTGGACGGTTATCTAGGGCTTGAGTGTTAATTTAATAACTGACGTGGTTGTTTTGATGTGACGGTTCTCAGGCCCATCATTTCTACACATTTCCCCCCAAAATCATTATAACCTACACTATAATTAAAAACCCCTTTTATTATTTCTCTTACTTCCATTTTCTCAATTTCTTCAAGGCAAAAACCCTAATTTTTACCCTAAAAATTTCCAATCAAAAAATGGCGACTGCGAGTAGCTTTGCTAGCGGCGATCTGTCTAATCCGTCCCACAATCCGGATACCGAAGCTAATTCTGAACTTGCGGTTGGGAAAGATAACCTGGCGCGGATGTATTCCGTTCTGACGCAGGAAGAAGTTGATGCATTTTGTGAAGAATACGGGATCGATCAAGAGTTTCATCCCACTGTTCCGGCGGCCGGCGTTACCATTTCCGATATGCCTGTTGGAAAGATTGGTGTTTACACCAGGTGGTTCGATTTTGCCAATATCCGTTTCCCTTTGTCCCGTTTCTTGGTATCTGTACTTCAATATTATCAGGTACACATCTCGCAAATTTCTCCGGTCGGGTTGGTTAAAGTTTCGTCTTTTGAGATCCATTGCCGTGCGTTAAACGGTACACCTACTTTATCTCTTTTTCGAAAATTTTACACCCTTAGCAAGAATGGTGACTGGCTGACCATAGAAAAGAGGAAAAAACCCCAACCGTATCATTATGTGAAAGCACCTGATGGTTCAAAGGATTGGAAGGATAGGTTCTTCTGGGTGGACGCACGTGTAGCTCCGATTTTCATGAAACGGAAAAATAAGACGGAGGTGCGTTTAGATCCTATTCCTACCGATGGTACCTTTGATCATGATTTGTTTGAGAAGCTACAAGATCCCCGTGTTAATGTTCAAACGTATCCGGAGCATGTGCTTGTGATGACTGGGATTAGCCAGAAGTGGGATAAACCGAATGAAGCTCCGATCCTCCTTCCTGTTGATTCGGACGAAGGTATTTAACTTTCGTTTCCTTAACTCTGTTTCTTTTATTGTCGCATATATGTTCGTAGGTAGAAGAAGGAATATTGAATTATTTTATCGTAACTTTCACAGAGTTGCCGCTCATTGATTTCATGCAATTATGGAAGTGTTCTGATGCTCGTTATGAATCTCGCCCACTTCGTGAGGGTGAGGAACCTTTTCCTGATCGGTTTCGTGATGCAGTTGTTGCTGCCAGTGATGATCAGTTGCAGTTGTTGGGGGAGCCAATCGCCAATGCTCCGAAGGTTCGTCGATTCAAAACTAAGTCGAAGGTTCAAGGTTCCTCTACCAAAAAGGTATCTACTCACGGAACTAAAGCTATTGTCAGGTCGTCTGCTGCCAAGAGTTTACCCGTAGGCAAACGTACTAGAAGTCAGGCGAACCAAGCTAGTGGGTCAGATGTGGGTGGTTCCGTTGCGAAGAGAGTCAAGCAAGTAGGTCGTAAACCTGCTATAAGATCTATGTCCAGTCGTGGCAAAGGAAAGGATGTTGAGACTGTGGATGTTCTGTCTGAAAGTGACGAGGGTACTGAATCTGAAGGTGCGGGATCAGATGACGGAGCTGATGACTTGTCTAGTGGAGAGTTTTCTGTTGAGTCACCCAATGCTGGTGAACCTCTGGATTCTAACCCTCCTGAACCTCGATATGAGGTTGATCCGGACCAAGCTGACCAGGTATTCATTCCTCCTTGGTCTGTCAAGAATGGAGATACGTTTGATGATCATGATGTTTGTCGTGACATGGTTGATCATGTGATTCCTCCGTCTGAGGTTGTGTCTTTGGAATCTAAGTCTGACGTGATGATTAGCGATGAGATGAATTGGATTTCACTTATGGTACCCAAGATTGTTGGTGAAGGAAGACGCAGGTGGGAGAGTTTTTATCGACAGTATCGTGCTGAGAGGGAGAAGTTAAAGAGGCTTGTTTCGGAGGTTGCCAATTGTGATAACAAGATTGAAGAGTTGGGTCAGCGCTTGACGGACCTAAATGCTGAAGAGATGGTTAAGCTAAAGAAAGAGTTGGAGGTGATGAAAAAAGAACGTGATGACGTAGCTGCTGCACTTGATAATGCTCGTACCGCTCACAAAACTGAGCTAGAGTTGCTTAAATCCACCCATGCTTCTGATCTTGAAATTGAGGCGCGAAAAGCTGAGGATGCGACTCGCCAGATGCAAGGGCTTGAAGTTACGTTGTCGCAGCAGGTTAAGCAGCATCAGGAGCTGCAGAAAAAATGGGAAATGGAGAAGCAGAGTTTGACAACTGTGGCCGCGGCATCTGTGAGTGAACTTGGTGAAGCATCCAGCCGGAGTAGTGTAGCTGAAGAAAACTACAAATGGTTGATGGATCGTGGTTGGAAAGATGCTTTCGTGAAGCTGATCGGGAGTCCCGAGTACGTAACGTATAATGGTGCGGTACAAGCTGCCCATTACGGCTTAGGTGTGAATTTTAGGATACAATTTAAATATCATGTCTATACGAGATAAATTTACCCTTTTGTGCTAAAATGATTTAACCTCTGTGATTCTATATTTTAGGTATGAACCTTGAGATGCAGCTAGGTTAATCTCATGCTAAAATGGGCGTTGCTGTAGATAGGATACCTGGATATGACGCCAATGCTGCGGATAAGCTTCAGAAAGCTGAACAAGAGTTGAAGGGCGCGACATATCCATACCTGGAACTTATTGCTGCTAGTTGTGACCTTCCTCTTGCTGAGTTCAAGAAAGTCGTTCTAGGTGTTAACTCTTCTCCTGAAGCTGCTTGATCCTTTGTGTATGTTTCGATGGAACTAGTGTTTTGAACAATCTTTTGCTTATTTGCCGTTTAGGCAAATGCTATTTGGCCGTAGTGCCTCGTTGTGTAACTTTTTAAAACATCTTAACTTACCCGTATTATTTTGTTGTTGCTATGTTGTTGCGTATGATTCTCTTCTTTATCGTTGTTTGCAACTATGCTATTGCTAGTAAGTATACTTAATGCGCTTTGTTGTATATACACGTATGTATAGAACGTAGTTTTTTGAATGGGTGTTCAACCATTGATACTTAGGCTTATGCCATAGGTATATTACTGCACGAAGGAACTTTCGACTTCGCCAGCTTATTATCTCATGATCAGTGAGATAAGTTGTAAGTTATTATTTGCAATGATGCTAAATGTCTTCTCATGGAATTGTGTTTGATATATTAGATTGCCAAAAAGAATACCAAACCACTACATCGTTATATCGCTTACATGAGAGTTTATCAGCCTACAAATAACACTTACGAAGATTAATAACGTTCCATGAACGTGGTAAGATAGTTCCGTCAGACTTAGCGAGTTCATATGATCCATTTCCGTGACTGGCGACGACTTGATACGGACCTTCCCATTTAGGACCCAATTTTCCCTCAGGTTGAGCTTTGCTAGCCTCATTCTTGCGTAACACATAATCACCAGGAACAAAAGAAGTAGGTTTCACCCTAGAGTTATAGTACTTTGCCATTTGTTGCTTGTTTCGACATTCCCTTATTGCAACTATCTCTCTTCGTTCTTCAAGCAGGTCCAAATTGATACGAAGGTCTTGACTTCCGTCTTCTTGCGGGTTTGCTGTTCGCCATGTGCGAACTCCAATTTCCGCAGGTAAAACAGCTTCCGTACCATAGGTCAAGCTAAATGGAGTTTCACCGTTGCTCCTTTTCACCATTGTCCTATGTGCCCAGAGCACATGAGACAAGTTGTCCAACCAATCACTTCCCTGTCCTTCTAGCCGCAACTTGATGCCCTCAACTATGCTCCTGTTGGCTCGTTCTACATGCCCGTTCGCCTGTGGGTGGGCTACGGATGTAAAGATCTTATTTATTTTGAGCTCCGCACACCAGGACTTAAACGCACCTCCTGCAAACTGGGCTCCATTATCACTTACTATTTCGTGTGGCAGGCCGTACCTGCATACAATATTTTCCCAGACGAACTTCTTGACCGCAGCTCCTGTGATTGCTTTGACAGGCTTTGCTTCTACCCACTTAGTAAAATAATCAATTGCCACGATTAGAAATTTCAATTGCCCTTGTGCCATTGGGAATGGTCCAACGATATCCATGGTCCATTTTTGGAATGGCCACGGAGCCGTGACAGAGATCATATTGGTTTGAGGTTGCCGACTTATTGGTGCGTTGACCTGACAAGAGTTACATTTTTGTATAATAGTTAGTGCATCTCGATGCATACTTGGCCAAAAGTAACCCATGTTCATTACTTTTGCCACCACGGATCTTGGTCCGGAGTGCATTCCACATGCACCCTCATGTACCTCCCAAATAACATATTCGGCTTGTTGTGGGCCAATACATCGTAACCAAGGTGCTAAGTAAGACCTTTTGTAGAGTATGCCATTAGAATAATTGTAATTTGGTGCTTTGACACGTACCTTGCGAGCCTGAGATGGATCCTGCGGCAAAGTACCGTCAACCAAGTACTGAATGATTGGAGTCATCCACGTGTTCTCGTGTTCCTCAACAATGGCTTGTACTTCTTGTTCGTCTATGGACGGATGTTCAAGTACTTCAACCAGGACTTTCTTTGTGAAATGAGCAAAAGCTACGGAAGCTAGCTTGCTCAGTGCGTCCGCTTTTTTGTTTTCGCTCCTTGGAACTTGTCGTATATCAAAGCTGTTGAAACTAGAGATCAGTTCTTTCGCTTTTTCCATGTACTTTTTCATGTTAGCGTCCCTAGCCTCGTATTCACCGTTGATTTGACTCGACACAAGCTTCGAATCTACATAAACCTGGAGGTTCCGGACCCCCATTGCCGTAGCAATGCGTAGGCCCGCCAATAGAGCTTCGTATTCAGATTCATTGTTTGAACTGTCGAAGTTGAATCGAAGGGCGTATGTGTATTCAACCCCGTCTTGGTCTGTTAGAATGAGACCTGCACCTGCACCAGATGAGCTAGATGCACCATCAGTGTCACTTACCTTCGTTTGCAACCTTCGTTACGTTTTCCACCAAAGTTCCGTTTGCCACCTTCGTCAGTGTTAACTGGTCTTGGGGCAACTCGGCGAAGAAATCAGCCAGTATTTGTCCTTTCACTGAGGTACGTGGGATGTAATTAATTCCGTGTTCTCCAAGTTCGATTGCCCATTTGGCCAATCGTCCCGATATCTCCGGCTTGTGCAAGACTTGACGGATTGGCTGATTCGTCAGGTATAACACCCTTCTCGAAAATACAAGGATTTTTTTTTTTTTTTTTTTTTTGTAAAAGGAAGCGCAAGATTTAAATACAAACCATTTGATTGCATATTTACATTTCAAAATGGCAATCCAAATACATACAGTCTTTAAACTAGATTATCCTAGACATTACACACGATAAGTTTAGTGTTATAGAAATCCAAAACATATGTCATAACATTAACATAGTAAACAAACAGAGTGAGCCTGTCAAACATTCCATTCCTATGGTACTTCTTGCCCACCCACATACCAAAGTAAACCTGCAAGAAGTAATGAGGGGTTAGCACGAAGCTAAGTGAATAAATCTCAAACTATCCACTAACTTAGCTTAACAAATGAATATAGCAAAGCATAGCAACAGTTAATCATGAAGGATCGGTGGTCCTTGGAGTACCCTCATGCCGAGGTGGTTCCCCAAGTAACACTTAAAACCAACTGAAGGCCAAATCAGTGGCTAAACCGATAGCTTGGTACTATTACTACTTACAACATAATCTCAGTGAACAACACATGTACAAAGCACTTATGATGTCCACAGTAATAGTACTCAAACCCAACACACGTTGACCCCCGACATTCATATAGTCCACAACCATCATGGCAATCAAGGACACCAACAATTAAGTTAAATATAACCATCATGGCAAACTATTAACTTAATAATGAAAACAGTAAATTCACATTTACCCGTTGTAACCATATTGTTACAACCAAATTAGACTGACAGTCCAAGATCCACTCACCCTTGTCGACTGTAGTCTCCACTCAAAGATCTTATCTTATTGAGTCTTCTGGTTATCTGAGAACACGATCAAAACCCGAGTTAGCCTCTAATGTTTAGAATTTATAGTATAACATTCACATAATTAATGTCGTATAATGCTCATACTATACTTTCAATACTCGTTAAATAACATAAGCACACAAGTCACAAGTTGTCAAATTCGTCAAAGTAAAACTGACAAACGCGATCCGGATAAGGTGTGGCTGGATCGCGTTCCTTAACACCAAAATATTCTGTTGCCAAAATACACTTGCAAACGCGATCCGGGACAAGGAGCTGGATCGCGTTCCAAGGAACAAAATCCGTTGATCCAAATTAACACTAGCTAACGCGATCCGTATGATAGGGACTGGATCGCGTTCATACGTACAAAATCATCTTGGGATCAAAATACACATAGCAACGCGATCCGGGCAAGGGTTTCGGGATCGCGTTCCTATGTTTTGCAGCAATGGTTCAGACCTGCAACTAGTTTCAGCTCGAACCAAAATTGCAAATCATCAAGTTTCAGCTACAATACACGAATTTAACACTTAAGTGACCTATACTAACATGTATAAACATATTGCAACAACAACTAACATCATCAAACACTTCAATTCATACATGCATCAATTTTCAAGATATTTAAGATTTTAGCTCAAATTCATATTTCAACAAATTGATTGCAACAATCTGAAATGCAACTATGTAATCAGTTTACCATAATCATATAACACATTTTAAACACGAATTTAACTCCATTCTATCATCAATTTACCAAACTTAATAATTCAAGCATTTACATGAAAATGGTGTAAATTCACTTACAATGGAGATGATAGCTAGATGAAGGAGATGAAGAACACAATGTAATCACAATCACAGCCTTAATTTGATGAAATCAGATGGTGTATTTGATTTGAGAAAATGTGTTCTTGAGAGCAAAACACAAGTCAGGAACAATTTGGTGTTATGTCAAAATGATGAAACAAGTGTCGACTGATCTTTATGACTCAGCTCCATTTTAGTTAAAATTATACCCGTCCTAAATCTATTGTCTGGAACCTAAAAACCATTTGCGAGAAATAAGTTTTTATTATACCGTCGACTAAATAAATTTAAAACATGTAATAATTCATTTATCACAATAAGCCAATTGACCAATTGACCTATTAATTTAGCCATCAAATACACCAAGTATTTAAAGATACAATTTAAATAACACTTAAATTAAGGGAAAATACCGTATTTCAACTAGGCCCATTTCGAGGATGTTACAAATCTTCCCTCCTTAAGAAGATTTCGTCCCCGAAATCTCGCCAAGCTCAAAAAGATTCGGATAGCGCGTCCTCATGCTAGACTCGGTCTCCCAAGTAAGATTCGGACCCAAACTATGATTCCACTTAACCAATACCATAGGGATTTCCTTCTTTCGAAGTTTAGTCACCTTACGGTCAACAAGTTCTACGGGCTCTTCTACAAGTCTTTGGTTTAAGTCCACACTCAAGTCTTGCAATGGAAGAACTTGGGATTGGTCCTCCACATTGCATTTTCTTAGATAACACACATTAAAAGTATCATGAATACCAGACAATTCCGGAGGAAGATCTAACGACACCGTTTGATCATTGACAACATGTCGAATTTTAAACGGTCCAATGTATCTAGGAGCTAGTTTACCACGTTTTCCAAACCTGATAACACCCTTCCAAGGTGAAACCTTCAAGTAAACCAACTCACCTTCTACAAACGAAACTGGTCGATAACGTGGGTCAGCATACAGTTTCTGCCTATCACGGGCAGCTTTCAATCTATCTCGGGCAATAGCTACCTTATCGGCTGTAATTTGGACTATGTCAGGACCCGCAAACTGCTTTTCACCCGCCTCTAACCAACAAGTGGGTGTTCTACACCTACGACCATACAACATTTCGTAGGGTGGCATGCCTATACTAGAATGGAAAGAATTATTATAGGCAAACTCAACTAATGGTAAATGGGAATCCCACGACCCACCAAATTCTAATACACATGCCCGCAACATGTCCTCCAAAGTTTGAATGGTACGTTCCGACTGACCATCCGTCTGAGGATGATAAGCCGTACTCAAGTTGACCCTAGAACCCAATTCGCGCTGTAAATTCTGCCAAAAACCCGATACAAATCGAGAATCTCTGTCTGAAACAATCGACAACGGAATACCATGCCTAATAACCACTTCATTAATGTACAATTGCGCCAATTTACTTAATGATGCCGTCTCACAAGTAGCAAGAAAGTGAGCACTCTTGGTCAATCTATCAACAATTACCCAAATCATATCATTACCCTTAACAGTTCGGGGTAATTTGGTCACGAAATCCATGGTAATATGTTCCCATTTCCACTCGGGAATCTCTAGTTGCTTCAAAGCTCCATAAGGTTTTTGATGCTCGGTCTTTACTTGAGAGCAAATATGGCAAGATTCAACAATTCGAGCGACATCCAACTTCAAAGTAGGCCACCAATACAATGGTTTTAAATCATGATACATTTTGGTGCTTCCGGGATGAACCGACAATCTAGACTTGTGAGCTTCCAACAAGATCACATCTCGAAGTCCACCAAACAATGGGACCCAAACACGAGACTGAAATGTTTTTAATCCACGAGAATCTTCTACCAATAAATCTTTCCTTTTAAGCATGATTTCTGATTTCAAGTTATGATCCAATAGAGCCTCCATCTGAGCCAATTTCAATTTGTCAATCAAGTCTGAAGAGATTTCCAAACGCATTAAATAAACCCTTTCAGATTTACCCTTACGGCTAAGCGCATCCGCCACCACATTTGCCTTACCCGGATGGTATCGAATCTCGCAATCATAATCTTTAATCAACTCTAACCATCGTCTTTGCCTCATGTTAAGTTCTTTTTGAGTAAACATATACTGAAGGCTCTTGTGGTCCGTACAAATAACGCATTTGGTTCCATACAGGTAATGTCTCCAAATCTTTAAGGCAAAAACCACAGCTGCAAGTTCCAAGTCATGGGTAGGATAGTTAATCTCATGAGGTTTCAGCTGACGGGAAGCATAGGCAATAACACGGTCTCGTTGCATTAAAACACAACCTAAACCCGCATGTGAAGCATCACAATATACAATAAAATCCTCGGATCCGTCAGGTAAAGCTAAAACAGGAGCCTGACACAACAATTGTTTCAAAGTCTGAAAAGCCGATTCCTGTTGATCACCCCACAGAAATTTCACATCCTTACGAGTTAATTTAGTCAAAGAACCTGCAATCTTGGAGAAATCTTTAATAAATTTTCTGTAATAACCTGCCAAACCCAGAAAACTCTTGATCTCTGACGGAGATTTAGGCGATTGCCAATTCATGACAGCCTCAATTTTAGATGGATCCACTTTAACCCCATTTTCACAAATGATATGCCCCAAAAACTGAACTTCACGAAGCCAAAATTCACATTTTGAAAACTTAGCATACAATTTCTCCTTTCTCAAGGTGTCAAGAACTAAACGCAAATGTACTTCGTGATCAGATTCAGATTTAGAATAGACTAAAATATCATCAATGAATACAATGACAAATTTATCGAGAAAAGGTCTACAAACCCTGTTCATCAAATCCATGAAAATTGCTGGAGCGTTAGTCAACCCAAAAGGCATAACAAGGAATTCATAATGACCATAGCGAGTGCGAAAAGCTGTTTTAGGGATATCCTCCCCACAAACCCGGACTTGGTGATAACCCGATCTCAAGTCTATCTTAGAGAAAAATGAAGATCCTTGCAATTGATCAAACAACTCATCTATTCGGGGCAAAGGATACTTATTCTTTACGGTCCTCTTATTCAATTCTCTATAATCAATACACATACGGAAAGTGCCATCTTTCTTTTTAACGAATAACACAGGAGCACCCCAAGGAGAAGAACTGGGTCTAACAAAACCCTTATCTAATAATTCCTGAATTTGATTCATCATTTCACGGATTTCGGAGGGAGCTAATCTATAAGGTGCCTTAGCTACCGGAGTAGAACCAGGAATTAACTCAATTTTATATTCTACTTCTCTAACCGGAGGTAAACCAGGCAATTCATCAGGGAAAACATCCGAATACTCAGAAACAACTCGGACATTACTAATGGCTTTCTTTTCTAGCTTAGCATCAACAACATAGGCTAAATAAGAATCACACCCTTTAGCTAGAGATTTTCTAGCTTTCATCATAGAGATCAAAGGTATACTACCCCTCTCCCTTTCCCCCCGAGCCACGACATATGACTCGTCTGAAATTGGAATTTTTATTAGCTTCTTATGACAATCTATATTGGCTTTATTACGACTCAACCAATCCATGCCTAACACAACATCAAACCCATGAATAGGCATCAATAGAAAAGAAACAGGGAAACTATGACCCTCAATCGAAATACTAGCTCCAGTAACCGATGTGGTAACCGAAACTAACTTTCCATCCGCTACCTCGACCTCAATAGGTTTTGGAATACATGTAGGTGTCAATTTAAGTCTATCACAGAATACCAAGGACATAAAGGAACAATTTGCCCCCGAATCAAATAAGGCGCATGCCGGTACTGAATTAATAAGGAAAGTACCAGTTATGACGTCCTCGGCTACTACCGCTTCATCCACGGTCATTCTAAAAGCCCGACCCGTTGGAACTGGAGGATTCTTTCTTTTCTGGCCAGCAGATGATGATGACCCTCCGACCGTTCCCGATTTTTGCTTCCCTGCCTCTGTACACGCACTAGAACGATGCCCTTCCTTGCGACAATTCCAACACACTGGCTTAGGAAAAGGACAATCCTTGATGTCGTGACCGAACTGACCACACTTAATACACCTAGCAGTCTGAGGTGTACAATGTCCCGTGTGCCTAGACTTACAATTCTGGCACCAATTTGATCTATCCACTGAACCACCAACAACATTTGGTTTACGGTTATTATTATTACCTTGCCATTTCTTCTTCCCCTGACCTGACGTAGATTCACCTTTGGGTTTCATTGGGGACTTGTCTTTAATCTCTAATCCATGAGCTCGAATATCACCGTCTACAGAACGAGCCAAATCAAAAGCTTGGTTAAGATCACCTGCAAGTCTCACAGTAGTCCGATAATTATGGGGTAACATTCCAACAAAATGGTCAATCTTTGTCCTTTCATCCGGTACCCATTGATGTACAAATCTCAATTTATCGGTAAATTGGGAGATAAGGTCCTCCATAGTCATACTATCAGTCAATTGCATATCCAAGAATTCACGCCTAATGCGAGTCATGTCATACCCGGAGCAATATTTCTTACAAACCTCGTTATGGAAATCAGACCATGTAATGGAAGCTTTTTGCTGAGGTGTTAAATGAGATGTGATAGAATCCCACCATCCCATTGCAGGACCCTTTAGAAGTTGCACTGCATAAGTTACCTTGATCTCGTCCTCACATCGACAAACCTCAAATTTCCTTTCGACATCCCTTAACCAATCCATGGTCACAGAAGGATTTGTACTCCCAAAGAAATCTGAAGGTCCACTAGATTTAAAGGTCTTGAATGAACATAATTTTTGTTGAGATGGAGGAGGAAATACCGGAAACTGAAATCCTGAAGGTCCTGAAGAAGAAAAAGGAGCTGATGTCTGGTGGTAAATAGGCGGTGGCATAGAAAACTGTGATGTCACTAACGGAGGTGTAATCGTACTAACAACAGGAATCTGCCTGGATGTTCTAGCTTGTTGCTCATATAATTCCTTATATTTGTTTAACTCATCCTCTAAATACAAGGTGTACTCATCACGGCTCAATTCATTTGCAGGGAGTGTAGTACTAGGCTGACCTTGACTTTGAGATTGAATTTCAGGAGGAGAGTCTCTCACTCCAGAAGCATTGATCGGGGTACTGGTCGGAGTGTTATTTTCTGCCATGTCCTGTACCACAACACATCTCGTAACCCGTTAATTGTTAGTACTTAACAATACTAACCAAATCATATTCACTAGCTCAATCCCCTTCCCTGGAATGTTTGACTAACACAAATAGATTTGGGATTGAACAATTAACCCATGTTCAATTCACCCAAACCGTTGCTCTGATACCAATTTATAACACCCTTCTCGAAAATACAAGGATTTTTTTTTTTTTTTTTTTTTGTAAAAGGAAGCGCAAGATTTAAATACAAACCATTTGATTGCATATTTACATTTCAAAATGGCAATCCAAATACATACAGTCTTTAAACTAGATTATCCTAGACATTACACACGATAAGTTTAGTGTTATAGAAATCCAAAACATATGTCATAACATTAACATAGTAAACAAACAGAGTGAGCCTGTCAAACATTCCATTCCTATGGTACTTCTTGCCCACCCACATACCAAAGTAAACCTGCAAGAAGTAATGAGGGGTTAGCACGAAGCTAAGTGAATAAATCTCAAACTATCCACTAACTTAGCTTAACAAATGAATATAGCAAAGCATAGCAACAGTTAATCATGAAGGATCGGTGGTCCTTGGAGTACCCTCATGCCGCGGTGGTTCCCCAAGTAACACTTAAAACCAACTGAAGGCCAAATCAGTGGCTAAACCGATAGCTTGGTACTATTACTACTTACAACATAATCTCAGTGAACAACACATGTACAAAGCACTTATGATGTCCACAGTAATAGTACTCAAACCCAACACACGTTGACCCCCGACATTCATATAGTCCACAACCATCATGGCAATCAAGGACACCAACAATTAAGTTAAATATAACCATCATGGCAAACTATTAACTTAATAATGAAAACAGTAAATTCACATTTACCCGTTGTAACCATATTGTTACAACCAAATTAGACTGACAGTCCAAGATCCACTCACCCTTGTCGACTGTAGTCTCCACTCAAAGATCTTATCTTATTGAGTCTTCTGGTTATCTGAGAACACGATCAAAACCCGAGTTAGCCTCTAATGTTTAGAATTTATAGTATAACATTCACATAATTAATGTCGTATAATGCTCATACTATACTTTCAATACTCGTTAAATAACATAAGCACACAAGTCACAAGTTGTCAAATTCGTCAAAGTAAAACTGACAAACGCGATCCGGATAAGGTGTGGCTGGATCGCGTTCCTTAACACCAAAATATTCTGTTGCCAAAATACACTTGCAAACGCGATCCGGGACAAGGAGCTGGATCGCGTTCCAAGGAACAAAATCCGTTGATCCAAATTAACACTAGCTAACGCGATCCGTATGATAGGGACTGGATCGCGTTCATACGTACAAAATCATCTTGGGATCAAAATACACATAGCAACGCGATCCGGGCAAGGGTTTCGGGATCGCGTTCCTATGTTTTGCAGCAATGGTTCAGACCTGCAACTAGTTTCAGCTCGAACCAAAATTGCAAATCATCAAGTTTCAGCTACAATACACGAATTTAACACTTAAGTGACCTATACTAACATGTATAAACATATTGCAACAACAACTAACATCATCAAACACTTCAATTCATACATGCATCAATTTTCAAGATATTTAAGATTTTAGCTCAAATTCATATTTCAACAAATTGATTGCAACAATCTGAAATGCAACTATGTAATCAGTTTACCATAATCATATAACACATTTTAAACACGAATTTAACTCCATTCTATCATCAATTTACCAAACTTAATAATTCAAGCATTTACATGAAAATGGTGTAAATTCACTTACAATGGAGATGATAGCTAGATGAAGGAGATGAAGAACACAATGTAATCACAATCACAGCCTTAATTTGATGAAATCAGATGGTGTATTTGATTTGAGAAAATGTGTTCTTGAGAGCAAAACACAAGTCAGGAACAATTTGGTGTTATGTCAAAATGATGAAACAAGTGTCGACTGATCTTTATGACTCAGCTCCATTTTAGTTAAAATTATACCCGTCCTAAATCTATTGTCTGGAACCTAAAAACCATTTGCGAGAAATAAGTTTTTATTATACCGTCGACTAAATAAATTTAAAACATGTAATAATTCATTTATCACAATAAGCCAATTGACCAATTGACCTATTAATTTAGCCATCAAATACACCAAGTATTTAAAGATACAATTTAAATAACACTTAAATTAAGGGAAAATACCGTATTTCAACTAGGCCCATTTCGAGGATGTTACATCAGGACATTGACTTTATGTGCTTGGAAGTATCTCCGTAAGCGGCGCGCTGCGTAGACAAGTGCCAAGGCCAACTTTTCCATAGGAGAATAGTTTTCCTCCGGACCTTGTAGCACACGGCTGACAAAATAAATGGGGACCTGGTGTTTGTCTCTTTCGGCCATGAGGATGGAACTTACTACTTTATCTGTAGCTGCAAGATACATATATAATTCTTCGCCTGTAATTGGCGTTGTTAGCATTGGTAAGTTTGCGAGATGTACCTTTAGTTTCGTGAATGCGTTTTCAGCTTCTGTTGTCCATTTGAAGTCCTTTTTGCTCAAACAATTCTTCAGGGTTTTGAAGAAAGGTAAGGACTTAGAAGCCGAACTTGATAAATACCTGCTCATAGCTGTGAGTTTACCATTCAAGCTTTGAACTTCTTTTACGGTTTTTGGATGTGGCATGTGGATGATTGCAGTCACTTTCTCCGGATTTGCCTTAATTCCCTTCTCCAGGATGATATGCCCCAGAAATTTACCTTCGGTGACCCCAAAAGAACACTTCTTCGGATTTAGCTTCATATTTATCTTCCGGAGGTTACTGAATGTTTCCTCAATGTCAGCTAACAGCGTATCTTCCAGCTTGCTTTTGATGACTATGTCATCAACATATGCCTCCAAGTTCCTTCCTATCTGAGTGGAGAAAGTTGCGTCCACCAGCCTCTGATATGTTGCACCTGCGTTTTTCAGACCAAAGGGCATCTTTTGGTAACAAAATACCTTTATCAGTGTGAAACGCTGTCTTGTCTTCATCTTCTAGTGCCATTTGGATTTGGTGATAGCCCTTGTATGCGTCCAAGAAACACTTGTATTTACACCCCGTGAGCGATTCCACCTTGAGGTCCACCTCCGGTAGTGGATATGCGTCTTTTGGACATGCGTTGTTCACATCCTTGAAATCAATGCACATTCTCCAACTTCTGTCGCTTTTTCTAACCAGAACAGGATTCGCAACCCAAGTGCGGTAACGTACTTCACGCATAATTCCAGCTCTTACCAACTCGTCAACCTTGTTTGTCACGGCTTTACTTCGATCTGGAGCCAAACTGCGTTTTTTCTGGACAATGGGCTCTACACTTTTGTGTATGTTCAGTTTATGCTCCGCAATGTGCCGAGGCACCCCTGTCATATCAGAATACCTCCATGCAAAGACATCAATGTTAGCTCTCAAAAGCCTTTCCAAACGTACCTTCGTGGCCGGAGACAATGATGTTCCGACGCTCACCGGTTGCTCCGGAAACTCATCGTAAATGACAAGGGGAACTTTGAGCGGTGTTTGCTCCGCATCTCGTGAGCTTCGTCGGGAGGCATTTGCAACTCTACTACCTTCTTCTAGCGATAAGCACTCCTGAACCTTTCTTCTTTCTGCTCTGAGGGTAGCTACACCGGAGCTTGTAGGAAACTTCATCATGGCATGCATGGTAGACACTACTGCCCTTAAACGACATATCGTAGGTCTACCTAGCAACACATTATAAGGCGAAGGTGATTGCACAATAAGGAACTTCATGTCCACAGTCCTTGACAAAGGGTATTCGCCGAAGGTAACAGGGAGCCATATGTTTCCTATCGATGATATCATTGCCCCCGAAAAACCTACTAAGGGTGTTTTCGTATTCACCATCCGTTCCTTAACGGCGTCATTTAACTTTTTGAAACAATGAAAATACATGATATCAGAAGAGCTACCTCCGTCCACGTAGACACGGTGGATCATATGACCTTCAACCTCCGCTTTGATGATGAGGGGATTTTCGGTAGGGCACACCTGATTAGAAGGTGGAAAACTGATCTCCTGGTGCATCCATGTAACACCCCCAAATTTGATGATTTGCGGAAGCTTGATTTGGGTGTTACTAATCAATAACAAAGCACAAAGATAAATAGCAAACGACTCTATATGCGTCGTTTTTACAAAATATATTGATAACTGAAATGTTTACAACATTTAAAGCTTTACATAGCTCGAGTTTAATAAAATGAGATTTCAGTACATAAGTACTTGTACAAAATATACTAATGCAAGAAAATCTCAATCGTCTGTATGCTGACTCGAGCTAAATCCTGAAGCAGAACATCCTACTGCTGGGTACCTGCGATATATGCTAAAAGGTCAGCTATAAAGCTGGTGAGCTCACAGGTTTGAAATCAAGTAATATCGTATGAACCGCAAGATTTATAAAATGAATTGCATCCAGCAATTAAATAATGAATTGCATCCAGCAATTTAATAATGAATTGCATCCAGCAATTAAATGAAAATCATCGTGTATACAGCCATGAGCACATAGTTGAGCTTAACTCGAGGGCCGGGTCCCCTATAGAGAATTCCGGGCGAGGTGCCTCCACGAATGCCTAATCAACATTCGTCTTCCCAAATATTAGTACGTCCGTTTACCCGGTTAGTGCTTGCTAACCCGAACGAGGAGGGTCAATCCTATATGGTACCATATGTCACACCCCGCCAAACGGTAATTACAATTACGTAGAGTGGTTTGCGGAAGCTTAGTGACGTGGCGGGGGTGCGAGCAGTAAAACAACCGACAGATACATACATACTCAGAGCATATGGTTATCGCAGAACGAAATAGATTAAGATGCCATTAGTTAAAGTTCTACAAAAGGTTACCACTTGGAAAGTAGTAACAGTAATAGTAGTGGTTGAAATCAGTATTTCATAAAATACATAATATCAAAAGTAGATTTCATAGGTATGACTGCAATAGTTGCAGTTATACAGAGGAAATCCAGGTGTCCCAAAAGTAGTGGCATCCTAACAAGTCCAGGGTAGTCCGTCCTGATATGCATGCAGATCTTACTTACGCTGCTAATTCCCTGAAAAACATAGAGTAAAACGTCAACAAAATTGTTGAGTGAATTCACAAGTTTATTTGTTATGTAGGAAACACAAGTTAATCATTTAAGAATAACATTTCCAAATAAGTGTTGTTTGTCAAGTGAGAAACACAAGTTATAAACAAATAACATTTCTCAAATCAGTTGTAGTTGTAATAGGAAACACAAGTTATTAATCAAATAACATTTCCCAAATCAGTTATTAGTAGGAAACACAAGTTAACCTAAGTAAAGATTAACATTTCCAAATCAGTGTACGTAGGAAATCCTTTCCTAATCAATAGTTTAGTGCGTGGGAAATATTTAGACGGTGATCCCTTGAAAGGTGAGCTAAACCTGTCAAGTAAGGTAACCCGATCTAACCCTATAACCAAACCACAACCCTAATCTGTTGTTGTTTGCCATGCTGGACAATTAAGTATACGCTCCCCAATCCGTAGGAGGGTCATCACGGCGATAGTACTATCCGTATACTCAGTGGCTAGAGTCACCTAGCTAATGGTTATAGTCTGTAGCCATAAGGTCTTTTATGCACTACATCGTTCAGCCTAGATCTGTACCAAGATTCGTTGTCTAAATTCCCAAAATAGTATGAAAACATTTCATAAATCATAGTTCAAGTAGTTGTGTGAAATACCCTTTCACAAACAGTCACGTATGAAATACCCTTTCATAAACAATCAAGTAAATACATACAGTATTTAAAGCAGTTGTCGCATGCAGTTATACATACGATTTCTATGTTTTCCACCCCGAGTTTTAAAAGCATTAAAACAGTGAAAAGGGGTTTGTGAACTCACTGTGAGTGCTCGGATGTGAATGCTAGCGAGATAAGATAGCGTAGCCCAAACGTAGTCAACCTATACACAATAATGTATTAACTATAAGTACTATATTAGACTTACGTTAATAGTTCGTTTGTTTGAAGAAATTATCAATTTCTTAAGTTTGTGTATGTCGTTGATGATTGTTGTTTGAAAATAAATAATATTTTCCCAAGTTATGTTTGTTTGTCGAATCGTCCAAAATGTGTAAGCATATATACATATATACTTATATAGTTGAATATATATTCTCGTATATATTAATCGTTTGTTGTTTAGGTTTCCAAAACTCGCTTTCGTTTGTTCGTTTGTTTCCAAATTGTAATCTCGTTTTAGTCCCATCGTACGTCACATTCATTTGTCATAAGTCCGCAATCATAGTTTGTCTCGTTTTATAATGTCGTATGTTTTGTAGTGTGTTAGGCTCGGCCCGATTTGTTGGCCCATTAGCAATAATGTATCTTATTTGTCCAAACCTTGGTCCAAGCCCAAAGTCTCAGCCCAAGAAACGTCCGGCCCAATTCGCGACTAAAGCCCAATCTGCAGCCCAGTAGGTGAATCCGCCGGATTCTATTTGAATCCGCCGGATTCTCGTTAATGAGAAAAGTGTTGCCGGATCTTCGGGTCAAGCCACCGGGTCGGGTCAATATTAAGTGAATCCGCCGGATTTAGTTGAATCCGCCGGATTCTTTTGTGTTCACAAAACGTTCATATTAAGCTTGGGAATCCGCCGGATTCAGGTGAATCCGTCGGATTCGACCGTGTCTTTTACTCGTTCACAGATGTTTAAACCGATTACGGGGTGTGCGAGTTTTGCATGGGAATCCGCCGGATTCTACATGAATCCGCCGGATTCATGTCACATCCAGGGTCTGTTCGAACAGGGCAAAACACAACCCGATTTTCTTGGCTCCAAATCGTTTTTACCTCAATACCAAATGTTTATATAAGTGTTATATGTCGTTTTTTACAAGTTATTACTTCGTTTTAACAAGTTTTCATACAACGATTTTTGTTTTAAAGTTTTGGGTTTTAAAATCATTTCAAGAATCAATCATCAATCTTCAAGTTTGTGATGTTATATACTTAGATTATGATGTACATACAAGTTATATAACGAAATTTGAGTATAAAAATCAAAGAATGAGGGTTTTTCTTACTATGAGAAATGATGATGAAAATGGTGAACGTTTGATGATGATGATGATGGTGATGATGGAAGCTCCTGATCTTGTTGTTCTACTACCTCTTGCTGCTACTGATCTTGTTCAAAGAAGAAGAAAAAGATGATATGATTTTTGGTGTGTGTGTTTGTGTTTGCCGAATGATCACAGAGATATGGAGGGAGTATGGGTTTAAACCCAATCTGTCTCTGCATTATTGTAGGTTGGTGGGGTTTTTGTCCCACCAATCTCGAGTACGGGTATAATTATAGCAATATAAAATTTAACATTTTATATTTTTATTTTGTAGATGCTCTCCTGGTTCGTAATATGTTTTCATAATAATGAGGTTTTCATTATTTTTGATAGTTGTACATTTTTGTACATTTTACTGCGCGCAGTTAATTGAGCGCAAATTTTCAGTAGATTTAGGATTTCATATTTTGAAGTAATGTTCTAACTTCTTCCAATTGAACGAGAAAATTTGCATTTTTATGATTCGACGTCGTATGCGCGTTTTAGAATTGTTTCTGTTCGTGTTATAATACGTTTTATGTTAAACGTAAAATTAGACCTTTATATCTATGTGTTATAGATATATAAATACTCGTAATTAATAATTATATTATTAATTATTTTTTTTATCACGAAACTTTTGTCATTTATTTGTCGGCTTCGCTCCGATACGTTCGTACGTAATTTATAAATAACTACGTATTATGTAATTCTTTTTGTATTATTGTTTAGGGCTCGCTAGACTGACATCACATCATCGGTTTAGTTTAAAACAAATGTAGGGAATTAGCGTAAGAAATGCATGTATTAAGTATAATTATATACCTAATTTGGAGGAGTGTCACATTCTCCCCCCGTTAGTGAAATCTCGTCCCGAGATTTAAGTCGAGCCGTGAGTCTCGGTCACGCTCTCAAATAGGTTGGGGTATTTCTTTCGCATTTCATCCTCTCGTTCCCAGGTAAATTCTGGGCCATGTTTTGAGTTCCAACGAACTTTAACCAGTTTGATTCGTTTGTGTCGAAGTTTCTGCGTTTTAGAATCCATAACTTCAACCGGTTCCTCCACAAAGTTAAGTTTTGAGTCAATGAAGACTTCGTCAGGAGGAAGGATAAGTGTTTCGTCAGAAAGACACTTTTTAAGGTTGCTAACGTGGAAAGTATCGTGTATGCTACTAAGCTCTTGCGGTAGTTTGAGCTTGTAAGCGACGGGACCAACCCTAGCAAGGATTTCAAATGGTCCGATGTATCGTGGGTTCAGCTTTCCTCGTTTGCCAAATCGTGCTACTCCTTTCCAGGGAGATACTTTGAGTAGGACCTTGTCTCCTACTTGAAACTCAAGAGGTTTACGGCGGTTATCAGCGTAACTCTTTTGTCGATCTCGTGCCGCTTTCAGTCGGCTCAATACTTGAATTATTTTGTCAGTGGTTTCCTGGACAAGTTCGGGTCCAGATAGTTGTCTGTCGTCCAACTCTGCCCAACAGAGTGGTGATCGGCACTTGCGTCCATATAACGCCTCAAATGGTGCCATTTGTATACTCGTGTGATAACTATTGTTGTAAGAGAATTCAGCTAGAGGTAGGTGGGTATCCCAGTTACCTCCAAAGTCTATCACACATGCTCGTAACAAGTCTTCGAGCGTCTGTATCGTTCGCTCACTTTGGCCGTCAGTCTGCGGGTGGTAGGCAGTACTCATATCAAGTCGAGTACCCAATGCCTGTTGTAATGTTTGCCAAAAGCGAGAAGTGAATCGCGCATCTCTATCAGAGATGATGGATAGTGGCACACCATGCCGAGAAACAATCTCTTTAATATAGATTTTTGCTAGTTTCTCCATTCCATCCGTTTCCTTAATAGCTAGAAAGTGGGCTGATTTCGTCAATCGATCGACAATCACCCATATGGCATTTGCTCCAGACGTTGTTCTAGGTAACTTCGTAATGAAGTCCATTGTTATTTGCTCCCATTTCCATTTGGGCAACTCAGGCTGTTGCAAAAGCCCAGACGGCTTTTGGTATTCCACCTTTACCTTCGAGCAAGTTAAGCATTTGCTAACGTAGGTGGCAATGTCACGTTTCATTCCAGGCCACCAGTAAAAACCTTTCAAGTCCTGGTACATCTTGTCTGCACCGGGATGTATCGAGTAGTTGGACTTATGTGCCTCGTCCAAAATCAGCTTGCGTAACTCATCTACGCATGGTACCCAAATTCGATTTATAAAGTACAACACTCCGTTGTCCTTTTTCTCGAGTTGTTTTTCCATCCCTTTTAAGGATTCCTCCTTAAGGCGTTCGGAAGTGAAAGCAGTTTCTTGTGCATCCCGAATTTGAGTAATGAGATTCGAGTGGATTGTCAACCCCAAGGCTCGAACTCTTCGAGGTTTGATCCGTTCCTTACGACTCAGGGCATCTGCTACAACGTTAGCCTTACCCGGGTGATACTTTATTTCACAGTCGTAATCGTTAAGTAATTCGACCCAACGTCGTTGTCTCATGTTAAGTTCTTTCTGGTCGAATATATGTTGCAGGCTCTTATGATCAGTGAAGATCGTACACTTTGTACCGTATAGGTAGTGTCTCCAGATCTTCAGTGCAAAAACAACGGCTCCTAATTCCAAATCATGAGTCGTATAGTTTTTCTCATGCACTTTTAGTTGTCGTGATGCATAAGCAATGACCTTTTCGTTTTGCATCAGTACGCAACCCAATCCCTGATGCGAAGCATCACAGTAAACAACAAAGTTATCTACTCCTTCGGGTAGTGATAGTATGGGTGCGCTGCTCAGTTTCTGTTTCAGTAGTTGGAATGCATTCTCTTGTTTCTCATCCCACTCAAATTTCTTGTCTTTTTGAGTTAATGTGGTAAGTGGCTGAGCTATCTTTGAAAAGTTTGCGATGAATCGTCTGTAATAGCCAGCTAGACCAAGAAATTGTCGTACTTCAGTTGGGGTTTTCGGTGGTTCCCAGTTGTTGATTGCCTCAATTTTGGATGGGTCTACATGAATTCCCCTGTCATTTATCACATGACCAAGGAATTGAACCTCTCGAATCCAAAATTCGCACTTAGAGAACTTTGCGTAAAGCTTCTCTTTTTGTAGTAGTTCGAGAACAAGCTTCAGATGTTGCTCGTGATCCTCTTTCGATCGTGAGTATACCAAGATGTCGTCAATAAACACAATGACGAATTTATCCAAATAGGGTTTGCATACTCTGTTCATCAAATCCATGAATACTGCTGGTGCGTTGGTCAGCCCAAAAGGCATGACTAAAAACTCGTAGTGACCGTAACGAGTCCTAAACGCAGTTTTCGGTACATCCTCTTCTCGTACCTTGAGTTGGTGGTAACCAGATCGCAGGTCAATTTTTGAATAATGACTCGATCCTTGCAGTTGATCAAACAGATCGTCAATGCGTGGTAACGGGTATCGGTTCTTGATAGTTACCTTGTTCAGTTCCCGATAATCGATGCACATCCGCATAGATCCATCCTTTTTCTTAACAAACAAAACCGGAGCTCCCCAAGGGGAAAAGCTCGGTCGGACGAATCCCAAGTCTAGAAGTTCTTGCAGTTGCGTAGACAGCTCTTGCATTTCCGAGGGAGCTAGACGATAAGGTGCTCGTGCGATAGGTGCGGCTCCTGGCACCAGGTCAATGTGAAACTCAACTTGTCGTGGGGGTGGCAATCCCGGCAACTCATCAGGAAATACTCCTGGATAGTCTCGTACAATGGGCACATCGTCTATACGTCGCTCCTCAGTTTTCTTTTCTACAATGTGTGCCAAAAACGCTTGGTACCCCTTTCGAAGATACTTACTGGCCTTCAAGCACGAAATCATTTTTGTGGCACTCTTTCGTCTCTCGCCTTGAACCACAAGTGTTTCTCCTGTTGACAGTGGTAATCGTACCAGTTTATCATAACATATGATCTCAGCGCGGTTCTTGGATAACCAATCCATACCGACTACAATGTCAAAACTTCCCAACTTAACCGGTAGCAAGTCTATTTCGAAGAGATGACCTTCTAACTCTAAGGTACATCCCGGTACTATTTCTCCTGATTCGATCAACTCGCCATCGGCTAATTCTATGGTATACTTGTTGTCTAACTTACGGGATTCAAGTTCTAATAGTGGTCTAAACTCAGTAGACACAAAACTTAAATCAGCACCCGAATCAATTAACACAGAGGCATAATGATTGTTTACAAGAAACGTACCAGTGACGGTGTTAGGGTCCTGGCGTGCCTCTTGTGCTCCGATCACGAATGCCCTTCCTTGAGCCGGTTGATTGTTGATGTTGTTGGCTCGGTTATTGTTGTTACCGCGGTTGTTGTTGTTGTTGCGGTTTTGGTTGTTGTTGAGCTTAGGGCATCGGTTGCGGTAGTGCCCCTGCTCGCCACATTCAAAACATCCCTGGTTTTGACGCTCAGTGTTTGCCCGTGGGGGAGGGTTAGTTTTGCATTCTCGGGTTCTATGTCCCCATGCCCTACAGTTTCCACAATACCCACACCCGCCTTCGTGGTGTCGGTTGCACTTATCACATTTGGGTTTGTTACCCAGATATGGTTTCGATTCGGTGGTAGTGGCAACATATGCTTTCGCATTTCCAGAAGGTTTCTTGTTCTGCTGACCCTGACGATCAGCACCACTACCGTTCCACTTTCGCTTTGCACCACCCGAACTACTAACATCAGTACTGTTCGGTTCACTTTTTCCCGACACAGCTTTCTTAGTCAGATTTCCCATCCTGACTGCCTCATTGGTCAAACTTTGCGCTAGAGTAACAGCACTCCTGAAAGTGTCCGGTTTAGATGATGTCACCAGACTGCGGATTTGTGGTACTAGACCAAATATGTAGCGCTCAATACGCTTATACTCGGGTGTCACCATATGTGGCACTAGACGTGCAAGTTCCTGAAACTTAGTGGTGTACCCAGCAATATCAGCACCAATCATGGTGATGTTCCACAACTCTGTTTCTATTTTCTGCATCTCACTGCGAGGACAGAATTCCTCCAACATCAAATTTTTAAATGTCCCCCATGACATTGAATAAGCAGCTGGTCGACCAAGTGATTGGATCTGACTGTTCCACCAAGTGAGCGCTTTGTCAGCCAAAGTGCAAGCAGCATACTTCACCATACAGTCAGGTGAACAGTCACTAATTTCCAATACTGATTCAGTTTTCTCTATCCAATGAATCATACCAATGGCACCCTCGGTGCCACGGAAAGAAATCGGCTTACAAGCCTGAAATGTTTTGTATGAACATCCTCGGCTAGTATTCACGAGTGTCTCAGTATTAACAGGGGTAGATCCACTGTTGTTAGCTCCAGGTTCACGACTACGGCTTGCCTCATATTCAGCAATACCTTCAGCTATTCTTCGTGCAATCATTTGTTCAGTGGTTTCAGTGGGTGGTGGTGGTGGAGGCGTAGTCGTCTTTCGACTGTTTCTAGTAGCTCGTCGTTTGGGAGGCATGATTTAGCTCTGCGATGAATAAAATGCAGAGTGTTAATGTTGAGATATTGAACGTGAATAGATCAAAGATTCACATTTGATAGAAATGAATGACATGAAAAGATGAATGAATAGAATTTTACAACAAGTGCCTTACAACTTTGAAACGCCCACATGTATCTAGCATAATATAATCACGTTGGCCAGGCGCCATTATATAATGTCCAATACATATTTCTTTTCATTGTCGTTTAACACTGTAGATTTCAGGGGTTCTCAAGAATAATCAATCATCAAGCTGTAAAATGTTTCAGGGTTTACAAGAGTTGGTCACAAAGTGTCGATAAAGTATAGGTTTAATCACAAGTCGACAGTTGTAAGATGAAATAACATGGTTGATAATAAGCATAATGAACACGAGATGTAAACCAAGCATACATTATATATTAGAGATCAAAACGCTGTTACATGAGTTTAGTACAAAATGAGATGGGATTTCTAATATACCCATCGATGGTTAGCGTTATACAAAAGATGATGGGTTTCCTATACATATACCCATTCTACCAACAAAGTTCCATCCAACGTACAGCTAGTCCATAACGAATACATACATATATTTCCCCAAAAGTAATAGTCTAATATGGTGTAGGCACAACCGCCATACACAGACCTAACGGAACCATGGGAAATACATCCTAACCGCAACCATCACTGCTGCAGTCATCACACACATACTAGCTACAATCTCTGACACCCTAGCACGCCTCTCTAAAGCTGCAACGCGTGCACGGGTGGATGCTAGACTCTGCCAGTCTGTCAGACGATGAGTCTCCACAAAATCCATCCTCTGATGGAGCATAGCCATATCCATATCAGTACGGGAGGCATCGCTCAGTAACTCCATCACATCTCTGCTCCTGCTAGATGATATCCTAAATATGGTATGAACCACAGCCACAAGGGTAGGCACAGTGAGCTCCAGAGGCTCACCTGTGAGATATGCAGATGGTGGTGAGTGGGAGGACTCTCCAATCTCAAAGGTCGAGGGAATACCCTCTAGTGATCTCCACTCTCTCAATACTCGAGGCATCCAGTCCAGATGAGAAGGTCGGAGCCTCTTCTGTGGCGGCTCGACAACTGGAACCTCAGACTCAGTAACTGGCGCCTTATCGCGCGGCGCGAGTGGTCCCCTGGGAAAATCCCGAACACAGATCCTAGCTGTCATCCTAGGTACAGGCACACGAGAAGTACTCGCAACAGGTGGTGTAGAGGTAGGTGTGACCACTGGTGCGGTCGGAGGTGGTACTAAGTAAGCATCACTAGTGTCATCAGACATAGCTCTCACATGAACTGATGACTCATCCCCTACTGTAATCGCGGGACCCTCAAAAGTAGCCTCGGTCGGCTCTTCATCCGAAGCGTAAACATGGTAATGTGATTGACTAGACATACTGTGACAAAAGAAATTGAGGGTGGCGTGTCAGTCGTATGTTAGTTGTATGCAAAGTATGTATGCATGAATGCACAAATGTTCTAGCCAAGGCTATAGTCTAGGTCTCTAAGGTTCTCAGTCACCTAAAGACTTCTAGTTCGCTATAACCAATGGCTCTGATACCAAGTCTGTCACACCCCGCCAAACGGTAATTACAATTACGTAGAGTGGTTTGCGGAAGCTTAGTGACGTGGCGGGGGTGCGAGCAGTAAAACAACCGACAGATACATACATACTCAGAGCATATGGTTATCGCAGAACGAAATAGATTAAGATGCCATTAGTTAAAGTTCTACAAAAGGTTACCACTTGGAAAGTAGTAACAGTAATAGTAGTGGTTGAAATCAGTATTTCATAAAATACATAATATCAAAAGTAGATTTCATAGGTATGACTGCAATAGTTGCAGTTATACAGAGGAAATCCAGGTGTCCCAAAAGTAGTGGCATCCTAACAAGTCCAGGGTAGTCCGTCCTGATATGCATGCAGATCTTACTTACGCTGCTAATTCCCTGAAAAACATAGAGTAAAACGTCAACAAAATTGTTGAGTGAATTCACAAGTTTATTTGTTATGTAGGAAACACAAGTTAATCATTTAAGAATAACATTTCCAAATAAGTGTTGTTTGTCAAGTGAGAAACACAAGTTATAAACAAATAACATTTCTCAAATCAGTTGTAGTTGTAATAGGAAACACAAGTTATTAATCAAATAACATTTCCCAAATCAGTTATTAGTAGGAAACACAAGTTAACCTAAGTAAAGATTAACATTTCCAAATCAGTGTACGTAGGAAATCCTTTCCTAATCAATAGTTTAGTGCGTGGGAAATATTTAGACGGTGATCCCTTGAAAGGTGAGCTAAACCTGTCAAGTAAGGTAACCCGATCTAACCCTATAACCAAACCACAACCCTAATCTGTTGTTGTTTGCCATGCTGGACAATTAAGTATACGCTCCCCAATCCGTAGGAGGGTCGTCACGGCGATAGTACTATCCGTATACTCAGTGGCTAGAGTCACCTAGCTAATGGTTATAGTCTGTAGCCATAAGGTCTTTTATGCACTACATCGTTCAGCCTAGATCTGTACCAAGATTCGTTGTCTAAATTCCCAAAATAGTATGAAAACATTTCATAAATCATAGTTCAAGTAGTTGTGTGAAATACCCTTTCACAAACAGTCACGTATGAAATACCCTTTCATAAACAATCAAGTAAATACATACAGTATTTAAAGCAGTTGTCGCATGCAGTTATACATACGATTTCTATGTTTTCCACCCCGAGTTTTAAAAGCATTAAAACAGTGAAAAGGGGTTTGTGAACTCACTGTGAGTGCTCGGATGTGAATGCTAGCGAGATAAGATAGCGTAGCCCAAACGTAGTCAACCTATACACAATAATGTATTAACTATAAGTACTATATTAGACTTACGTTAATAGTTCGTTTGTTTGAAGAAATTATCAATTTCTTAAGTTTGTGTATGTCGTTGATGATTGTTGTTTGAAAATAAATAATATTTTCCCAAGTTATGTTTGTTTGTCGAATCGTCCAAAATGTGTAAGCATATATACATATATACTTATATAGTTGAATATATATTCTCGTATATATTAATCGTTTGTTGTTTAGGTTTCCAAAACTCGCTTTCGTTTGTTCGTTTGTTTCCAAATTGTAATCTCGTTTTAGTCCCATCGTACGTCACATTCATTTGTCATAAGTCCGCAATCATAGTTTGTCTCGTTTTATAATGTCGTATGTTTTGTAGTGTGTTAGGCTCGGCCCGATTTGTTGGCCCATTAGCAATAATGTATCTTATTTGTCCAAACCTTGGTCCAAGCCCAAAGTCTCAGCCCAAGAAACGTCCGGCCCAATTCGCGACTAAAGCCCAATCTGCAGCCCAGTAGGTGAATCCGCCGGATTCTATTTGAATCCGCCGGATTCTCGTTAATGAGAAAAGTGTTGCCGGATCTTCGGGTCAAGCCACCGGGTCGGGTCAATATTAAGTGAATCCGCCGGATTTAGTTGAATCCGCCGGATTCTTTTGTGTTCACAAAACGTTCATATTAAGCTTGGGAATCCGCCGGATTCAGGTGAATCCGTCGGATTCGACCGTGTCTTTTACTCGTTCACAGATGTTTAAACCGATTACGGGGTGTGCGAGTTTTGCATGGGAATCCGCCGGATTCTACATGAATCCGCCGGATTCATGTCACATCCAGGGTCTGTTCGAACAGGGCAAAACACAACCCGATTTTCTTGGCTCCAAATCGTTTTTACCTCAATACCAAATGTTTATATAAGTGTTATATGTCGTTTTTTACAAGTTATTACTTCGTTTTAACAAGTTTTCATACAACGATTTTTGTTTTAAAGTTTTGGGTTTTAAAATCATTTCAAGAATCAATCATCAATCTTCAAGTTTGTGATGTTATATACTTAGATTATGATGTACATACAAGTTATATAACGAAATTTGAGTATAAAAATCAAAGAATGAGGGTTTTTCTTACTATGAGAAATGATGATGAAAATGGTGAACGTTTGATGATGATGATGATGGTGATGATGGAAGCTCCTGATCTTGTTGTTCTACTACCTCTTGCTGCTACTGATCTTGTTCAAAGAAGAAGAAAAAGATGATATGATTTTTGGTGTGTGTGTTTGTGTTTGCCGAATGATCACAGAGATATGGAGGGAGTATGGGTTTAAACCCAATCTGTCTCTGCATTATTGTAGGTTGGTGGGGTTTTTGTCCCACCAATCTCGAGTACGGGTATAATTATAGCAATATAAAATTTAACATTTTATATTTTTATTTTGTAGATGCTCTCCTGGTTCGTAATATGTTTTCAAAATAATGAGGTTTTCATTATTTTTGATAGTTGTACATTTTTGTACATTTTACTGCGCGCAGTTAATTGAGCGCAAATTTTCAGTAGATTTAGGATTTCATATTTTGAAGTAATGTTCTAACTTCTTCCAATTGAACGAGAAAATTTGCATTTTTATGATTCGACGTCGTATGCGCGTTTTAGAATTGTTTCTGTTCGTGTTATAATACGTTTTATGTTAAACGTAAAATTAGACCTTTATATCTATGTGTTATAGATATATAAATACTCGTAATTAATAATTATATTATTAATTATTTTTTTTATCACGAAACTTTTGTCATTTATTTGTCGGCTTCGCTCCGATACGTTCGTACGTAATTTATAAATAACTACGTATTATGTAATTCTTTTTGTATTATTGTTTAGGGCTCGCTAGACTGACATCACATCATCGGTTTAGTTTAAAACAAATGTAGGGAATTAGCGTAAGAAATGCATGTATTAAGTATAATTATATACCTAATTTGGAGGAGTGTCACACCATATACTAATATTCACGCTACAACGTATTAACAACTATGCTGACGGAGGACTTTAAATGATTAGTTTCGAAAAACTCATGTAGTATATGAAAAGTTGATACTTGCGTTCACATGTTAAAAGTTTGAGCAGTATATCACACCCCTGAGTAAAACAGTAAAAAGAGGGGCTATGAGACTCACCTGAGTCTGAATGCGTTTACACAAACGTAAGTTGATTAGCCGAATATGAAGTCCAAAGACTTGTAACCTGAGGGTGTCCACGACACGCGATGGTTATAATCATGATTGGGTATCTCAAAAGATCACCCTTGTAGTTGTTACACAACTATATATATATCCAAATTACTACGATTTGGTTGATTTGTTAAGTGTTTGAAAACATGTACGGCCCGTTGGTGATTAATTGTAATAATAGTCTTGATGTTATCACATTGATTTTGAAGCGTTACACTTAGAAACACAAATTCCATTATGTTTGAAAAGTTGTGTCATATAATTGTTTTGAAGTTGTACAAGTTTGACACTTGGTGAAATATGTGTTTACGGAATCTAAGTACGGGGGTCCGGGGGCAGCGCCCCTGGTTAGCGGGGTCCAAGGGGCGGCAGCCCCTGGCGGGGTCCAAGGGGCAGAGCCCCTGGCTGGGGTCGAGCTGCCAGGTCAAGTGATAAAATTTGGGTGAAATCAAGTGATAAAATTTTGGTCTCGACACTTAGTAAAAAGTTGTAAATATTCTGTTTTATGCGTCACTTATAGCGACACTCATGGGTTTAGGCGACACTTAGGAAGTGTCGCATGAAATGACTGATTCTGAATAATAGCGTCACTTGTGCAAGTGACGCATAGAGTGCGACACTTGAGGAAGTGTCGGTTGTAAGTGTCGGTATAAAGGTCATGAGTCACTAAGGTGAGTGACGGGTGAAATCAAGTTTGATGGTAGGCGTCACTTAGGCAAGTGACGCTATAAGTGTCGGTCATTAGTGACGGGTATTGAAAATGCGTCACTTAGGTAGTGACGGAAAAAGAGGGTTTTATGCGGCACTTAGGCAAGTGACGCAAAATTTGGGCTTTTAGCGACACTCAATGCGTCACTTAAGTGACGCACGAAGTGACGCTATACTGCATGCTTCGTTGCGACACTTAAAGCTGTTGACGGGTTTTTGAGCCAAAAACGAGTTTTCCGGCCATAGTTTGGTCCGATTCTTTTACCCAACCCATATATAGACATTTTAAGTTGTTACAAACTACTAGAAAGTGAAAACACTTAAAAACAAGAGATGTCGGGATTTGTCGGAAACTTACAAAGTGTCGGATGAGAAATCCGAAAAGATAGCGTTGTAGATCGGGATGCGGTGAGTCTTTTATTCCAAAGAGGTAGTATAATCCGAGGCCGTTTGATGTTGTTATTTTTCGATTTTGGTGGAATTTGGAGGTGGTGGTGATTTAGAGAGAAAGAAAGAAAGAGAGAGTAAGAGAGAGAAAGAGATAGATGAAATGAGAGGAGGAGGGGAGAGTTGGGGGGTTTTACCTCCAACTTTCGGTCTCCGTTTCCCCCGCGTGGTGTTCGTTTGCTCCGTCGTTTAAACGTTAAATAGTTATTTTAAATATTAATTGATACATTTTAAAATACAAATTATTACGCGGTATTTTATTTAAATATTTTACTAATCACTTTATATTTGAATTATAAAAAGTAAGTTAATTTGTTTGCGAGGTTTACATTTTAAATTATGAAATTTCTGATTGTACGATACGAATAAATACGAAATATTATCATAATAATATTTTTGACATAACAACTTTATTTAATAAAATTAGTCACCAACGTCCGTATAAAATTGAATCGAAATACATTCGATTTAAATTGCGTACGATTTAACCAAATCGCATTTTCGTATATATTCAACAATATATATATAATTCGATACATTAATTAGCCTAACAAGGAACTAATTACATGTATTAACATATGATTAGGCACTAATTACTAGTCCTAATTTGGCGGGTGTTACATTCTCCCCCTGTTAGAAGAATTTCGTCCCGAAATTTAGCTCGAGGTCGTGTTCGATGTAGAATCAGTGAAAAGTTGAGGATATTTGAGTCGCATTTGGTCTTCCCGTTCCCAGGTGAATTCCGGACCACGCCGCGAATTCCATCTGACCTTGACGATGGGAATACGACTTTGTTTCAGTTGTTTGACCTCACGGTCCATAATTTCAGCGGGTTCCTCAACGAAGTATAGTTTATCGTCAACACGAATTTCATCCAGTGGAATGATAAGTGTCTCATCAGACAGACACTTCTTCAAGTTTGAAATATGAAAAGTAGGGTGCACGCTGCTGAGTTCGGATGGCAGTTGCAATCGATAAGCTACGGGGCCAATCCGTTCAAGGATCTCAAAAGGCCCGATGTATCTGGGATTCAACTTCCCGCGTTTGCCAAAACGGATGACGCCTTTCCAAGGCGATACTTTCAAGAGTACTCGATCCCCAACTTGGAACTCGAGTGGTTTGCGTCTCACGTCAGCATAACTTTTCTGACGATCACGTGCGGCTTTGAGTCTGTTTTGGATTTCCACAATTTTCTCAGTGGTGGCGTGTATGAGTTCAGGACCAGTGAGTTGACTATCTCCCACCTCAGTCCAACAGATCGGTGATCGGCACTTACGACCGTACAGTGCCTCAAAAGGTGCAGTCTTAATGCTGGCGTGATAACTGTTATTGTACGAAAATTCGCACAACGGTAGATGTCTTTCCCAGTTTGTACCGAAATCGACTACGCAGGCGCGTAGCATATCTTCCAAGGTTTGAATGGTTCGTTCACTCTGGCCATCGGTTTGAGGATGGTACGCGGTACTCATATCGAGACGGGTACCCATAGCTTTCTGAAGTGATTGCCAAAAGTGAGAAGTGAAACGGGCATCTCTGTCAGAGATAATTGAGACTGGAATACCGTGATGAGAAACGATTTCCTTGATGTAGATTTGTGTAAGGCGTTCCATTTTATCGTTTTCTTTGATTGCCAGGAAATGAGCAGATTTGGTGAGACGATCGACGATCACCCAAATGGTATCGCAACCGCTCGACGACTTGGGTAGTTTGGTTATGAAATCCATGGCAATTTGATCCCATTTCCATTCAGGGATTTCAGGTTGTTGGAGTAAACCAGGAGGTTTCTGATGTTCGGTTTTGACTTTCGAGCAAGTAAGACACTTGCTGACATAAGTGGCGATTTCGGCTTTCATGTTTGGCCACCAATAAAATTCCTTGATACCGTGGTACATTTTATCGGATCCCGGATGAATAGAATATTTAGACTTGTGAGCCTCGTCCATCACCAAGTCTCTTAGGTTCCCAAAACTAGGCAACCAGATTCGGTTTGAGAAATACCTAATCCCGTTAGGTTTGATTTCGAATTGCTTGTCAATGCCCCGCAAGGCTTCATGTTTGGTGTTTTCCGGTTTCAGGGCTTCGATCTGAGCGGTATGAATTTGAATGGTAAGATCGTTATGAATGGTCATACTGAGGGCTCGGACTCGAAGTGGTTTTGATCGTTCCTTTCGGCTGAGGGCATCGGCTACAACATTAGCCTTCCCTGGATGGTACTTGATCTCGCAATCGTAATCGGTAAGCAACTCGACCCATCGACGTTGCCTCATATTGAGATCCTTCTGATCGAAGATATGTTGGAGACTTTTATGATCGGTAAAGATGGTGCACTTAGTGCCGTAGAGATAATGTCTCCAGATTTTGAGAGCAAAAACGACAGCTCCAAGTTCGAGATCGTGAGTGGTGTAGTTCTTTTCATGAATTTTCAGCTGTCGTGAGGCATAGGCAATAACTTTGTCTCGTTGCATCAATACACAACCGAGACCTTGGTGAGAAGCATCACAGTATACCACGAAGTCATCGGTGCCTTCGGGTAAGGATAGAATTGGAGCACTGCAAAGCTTTTGTTTCAGAAGTTGGAACGCTGCTTCTTGTTTATCGGTCCAATCGAACCTTTTGTCCTTCTGAGTCAGCACCGTGAGTGGTTGAGCTATTTTAGAGAAATTTTCGATAAATCGCCGATAGTACCCAGCAAGACCCAAGAATTGTCGTACTTCAGTTGCAGAGGTGGGTGCTTGCCAGTCTTTGATAGCCTCGATCTTTGATGGGTCCACGTGAATTCCCTGACTGTCGATCACGTGACCAAGAAATTGAACGGTTTGAATCCAGAACTCACACTTAGAGAATTTAGCGTAAAGCTCCTCGTGTCTAAGTAGTTCCAGAATGGTCTTAAGGTGTTGCGCATGTTCTTGCTCGTTGCGCGAGTAAATGAGTATGTCATCGATAAAGACAATAACAAACTTATCGAGGTAAGGTTTGCACACCCGGTTCATGAGGTCCATGAATACAGCCGGTGCGTTAGTTAAACCAAAGGGCATCACTTGGAATTCGTAGTGCCCGTAACGAGTTCTGAAAGCAGTTTTTGGAATATCGGCGTCGCGAACTCGTAACTGATGATAACCTGATCGCAGGTCGACTTTCGAGTAGAAACTTGAACCCTGAAGTTGGTCGAATAGATCATCAATGCGAGGGAGTGGATAACGGTTCTTGACGGTCAATTTATTCAATTCTCGGTAGTCGATGCACATTCGGAAAGAACCGTCCTTCTTTTTGACAAATAGGACTGGAGCTCCCCAAGGTGAAGAACTCGGTCTAATGAATCCTCGATCCAGAAGTTCCTGTAACTGAGAGGACAACTCCTGAAGCTCGGATGGGGCTAAACGGTACGGTGCGCGGGCCACCGGTGCGGCACCCGGCACGAGATCAATCGAGAACTCAACCTGTCTAAGCGGAGGTAGACCAGGTAATTCTTCCGGAAAGACTTCGGGAAAGTCTCTAACAATTGGCACATCCTCAAGTCGCTTCTCCTCCGACTTCTTCTCTGTGATGTGTGCAAGTATTGCGGGGTAACCCTTTCTCAGAAATTTTCGGGTTTTTAAGCAGGAGATTATATTGAGTCCCGTCCCACCGGTCTCCCCCTGTATGATCAAGGTTCCACCAACGGCGAGTGGGATACGGACGATTTTATCATGACAAACGATTTCAGCTCGATGCTTGGACAACCAGTCCATTCCGATAATGACGTCGAAACTTCCGATTTCAATGGGTATAAGGTCGATCGAAAAGGTTTCGTCAGCTAGGTTTAAAGTGCAATTAGGTATCATACTGGTGGTTTCTACAAGTTTTCCATTTGCTAGCTCTACAGTGTACTTAACATCTAAGGCAACAGGAGTGATGTCAAGTAATGGGCAAAAATCATCGGAGATAAAGCTTCTATCAGCACCAGTATCAAATAGAACAGAAGCAGTTAAGTTGTTGAGGAGGAACATACCCGAGACCACATTCGGGTCTTGGCGGGCGTCCCCAGATTTGATGACGAAAGCTCTGCTGCGAGTGTTTTTGTTGTTGTTGCTGTTGTTGTTGCGGTTGTTGTTGTTGTTGTTCTTCAGTTTTGGGCACGAGTCTCTGAAATGCCCAGGTTTCCCACACTCAAAGCATACTTTGGGTGGTCTGGTGTTGTTGTTGGAATTGTTGTTGGAGGGAGAGCGGCAGTCTTTGGTGAGGTGGCCGTACCTCTTGCAATTGTTGCAAAAGGGACCACAGGAACCCTCATGATGTCGGCTGCACTTGGGACAATATGGTTTGCTCCCAGTGTAACCCCTTATGATATCGGTGGTGGTGTTGTAGGCTTTGATGGAGTCGGGTTTCTTGTTTTGTTGGTTGGAGGAGTTGTTGTGGTAGTCAGACCACTTGCGTTTGTTGTTATGGGAGGATGAAGTGGGTGGTTCAGAATCTTGGCTCATGGACATTAGGTCTTGGGCCAATAGGATCGCACCGTCAATGGTGGTTGGTT
The DNA here is from genome assembly GCA_949592205.1 of Helichrysum umbraculigerum. Classification (NCBI taxonomy): domain Eukaryota; kingdom Viridiplantae; phylum Streptophyta; class Magnoliopsida; order Asterales; family Asteraceae; genus Helichrysum; species Helichrysum umbraculigerum. The sequence continues at coordinate 28,650,528 of CATIUR010000007.1, read as the reverse complement.
TTGAAGAGATGACGTGTCCCCGAACAGGATCAGGGAGACCAAGAACATACTTCCTGATTTTATCAGGTTCAGTGCTAACCATAGCTGGGCGGAGGGCAGCTAATTGTTGAAACCTGGTGGTATAACCATCGATATCACCACCCTGAACCTTTAAGTTCCAGAACTCTTCATCTAGCTTTTGGAGTTTGGCGATAGAGCAGTATTTAGCAGTGAGTTTTGCCTTCAATTCCTCCCAAGTGAGTTGGTAGGCAATGTCAGCACCCACTGATTGGGTATATGAATTCCACCAAGAGTGGGCATCATCTTCAAGAGAGCAGGTGGCAAAATTAACTTTGTCATTCTCCGCGCATTTACTGACACGGAAAACAGTTTCCATTTTCTCGAACCATCTGATCAGTCCGATGGCTCCTTCAGAACCCTTGAAGCTCGAGGGTTTGCAGCTTTGGAAGTCCTTGTAAGAACAAGGTTTGACGGCAGAGGTTCCAGCGGTATCGCTGTTTCTTGTGGAGTTGGGTGGGGTATTGCGAGCCAAGGCTTCAGTAACAGCCTGGGTTATGAGTGACGTAATCTGAGCATCGGTGTAAGGTCGTGTCTTTGGCGGCATGATTCTTCAATAAAAGAAACGAAGATACATGAGATTTCGTAGGAAAGTTGTATTTATTATAGATGTACATGTAGAAAGCAGTAATACATGACATCAACATGGAAAAATGACAATTAATATGAGTTGAACAACAAGGAATATTTGATAGCTAATACGAGTTCAAAGGTTACACCCTACGGATGTATTACAAGAGGCGTCGGGAATTGTTACATCCGACTGAATTATAGAGTAGCGCGTAGATAGTTACTAGATTACAGGATAGATTACAAGACAAAGACTACACTAGTCTTGACGTAGATTAATTTGTTCCATCATCGTGACAAGACGGTCCACAGTGTTTGCAAGCCTGCTAGCTTGTCGGGCGTTGTCTTCTGCTAGCGCAAGTCGTTGTGTTAGTCCGCGCGCATACTCTTCTGCTTCATGTGAGCGTTGCTCACATTCTTCCATCCTTTGTTGTAGAAGGGCATTTTCCACCCTTATTTCTATAATTTGGTTGCGAAGGACATCCATGTTGTTGTTTGTGGTTTCAAGGTCGTCGGAGACTTGTTCGATGCGTTCAAGGGATGTAAGTCTCCAGTTTTCGTTTGTTTCCTGCAACACGACATCCATGGTGCGAAGTCGCTGCTCGTGTTGGTTTACCCTAGTAGCTAAAGCCGGTAAGGCGATGTGAGTGGGATACGGGCCAGCTCGAGGCAACCTGTTGTTCCTCCTTGCTACCCTTGGGTTCTGCGACCCGGATTGAGAACGAGATGAATTTGATGGAATGTTTGCCATTTCTGAGACAAAGCGTTAGTAATAGTGAGGCCTATATTCATATAGCTCCTATATAATATAGCCTATTGAGTGTCTAGCATAAACATGTTTAAGTCTCGGTTCTCTCGAGGTCAGAGTCTTCTATTGTACCCTGTTCAGCCATAACTACTTTCAGATCTTACATCATCTTTGTTTAATTGTACATAGTTGATCAGGCTATGTTAAATTAAACTCGTATGCTGTAATCCCTGAACCAGTCATACCTAATAAGGAATACTGCCTAATGGTCATAGTCTAGGCTCACTAAATGCAACCTAGTTCACTATAACCTTAGGCTCTGATACCAATCTGTAACACCCCCAAATTTGATGATTTGCGGAAGCTTGATTTGGGTGTTACTAATCAATAACAAAGCACAAAGATAAATAGCAAACGACTCTATATGCGTCGTTTTTACAAAATATATTGATAACTGAAATGTTTACAACATTTAAAGCTTTACATAGCTCGAGTTTAATAAAATGAGATTTCAGTACATAAGTACTTGTACAAAATATACTAATGCAAGAAAATCTCAATCGTCTGTATGCTGACTCGAGCTAAATCCTGAAGCAGAACATCCTACTGCTGGGTACCTGCGATATATGCTAAAAGGTCAGCTATAAAGCTGGTGAGCTCACAGGTTTGAAATCAAGTAATATCGTATGAACCGCAAGATTTATAAAATGAATTGCATCCAGCAATTAAATAATGAATTGCATCCAGCAATTTAATAATGAATTGCATCCAGCAATTAAATGATAATCATCGTGTATACAGCCATGAGCACATAGTTGAGCTTAACTCGAGGGCCGGGTCCCCTATAGAGAATTCCGGGCGAGGTGCCTCCACGAATGCCTAATCAACATTCGTCTTCCCAAATATTAGTACGTCCGTTTACCCGGTTAGTGCTTGCTAACCCGAACGAGGAGGGTCAATCCTATATGGTACCATATACTAATATTCACGCTACAACGTATTAACAACTATGCTGACGGAGGACTTTAAATGATTAGTTTCGAAAAACTCATGTAGTATATGAAAAGTTGATACTTGCGTTCACATGTTAAAAGTTTGAGCAGTATATCACACCCCTGAGTAAAACAGTAAAAAAAGGGGCTATGAGACTCACCTGAGTCTGAATGCGTTTACACAAACGTAAGTTGATTAGCCGAATATGAAGTCCAAAGACTTGTAACCTGAGGGTGTCCACGACACGCGATGGTTATAATCATGATTGGGTATCTCAAAAGATCACCCTTGTAGTTGTTACACAACTATATATATGTCCAAATTACTACGATTTGGTTGATTTGTTAAGTGTTTGAAAACATGTACGGCCCGTTGGTGATTAATTGTAATAATAGTCTTGATGTTATCACATTGATTTTGAAGCGTTACACTTAGAAACACAAATTCCATTATGTTTGAAAAGTTGTGTCGTATAATTGTTTTGAAGTTGTACAAGTTTGACACTTGGTGAAATATGTGTTTACGGAATCTAAGTACGGGGGTCCGGGGGCAGCGCCCCTGGTTAGCGGGGTCCAAGGGGCGGCAGCCCCTGGCGGGGTCCAAGGGGCAGAGCCCCTGGCTGGGGTCGAGCTGCCAGGTCAAGTGATAAAATTTGGGTGAAATCAAGTGATAAAATTTTGGTCTCGACACTTAGTAAAAAGTTGTAAATATTCTGTTTTATGCGTCACTTATAGCGACACTCATGGGTTTAGGCGACACTTAGGAAGTGTCGCATGAAATGACTGATTCTGAATAATAGCGTCACTTGTGCAAGTGACGCATAGAGTGCGACACTTGAGGAAGTGTCGGTTGTAAGTGTCGGTATAAAGGTCATGAGTCACTAAGGTGAGTGACGGGTGAAATCAAGTTTGATGGTAGGCGTCACTTAGGCAAGTGACGCTATAAGTGTCGGTCATTAGTGACGGGTATTGAAAATGCGTCACTTAGGTAGTGACGGAAAAAGAGGGTTTTATGCGGCACTTAGGCAAGTGACGCAAAATTTGGGCTTTTAGCGACACTCAATGCGTCACTTAAGTGACGCACGAAGTGACGCTATACTGCATGCTTCGTTGCGACACTTAAAGCTGTTGACGGGTTTTTGAGCCAAAAACGAGTTTTCCGACCATAGTTTGGTCCGATTCTTTTACCCAACCCATATATGGACATTTTAAGTTGTTACAAACTACTAGAAAGTGAAAACACTTAAAAACGAGAGATGTCGGGATTTGTCGGAAACTTACAAAGTGTCGGATGAGAAATCCGAAAAGATAGCGTTGTAGATCGGGATGCGGTGAGTCTTTTATTCCAAAGAGGTAGTATAATCCGAGGCCGTTTGATGTTGTTATTTTTCGATTTTGGTGGAATTTGGAGGTGGTGGTGATTTAGAGAGAAAGAAAGAAAGAGAGAGTAAGAGAGAGAAAGAGATAGATGAAATGAGAGGAGGAGGGGAGAGTTGGGGGGTTTTACCTCCAACTTTCGGTCTCCGTTTCCCTCGCGTGGTGTTCGTTTGCTCCGTCGTTTAAACGTTAAATAGTTATTTTAAATATTAATTGATACATTTTAAAATACAAATTATTACGCGGTATTTTATTTAAATATTTTACTAATCACTTTATATTTGAATTATAAAAAGTAAGTTAATTTGTTTGCGAGGTTTACATTTTAAATTATGAAATTTCTGATTGTACGATACGAATAAATACGAAATATTATCATAATAATATTTTTGACATAACAACTTTATTTAATAAAATTAGTCACCAACGTCCGTATAAAATTGAATCGAAATACATTCGATTTAAATTGCGTACGATTTAACCAAATCGCATTTTCGTATATATTCAACAATATATATATAATTCGATACATTAATTAGCCTAACAAGGAACTAATTACATGTATTAACATATGATTAGGCACTAATTACTAGTCCTAATTTGGCGGGTGTTACAATCCAACTTTCCATTTCGTCCATGGACCTCTTATCTTCGTTCCGTTCGGATCGAACCATTTGAATCACCTTAGGCTTGTTCTTTTGAGGAGGGCCTTGCCTTCCTTGCTGCTTTGTTCCAACCTGCTTTATTTCTTTTACCAGATGTGACAATTGTCCCGACTGCACAGCTTCTTCTATTTGCTTCCTCAACTGATAACAATCGTTAGTATTATGCCTCTTATCACCATGGAATTCACAATACCTATCTGCAAATTTCCCCTCTGAGACGCCTTTAAGAGGGGCAGGTTGTGTGAAGCTATCTCGAACTGCTTCGGTTGCCAATATTTCACAGGGTGTTTTGGTAAGTTGTGTGAAGTACGTGCCCCTCTTTGGAGCAGGTGAGTAAGGTTGCGGAGTGCGAACTCTGCCACTGGAATACGCTTCATGGTTCCGTCTGGGAGATGCAAGAACCTGCGTCTGAACTGACGGAGCTGGTTTCCAGGGCGAGCCCCTGCCTTGTCGCGACGGAGCTCTAGACGGAGCTTCAACGATTTGCCCTATTGCCTCTTTTCCCTGAATAAATGCCTTGGTTCGTTCAAACACTTCGTTGATTGTCTTGGGGATGTTAGCGTAGAACTGCTCTATCAACTGCTTTGGCCTTATCCCATGGATAAAACCTGAGATGCGCATGACCTCGTCCCCCCTTTTAATTTCCATACTTTCCTCTTTGAACCGTTCCATGAAGTCTGTCAGTGACTCATGGTGCCCTTGCACTATGTTATGAATTTCCATGGGGTGCTTGGTGTACCTCCGTTGTTGCATGAAGTTGTGGAGAAAGCTCTCCCGCAACTCCTCGAAGCTATCAATACTGGCGTGGGGGAGGTCATCGAACCAAAGACGAGCAGGTCCTGCCAGCGTTTATGCGAACATGTGACACCACACCGGCATGGACCACTGCTCCATTTCTGCCACTCCGGCAAACAATCCTAAATGATCATCCGGATCTCCGGTACCATCATACACCCGGATGTGCGACGGAAGTCTCGCCTTCTTTGGTCTTTTACACCTTGCAATTCTCCTAGTAAATTTCTTGATGAGTGATGGTCTATAAGGCTCGTCTATACCCTCATCCACTTCCTCGTCTGAGTTGGAGCTCGTTGAGTCGCTACTGTCAGTAGCTGCTGCTTTTCTGGTACGAGAACGTGAGGAGCCACGTCTCTTTATTTTTTCCTTACTTTTGCCCGGACTAGCCTTTTTCTTCGTTTTTTGAGTGTGCTTTCTCTTCCGACGAACCTTTGCTGCCTCGGAATCTGAACTAGAACTATCAGTTTCCTTTTCTGACTCGGCGGAGTCATCTGTGGAATCTTCGTAAGTAAGTTGTGTTCTCACACCATCCATTTGCTTGTTTTTCTCAGATTCTTGCATTAGCGTGCGAAGTGCTTCGTAGTTACTTTCTACAAAAGCGGGAGTAAGCCGAGGGTCATTCTGCTGAACCCCTGAACCTCCTGCATTTCCTACTCCACTTTCGTGTCTTTCAGCGGATCTATCTACGCGCATCTGCGGTATGAGAGTTCCAGATGAAGGGGTTTCCTCCATTCTTTCAGTTATGTCCCACGGATGGCGCCAAATGTTGATACAAAAATCAGCAGCTTCCCAACGTAGCTTGAAAGCTTCCTTTGACGGTGAGTAAAACTGCTAAGATGTAACAAACACACACCGTTAGCCTCGCCCAAAGGGGGAAAGGGGGTTTCCCTTTGGACCAAGCTCCGGCGTGAGAATAAGCTACGGATCTGTGAGAGTAAATATTCTAGAGAGAGAGTAAGTAATATGAGTGAGTGAGAGTGTTATGAATATGTTTACCTCGGACTGATATGGTATATTTATGCCAATGTGAAGTAAAGATTCCCTTTCTATAAATGGTTAGTCTGCTTTCCGCAGCTCGGCGCGGCGGAGCAGACCTTCCTCTTTTGGCGACAGCTTACCTTTATTCCTTTTTGACATGACCTTACATTTTTACGTGTTTTACTGGTAATCCAAAGCATCTCTGCTATGAGTCCCATCCTTGGGTATGGTGTCTTGGTCAAAGATACCTTTCTCGAAACTTTCGTATGTTTACGTAACTTAAGTGTGTGTATTTAGCTGCGGTATATGCTGTAAGCTGCGGTTACCAGCATATACCCGATCACTAATAATTGACTTAGGATTAGAAAATAAATAAATAAATGTATGGAAGACGCTTGAATCAAGACTATCAAATTCTCTTAAAATCATATGATTTTATGTTCTTACGATCTATACTTTGTTGAGTTGATGAAGAATCATAATTATGTAAGTTCGATATGTGATCGTAGGATTGTTTGATAATCAGATCTTACGACTTGGTTTAGATGTTAGTTTCACCATAGATGGGGTAGGATTCTAGATTTGTAGGATAGATTTGTAAGATCGCCTGTTTGAAATTGATTTGTAATTTTACTGTATGTGGATAGTAAAGTTTGGTTAGGATAACTATAAATGATCCCAACCATTGTATCATTATAGGTCTTGTATCCCATACCATATAGTTTTTCGTTTTGAAAAATACTATGTCTCAAAAATATTGTTCATAGATAAGATACACGCACATTAAGAAAAGTACAATCATTACACTTTCCAACCAAACAGGTTTTCCCTTTATCATATAGAAGCTTATTGATTGGTTAGAATTTAAAAGTAGACAAAAATTTTAAGAACGTCATAAAATGAAAAGATGGACAATAATTTCGGGACGGATGAAGTACCAAAATTTGGTTGGCATAAGTATAAATGATTCAAAAAGTGCATGCCAAGAACACCTAGAAATATATTTCTGTTTACACAACCAAAAGGAGGAGATAACATCAAATGAAAGGAAATAGGGGAAGATAAAATTTACTGGATTTTAGGAATAAATTTGTTTGTGTAAATTGCAGCGTTGTTAAAATGCAGTAAAATTTGTTAGATGTAAAATGTAGTGTTCCGTTGATAAGATGCAATGAATCTGGACGACAATTTTGTCCTATAATGCTTCGTCCCCTCCTTCCCCTCAAAACCTTACCCCGAAAAGATATACCTTAAAATGTTGGGGTTTTTTAACGTACAAACACATAAAACATATGTGTGTAAGTTTAAACTAAAGGCATGTAGTAAAACTCAAATGATTGGCTACAAGGAGATTATATAGATGACCTTAAGCATCAGAGATTTACAATTCACTTCCTTTGGTGAAGCCAAAATGTGGACCAATAATGTCACTCTCAAGCATCTAGCAAGACCTCCACAAAGTTAACATCAAATAGATTCCGGATCTCAACAAATACATGGCTAGATTCATGTGGACAGAAATCAAGCTTTTGCTTAGAAGGATTTGAATAATAAGCAACACAAAAACAAGATATAATTCATCCAAAACTGACATCCTTGAAAAAATTAAAAAATGCAAATTCCGTTGCCGGGACTTGAACCCGGGTCTCTCGGGTGAGAGCCGAGTATCCTAACCAACTAGACTACAACGGATTATGATAACTTACGCAATTAAAATTAATTAACAATACTATTTCAAGTTATTCTGCAAGAAATGAATAAGAAAAAGGAAAACGAAGAGCAATAATTCAACATATTGTATTTAAAAGGGGAAAAGGAGACGATGACAAGTTTAGTAGTAAGCATATATCAGTGTTTAATATCATTGATAAACGCGTTCTTTGAAATTTGAAGATTTTATTAGGATCATAATAGATAATGAAATACAAATTTACAGATATCGAATGTTATGGTAAAATGAGATTATGATAGCAATAAAGTCAAGTTTTTCCGTAAAAATTGTCAAAAAAATGTGATATCATAGTATTAGAAGCTCGACATCTCTTATGTAAAATATTGGAGTATTTTATTTATTAAGTCAGTAACAAATACATCTGAATAACTAAATGACGTAGTCAATTAAGTTTTGTATTAATTAACTCAAAAACAAACGGGTCATTAGTCGGGGACTTGGGCAAATAAGATGTGAGTCAACTGAGTAAAAAATTTAACAATATTTTACTAAGTGACTATTTGACGATGAGTTTTTAGAAGCTTTAACTTTTAATTTTGAACAAAAAGCTCCTATCAAATTAAAAGCTTTTAATTTTTTAAAATGCTTGAAAGTGAAACCTCTCAAGTAGCGTTTGAAATTGGCTATAGCTTATTGCTAGTGAAATTACCAAGTTGTCCCCATAATTAATTTGTTTTCCCATCCATCTTTACTACAATTAGGGGCGGAGCTAGAAGGGGGCATCGCCCCCCGTAGAAATCAAAAAGTATCGAAAAAAATAATTTTTATTAAAGTAATTAGTAACTGTTTAGGATTTTGACCCCCCTAATGTGATAGAAAGAAAAAAAAAAAATTTTGCCCCCCTCCTAAAAATTCCTAGCTCCGCCCCCGACTACAATCCATATTCGATACCTATTTTTTGGTCTATATGTATGATACATTATTCTTCAAAGCACCAAAATAAAGTTAACACGTTTTACTATTGTTATTTTAACGTATGTTTATTATCATTATTTTTATATTGTGATTATTAGAAGCATAATACTTCAATAATATTTTTCACTTGTCATATGTTTTAATAATGTAATATATATATATATATATATGGTAGTGATCAAGAGGGAAGTGTCTTTTTGGGGGGAAGGGGGGAAGCGTTAGTACGCATCAGGAAGCATATTACAATTATCAATCAAAACGTCAACAAAAAATTATTTTTATCGGTAAATAGTAATCAAAATCGATGCTATAAAGAATATTTTAACGAATGAATTTCATTTTTAAGTCATAACATTAATTGATGAATATTTATTTAATTAATTGTTAAGATGCAGTGTGATGCATATTAACTAAGATGCATCGCGATGCATCATAAAACTTCACATTATTTGAAAAATATTTTTATTGTTAAGATGCATCACAATGCAGATTAACTAATATGCACCAGCGATGCATCTTAACGGATTTGGATCAAATATTCATAAATCGATACTATAACTTGAAGAAAAAATTTATCAAGGAAGCTTAACATTTATAACATCGATTCTGATTAACATTTACTAAATTTCAGTTTGCTTTTTTCGAGATTAGTATAGGTGAAGGTAATATGCTTCCTGATGCGTACTAACGCTTCCCCCTTCTCTCAAAAAATAAACTTCCCTCTGGATAATGCCACTATATATATATATATATATATATATATATATATATATATATATATATATATATATATATATATATATATATATATATATATATATACACATGTATATACATGTATATATACACATGTATATACATGTATATATACACATGTATATACATGTATATATATATATATATATATATATATATATATATATATATATATATATATATATATATATAGAGTAGGGGGATCAAAAAAGAAAGAAATTTAGGTGGAGAAGAGGGAGAAGGAATATGGGCCAATCATTTAAATTCAAGGTCAAGGGGTATTATGGGTATTTGACTTTCAATTATTTGATTTTCATTATCCATATTTATTGAACGTATTTCTCCTATAATTATGGAGTTGCAGTTTCATGATTTTTAAAATATAATTAAGTAATTGATGTATCTCATAAACGAAAAGAAAAGCACTGTCAAATATTCTTATACATAACTCACAATGGAAGTTTAAAATGCTCATACGTTAATAGTGGATGAATGGATATTTTTCCTCCATTATTATTATCATAATTTTTTTAAACCATCACCAATAAATCCAATAATCCATGGTAATCGATCGTCAATTTTTTATTGTAATGCGTGAGAGGTTGATGAATTTGAGGATCAAGTTTTATTTTATTACTATTATTAATAATTAAATCTTAGAATTATCATGTCTTCAATCGATTCATGATTTTTATAGGAACCCAAATCCGTTCAAGGATTTTGCATTACAACTCAACCCTTTATATAAATATACATTAGTTTTGTAGTGTTGATTCACTAAACTTTTCATTATTATGATGTTGATTCACATTTATATATATGATTTAGTTATTTACGAAAGTTTATTATTTGAATCATCATATTATAATATGAATCGATTTTATTTATAACTTTTTATAACGATTCAATGTATTATAAGTTAACATAATGTTAATCTAGTGAGATAAATGAAATTGATTCAAATAATATAACATTTTTTATCAATATAATAATTATGAAATTGATTCATAAATTTTAAAACAATGATTCACAACTTTTATGACATTGATTTACAAGTTTTATAACATTGATTCACTAATTTTATCACATTGATTCAAGAACTTATTCACGCTCATTTATAAATTTTATAAACATTGATTCACACATTTTAGCATGTTTCAAAATTTTACAAAAATATAACAAAGCCATAAAAAACTAATGAATATTTATAGATGTCTACATGCATATTTAGTTATTTGTTCATATAGCATTGTGATTCACATCCACTAATTAAAAGAAGAAAAAAAAATATGGAAGCAGCCCACTTCGTATATCACAAACCCAAGATGGCATTTATCCTATTATATTTTATCAAGTAACCAGAATAAAAACATGATGAATCTATATATATATATTCTATTTTGAGATAATCACACTATTTTGGGAAACGATTTGAATGATTCAAAAAGCGACGGTTTTCTAATTAATTGAATATGGTCGGACAATTCTACCCCTCTAACACCCATTTAATATTGTAAAAATTTACATTTATGCCATTTTAATTTGTAACCATTGATCAAGTTATTTAATGGTCAAGATTGTTTCTCCCATTTCTCCACCTAAAAAACCTTCTCCCTAGAACCACATCCTATATATATATATATATATATATATATATATATATATATATATATATATATATATATATATATATATATATATATAAACAATAAATAATGATGTTATTCAAACAATTAAATCTTTTGATACTTTGTTAGCGTTGACTTATGTTGATCAAATTAATATGATATTGTCACTGTTAATAATAATTACTCCGTAGTTATTAATAATTTAGCTTGTAAACCGCCTTCTTATTTATATTTTTTTTCATTCAAACTTTTCATCGGAATTAGTCATTTTTACACTTAAAAGTTATAGCTACAGCTAGTTGATCAAACAATTTTATACAAGTTAACTACAACCTACAAATAGTTTTACCAAAGAGACCCAATTGTTAACCACCTAAATAGTAATGTTCTTAGTTTCTTACGTACACAACTCAATGTTACTAATTTAAGAGGTAGATTATGAATTATATAATTTATATATTATATATTATGGGTATATATTTTATTAAATAAGAGAACCCGTCTAGGTATGATTACCAAAAATAAGGTTCGTTCTTCCGAGTTAGTTATTAAACTTTAAAAGCTCTTGGTCGAATAACCTCGTCGACGAAGAAGCAATTACGTGTTTATGTCGATATCCCAAATTGAGCTACCTAAACATGGTGGTCATTACAAATCTCGTCATTTAAAATATATACTATTTACGACGAGTTAAATAACTATTTCATGGATAGCAGTACTCTAAATGAGTCAAGTTACACAACGCATTAAAAGTCCGATTCGAGTCGAGCTTAACCGAGCTCGAACTTGAACAAGTTCACAAGTTTAAAAGAGTTTTTCATTTATATTCATTCATTTTTATATAATCTATATTAGTAAAAGAAAATATGTGTTTTGAAACATTAAATTTCTATTAATCAAAGATATCTCATTTCTTCATCCAACATTCAATTAAATGTAAGCACAAAAACGTCATTTCTATTAATCAAAGTTATCTCGAGGTTCTCTCTAATACATTCTCTTAATAAAAGATTAATAAAAAAAATTAATGAGATAATAAAATCTATTGATAATAATAGCCTGGTTATCTGAATTGATCAGTTAGATTGTGTGAATTGGAGAAAGTGTGAGATTTAGCAACATCTGTGCCTCTTTAAGCATATTACTAAAAGACAACCTGTTGAGCTAGATGTATTCGCAACTATTGCTTCTTCAAGTAGTAACAATACAAAAACGTAGTTAATTGAGGTAAATGAATGAGGTTTCGGATCAAAGGTTAGGGTTGAGTTTTTAGATATAGGAAAATGGAAGAGATCGATTGCTTACGACATAAATGATTATAAAGAGCATATTTTATTTTTTTCAAGGCGACAAAGTTTGCAGAAATGTATGGATGCTTATAAATTAAAAAAAATTTATACATCCTCAGTTTGTATCCTCAGTTTGTATGTTTCCAACTTTAACTCCCATAATACTGTAAATGTGTTAAATGTAGTTTCAAATATAAAAGAGAAATTGTTTTTGCAGTTAATTAACTACACGAATCTTGTATGTATACTTCAAAGACAATAATTGACTAGTCGAAAAGGTGAAACTATATTTAAAAAATTGCTCCCAACACCTAAATGTTGTGCAATCAGACATACAAATGTTGTCTCCAACATAAAGTAGGTGATCGAAACTCTTATGAGTTATGATACATCTTCCTAGTTGTTGAAAAAATGTCCATAAATCATACGTCCACGACATAATTCAATTAATGTTGTACTTAACATATTGACGGGCTTGTCTCAATCATCTCACTGTGTGGCCTTAATCTTGTTTAAACAACCAAAATGATTAAAGAGATCAAATGAGAGCACAAGATAAAAAGCAAGCGAAACAAATAAAATACTTTGATCTTTGAAGATAATTATACAACTAATACAAGTGATTATAAACAGGGGCGGAGCTAGAAGGGGGGCAGTGGGGGCAGTCGCTCCCCTTAGAAATCAAAAATTATCGTTTTTAAAGGTAATCAGTGACAGTTTATAATTTTGACCCCCCTAATGTGATAGAAAGAAAAAAAAATTGTGCTCCCCTTCTAAAAATTCCTAGCTCCGCCGCATATTATAAAAGTTATCTTAAATGTGTTGTGGCATATGATACCACCACATATTTATATTATTACTATTTCAAAATTAGTGGCCAAAATCGAAGTATATCAATTGCTAAGACTTAAGATTAACATTCTAGAACTATTTATTATATTATAGATATGACAAGGATATTTTACATGAGGATTCTAAATATATTATACAAAGTTCAGGTGTCTATATTAGACATACGGCTCGAGATGTTATTGAGCTTTTCTAACATTAATTAATATTATATTTAATTAATTAACATATATATAATATCAGATCTATAAATGCTATAATTATTATATTTGAAATTGTTACATCAATTTATAAAGTTTTTGACTAGTTTTCACTTTTTATTATAATTTATTTCTTAAGAACAAGAAAAATAGACTTGTATCAATCACAGTTGGTTGTTGTTCGGATAAACTGTTCGGGTTTCGGGTTGTTTGGGTCGGATTATTTGGATTTTTCAAGTTTATAATATATTCGTAATCCAAACCGAAAAAGATTCGGAGTATTCGGTTTCGAGTTATTCGGATTCAGTTTGGATTAGTTCAGATTCGGATATTATGTTTTTATCCAAATAAGATAATATCTTAAACTTTCACGTATTTAACATAATCTAAACTTCACATAATAATACTAAAAGCTTTATATAAATCATTATAAGTGATGTACATGTTAACTGTATATAGATATAGTCATATAAATCATAAATAACATATATATAAAATTATATTTCTATATTTAGTACCTTCTTCAGGTTATTCGGGTCAACCAAATTCAAAATTATTTATCCGTAATCCAATCTAAATAAGATTCGGGTTACTCGGATTCGATTAACCGAATAGTTCAATCCGTTTTACCCAAATCCGATTAAAATCGGGTCGAATTTTCGGATTCAGACATTTTCGACACTCCTAAATCACGGGCAAGTAAATGGGTCAAAATAGTAATTTGTGATATTTACCATTTAAGAAATTTAAATGATTTATAAGGGTCTATTGATATAATAATAATTTATGTTATGATTATCCGGGAAAAATACAAGCGAAATACGTTAAGGTCTCATGGATGTGGTTGTAAGTAAAGGGCACAATTTTTTTTTTTTTGAATAATAATTAATAAAAAATAGGTTGAATGAATGCGTGACATAGAGTCGTCCGAGACCCACTTGTGGGAGACGATAAGACCAAAGGTATTCGTATATGATCATCTACTACTGGATACGGTTATACGTATCTACCCATTCTTCCCGATTCAACAACTCGTTGTTGGTGGTGTTGTTGTTCCATTCTGTTGAGACTGCGATGGAGAATATGTGGAGCACTGAGTCGTTCTTCTTATTTACGCCCACCGGCTTCATCGGGAAAGGTTATGGGGTCACTTACACCCTTGCTGTCGTAACCCTCATTATTCTCTACCAATTCATCTCCAGATTCATTTTTACCACAAACTCTTCTTCTTCTCCTTCATCCGTCACTCCCACCCTAATTTCGGTTTTACCCTCCTCTCAACATCATCATCATCATCAACAACAACATAGGTTTGTATTTTTATCCATTTATTTATTATACTTTAATACTTTATGTTTGATGTATAACTTTATATAAATTTTAATTCATTATTATTATTCTGTCGTTCATTCATTTATCGTGTTTTTTGATTCAATTACTATACTGACCTTGTTACTTGATGTGAGATTGATCGTTAAGCTTTATTCTGATAAATGAATTTTAACCACGTTTAGCATCATTGTTCATACATTATTACGAGAATCATTCCAGGATGATGATGAACAAATGATGGATGATTGGGTGAATTGAAGCATCATTTTCATTCAGATGAACTCTTGATTCAATTTAATCATTTTTGTGTGTGGTTAGTTAATCGGTTTATCTTCGGTTGAACTGTGTCGAGTTTTATTAAATTTGCTTATGAAATTGATCAAATTAATTTAATCAAGTTACATATGTGAATTTGAAGCTATGGCATTAATACTATGACGATAGAATTGGGGTTTGGGGAGAGAAATTTGGGATTTTTTAATATTCATTATTTAGCTAAATCATATAGAGTGACCTTATCTTCTATATATACACCATATGCAAAGTCAAATTTAAAAAAAAAAGTCAAAAGCCTTTAACTAACTGTTCTCATGAATCAATTAGCTTAATTTGGCTTTCTTTGACTATGGCAATCACCTCCTTACATCCTGCTGCATGCCTTGATGACTTGTTTTAATGCACTTCACATTGTGTGAAGAAGGTGAAGTCTATAAATATCGATAATGTTGAAAAAGAAAGCACAGTCGAAGGAGTGTGATAACGTAACAAGAAGACATGATGAAACAAACAAGCAATATAATTAAATAGTTGGAAGTAGAAACAATATGCAAACCTTAGTTCTATAGGAGTTGATATATGCATATGGCTTTTGTTTACGCATAACAAGTATTTCAGTGTTTTATTTCCTTGTGGGACCTGGATGGAATGAAGCCGTGGAACAATAATCTATGATCTGTAAGAAAATTACTACATATAAAGCATTTACCTTCCTCCCCATCTTCCCCTCTTTTACACCAACACCATTAAAAACCACCCGATGATCACAAAAACCGTTGGAAGCTGTCACACTTGAACCAGTAACATTGCTAAGGACCTATCCTAGTGTATGTTTCGTAAATTGCTAACAAATGGATGCACATCCGGTGCACATGCAAAACGCCATCTCAGTTACCAATACATCATAAAAATATTTGTGTCACTTGAGGAGTGTGACTCGGAGTTTTTTTCTTCCTTTTCTATCTGCTACGTCTTGTTTATTCAGATTTTCATTTTTCTTCTACTTCTTGCCCAGGGACTGCTATAAACTTTTTTTTTTAATAGTGCTTCGTCTTCATAGCCCCATTCACGTATGAGTATATTTAACACTGGATTTTTTTTTATTTTTTATTTTTTCTGTAAATGAACCCAAGGAATCCAATTATACAGACCAAATGTGGCTGTGCGATGTTTGTTTCTTCCCTGTCTAACTTTGGGTAGGTTATTCGAGGAAGTTAACATTGCCTAAAAAAACAATAGTAGTATGTGTGGAGAAAGTTAGCATCATTAGTTTCTTCTTCTGGGGGAAGGGGACGAGGGGAAGACACAGATTCGCTAATTGTTTGGGCCATTGAGGCAATATGATCGCTGGTGGGGCAAGATCTTGAGTTGTTCTAAGTTGCCCATTGAAAATATGTCTTTATATGTGGAATGTGAATTTACTCGGTCCAAAACTGAAGTTACATGTGGAACACTTGATATCTGGTCCCATATAGCTCTGTGTTAGTTTCGTGTGACCTGTTGTCAAATGTAAGTTCAACTCCTTGTCGGCTTTAGCAGCAGCATGAGGACGTCATGATGTAAGTTAAGTACTTAATATGGCGCGTCAGATAGATATGGAAGTAGACATTCTTCTGACTACGTGTTTTGCCATAGGCACAGACGATAGGATCATATAGTACTTTTTTTCCCTGTGGTATACTGGTATGTATATTTGTCAAACTGATTTGCCATAGGCACAGACGATAGGATCATATAGTACTTTTTTTTCCTGTGGTATACTGGTATGTATATTTGTCAAACTGATTACCCTTGAGTGCTATGCCGATGCTTGGTTTCTGTCTGTTTTGCAGAATATCAGATGTCATTACTGATTTGGATCTTAAAGTTCTGATTGACAATTTGGATGAGACTGTACATGAGGATGAGAAGTGGGAGATTCTTGTCGATAAAAGAAATTTATCTCTATCTTATTCTGTCAAGTGCTGCAAACCGAAGGTGATTCTTGATATGCTCACCTAAGGCTATGATTGTTATGTGATATTGTCCAATACAAGTTCTCTATACCATACCATATAAGAAGGTTCCAGTTCTATTTATTTTGTTCATGTTTTGATAGCTGAAGAGCTCAACTTTCACTTTTAAGAACTATAGATATTTGGAACTTCAGGTTCACATTTTGTGCTCCAACTTGGAGTTTATACGGGAACGTCCCTTTTTTCTTATGGATGTGAAAACTTTCAAGTTTTGTAGTTATCCTAATCCGTTGGTCAAGTTTTGTATCTCTTATAAATGGTGGCTTAATGCCTTAATCTCATAATGAATCTGTAACTCTAATTAATCAATGTGATCTCTTTTGTTTGTGTTTGGAGTGTGATTGTACCGTTCCTTTATTGCTGATAGATTTTTTACAGTTATATGCTACTTGCAGGATGGTGGTCCCATGAAGTATTTGAGTACGACAATATTCAATTCTTGTTCTTCTGAGTTACTGAGAGACTTCTATATGGATAATATGTATAGAAAGGAGTGGGACAAAACCTTGATTGATCATGAGCAGTTGCAGGTAGATGAGAGTAATGGAACTGAAATTGGGCGCTCGGTAAAAAAGTTTCCTCTCTTGACGCCCAGAGAATACATTCTAGCCTGGAGGCTTTGGGAAGGAAGAGATAGAACCTATTACTGTTACAGTAAGGTATTGTATTATATTATATATTTATATCCTTGAGTGTGTAACTGCCTTTAGAAGTGGTTTTTGTGAGTTTTTTCTGAATATTAAAGTAAGTGTGCTTGAAGTGGATTTCCTGTTTATAGTAGTTAAGGAGATAATGATTAGGTTTCGTTGTTTATCTAGTTTTCTAGTTTCCTCTTTACCGATTATTTAGGTTATTTGTATTCTTTGTAAATTTGAGTAATGGAACCTTATGATGAAACACACCAATATTTTGCCTGACTACTGTTACTCATGATGTGGTTAACACCTTCGTTTTATAGATATTAGTACAGGATATCTAGATAACACATGAAAAGGGGACTAGGAAACTTAAAGTTCCTAATCTTTATCTCTAACATTTATGAATATTTGTTTCTGGTGATTTGGGGCTAACTAGATAATCTAAACGGGTAAACGGAGGAGGTTTTTCCTGGTTAACCGGGGAGGGCGAGTATTTACTCAGATGTGTGTGGCCTAACCAGGGCGTCTCCGTGACCGTTTCCGACCCTTTCCCTGGCCACCCCAAGATGTGTAGCTAGTGACGTTTAAACCTGAGGAGAGGATATCAAGACGCCAACCACTAGGCCATCTTAGATAATTCTATTGCCAAATATTAGACTTGACAGTTACAAAGAACAATACAACCTAACAAAGACTGTTATTCTTAATGATAACTATGGATGGATTGATGGAACAAGTCAAGCAATCAAAGAGGCTATCTAATTCTAATTGCTTTTCAAAATGATAGTAATTATATTGACATGAATTACCTTATAATATCAAACAAAAGTGTGCTATTTGGCATGTTTAATTTTAATCATTGTTATTGAATTTAATCTGTACTTGAACAGTGTACCATTCTATTTCTGTTGTTTTGTCCATCAAAGAAAAGATTTATAGTTTGATGACTTCTTCTACCTTCATAATCTTGTTATTTTTATCATTTTTCTGTTTTTAATACATACAATAATGAAGTCATCTTGTTGTTAGGAATGTGAACATCCATTAGCTCCAAGGCGAAAGAAGTACGTACGAGTTGGCCTGTTTAGATCTGGTTGGAGAATCAGTGACAGTAAGTTACTAGGTTACCTTATTTTATTGTTTCAAGTGTGATTTCAGATGTTACTATAATGTAAGTCCTACGCTCCTGCTATACATAAATTAGATGAATTGTAGGCAATATGATAGGTCACCTTGGTTGAGACTCCTAAGAGCGATTTGCCAAGTCTTTATGTGTGTTAAAACATCTTTAGTTGATTTTACTTTGCTTTATTATTGTTGCTTCTAAGTTAAAAAGTTACTTGATGGTAAGCTTTTATTTATCAACAAATGGAGCTGGTAAACTTGGTTAGTAAAACCTTTAACTATCTGAATTCTGAAAGAGTGTTGCTTGAGTACCATCTGTGCATTAGTAAACCCTTCACTGAAGTGCAAGACCTTGAATGGGAAATATTAATGTATATTCTTAGAAACAATCTAGTGGGAACTAAAACTGTTGGAACATCTGCGTTCTTATTAACTATTTATGTATTTACCAACATATTTTTATATATATTACTGTCCTTTGGATCGACACAAGGCTTACTCTAACTTTTATCCTTTTTTCTTTCTTTTTCTTTATCCTGCTGAAATAGCTGGTAGAAATTCGTGTCAGATCAAAATGGTTCACCAAGAAGATGCTGGTTTGAATGTTGATATGGCTAGAATGATCTTTACTAAAGGAATCTGGAGTTATGTGTGTAAAATGGACAATGCTCTTCGGAAGTATTCTGCCGCCAGACGTCTTCAACTGACTTCAACTACTGGTGCAATCACTCTTGTCCAGAAGGTGCGTGCTTTCATCTGAGTGACCCGTGGCTATCTATTATTAATCTACACCGACATTCTTTAGAGACTTCTGTAAATGATTTCTTTCTTTTTTTATTTGTTTTTTTATATAGGTACCTCTATCTTTGGATTCTACCAGTAAGATTGACGGCATATATCATCCAGAAGTCTCTGAAGAACGTAGTCAAGAGAAAAAACTCTCAAGAAGGCCTTCAAAGAAATTGATAGCAAATGGGTTGATCCTTGTTGGTGGTGCGATCTGTCTGGCTCGTGGACATACCAACTTCAGTGCGAAAGTTGCCTTGGCTTATGCATTAAGTAAGTTGTCAAAGCGTCGCCAAACACTACCACCTTAATTTTTACAAACGTTTGTATGAATATTTTTGGGGGCGGGCCGAAGGAGGAGGGAAGGGGAGGGGGAGGGGAGGATTGTTTTGCAAATGTAACTGGATCAAGATACTATCACAAACCATGTAAATTAAATACTCAACAGCTATTCATGTGGAAAGGATGTAACATGAACTCTGAAAATCTACTGTTGTAACAATTATAGCGGTTTCAAACTTCTGTAAAAATATAAAATGAAATGACGATGTGGTGACTTGAACATCTATTCTATCAAAGTTTTGTAGTCATTTTGCTTGTTTATGGTTCACTAGTCACAACAATTGGCTGACCTTTATCTAACTATTACATTGGTCTTGAATAGCGAACTCAGAGTGGACATACTTTTCTAGTGTCATCAAAAATGGCTGGGAACTTGGCTGCCAGAAAATTTGGGGTAATTCTACTTGGCCCAAGTATTTTGCACTTAAAAAGATCATATCATATCATATTCTTTTGGGCTTGATTCAAAACTATATTGAAAAAACTTGTAATGGGCCAATCCAGAAAATTATCTAAGTCCAGTAGTCCACCGCATATAGATACAATCAAAACAAGAAGATAGTACAAGTGTACAACATATGTAGGAGCTTGCATGGGTCGGAAAAAACTGCTCTGTCAAATAAATTAGTAGAACTATTAACTCTTTCGTGCTAGTTCACATAAATAAACATGAAAATTTGAAAAGCCCCTTGAGGAGTTGAAAGAAACTTCTCTTGGACTAAAGTGTTCATATGCCGTTGTAAATTGTATTTTACGGGAGCATGGGTTGTTTGTGTCCCTTTAAGCGTTAAGATTAACCGGATGTTATCCCTGGTTTTACTCTAGTTTTAGGCATTTAAATTTGGAAGTGTTGGTTGAAGTGGTAGTCAGGTAATCCGTTTAGATTTATTCTGTTGGAGTCCTACTTTATGATTGGTGTTTGTATAATCTAGCGTTCAGCCAGTGTTCAATATATAGAATATGTCGTTGAAGAAATGCGATAATGACATGACATGTTGCTCAAGCTTCTTTATATATACATATAAAATTCGTTTTTGTAACTTGTAACAAATCTTGCATTCTTTGGAAGTTCTTGTTTAACTAAACTTTTGAGAAAATTGAGTGACTCACAACTTCTCTGTCATATGCAATGATTTAAGGAAAATGTTATAAGTAGCCCTAAGGGCTATGAATAAGAAATACAGGCACGCATTGAATGTTTGTACCTTAATAATAACCACGCACCCCCTGAATATAATTTCCCCCAACCAACCTAATATACAACATTTTTATGCACGAATCCAACTCTTAAACATAGTCCTTATAGCTACAAATAGCAAAATCCATGATTTAAATAGGACTTTTAGCAAGTATATGTGATGAGTTAGGACTTTATCATATCTAAAAACATATAAAAATTAAAAGAAAAGGGCAATGTTAGCATGTGTGTTGCATAATTGGTGTTTATTTATGGTAAATTTAAAGGGGAATAAGATTGGATATGGGAATGAATGGTCAAAATGAGAAATAAGAAAAAGAATGTTAGGAATGAATGACAAGTGAGATTAGGATTTGATGTAAAAAGAAAGAATGTGGGGGAAGCATGTGATCTAAAGTTGCACATGGCCTTCTATCTAACATATATAAAAAGCATTAGGGATGAGGTGGGGTTGCAAGGTGTAAGCTAAGATAGAACCTAAAAAGAATGTGTAAAAAGTTAAAAACTTCCAAATTCATGTTCCCCTGTGTTTATAGGGTTGTTAATTTGGTTGGGATTTGCATGTAAAGATAAAGAGAATCAATATAAGTTAAAATATTAACCATTTTGTCATGTACTTTGATATTTTGGAATATTTTATTAAAAACGTTTGTTTAAGAATATATTACTTGAACAACTCACTAACATTCATGTGATACAAAGCTATGAATCGTTATCTAAAAACAACTTATGTGACTTTGATTTTGCAAAAACAATATTTATGTAATATATTTTGGAACGCGAAGATTTTATTAGCTTACTAGTAAGAAATTAGAACCGAAAAGAAAAATAACGAGTATAAAGTAACATAATTTGGAAGTTGTTACTATCTAGAATTGGTATATTCTATTTTCTTTATTTTTCTTGCCGAATGATGGTTCAGAAACATCCTATTGACAACTAGAAATCTTCATGAAAGAGTAAGGCATCTACGATCTATATCACATAGCAACAAAAAGGTTATATATGTATGTCTTCTAATTCGGAAGATGATTTTTTCTAACGGCAAGGATAAATCTTTGAAATTTTTTAACAATAAGCTTAAACTAGGATTATGTGAACAAACATGTAAACGAGCACTAAATAATCAAAATTGGAAAAAATTGGAAGTATTGTGGGCTTGTGGAGTTGTGGCTACTGTTTTTAGCAGTCAATTAACTACGTTTTACAAGTATTTAAGTCAAAATACATTATATAAGTGTTTAAGTCAGAATTATCAACATCAAGTTGAGATGGCCGAGTTGGTCTAAGGCGCCAGATTAAGGTTCTGGTCCGAAAGGGCGTGGGTTCAAATCCCACTCTCAACATATATATTTTGAGCAACGCATATTTTTTGTTTTTTCAAAATATTATATACTCCATCCAAAATTTGTCTTGCACCACGTTGTGCTTATAATATCATATAACACAATAAATAACCAATAAATGAATTTCCGGTACTTCTTCTTTGACTCTCAACTTTAATCAAAATATAAACTTACAATGAAACCTAAAATCCTTCTTAGAGAGTAAGACATCAATTATTTACTAATTTATAGAATTCTAATTTAATTAAGAAACAAATTAATAATTAAAAATAATTATCAAAAATAAAAGATACTAATTAAATTGGAATTAATATTTATCCAATTCCAATACGAAAATTAAGTTCATCATGATCATGAAACTTCCCTGCATCATCCTCCTCTTCTTGAAAAAGACTCGTCCACGAGTCGAATTTACCATCGCTACCACCTATGGAACGAACCATCTTCAATAACGATTGAATATGAATGAAAACTTTTCCGTCAAAACGTTTTTCTTCAATGCTTAAGAAAGGGATACTCTTCACGAATGACTCATAATCTATCTCTTGGAGAACAAACTGAATAACACGAACCTTCATGTGATCATCAATCTCGATCTTGACACTTGAAGGTAGGGGTGTGCATGGGTCGGTTCGGTTTGGTTTTTGTGTATACTGGTATCAAAAAATATATGGGACAAAAGAAATAGGCAAGGACTGAAAGTGTCATTTTCGAATTGTTGTGGGTACACCTTTAAATAGAAAATAGTGTAGGAAAGAATTTGAGCCGTGTGATCTCTTTATAGATGGAACTCAATCTAGGGTTCAGATTGCTCCATGGTATTTTGCTTTAAATAGATAGATCGATAGATTATATACTCCATCCAAAATTTGTCTTGCACCGCTAGACGCTAGTTATGCTTATATCCTGTAACACCCCCGAAATTCACTGTTTTGCGGAAGCATAGTTTGGGGTGTTACTAATTAAATATCACAGCACAAAGATAAAGCAAACGACCTCTAAATGAGACGTTTTGTAAATTAGTTACATTCCATAGATATAATGTTTGAAAACTTAGTGTTTTCGTATACAAAATGTAGTTTCCCCTAGAGTCCACGCGTATGGCGGGAGATTCTATTACATAATCAAAATATACAAAAGATAATGCTAAGAATCTCCGTTAATGCAGTTGTGTTGAAATCATGCGACTCTAGCTAAAATCCTGGAGTAATCCTACTCCATCCGGGTACCTGAGAAAACATGCTAAAAAGTGTCAACCAAAAGGTTGGTGAATCTCACAGGTTTGTAAATAATATCAGTTTTGAACACGAGCTTTCGTCAGTAATGCCCGTAGGCGTAAAATCAGCAATTTCAATCCAGAAATCGTAAATCAGTATTTGCAATCTCGCAAATGTAAGTAAGTAAGTTTATACCGTTGCCATGAGGCTCATAATCGAAGCTTAACCCGTAAATAATATGTTTGCTCCCGTGACATGCTCGTAAGTGAGCAAGCATCAGTAACGAATAAGTTGTCACCCGTTTATACGTGTAAATCGGTACGTGGCAGCGCTACTGCCCCGGGTGGGGAGGGTCATTTCCCTAATGGATCCATTAACTACTGTTCGCGCTTAAGTCCATAACTAACGATATATGATGGAGAGACTTCTGTAGATAGTAACAACTCATGCAATTCCGTTTGGTATAGTAAACAGTTTAGTACTTGTGTTCAAGAAAAGTAGTAGCATGTGTCTCCCCCAATAAGATAAAACAGTAAAAGTGGGGCCGTAAGACTCACCTGAGTCCTTGCAAGTACGTTTATATCAATAAACGAGTAAATAATATCAACCGTAGGTTCTCCGAACCCGTAACCTTCAAATGCCTAAACATATAAAGTTAAGTAAGTAGATGTCTCGCAAGACCATCTAGGCTAGTTGTTTACACAACTCATTATGTCCAAGTGTTTGTTTAGTAATCCGTTTGTAGTTTGAAAGCAAATATGGCCCGTTGGTGACGGTTTGTAATAATGATTCAAAGTGTTATCATTTATAACGCAATTTAGTGTAATTGTAATAGAAAGTATGTTCTATGACGTTTGTTAAGTCGTATGACATAAGTATTTGAAGTTGTGTAAGTTCGACACTTAGTAAAATCTGACTTTTCAAGGTTCTGGTTTGTGCGACGTAGCATGCGACGTAGCATGCGACGTAGGGTGCGACGTAGGGAGGTACGTCGCATGATGCGACCTTCGCAAATCAATGCGACGTAGGAGGCGACGTCGCTAATGCGACGTTGGTTCGGTTTGCGACGTAAAAGTCTACGTCGCTATGTGCGACGTCCGCAAGTTAATGCGACGTAATAGGCTGCGTCGCTAGTGCGACGTTGGGATATCTGTGCGACGTAGGCCGTGACGTCGCTAAATGCGACGTTGGCCACAAAATGCGACGTTTTGAGCTACGTCGCAGATAGTCCAGCGTCTCTGCGACGTAGCGGTCTGATCGGAATTTGGTGGCCGGAAAATCGGTCGAAAAGCTTCCGTTCGGTCCAAATCTTTTACCCAACCCATTTTTGGACATTTTAAGCATATATAAACCATAAAAACGTAAAAATGAGCAAAAACGGAGAGTTTCGGGTTTTATCGGAAACTTACAAAATGTCGGATAGAAAATCCGAAAAGATAGGAATGTAGATCGTGTTGTCGTGGTCACTTTTCTCCAAAAGAGTGGTATGATTCGGCGAGGTTTCGTGGTGTTATTTTGCGATTTAGTGAGGTGGTGGGTTTTGTTTATTTTGAAAGAAAATGGAGAGAAAGAGAGAGGAGAGATAAGATGATGATGATGAAAAGAAAGTGGGGAGGGGGGTTTCCCCCCTTTTTGGCTGAAAATCGGTGGGGTCCACCGAGTGGACTTCACCAAATTTTGTTCCCTGCGTTTCGAGTTCTGCGCGGTGTTCGTTTCCTCCGTCGTTTAAACGCTATATCAAGCAGTTATATTTTTAAAAGGTGACGGGAATATTTTAATGAAATACCTTGAAATTAATTATAAAAACATTTGTCGAAGTATTAAAATTCTTAACTCGCGTTTAATACGTATTCGTTAAATTATTTAAAATGTCGTCGCGATATTATAAATAATGTTTGTTCGCTGTGTATTTTATATAATAAAATATGTTCTCATTATTTCGGTAAGTTTCTGTCACCAACGACCAAGTAACTGTGTCGGACTCCGTCCGGTTAATCCGTACGATTAATCCAAATCGCGTAAGTACACCCATATATATATATAATTCACCTTATATATATATATACAAATAGAGTCTGCAATTAGTCCTATTACATACTAATTACAACTAGTTACAAGTAATTAGGCATAATTAATTCTCCTAATTTAGCAGGTGTTACATTCTCCCCTTGTTAAAGAAATTTCGTCCCGAAATTAGCTTGAGTGCACGGACGGTGCGTTGTCTGGGAAGAGATGTGGGTATTTCTGTCGCATTTGGTCTTCCCGTTCCCAGGTGAACTCAGGGCCGCGCCTAGAATTCCACCTGACTTTTACTATGGGAATACGACTCTGTTTCAATTGCTTGACCTCTCGGTCCATGATTTCCAAAGGTTTCTCGACAAAATGAAGTTTATCATCGATTTGAATCTCGTCGAGCGGTATAATCAGCGTCTCGTCAGACAGACATTTCTTCAAGTTAGAAATGTGGAATGTGTTGTGTACGCTGTTAAGTTCAGCAGGAAGTTGCAGGCGATATGCCACTGGACCAATCCTTTCAAGGATTTCAAATGGTCCGATATATCTGGGATTTAGTTTGCCTCGCTTTCCGAATCGAATGACACCCTTCCACGGTGCCACTTTGAGAAGTACTTTGTCCCCTACCTGGAACTCAAGGTGTTTGCGTCTCACGTCAGCATAACTTTTCTGACGATCACGTGCGGCTTTCAGCCGGTTTTGAATACCGATGATTTTCTCAGTAGTTTCATGAATGATTTCTGGACCCGTGAGTTGGGGATCTCCTAACTCAGTCCAACAGATAGGTGATCGACACTTACGCCCGTAAAGTGCCTCGAAGGGTGCAGCCTTAATGCTGGTATGGTAACTGTTGTTGTATGAGAACTCGCACAACGGTAAGTGATTTTCCCAAGAAGTACCGAAGTCGACTACGCAGGCTCGTAGCATATCCTCCAGTGTTTGAATAGTTCGCTCGCTTTGGCCATCGGTTTGCGGGTGATAAGCAGTACTCATATCCAGACGAGTACCAAGAGATTTCTGTAGCGATTGCCAAAAGTTAGAAGTAAAACGGCTGTCCCTATCCGAGATGATCGAGATAGGTACACCGTGGCGCGAGATGATTTCTTTGACATAGATGCGAGTCAGACGCTCCATCTTGTCGGTTTCCTTGATGGCCAGAAAATGAGCAGATTTCGTGAGACGGTCCACGATCACCCAAATGGTATCGCAACCACTCGAAGTTTTCGGTAGTTTGGTAATGAAGTCCATGGAAATCTGTTCCCATTTCCATTGAGGAATTTCAGGTTGTTGGAGCAACCCCGAGGGTCTTTGGTGTTCAGCCTTGACTTTGGAACAGGTTAGGCATTTACTGACGTACAAGGCGATGTCAGCTTTCATGTTAGGCCACCAATACAACCCTTTGACGTCATGATACATCTTGTCAGATCCAGGATGTATAGAGTATCGAGATTTGTGAGCTTCAGCCATCACCAAATCTCGCAAGTTTCCGAATTTGGGTAACCACATCCGGTTAGAGAAGTATCGAGTTCCATCGGGTTTGATTTCGAATTGTTTATCCAAGCCCCGCAAGGCTTCATTTTTCAAGTTTTCATCGTTGAGTGCTTCAAGTTGAGCGGTAAGGATTTGAGCAGGAAGCTCGTTGCGAATTGTCATAGAAAGTGCTCGGACTCGAAGGGGTTTCACTCGTTCTTTCCGGCTTAAGGCATCGGCAACTACGTTAGCCTTGCCCGGATGGTATTTGATCTCGCAGTCGTAGTCACTAAGTAACTCAACCCAGCGACGTTGTCTCATGTTTAGATCTTTCTGATCGAATATGTGTTGGAGACTTTTGTGATCGGTAAAGATAGTGCTTTTCGTACCGTAGAGATAATGTCTCCAGATTTTCAATGCGAAGACCACAGCACCTAACTCGAGGTCGTGGGTCGTATAGTTTTTCTCGTGAATTTTTAGTTGTCGTGAGGCATAGGCAATGACTTTTTCCCGTTGCATCAACACACAACCAAGTCCCTGGTGTGAGGCGTCGCAGTAAACTACGAAATCGTCGGTGCCCTCGGGTAAGGACAAGATTGGTGCACTGCAAAGTTTAGAGGTTTGCAGTTCTGGAAGTCCTTGTAAGAACAAGGTTTAGCAGTAGGGGTTTCAGCAGCATCGCTATTTCTCGAGGAATTTGGTGGAGTATTCCGAGCCAAGGCTTCAGTAACAGCCTGGGTTATAAGGGAGGTAATCTGGGCATCGGTGTATGGTCGTGTCTTTGGCGGCATGATTCTTCAATAAAAGAAATGAAGATACATGAGATTTTGTATGAGCTGGTAATTGTCACAGATGTACATGTATAAAAGTAGTAATACATAACATCAACATGGAAAATGACAATTAATGTGAGTCGAGATAACAAAGGATATCTGATAGATAAAGTGAGTTCAAAAGTTACATCCTACCGAGATAATACAAAAGGTGTCGGGAATGGTTACATCCGACTAGTTTATAGAGTAGTGCTAGATAGTCCCTAGATTACGAGGTAGATTACAAGACAAAAACTACACTATTCTTAATGTAGATTAATTTGTTCCATAGCGTGCCAAGGCGGTCCACAGTTTCTGCTAGTCGGTTGGTTCATTCTTAGTTACGGTTCCTGGCTTTCGGATTCGTCTTCCGATTCCAGGTTCAGGTCGTGTGGGTGGTAGCGTGCCTCGAGCATGTCCCTGTATCTTTGAGTCGTGGAGCGGTACTTAGTCTCCTCCGTTGATTTCCTGCCCAAACGTTTGATCCATGTTTTGGTCCTACGGGTTAGGTTGGTGGCCACTTTCTTCCAGTAGCGGATCTTATCTTTGATTCGTGTAGGGACAGATCGGTTTGAGATTCTCAATCTTTGTTCATAGTCTATGCACTTACGCTTAAGTGCCCAATTTCGGCCGTCTAGTCCCACAGCCTGATCTCGCACTCTCTCATATTCTTCAATATCGATGCCAGTCATTCCGAAATCCTGATTTTCGTTTCCCTCCAGCATGATTTCTTCTTCTGGTACGATGTCCTCATCGAGATACGTGTACTGGATTTGTTCCCCGTGGACTTGGTCACTATCAGACATGTAGTCGTCCATTTGGGAATTCGTGTCTTTGAGTTCTATAGAAATGACAGAGAGAGGATTTTAGTCCTTGGAAGTACGTTGTTTCAGGGTGTTAGATGTGATTTTCGTAAAATCATTAGAGTGCGCCACAAGGAGGTGTGACGGTAATCAAGTCTGTCATGGTCGGTGCAAACCGCTGAGAGAAATTCGTAAGTGTCACCAGGGAAACGTCGACTATCTCTATAGCGAGTGTATTTACGTGCGAGGCCTATTCACATATATAATAGCCTAGTAGTATAGTCAGCGAGTGAGGCCTATGTATGTATATACTCGTATATCACATAATAGCCTAGCGTATGTCTAGCACATAACAAGTAAGAGTCTCGGTTCTCTCGTGGTCAGAGTCTACTAACGTATTCCTGTTTGACATAACCATTTCAGACCTCACATCATCTTTCCTTAATTGTACATAGTTGATCAGGCTATGTTAAATTAAAGTCGTATGATGTAATTCCTGAACCAATCATGCCTAATAAGGAAATACTGCCTAATGGTCATAGTCTAGGCCCACTAAATGCAACCTAGTTCACTATAACCTTAGGCTCTGATACCAATCTGTAACACCCCCGAAATTCACTGTTTTGCGGAAGCATAGTTTGGGGTGTTACTAATTAAATATCACAGCACAAAGATAAAGCAAACGACCTCTAAATGAGACGTTTTGTAAATTAGTTACATTCCATAGATATAATGTTTGAAAACTTAGTGTTTTCGTATACAAAATGTAGTTTCCCCTAGAGTCCACGCGTATGGCGGGAGATTCTATTACATAATCAAAATATACAAAAGATAATGCTAAGAATCTCCGTTAATGCAGTTGTGTTGAAATCATGCGACTCTAGCTAAAATCCTGGAGTAATCCTACTCCATCCGGGTACCTGAGAAAACATGCTAAAAAGTGTCAACCAAAAGGTTGGTGAATCTCACAGGTTTGTAAATAATATCAGTTTTGAACACGAGCTTTCGTCAGTAATGCCCGTAGGCGTAAAATCAGCAATTTCAATCCAGAAATCGTAAATCAGTATTTGCAATCTCGCAAATGTAAGTAAGTAAGTTTATACCGTTGCCATGAGGCTCATAATCGAAGCTTAACCCGTAAATAATATGTTTGCTCCCGTGACATGCTCGTAAGTGAGCAAGCATCAGTAACGAATAAGTTGTCACCCGTTTATACGTGTAAATCGGTACGTGGCAGCGCTACTGCCCCGGGTGGGGAGGGTCATTTCCCTAATGGATCCATTAACTACTGTTCGCGCTTAAGTCCATAACTAACGATATATGATGGAGAGACTTCTGTAGATAGTAACAACTCATGCAATTCCGTTTGGTATAGTAAACAGTTTAGTACTTGTGTTCAAGAAAAGTAGTAGCATGTGTCTCCCCCAATAAGATAAAACAGTAAAAGTGGGGCCGTAAGACTCACCTGAGTCCTTGCAAGTACGTTTATATCAATAAACGAGTAAATAATATCAACCGTAGGTTCTCCGAACCCGTAACCTTCAAATGCCTAAACATATAAAGTTAAGTAAGTAGATGTCTCGCAAGACCATCTAGGCTAGTTGTTTACACAACTCATTATGTCCAAGTGTTTGTTTAGTAATCCGTTTGTAGTTTGAAAGCAAATATGGCCCGTTGGTGACGGTTTGTAATAATGATTCAAAGTGTTATCATTTATAACGCAATTTAGTGTAATTGTAATAGAAAGTATGTTCTATGACGTTTGTTAAGTCGTATGACATAAGTATTTGAAGTTGTGTAAGTTCGACACTTAGTAAAATCTGACTTTTCAAGGTTCTGGTTTGTGCGACGTAGCATGCGACGTAGCATGCGACGTAGGGTGCGACGTAGGGAGGTACGTCGCATGATGCGACCTTCGCAAATCAATGCGACGTAGGAGGCGACGTCGCTAATGCGACGTTGGTTCGGTTTGCGACGTAAAAGTCTACGTCGCTATGTGCGACGTCCGCAAGTTAATGCGACGTAATAGGCTGCGTCGCTAGTGCGACGTTGGGATATCTGTGCGACGTAGGCCGTGACGTCGCTAAATGCGACGTTGGCCACAAAATGCGACGTTTTGAGCTACGTCGCAGATAGTCCAGCGTCTCTGCGACGTAGCGGTCTGATCGGAATTTGGTGGCCGGAAAATCGGTCGAAAAGCTTCCGTTCGGTCCAAATCTTTTACCCAACCCATTTTTGGACATTTTAAGCATATATAAACCATAAAAACGTAAAAATGAGCAAAAACGGAGAGTTTCGGGTTTTATCGGAAACTTACAAAATGTCGGATAGAAAATCCGAAAAGATAGGAATGTAGATCGTGTTGTCGTGGTCACTTTTCTCCAAAAGAGTGGTATGATTCGGCGAGGTTTCGTGGTGTTATTTTGCGATTTAGTGAGGTGGTGGGTTTTGTTTATTTTGAAAGAAAATGGAGAGAAAGAGAGAGGAGAGATAAGATGATGATGATGAAAAGAAAGTGGGGAGGGGGGTTTCCCCCCTTTTTGGCTGAAAATCGGTGGGGTCCACCGAGTGGACTTCACCAAATTTTGTTCCCTGCGTTTCGAGTTCTGCGCGGTGTTCGTTTCCTCCGTCGTTTAAACGCTATATCAAGCAGTTATATTTTTAAAAGGTGACGGGAATATTTTAATGAAATACCTTGAAATTAATTATAAAAACATTTGTCGAAGTATTAAAATTCTTAACTCGCGTTTAATACGTATTCGTTAAATTATTTAAAATGTCGTCGCGATATTATAAATAATGTTTGTTCGCTGTGTATTTTATATAATAAAATATGTTCTCATTATTTCGGTAAGTTTCTGTCACCAACGACCAAGTAACTGTGTCGGACTCCGTCCGGTTAATCCGTACGATTAATCCAAATCGCGTAAGTACACCCATATATATATATAATTCACCTTATATATATATATACAAATAGAGTCTGCAATTAGTCCTATTACATACTAATTACAACTAGTTACAAGTAATTAGGCATAATTAATTCTCCTAATTTAGCAGGTGTTACATATCCTACGGTACAATATCATAAAACACAACTAGTGATCTACGAGGACAATTTTAGATGGTGTAAAAATCACTCTCTAATAACATAAAATAAAAATCTTTGTTTTGAGTTAGTTACAGACACTTTAAGTTTTTGTCCGTAAAATGGCTTTAAAAAGTAATAAAACCATTGAAATCTATATATATATACATGTGAGTGTGACATACGCCATTAATTTCCAACTGAAGTTCAACTTTTATTTCCATCGTTGATAGTTCAGTACTAGGGTCCCATAACCCATGTGCCCTGCCTCCTTGTTGTCATCAACAATAATTATTAAAAATTTCTGTTAGTTTCCCTTTGAAGATTGCTAACTGCTCCTGGTTGCTTCATACAGGTGGTTAACCTCAACGGTGGCTACTGATCATCATAACCGTTATAACAAGATATATTGGCTGTTGGCACATCCACTAGTTGGTGGTTGTGATGACAAAAACAAGTAATTACAGATCAACATGGTTATTTGTATATACATGATGATGATTAATATTGAAGACTAAAAGTGTTTGGTTTAACATCGTTTTCTGCTAAATCCGGACTCAAATAGGTTAAATGTGTTGTTAAGTAGTAACTTAATGATTTAAAAGTGAATAACGTACGCACGTCATTGTCCTAGGAAGTTTCATTGGTTATAAACTTTTTGGTAAAGCATCGAATTCGTCACTTTAGGCAGACGAAGACTATATTTTCAAGTAGAGCCACAATTAGCGAGAATGGGAGATCAAAACTCCATGGATCAAAGGGACATCTCCCCTCTCATAGTAATTTATTTACGAGGTAAAATGGTAAAGGGACTGCTACAGGTCATATTCGATCTCTAATGAGGCAAATTAAGTAGGCTAACGAATTAAAAATCTCACAAGTGTACGTAGTTTGCATTAAAACCTTGTATGAAAAATGAATTGAAATGACACATGGATGTCTTCGGACTGAACCAATATGGCTCGGTCGATCCGGACTAAGAAGTCTCCTATTTGGCTCATTAATTGACAACTTTTGGGTGAAAACGGTTAAAGGCAGACTTGTGTGAAACTGTTGCAAAGAATTAGTTGTGAGAAAATAAAAAGTATTTTGTGGTTTTGAGCTTGCTTCCTCATGAACCCAAGGACCAAATGGAAGAGGGTTTGAACATGTCTTGGGTCAGGGTGGGGGCCCTTTTGCTTCATTTGTAGTTCATAGTTTACATGTGATAGATTAGTGGTTAATTACTAGTTACACAAGGTCATAATTAATAAGGGATATATATTTGTATAATTTTCTTCACCAATTAAATAGACTACCCATGCATAAGTAGACGAGTAAAATATATTAATTTTTTCGATGAAAATATATATAATCCCTGATATCGTCACATGATCACTCTCATGCATGTCAGCATGTGCAATAATCCCCTTCAATTCCACACCTTAATTACTTTCTCCTTTTAATGCTAACTTTTTGTCCTTGAACACATGCACGATTCATCACACACACACACACACACATATATATATATAACATTTACAAACTCTTTTCTTGGTACGTAGGTGCTATGAATTAAACTCGAGTGGTGGTATAAATTTAAGTAAGAAAGATGATATGTAAACGTAAACCTGTAGGTTTCAATATAGGCTATGTTTGGTAACGGAGCTTATAGTAGCTTATGGGAGCTTATGGAAGCTTAAGCTTATTTTTTCAGCTTCAAGCTTTGTTTGGTAGACAAAATATTAAGAGCTTATTAAAAAAAATAAGCTCTTAAAAAAGAAGCTAGTAGAACTAGCTTTTAAATTAAGTTAGGAGCGTATGTAATGAAAAATTACATAAATACCCTTTATATAATTATCTATCATATATTTGTTTGTCCCTTAATGTCAATTTACATATTTTAAGCTCAAGCTCCAGCTAGTTTTATCCAAACATTACAAAAAAGATAAGCTCAAGCTTCTAGCTTTAAATATAAGCTCTAGCTATAAGCTTTCAGTTCCAGCTACCAGCTACTTTTACCAAACAAACCCATAGACTAAAATCTTGTGATAGGTGAATATGAATAATTGATTGGATGAGATTAAAAGAGAGATCGAAAAAATTCAATCAATAAGAGAATTATGTTTAGTTTTAAGTCTATATAAGTAGGCATATATGACATTACTCAATAAGTAAATATTATACGACCTATGTAACACATTTGATTTCAATTCCCGAGTTCTTCGATACCCATAAAATGCATAAAAACCATTCTTTTATATATATATATATATAAATGCGAAGTACTAATGTTAATTCGACAAATTCATGTTTTTCAGGTGTTTTACTTCTATGACCTTAAATTTTAACTGTAATAATTAAAAGAAGAGTAATATAATAATTTAATAAGGATGAGATAAATATTGTTTGGAGAAGCTAGTTACAAGGGATTCTCGTTGAAGAGATTGTTTTTTGAAGGATATATATACTCTCCTTTTTTTGTCCAACAAGGATTGTGTAACATTCGCCCTAAGACTCAAGGGTATTCTGGTAAATTTTTTAGTTTTAAATTGTTATTTAATATTTTAGGAAATTTGTGCTCAATTTAAGTAATTGTGATAAGTGAATTATTACTTATTTTAACTTTTTATAGTTAACGGTAAAATAAAAGTGTTGAAATTGTAAATGGTTTTTTGGTTCCAGACAATAGGTGGAACGGGGATTGTTTTAAGTGAATACGGAGTCGGTTAAAATGTTGGACCGACTTGTTTTCAACCTTCCTAAAAAGGAAAGTTTTCATTTTCTTTCTAAACCTAAAACCCTAAGAACCTAAACACTAAAAACTAAGAAATCACAAACAAAAACTTGAAATTTAAGTGGTAGCTGTGATTTGAATTCATTTCATCAGTTTTATCATCATCTTTACAATTTGTAAGTTTGTTATTATATTTTTAGCATAGTTATAAAATTGTGAATTAAATTGATGAATTGTTGATTTGGTATGCAAGTAAAGCTGATATATGATGTTAGTAATACTACTTGATGATTATTATTGTTGTGGGTTGCTGTTAGGAGATGAGTTATGAAGTTGGGTATAAAAATCGGGTGCTGGGTTTTGAACCAGATCGCACAGGTCTGTAAGATGACCCTATCCGGCGGGTAAGACCCGTACCCGGCGGGTAGACTTACTTATTGGGTAATCCGGCGGGTAAAATCTATCCGGCGGATAGACATAGTGTAGTTTTTAACCGCGAAAGGGACTTGGTTTGGGCATGGGCTTACCCGGCGGGTAACCCCTCCTATCCGGCGGGTACCCGACTGGTTGGGCTGATCCATGTTTAAGTATACATATGATGGTTTTTGTGAATCATGATTATTAAACCATGTTTCTAATGATATTTGCTTAAGTTGTATACTTATATTATATAAGTATTGTGTATGATTAAGTTATGTAATACGTATTGGTTATGGTTATACACTTAATATTAAGTGATACTCCAGTTATGAAATAAGTACTAATTTGTATTCTGTTGTGCTTTCAGATCAACCAAAGACTCAGTAAAATAAGACCTCTGAGTTTGGATCTTGAGATATTCAGGTGATTGGACTTGTGACTCTCAGTGTAAATTGGTGTAACATATTTGGTTACTACGAGTAAACCTGATTATGATGGTTATAAACTGTTAGCCTGATTTGACACGTGTGACTATGTGATACTTGGCCTTTGAGGCATGATGTGATGGGAGGTCAACTATTGTTGGACTTGATTGCTATAGGTTAGTCAACGTAGGAATTGTGAACATATGTTTTGAATGGATCCTATGTTGATTGAAGATAGCAATGAGTTATCGGTAAAACCATTGTGTGGCCTGTAGTTGGTTATAAGTGTTACTTGGAGGACCATCGCGGCAATGAGGGTTACTCAAGGACCACCGATCCTCTAAGATGTTTGTGTGTTGATGGTTAATCATTGTAAACAGATTGTTAAGCTGGGTTAGACTGTTATTTACTTGTCTATTCACTTAGCTTCATGCTAATCCCACCACTAACCTCTTGCAGGTTATGTTTGCTATGTTTTGGATAAGAAGTTGGTCTGGAAGAATGTTTGACAACGATGATGTACTCTGATAATGTTTTAAACTTATGTTGTGATGTGTTTTGAAAGGTTCTATAACACCTAGTTGTTGTATAATGTTTAATACACTTTAAATTTTGTTATATATTGGTTATGTCATGTAAATTAATAATATGGGTATTTGCGCTTCCGAGTATAAAAAAAATAATATATGACTTCAAATGTGGGGTGTTATAATTTGGTATCAGAGCATCGTTTTGGGCGAATTGAACAGTTGTAAGTTGTTCAATCCCAAATCTATCCGAGTCAGTCAAACATTCTGATATGTGGGATTAGTTATGATATGATAATTGGTTAGTATGTTAGGTACTAACAATTAACGAGCTGTGAGATGTGTTGTGATTATAGATATGGCAGGTAATGAACAACCGACCAATACACTCAACAATGCCTCTAGAATCGATGTTCCTCGTTCTGAAACTCTTAATGAAAGACTTGGGCATTCTGGTACTTCTATTCCTGTTGGTGGGGAAACTGATAGGGGTGATTATATGTTGCAATTAGAAGATGAACTACAAGAACTTCGCAGATTTAGACAGAGAACTTTGGAGACTGAATCCTCACAGCCAGTTGAGACCAATATTCCACCTCCTGTGGTATCGTCTTCCCAGATTCCAGTGTCTTTGCCGTTTTATTTTCAGACTACTACTCCATTAGCATCGTCTGGACCTTACAGTTATCAGTTGCCAGTGTTTCCTCCATTTCCTCAGCAACAGCAAAAGGTGTGTTCTTTTAAAACCTTTATGGCCGGTAAACCCTCAGAATATTCTGGTAGCAGTAATCCTTCTGTGACTTTGGATTGGTTGCGAGATATGGAAAGAAAATTTGAGGTTTGCAGGTGTGAAGAAGAAATTAAAGTCCCATATGCTACTCAACTTTTGAAAGGGCAAGCTATGACATGGTGGGATTCCTTAACTGCATCCTTAACTTCACAACAAAGGGAATCAATCCGATGGTCAGATTTTTACAATGAAATGTGTAAACAGTTCTGTTCTGAGTTTGATATGTCTAGAATTAGACGTGAGTTCATGGATTTACATATGACAGATCAAATGTCGATTGATGATCTTATTACCCAGTTTTCTGAAAAGTTGAGGTTTGTACACCAATGGGTTCCGTATGATAAAACTAGAGTTGAGCATTTTGTTGGAACCTTACCTCCACACTACCGAAGTACTGTTAGATTAGCAGGTTCTCTTCCCCATGCTTTTAATTTAGCTCGGGCAGTAGACAGTGACATTCGAGCTCGAACCTTGCAAAATAAAGAGAAAGCCTTGCAACGATCTAAAAGTGATTCAGGTAAAGGTAAACAGAAAAGTCAAGATAACCAGCAAAGCCGGAGATCAAATACCGGTAGTGGTTCGGGTGATAGACCTTGGTGTGCTAGATGTAAATCCAGTCATTCTGGACCGCGTACATTACAGACTTCTCATTGTATTAAATGTGGTGCATTTGGGCATGCTATAAAAGATTGTATGTATCCTAATTTTGTGTGCTGGAACTGTCATAAAGAAGGGCATCGATCCGGAGCTTGTCCAGAGGCTAAGAAATTTGGAACGAGTGTGGTCGGTGGGTCATCATCTTCAGGTCAAAAGCGGAAGAATCTGCCACCTGCTACTATGAGAGCTTTTCAAATGACATTCGATGAGGCTGTCACTACTGAGAACGTCATTACTGGTACTTTTCTCATTAGTTCTGTACCAGCACGTGTGTTATTTGATTCTGGAGCCAATTGTTCTTTTATATCTGTGCATTTCTGTGATAAGTTGAAATTGACTCCGTCTTTGATTGCTAATCCTTTAGAAGTTGAAGTAGCTGATGGTAAATTGGTTCCTGTTACCACAACGGTGACTGGAGCTAATATATTGATAGAGGGTTATAGTTTCCCAGTTTCTTTTCTTTTGATGCCAATTCCTGGTTTCGATGTGGTTATTGGTATGGATTGGTTGAGTTGTAATAAAGCTGATATTTCGTGTCATAAAAAGTTGATAAAGATTCCTGTCTCTGATGAGTCATATGTCGTGGCTCGAGGGGATCCGGAAAAGGGTAGTGTTCCATTAATTTCTTTAATGAAAGCTAGAAAATCTCTAGCTAAAGGTTGTGATTCTTATCTGGCTTATGTGGTTGATGTTAAATTAGAAAAGAAATATATTTCTGATGTCCGGGTGGTTTCTGAATACCCGAAGGTTTTCCCTGATGAATTGCCTGGTTTACCACCAGTTAGGGAGGTAAAATATCAAATTGATTTGATTCCTGGTTCAACCCCTGTAGCTAAGGCTCCTTATAGATTAGCTCCTTCTGAAATCCGGGAAATGATGAACCAAATTCAGGAATAGTTAGATAAGGGTTTCATTAGATCCAGTTCTTCTCCTTGGGGTGCACCTGTTCTATTTGTGAAAAAGAAATACGGTACCCTTCGTATGTGTATTGATTACCTCGCACCAAGTATGGGCACTATAAGTTTTTGGTTATGCCGTTTGGTTTGACAAATGCTCCTGCTATTTTCATGGATCTAATGAATCGGGTATGTCGGCCTTATCTTGATAAGTTTGTGATTGTTTTCATCGATGATATTTTAATTTACTCTAAATCTGAAGCTGAACATGAAATGCATTTGCGTGTGATTTTTGAGACGTTAAAAAGAGAACACTTGTATGCTAAGTTTCTAAATGCGAGTTTTGGCTTCGAGAAGTTCAGTTTCTGGGTCATGTGATTTGTGAAGATGTGGTAAAAGTTGATCCGTCTAAGGTAGAAGCTGTAATGAATTGGAATGCTCCAAAGAATTCTTCTGAAATTAAGAGTTTTCTTGGATTAGCAGGGTATTACAGAAAGTTTATTAAGGATTTCTCAAAGATTGCTGGTCCGTTAACCAAATTGACTCGTAAAGATGTTAAGTTTCAGTGGGATGAACAACAAGAATCAGCTTTCCAAACTTTGAAACAGTTGTTGTGTCAGGCTCCAGTGTTAGCACTGCCAAATGGTTCTGATGATTTTGTCGTATATTGTGATGCTTCTTATGCTGGGTTGGGCTGTATGTTAATGCAGCGAGATCGTGTAATTGCTTATGCTTCTCGTCAGTTGAAAACTCATGAACAGAATTATCCTACTCATGACTTGGAGCTTGCGGCTGTTATTTTTGCGTTGAAAATATGGAGACATTACTTGTATGGCACCAAATGTGTTGTTTGCACTGATCACAAAAGTCTTTAGTATATGTTTACTCAGAAAGAATTGAACATGCGTCAACGCCGATGGTTGGAATTAATTAAAGACTATGATTGTGAAATCCGATATCATCCCGGGAAAGCCAATGTAGTTGCGGATGCTTTGAGTAGAAAAGGTACTTCTGACAGGATTTGTTTTATGCGGTTATAAGTTTTTTCTGATTTGATAGAACAGTTAAGGGCTGCTTAGTTGGAAGCATTGCAGGATCAGAATTTGAAATCCGAGATAATGTTGAAAAGAAAAGACTTGTTGATTGATGATTTTCGAGGCTTGAAGACAATTCAGTCTCGTGTGTGGGTTCCTTTGATTGAAGGACTTCGTGAGTTGATTTTGACTGAAGCTCACAAGTCTCGTTTGTCTGTTCACCCAGGAAGTACCAAAATGTATAATGATTTGAAACTGCTTTATTGGGGGCCGACTATGAAAACTGATATGGCTCGAGTTGTTGAAACTTATCATATATGTTCTCAAGTCAAGGCAGAACATCAGAAACTGTATGGTTCTTCGAGACAGTTAGAGATTCTTGAATGGAAGTGGGAACACCTGACAATGGATTTTGTTACTAAACTTCCACGCATGCCACGTGGTAATAATATGATTTGGGTGATTGTTGATAGGTTGACCAAAAGTGCTCACTTCTTAGCTACCAGTGAGACTGCATCTTTGACTCGGTTAGCTCAGTTGTACGTTAATGAAATTGTCTCGAGGCATGGAATTCCTTTATCTATAGTTTCTGATAGGGATTCTCGGTTTATATCTCGATTTTGGCAAAGTTTACAGCATGAGCTGGGGACCCGAGTGAATCTGAGTACAGCTTATCACCCTCAGACTGATGGCCAGACAGAACGTACTATTCAGACCTTAGAGGATATGCTACGTGCTTGTATATTAGAGTATGGTGGTTCTTGGGATTCTCACTTACCTTTGATTGAGTTTGCTTATAATAACTCATATCATTCTATTATTGGTATGCCTCCATACGAGATGTTATATAGCAGACGTTGTAGAACACCGACATGTTGGTTAGAGGCTGGTGAGAAACAGTTTGCATGGACAGATATTGTACAGATTACAAAATAAAAGGTTGTTATTGCTCGTGAAAAGTTGAAAGCTGCAAGAGACAGATAGAAACAGTATGCTGATCCTCGTCGTCGACCGGTTTCTTTTGTGGAAGGTAAATTGGTTTATCTCAAAGTTTCTCCATGGAAGGGTGTGATTCGATTTGGTAAGCGTGGGAAACTTGCTCCTAGATTCATTGGTCCGTTTAGAATTCGACAGTTGGTTAATGATCAGACGGTTTCTTTAGATCTTCCTTCTAAGTTATCTGCTATTCACGATACTTTTAATG
This sequence comes from Helichrysum umbraculigerum, assembly GCA_949592205.1. Classification (NCBI taxonomy): domain Eukaryota; kingdom Viridiplantae; phylum Streptophyta; class Magnoliopsida; order Asterales; family Asteraceae; genus Helichrysum; species Helichrysum umbraculigerum. Next base: position 28,609,847 of record CATIUR010000007.1, on the reverse strand, counting down.
TTTGTTATTTGAGGATATGTAATGTGGAGGATCAATCACAAATCCTTCCATTGCAAGACTTGAAAGTTGACCAAAGTCAGAAGTTGGTTGAAGAGCCTATTGAACTATTAGATAGAAAGGTGACCAAACTTCGCAGGAAGGAAATTTCTATGGTTTTAGTCAAATGGAAACATAGTTTAGGTCTCAATCTTACATGGGAAACTGAGTCTAGTATGAGATCGAGATACCCTAATTTGTTTAAGCGAGAAGAGATTTCGGGGACGAAATCCTCTTAAGGAGGAAAGATGTGTAACATCCGCCCTAAGACTCAAGGGTATTCTGGTAAATTTCTTAGTTTTAAATTGTTATTTAATATTTTAGGAAATTTGTGCTCAATTTAAGTAATTGTGATAAGTGAATTATTACTTGTTTTAACTTTTTATAGTTAACGGTAAAATAAAAGTGTTGGAATTGTAAATGGTTTTTAGGTTCCAGACAATAGGTGAAACGGGGATTGTTTTAAGTGAATACGGAGTCGGTTAAAATGTTGGACCGACTTGTTTATATCCTTCCTAAAAAGGAAAGTTTTCATTTTCTTTCTAAACCTAGAACCCTAAGAACCTAAACACTAAAAACTAAGAAATCACAAACAAAAACTTGAAATTTAAGTGGTAGCTGTGATTTGAATTCATTTCATCAGTTTTATCATCATCTTTACAATTTGTAAGTTTGTTATTATATTTTTAGCATAGTTGTAAAATTGTGAATTAAATTGATGAATTGTTGATTTGGTATGCAAGTAAAGCTGATATATGATGTTAGTAATACTACTTGATGATTATTATTGTTGTGGGTTGCTGTTAGGAGATGAGTTATGAAGTTGGGTATAAAAATCGGGTGCTGAGTTTTGAACCAGATCGCACAGGTCTGGAAAATGACCCTATCTAGCGGGTAAGACCTGTACCAGACGGGTAGACTTACTTATTGTGTAATCCGGCGGGTAAAATCTATCCGGCGGATAGACATAGTGTAATTTTTAACCGCGAAAGGGACTTGGTTTGGGCATGGGCTTACCCGGCGGGTAACCCCTCCTATCCGGCGGGTACCCGACTGGTTGGGCTGATCCATGTTTAAGTATACATATGATGGTTTTTGTGAATCATGATTATTAAACCATGTTTCTAATGATATTTGCTTAAGTTGTATACTTATATTATATAAGTATTGTATATGATTAAGTTATGTAATACGTATTGGTTATGGTTATACACTTAATATTAAGTGATACTCCAGTTATGAAATGAGTACTAATTTGTATTCTGTTGTGCTTTCAGATCAACCAAAGACTCAGTAAAATAAGACCTCTGAGTTTGGATCTTGAGATATTCAGGTGAGTGGACTTGTGACTCTCAGTGTAAATTGGTGTAACATATATGGTTACTACGAGTAAACCTGATTATGATGCTTATTAACTGTTAACCTGATTTGACACGTGTGACTATGTGATACTTGGCCTTTGAGGCATGATGTGATGGGAGGTCAACTATTGTTGGACTTGATTGCTATAGGTTAGTCAACATAGAAATTGTGACATATGTTGTGAATGGATCCTATGTTGATTGAAGATAGGAATGAGTTATCGGTAAAACCACTGCGTGGCCTGTAGTTGGTTATAAGTGTTACTTGGAGAATCACCGCGGCAATGAGGGTTCCTCAAGGACCACCGATCCTCTAAGATGTTTGTGTGTTGATGGTTAATCATTGTAAACAGATTGTTAAGCTGTGTTAGACTGTTATTTACTTGTCTATTCACTTAGCTTCGTGCTAATCCCACCACTAAACTCTTGCAGGTTATGTTTGCTATGTTTTGGATAAGAAGTTGGTCTAGAAGAATGTTTGACGACGACGATGTACTCTGATAGTGTTTTAAACTTATGTTGTGATGTATTTTGAAAGGTTCTATAACACCTAGTTGTTGTATAATGTTTAATACACTTTAAATTTTGTTATATATTGGTTATGTCATGTAAATTAATAATATGGGGATTTGCGCTTCCGAGTATTAAAAAAATATATATATGACTTCAAATGAGGGGTGTTATAGATTGTGATTTTATACTTATAATTAGATACTAAATATTTTAGAATTCCCGATAATCGCTTAAAATGGAGTTGCCAAACACACTCTACAGAAGTTATAAACTCGTAATATTAAGCACTTTTTTCCTAAATTTATATGAACAAGTACGATCTTTGTTTTAGAACGAAAAACTCACAATCTAAAACACATACTATGTACAATCACCATAAATATTAACATATCACTATTTTAAGTGAGGTTTGAACTCTCAACCCCTCCTTTAATCAACGCATGTACTTATAGTGATATAAATATATTGATTTTTGAACATATATATATATATATATATATATATATATATATATATATATATATATATATATATCAGAGGCGGATCCAGAAAATTTAGTCACCGGTGTCATAAAAATTTTGAAGCTCCCTCGACTTGGTAGTTTATATAGTTTATTTAAACATGAGGAGCACCGCCTAAATATAAGTGGTAACACTTTTAAAAAATTAATAACTTTTCAACTAAATTTACACTAAGTCGACTTAATTGACTGGTGTCACGTACCACCGCTGACTATAACGTGGGTCCGCCCCTGATATATATATAATTGGTCTTACAAAGTGAAATATTAGGAAAAGTGAAAATTAACTTGCACCCAAAAAAATCTGTACAATAATTGTAACAGGGACCATGTAATATGATATGCGACGTACAATAACATATTTCTATGGATGAATCGAATTGTCTCTTTCCATTAAGCTTTTATCATAGTGTTTCCCTTTTTAAACCAATTATTGCTACATATATACTCCGTATATATATGTACATCAGTACACTTTATCATTTATGAATAAAATTTTATTTTATTGGATATATAAAATTAAATGTTGTAATCCTTTTTTCTTACTCTTTAATTAAAGTATCAAATGCAACATAATATTGTAATTGAAAGTTTATATCATTGGTAGCTAGCTTGATGTATAGCAATTTCGTTTTAATTATTCAACGTTTATAAAATAAATAAAACATTATCATACATTAATATGGAAGTAGAATTTAAGATGCAACAACTATAAAAATAATTCCGGTCTGAGTCATACATTTTGTGCTAAGTAACGATATTATAATTAAGCTCTATCAAAAATAAAGGATTCGGCTAACTTGTACCCTTAGAGTACAAGACAAGTTTCATTAAATGCACTAGAATTTACTAAATATATTACAAATTCAATTATTAAACTCACTAATTTTCAATTATACATCTTTATTAATTACAATTTATATTATTTATAGAAAGTTCACCTTCATTCATAGGAAAATAAAAAGGTGTTGTTAGCTGTGTGCGAAGTTGCTAAAAATAGCGATCAAATGTGTAACTATGGGAAAACTTAAGAGATACTCGCTACATCCCACCCGAAGTGTCCACATTACTATTTTGGGTTTTCCTATATAATTGTCCACTTCCATATTCCAATCAGTTGAAAGAGACTTTAGTGGGTATATATGTTATTTGATTGGTGAATAGTATAGTTAGTGGAGAATCCTAAAACTGTGTGCAAAGTCAATGTGGACACTTTGACTAAGACGGGAGAGTAAAACATATGTAAAATATAACAGTTTGTTTAATATATAATTGGTCAACAACACATATAAATTGTGTTGTTGATAGCACATATACTTTCCCCTTCATTTAATGTCATTAACTTGTGCTATTAGACCACTCTCAACAGTGAAAACCTACTGAACATTTAGTTTGTGTTACATCAGCGCTACGTCAACAATTCATAAAACTGACACAAACTGAACATTTCATTGCCAACAGTAACACCACTTCAGTTTTTTATGGACCTCACATTTACCGATATACCTTTATTTCTATACACTAAACAAATAAACAAAAACAAAAAAAATAATTTAATCAAATGGCCCCACACCCAAACAACCGAAGCCCGTTGAAAAACCGATACCATTAGAACCGATGCAAAAACTGATGGGTGGTGCCAATGATGGCAAAAACTGACGGCCGTCGGTATGCAAACTGACGGACAGTTGGACTGCTCTTAGACTGCTCCTTACGGCGTCGCTTTGGGGGCATCGGTCCGGACCGACGCCATAGGCACGGCCCGTCGGTTCCGGTGCGTCGGTGGGGCATGTCGGGAGGGCGACGGAAGAGAGAGAGTGGGAGTGGGGACCACATGCAGGTTTGATCCGTTGGAAATAAAAAAAAAATAAAAATTTAAAAAAAAAAGGCATAAACGGTCAAAAAAAAAAATTATTTTTAAATTTTTTTTTCTTTTTCACACACTATAAATTCAAACCAAATCCAACCAATTTTTCACAACATTCACACTCCAACTTCCAAATATTTCACAACTTTATATAATTCTACTTTCCAATTTACCACTTTCAACCTATTTTCCACAACTTCTACAATTTCTACAACTTTAATATTATTTTCATTTCATTTCTTTTTTCCATTTTTTCACCACTTTTATACCAAACTCATCTACAAAAAAATACCATTTAGTTAACATGTCTGGATCCGATTCCGATCGAGACGATTTAAATGCCGTCCTAAACGTATACAATCCGATCGCTAACCGTATACAACAAGATACGTCATCCGATTCGGACGACGAGACCGAAGTTACAACACGTGTTCCACGTCGGAGACATTATTCAAAGAGATAGTTATGGCGCCGGCCAACGTTTATATCAAGACTACTTTGCCGAGGACCCGACATTCCCGCTTGATTTCTTTCGTCGTCGCTTTCGGATGAGTCGTCCATTGTTTATACATTTATGCCAAGGTATCTTATCGTACTCTCACCTTCCGATACCCCCTTACTTTTCTATTTTCCATCAAGGTCGAGACGCAACCGGAAGGCCCGGATTTAATGTTTTCCAAAAAGTCACGTCGGCCTTACGGCAAATGGCATACGGTTGTGCTGCCGACGCATTCGATGAATACTTACATATGGGTCAACAAACATCATACGATTGTTTGGACAACTTTTGTAAATGTATTTTTCATCTGTATTCACGTGAATATTTAAGAAAACCAACACTCCATGATGTGCAACGGTTGCATCAACGTCATGCAGAACTACACGGTTTTTCGGGTATGCTTGAAAGTATTGATTGTATGCACTGGGCTTGGAGAAATTGCCCAATCGCATGGCAAGGTCAATACACTCGAGGTGATCACGGCTATCCAACAATCATGCTTGAAGCCGTTGCCTCCTACGATTTGTGGATTTGGCACGCTTTCTTTGGTCCTGCCGGATCGAACAACGACATCAACGTTCTCAATGAATCTGATTTATTCCAAGACTTACTACAAGATCGAGCTCCTCAAGTCAACTTCACTATTGCCGGTCAACAATTCAATAAAGGGTATTATCTCGACGATGGAATATATCCGGAATGGTCGACGATTGTGAAGTCGTTCAAGTATCCGTTAATAGAAGCCGAGTCAAGGTTCAAGAGGTTCCAAGAATCGGCAAGGAAAGATGTGGAACGGGCATTCGGGGTACTTCAAGGCCGTTGGCAAATCTTGAAAAACCCCGCTAGACCATATAGCATCAACAAAATACGGCGAATCATGTATTGTTGTGTAATTTTACACAACATGATAATCGAAGACAATGGACGCAATATGTGTACACACGAGGAAGAGTATTGGACAAACCCGGAAAATTTACCTCAACGAACGTGGGAAGAAAGGGTAGCGGTGCAACTACGTATGGATAAAGAATTGCGTGACCGTGTCGTGCATCATCGTCTTCGCGATGCCCTCATCGAACACATCTCGAGCCTCCCACCAAATTTCCGAGGACGTTAGCTAGTTTTAATTTCTTATTAATAAATGTATTTTTTTTAGGATTTGTAATATTTTTAATTTCTTTTTAATTAATGTAATTTTTTTTTTTAGGATTTGTAATATTTTATTTTGAATTAATGTAATGTTTTTAGTTTTAATTTAAATGTGTTATTTAAGTTTTGTATTAAATAAATAGATTAAATAGTATGTGGGGCCCTGAAAATAAGGGAAGTGATGTTGTTGTTGGCAGTGAAGTGTCAGTTTGGGGAAAAGCTGACATGACGCTGAGCTGGCAGACAACTGATGTGTCAGTTTGCGTCACCATTGGGAGGAGTCTTATAGAGTTACGGTACAACTTAGATTAACGGGCTAGCATGGAAACAAAGAAGGGGTCTTGGCGGGACCCACCAGCCGAACGAGTAAAGGCAAGCCTTATGCATAAGTTCGTACGTAGCTCGTGATAACGGATTTCCACGTCACTCGATCATTGACGATTTAGGATTACCTTTTTATTTATTTTTTCTTCTGAATTTATAGGTTTATTTTATTTTTAAAGAGTTACGAAACTTGATATTTATAAGTTACCACGTCATCAACTATAGCTTATTACTTCTTTGCAGTACTTTTTTTTTTTTTCCCAGGGGACTGTATATTAAAAAACTTTCGTTCAATTATGCTTATCGATTTAGATGAATGTAAACTAACAACTATTATAGGGTTAGCATGTTCAAGTAAACTCCACAAAAAAAAAAAAATATCTCTAACTTCAAATATAAACTTCACTATCACTTATCAATTTGGGTTTATTGTTTCGTTATGTATTATACTTTATAATTTTTACTATTATATGAGTCGAATTTTGAAAACTTCTATTATATATATTGAACTTGTAAATACCGTCTATTGTATGTACACTTTCCTTATTTGACATTGACAAAAACAAAAAATTTCCAATTTTAACCTTACCCAAAAAGGAAATTATACATACAATAGACGATATTTACAAATTGAATATATACAATAGAGGTTTTCAAATTTCGAGTTATACAATAATAAAATGTATAAAGTTTAATATATCACGAAACAATTAACCCTATCAATTTCACCTGTAAGCTTTCGATCTATGTCAACTACCGGTAACTTTTACCAAACATAAGCTAAGAACGAATAATGTTTCCAATAATTAGGAGATAGAGGGGCATGTGGAGATGTGAGGAGACCATAACAAACCAGCTGGCTACAACTCTCTTCGATGGGTTTTTGGTTCTAAACATAGACTTGAGTCATTTTAACTAGCTTAAGATCCTAATCGAATCAAAGTAAATTATTATTGTTTTGTTGGTTACGTTTTACAATTTAGTTATTCGCTTAATTGATAAGTTATGTATACGAATATCATTTTGTCTCGTAAAGTTTAACATGTGTGTCATAAGCCGGGGTGGAGACAAAATGAAGACGGGTAACCTCCAATCCCGGTACAAAATTTATAATTAAATTTTGCCCCTTCAAAAACAAAAAGATAACAAATATATTTAAGAATATATTTGATATTTGCCCATTTAAAAAAAATCTCAAATTCGCCCTCTTAGAAATAATTTTCCGACTCTGCCCTGATCATAAGGGATTGACATGACCAATGTATCGTCACGTTGCATTACAGATTTTAAATAAGTGTTATTTTAGTTTTAGTTAATACTTATGAGATTTAGCATACTTTACTCGCATATGTATACACAATTTTGATTTTTAATATAATTGATGTCTTTATGATGTTTAAATGTGTTCATACTGCAAACTAAATCAGTATGAACATCAACGTAGCCCACCACACATCATGTAATCTTCATGAATTATTTGATAAAAAAATCCTAGTAGTAGTATACGGAGTATAATTTTTCGAAAATATATTTGAGGATCAAATTAAATTAATATTTTTATATACACTTGGTCTCAGTCAAAGTGTAATTTTGACTATGCACACAGTTGTAAAAATTTTCATTTTTCAATAACTACACTTTTTCTCGATCAAATTTCATCTACCCATTAAAGTCATTTTTTAATTGTTAAACAAAAAAGTGAACACTTATAAATTATAATGAAACAAGTCAAAAGACCAAAATAATACTCGTAACATAAACACTTTATATATATATATATATATATATATATATATATATATATATATATATATATGTATAAGTAATTTATTCTTTCTATTACTAAAAACTATGAACATTCTAACATAAACATCAATAGATATCACATATTTAAATCTATTCATAACAAGGGTTTCACTATAGACATTTTGATATTGATAAGAATTAAAATGTTATTCATAATATACGAACTCAAGTCATATTTAGGTGTAAAAACACATTATTGAACATTTGTTTGGATGCATTTTAGACTTTTGAGAAATATAGTTTAACATGAGATTCGTTAAAACTGATAACTTGTAATAAACGCATCTAGATGAAGATTCGTAATATGAAAATTTCGTAACATTTTTAATAAAAATTCAAAACTCTAACAAACATTCTTACATATAAATATTTGGTTCATGACGGTATAAGTTCTTTTTTAATTTCCATATCAACATCAAAATGCGTATATATAAAACACGATAACATGAACTGACCATTACATTACATTTACATGCATATAATAAATAAAATTATAATTGTCAAGAAAAATTGTTTAATAAAAGGATGGAATAATGATTATTAGTATAATTATGATTATTATTTATTATTATTATTATTATAAAAATACGACACAAAAAGTCTCAAGTATTTAATGAAACAGTTGATGGAAAATAATGTTTGGTCAAAGTGAGATTCAATAATAAATAATAAAATTCATGTGTTCTCATATAAAAAAATCAAATCGCTGGTTTTCACACAAAAATTCGTCAAATCAGTAAGGACGCCATCAAACATTCACCAACACTTAATACCCATGTGCTGAAGCATCTCAACATAATTTTTCTTTGATATTATAAAGTTAATATAACGAAAGAAAATATAAATGTAGAATAGAGTTTCAAACAAACTATTTTGTAATAGGTGATGATTCGTACACCATTAATTTTTCTCCGTACATTATTAATTGTGTTTTACAGTGTTGTACTGTATAACACTATAAAACATGATTAGCGGTGTACGGAGAAAAAATAGTAGTGTACGAGTCACTCCCATTTTGTAATACTAGTTTAATTGAATTTACCAAATCGTCATTGACCTAACGGTATCGTGGTGACGTTTTCAACCATTTAGTTGGAGGTTTAAATTTCAGGTACGGAACAATTTGTATATATTAATGGATTGATATATATATTCGTGGTAGTAAGGTGTCCGAGTCCGAGTACTTATTTTTTAAAAAAAAAAAACTATTGAAATTAAATTAATAATTATCAACTTTATAATAAATTGTGGTTGAGGAAAATATGTACCGAAAGAAAGACAAAAAAGGGAGATGATGGAGTTGGCAGGAACAGGAAGTGTGACGACTAAGAAACACGGTATGGATTGGAAGCTACACAATGTGATTCCTATTCCTGACCATCACGTGCCTTTGCGCTGTCTATTATTCCTAACCTAACTCTCATTGGCTTAAATCACAAATCATACTTTTTATTCATTTTATATAGACTTTTTTACACGGTTCGTCTTGTGGTTTGTTTAGAATTTCACTCGTCGTCCTTGTACTTTTTTTTTGGCACTAGTCATTCTTGTGGTTGCTAATTCTTGCACTCGCAGTCCTTGTCACTAACGGTCGTTAGTTTTCTTCGTTAAAGGACCATCTATGTTATTTTTTTTTTCAAATTTTAAGTTTATTTAAATTTAATATTATTTTTAATTGTACTTAGCTAATTTATTTTTTGAATAATCTAATTAATTTAATTTAATAATTTTAATCAGTTTTTTTTCGTGACAATTAATTTTATTCTATTTTTTAAGTGTCCCGATTTATATAAACCCACTAAAAATATAAATAGTTTAAAAATATAAAAGTTTTTTAAATAGTTTATACTCTTAATTTTACATATCATCGTTGATTTCATGACTCCGTATAGATAATTCTACATGCCTACATATATATTGCTAATAGTTTTGTATATTATGAACGTACTCAAATTGCACATTTAGTTAATTTTCTTTTTTAGTAATAGTTATTTTATTTTTGACAATTAAATTGATTAATTTAATTATTTTCTTATTCTAATTTTTGTAAGTGTCATAATCTACATCGACCCCTTAAGAATACCATAATTTTTATTAAAAAAAACAATGTAAAAAATTATCAGGTACTATCCGTATAATTTTTCTACTAATTTACATAATTTAATAAGTGTCGGTTATTTGAACGAAAAAATACATAATATTCAACATACGGAGTATAATAATACTATACGTTATGTAGTTATTGCAATTTAGTATTTCACAATTTTTTCTTCAATTAACTCAAAAACAAGTGTTACATGTTGATAACATGCAATTTGAGTACGTTCATAATATACAAAACTATTAGCAATATATATGTGGGCATGTAGAATTGTCTATACGGAGTCATGAAATCGACGATGATATGTAAAATTAAATGTATAAACTCTTTAAAAAACTATTATATTTTTAAACTATTTATATTTTTAATGGGTTTATATATATTGGGACACTAAAAAATAGAATAAATTAATTGTCACGAATAAACTGATTAAATTAATTAAATTAAATTGATTATATTATTCGAAAAATAAATTAGCTAAGTACAATTAAAAATAATATTAAATTTAAATAAACTTTAAATTTGAAAAAAAAAATTACATGATGGTCCTTTAACGAAGAAAGCTAACGGCTGTTAGTGATAAGGACTACGAGTGCAAGAATTAGCAACCACAGGAACGACCAGTGCCAAAAAAAAAAGTACAAGGACGATGAGTGAAATTCTAGACAAACCACAGGGACGAACAGTGTAAAAAAGTCTTTTATATAATCAATTAATATATTTAATTAATAATTAAGTGAAAAGTAAAATAAAAGGTACTATACTTATCACCTATTCCTATTTAAGGTATACAACTTTAAATTTTTTAATTTAAGGTATCGAACTTTCAATTTGCAATCAAGTTAGGGATACGAATTTCACAAATGACGAGTTGTCACCGAATTTCTTTTTTATAAGTAACATATCTATTTAATCGAATAATATTTCTCGATCAATTTTAAAAAATATTGAGTATAATGGGGGATATTAAAGTTGAAAGTAGTAATGAGGTTTTGTTACGTTCTTTGTAACACCCCCAAATTTACTGTTTAGCGGAAGCATACTTTGGGTGTTACTAATCGATAATCAAAGCACAAAGATGTATAGTAAACGACTCTATATGCGTCGTTTTAACAAAATATATTAATATAAGAAATGTTTACAACATTTGAAGCTGTACATAGCTCGTGTTCGATAAAATGAGAGATTTCAGTACATAAATACTTATACAAAATATACTAATGCAAGAAAATCTCTAATGTCTGCATGCTGACTCGAGCTATAGAATTCCTGAGGCAGTCCAATCTACTGCTGGGTACCTGCGATACATGCTAAATGGGTCAGCTAAAAGCTGATGAGCTCACAGGTTTGAAATCAGATAATATCGTACGAACCGCAAGATTTAAGTAATTGAATTGCATCCAGCAATTGATAATGTAAGTGTATACAGCCATGAGCACATAGTTGAGCTTAACTCGTGGGTCAGGATCACAGCCTGAGCGTTTTTGCCTCCACGAGTGCCTAATCAACACTCGTCTTCCCAAATATCAGTACGTCCGTTTACCCGGTTAGTGCTTGCTAACCCGAACGAGGATGATCAATCCTATATGGTACCATATACTAATATTCACGCTACAACGTATTAACAACTATGCTGACGGAGGACTTTAAATGATTAGTTGTGAAAAACTCATGTAGTATATGAAAATGTTTGTACTTGCGTTCACATGTTAAAAATGAGCAATATATCACACCCCTGAGTAAAATAGTAAAAAGAGGGGCCATGAGACTCACATGAGTCTAGCGAGTTTAACTTAATAAACTTTGATTGATTAGCCGAGTAATGAAGTCCAAAGACTTGTAACCTGAGGGTGTCCACAACACGCGATGGTTATAAATGTGAGTAGGTATCTATCAAGACTACCTTGTAGTTGTCTGTCCAACTAGAATGTCCAAATTACATTTGGTTTGATTGTTTGTTTGTTTGCGTTTTGAAAACATGAATGGCCCGTTGGTGACGGTTTGTAATAGTAATCACATCATTATAATTTTGGTCTCGAAACGTTATACTTGAATAGTATGTTTCAATGTGTTTTAGAAGTCGTATCACACGAGTATTTGAAATTGTGCAAGTTGAACACTTGGTGAGAAATATGCTTACGGAATCTAAGTACGGGGGTCCGGGGGCAGCGCCCCTGGTTGGGGTCGAGCTGCCAAGTCAGCTTGGAAAATTTTTATTTCTACTATATTGCTTTGGTGAAAAACGCATCTGGACTTGAAATTGGGTGAAATCAAGTGATAAAATTTAGGGTCTCGACACTTAGTGAAAGTCTGTGTTTTCTGGTTTGTGCGACGTTGGGTGCGACGTCGCAGGTCCTGACTGCGACGTTGAGCATGGCGTCGCTATGTGCGACTTTCGCAATTTAATGCGACGTTGTTGGTGACGTCGCTATATGCGACGTTGTTGATTTATGCGACGTAAGGGCTTGCGTCGCTAAGTGCGACGTTGTGAGGTATTAGCGACGTTAAGGCTGATGTCGCTATATGCGACGTCGCAATTTAATGCGACTTTGTGACTGACGTCGCACCATGCGACGTCACGAGGGGTTTTGCGAGGTTGAAGCTGACGTCGCATAAATCTGGGTCCAAAAGCGACGTTACGGTCTGATGGCCGGAAAATGTGTCGAAAACGAGTTTTCCGGTTTCCGTTCCGTCCAAATCTTTTACCCAACCCATATTTGGACATTCTAAGCTTAGATAAACAATAATATGTCGAAAATAATAAAAAATGAAAGGTTTCGAGATTTTGTCGGAAACTTACAAAGTGCCGAAATGAAATTCCGGAAAGATGAAGTTGTAGATCGCGATGAGGTGGTCGTTTCCTTCTAAATGAGTCTTGAATTTTGGTAGCGTTTGGTGGTAGTTTTGTGTGATTTTAGGTGGTGGTGTGGTGTGGTTGTTTGAGAGAAAAAAAAAAAAGAAAGAGAGAGAGAAAAATAGATGGTGAAATGAGAAAGAAGTGAGGAGGGAGGGGGTTTTGGTAAGCCTCCTCCTTTTTCAGCTCCCACGTTGCGATCCGTGCGGTATTCGTTTTCCCGATCATTTAAACGTTAAATGATTATTTTATGTGTCTAAATATACGTTTTAAAATACGAATAGATGTTTGGTATTTTTGTTGGAGTATTCCATCAAGTATTTAATATTTGCGTTATAAAATAAATCTTAACTTTATTTTAACTGTTTTGCGCGTTGTTGTACGATACGAAATAAATACGAAATACTATCAAAATAATATTTTGGATATAATAGCGCTATTAAATAACATTATATTATAATTGTTCACCAACGTCCGTATTTAATTTAATCGAAATCCATTCGATTTGAAACTTGTACGATTTATTCAAATCGTATAATACTTGAATATATTCAACAATATATATAATGATTGATACATTAATTAGCCTAACACAGAACTAATTACATGTATTAAAACTTGATTAGGCACTAATCTATAGTCCTAATTTGACGGGTGTCACATTCTTTCTCCTCACTCAATATTTTTTTAAAATTGATCGAGGAATATTAATCGATTAAATAGATATGTTACTTATAAAAAAGAAATTCGGTGATAACACGTCATTTGTGAAATTTGCGTCCCTAACGTGATTATAAATATACAGTTTGATGCCTCAAATTAAAAAATTTAAAGTTGTGTACCTTAAACAGGAATATGTGATAAGTATAGTACTTTTTATTGTACTTTTCCCAATAATTAATTATTGCCTAATATTTCAACAATTCTATTTTATTCGATTATACTTTCCCATTATTGATAAAACCTTTTATGTAAATAATTTATTTAATGAAAGTGTTCGCATTGTTGCACGTGTTATTAAGTTGATATAAGAAACGAAAAACTGTATGAGAATGTATTAGTTTTTTTTTTTAGACATATAATAGACATTTTAGAAAAGTTTTATACAAACACTAATTTTTTTTAAAAATATTAAAATATATGTAACACTAAAAAGTATTAACTTCAATATATTCTGATACCATTAACCCTATAACTAGTGTTTGATTTTTTTTATTTATTTTTTTATTTATAATTAGAGGAATGACAATAACGACGAACTCATTTCTAACTTACAATAATCAAACAAGGGGTTGTAGATTTAATTCCATCGGATGCTATTATTATTGTTTTGAAACACATCAAAGTCTTATAGAAACAAAAAATAAACATTACTTTGAATTAATCTTAAGTATAAAAATGGGTTTATTGTTTCGTTATGTGTTAAACTTTACACCTTTTACTATTGTAGGAATCGAAGTTTGAAAACCTCTATTGTATGTATTAAACTTGTAAATATCGTCTATTATACGTATAGTTTCCTTTTTGGGTAAGACCAAAATAGGAAAGTTTCCTTTTTTGGCCTTACCCAAAAAGAAAAATATACATACAATAGACGATATTTATAGTTCAATACATACAATAGATAAAATGAAAGTATGTCTCATACGATAGTAAAAAGTGTAAAGTGTAATACATAATGAAACAATAAACCCTATAATAAATGAAACATTTTATGATGTTATCATTTAGTTCGTAAATTAAGTTTCAATTTGTCAATTAAGTCCCTTTTATTTCAGTAAATTTAAAAATAAAATCCCAACTTATTAATAAAGTACTTTTTTAATCAAACATTCAATTACGTATAAAAGGAAATTTAATTCATTTTTAATTAAAACATTATCCAAATCGATTTTTAATGTTTCAATTTTTTATTCACCGAGTGGGGATAAAATTACTTGAATAAGTTAATATAGACTATATAAATTAAACTTTTTCATTAACTTGGATTCGAAATCTTTTAGCTTTTGAATTTCTTGATGTATAGATTTGTATACAAAAAGTAATTTTAACATATAATCAACTAAATCGATAATAATATTTAAGGTCAAAGTTCAAAAAGAAAAACTTTAAAATGTCAAAACAGAACAATTATTTTGAGACGAAAGCTGTAGTAATAATAAATAAAAAGAAATAGATAATAATAACTGATTTAGATGTAAGCCAAATCTTTTTGTGCGACAGCTTTGTTGGTACAACGTATAATAATTATTTTGTTTATTCACAAGTTGAACCAAACATTTGTACAACACTTTTTGTCTTCACCGGTGATAACAAATTAACAATAGTACAATACTTGGTACTCCCGGGAAATGCATAAACATAAACAGAAAATAATAATAATAAATTGATAATTCCCGGGGAAATGCGCAAAGCTGTAAAAACGCAAATAATAGAGAGAGAGAGAGCCGTTAGAAGGGTAATATGGGAAAGTGTAGTTTAGACGCTTTACTGACACCCCGACCCCACTCATCCACAACACTCGAACCCATATGGGCTGCTCCCTGCTCTGCTTTGCTTTGCAGTAAATACCAAGAAACACACCTCAACGTAACCGGACCAAAATTATGTGATTTAGACTTACCGATCTGTAACACTGGTATTTCAATTTTTTTTTTTAACTCGTAGCATAAATAACGAATGTAACTATACTACTTTTCATAAGAAATTTACACTTCATATTGCAAATGAACTCATAGCAACTGCAACTCCTATCTTTCAGGTAGCCAAAATGGTATTCTACGTCTCATAGAAACGATGTACAGTTTTACAAATGACCTCCCAAATCAAAAACTATAAATTGATTTTATTTTTCATTATACAATGTAATGCAATTACACGCATGATATTTATAAAGTTATATATAACTATTTCAATGTAGGTGTACGCTATTAATATCATTTCACGTATTATAGAATATAGAAAGATTTTTATTATATGTTACGAGTATATGTATTTTGTGAATTTGAGTAGAATTTTAATGTATACAAATAATTCTTATCCTCATTATTACAATATAATATAAGATTGTCAAATTTATTATATTGTTGTACTAAGATTGATTCCGCATGACCAAAGGTTATTTGACTTAGCAACATGTAAAAAACCCTCTAATCGAAAGATTTTGGAAGACTAGGGAAGTCAATATGTATATAATACGTGTATCATACCCTATTAGTGGCATAAATTACAAAATTTTTGTTTCAAAAAAATTTATTTTGTATGCAGTGCTTAATAAATTAATGCATACAACATACCCTTAAATATTCTTTGTAATTTTTGTAGCAACTTTTATTCTATATCCACATCAATTTTCACATCACCGTATTTTTTGTTATATCGAAAGTAAAATGTGTCAAATCAGCATCAACCAAGTCTCAAATAAACGCATATGTAACATTCTACTTCATTCCTCTTATTTAACAAAAATATATTCGAGAGCATACCCTTAAATTTAATTACACTCATGATATTCATAAAGTGATACTCCCTTCGTTTCGAACTAAGTGAAGTGTCAACTACCAGTTTGCACATAATTTAAGAAAAGTGAGAACTATCACACTTTGAATCAATAAAATTGCATGTGACTATTTAAAACATTATAATTGATTAAAAGTTCAAAGTTAACATAGTAAAATGTGGACTTGTCACTTACTTGATTTATTTATTAAAAGAATATAATAAAATGACAATAACATTAATAATAAAAAATAATATGAGAAAATGAATGTTTATTTACTTACTGACTGACAGAGGTGGTTGTTGGTGCTGTCGTTACAGACTTACAGTTTAGTAGTGTATATACTGGAGTATATAGCATCTCCTTCTATTTCTTTTCTCACCCTTTTGGTTTTGGAGCACTCCACATTACCACTCATCTCTCTCTTCTTCTCTCTCTCATCTTCCTCCTTCCTTCCTTCCTGTATCTATATTTCTGTCTCTACATTTTTTTAATCCTCTGTATTCTGTTGTTGCTGCTTTAATGTGATGGAAGCAGCAGCAGCAGCAGCGACAAATACGGAAGGGGATTGTTCTGTTAAAGTTGCAGTCCACATTCGCCCTCTTGTTGGTGATGAAAAGCTTCAAGCTTGTCAAGATTGTGTCTCTGTTATCCCCGGAAAACCTCAGGTAATTAAATTAATTATTATAATTAATCTGATTTATTAGAGATCCACTAGTGTTACTCTTATAGATCTCAAAGTCAAGTATTTACCATTTGGGAAATTTATGTTTTTTGGGTTTGATCTAAGAATTCATTTTACATTAAGGTGTTATGCTGTTTTCTTCAAATGTTGTTTTTTTGTCATTATTTAGGAAATCACATGCCAATTTATGAAAATACAACATCATTATCATTATAAATTATAATTATAACTTGTTCATTAGTAGTTTATAGATATACTGCTACTAAATTAGGTAAGGGCTTATAAGTAAAGCTTGCAACAAGTGCTTCTTTCTACCTTTTTGGGTGATTTGGTCTCAATGTGTTTATTAATAACTACTAATATGTATGAGTTGAGTCATTCACCATTTACTAATTATGTGTTTTATAAAATGAAAGTTTGGACTTTTGGTAAAATGTGTTCGCATTGGAAGATCGGTATGCGATTATACGTACATCCTGATTAATCGTTGAATTGTGTTTGCAGGTGCAATTGGGTACACATTCTTTTACATTCGATCATGTGTACGGTAGTACCGGAACACCATCATCATCCATGTTTCAAGACTGTGTTTCTCCTCTTGTTGATGGTTTGTTTCAAGGTTATAATGCTACCGTTCTTGCTTATGGCCAGGTATATTAATCTGTTTATACAATTCAATGAATAATGATCAATTATTGAAGATACATATATTATTCTGTTCATGGTGGTATTTAATTGAAATTTTAATGTATTGCAGACAGGTTCAGGCAAGACATACACCATGGGTTCTGGCTGCAAAGACGGTCCACAAACAGGGCTTATTCCTCAAGCTATGAATGCCTTATTCAATAAGATCGAAACTTTAAAGCACCAAATAGAATTCCAGTTGCATGTTTCTTTCATCGAGGTATCAACCTCTTGTTAACTTTAATAATTTAAACATCTTCCTAGTTGAGAAACGTTAACTAAAAAGAATATATTGTAATATGAAGATTCTAAAAGAAGAAGTACGAGACTTGTTGGATCCAAATTCGAGTAACAAATCAGAGATTACAAATGGGCAAACAGGAAAAGTAAATATTCCCGGGAAGCCACCGATACAGATTCGTGAAAATTCAAACGGTGTCATAACGCTTGCAGGATCTACTGAATGTAGTGTTCAATCGCTAAAAGAAATGGCTGATTGTTTGGAGCACGGATCATTAAGCAGGGCAACTGGGAGTACAAACATGAATAACCAGTCAAGGTTGACTGCTATAATTTCATCTCTTATCATATTTTAATGTAATTTATTGTTTTGATTGCCTATTTTCTTATTTATCTTCTTCTTTTTACATGCAGTCGTTCACATGCCATCTTTACAATCACTGTTGAACAAATACGAAAACCAAATTCTGGAGATAATAATTTAAATGACTCCATGGGTGATGAATATCTTTGTGCCAAGTTGCATTTAGTTGACCTTGCTGGATCAGAAAGAGCTAAAAGAACGGGCTCTGATGGCATGCGTTTCAAAGAAGGTAGTCATAGTAGTACTTGTAAAAAAATTATCTTGTTTTCACTCTAGTGTTCAGTGGTCCCTTTCTGATGCTAAAAATACCCATTTGATGGTAACTTTGTGTGTTTGAGAATAGGAGTTCATATTAACAAGGGACTTCTTGCACTTGGAAACGTCATCAGTGCCCTTGGTGATGAGAAGAAACGGAAAGAAGGTGCTCATGTTCCATATCGTGACAGTAAACTTACTCGCCTCTTACAGGTTGGACACAATAACAAGCCAATTAAGTTCAAACGTTGAAGTTTAAAATCTGATATTGTTGCTCTAGATTAGGAATTTTTAGATGATGTACCTTGTTCGCCCGAATTATTTATCATTTGTGGTTAATCTATATTTTATTACAATGGCAGGATTCGCTTGGTGGAAACAGCAGAACTGTTATGATTGGTAAGTTCTACGTCTTAATTGTACTTTGTACTATTTAGCTTAACATGTTGTTGTAAATTTAATATAAAGTTTTTGATCTTTACACAAACTGATGGGATTAATATTCCGCAGCTTGCGTTAGTCCTGCTGATATAAATGCTGAGGAAACTTTGAACACATTAAAGTATGCTAATCGTGCTCGGAATATTCAGAATAAGCCTGTGGTGAATAGGGACCCAATGTCGAGTGAAATGTTAAAGATGCGTCAACAGTTAGAGTGCTTGCAGGCAGAACTTTGTGCCCGTGGTGGAGGTTCTCCAGTTGAATTACAGGTACGTGTCAAAATGTGTACTAAATCGAAATTGAAAGAAGAAATCTTGATGCTTGTAATTGTTTGATAAATTAAATGTGTAACTTTTATCAGGTACTACGGGAAAGGATTGCTTGGCTTGAAGCTACTAATCAGGATCTATGTAGGGAACTTCATGTATACCGCAGTCGAGGCATTGCAATTGATCACTCTGAAATGGACACTAAAGTATGCAGTTTTTCATTATTTTTCACACTTTTCTTTCAAAGTACGTTTTTTGGTGCTAATGTAACTTTTCATAATTAGATGTCGCAGGTTGATGACTCCTTTAGTGTGGAAAATGATGAGCTAAAAAGAAGTGTTGATTCATCTGATTATCAGATGAGTGAAAGTGGTACTACACTGACTTCCATGTGGTCTAAGTTTAGCTGATTTGAAACCCTATTCTGCACCTAATGAAATATTGAACATGATTATATGTAGGTGATTCTGGCGTTATAGATGAAGAAGCAGCAAAAGAATGGGAGCACACTCTTCTCCAAGACTCGATGGACAAAGAATTGAATGAGTTAAATAAACGTTTAGAGCAGAAGGAGGTGTGAAGATTATTTATTGTATTTTCAGTACAGCTGAAGTTTATATATCCATTCACAATGCTGGGAATCTATTTATAGCATTAGATATAGTTATTAATATTTACCCGTATCTTGTGCAGTCGGAGATGAAACTTTTTGGTGGATCTGATACGATGACTTTAAAGCAACACTTTGGGAAGAAAATAATGGAACTTGAGGACGAAAAACGGGCAGTACAGGTAAACTTATAAACCTAAGCAACTTTTTTCATCTTTTACCATTTCTGATGTCGTTTTAGACTTTTAATGATGACATTTGGTTGTTAATGCAGAAAGAAAGGGACCGGTTGCAGAGTGAAATTGAGAATCTCTCAGCGACTTCAGATGGGCAAACACAAAAATTGCAAGATTTACACTCCCACAAGTTAAAGTCCCTCGAGTCACAGGTATACACACACATACATACCCATGCAGTTATATCATGTTCTAATAGTTCAAGATTTCACCCCTCAGATTCAGGATCTCAAGAAGAAAAAAGACAGTCAAGTTCAGATTATGAAGCAAAAACAAAAGAGTGATGATGCAGCAAAGAAGTTACAAGATGAGATACAATTTATCAAGGCACAAAAGGTTTGTGCTCTCACGTCTTGTGTGTATCATATCTGTTCTTCATTATACGAGTAAATTTTGGTATTAACTTGTATGAGGCTGTAGGTTCAACTACAGCACAGGATAAAGCAAGAAGCTGAACAATTCAGACAGTGGAAAGCATCTCGTGAAAAAGAATTACTGCAGGCATGTGTTTATCACCATTTGCTATTCTAGATATTACGTTGTTTCCAAAATATGTTTTATATGATCTGAATCTGTTGCTGATTAAATGAGGTTGTTTGTGCATTTCTTTATATTTATGCAGCTAAAGAAAGAAGGGCGGAGGAATGAATATGAAAGGCACAAACTGCAAGCTCTAAATCAACGCCAGAAAATGGTTACATTCAAATACTAGATAATTTAATTTACTTATAAAGTAAAATCTTTAAGGCAACGAACTTTTTCGCTGATAATAATCACCTTTTTAGGTTCTTCAAAGAAAGACAGAAGAGGCTGCAATGGCAACCAAGAGGCTTAAAGAATTGCTAGAGGCCCGCAAGTCAAACCGTGACATCTCAGGTATGTTTCGCATCTACTTGCTATTGGAACACCTAATTTTCATCAGCGAGACCTTGTTACTTGTCATGGATAATCTTATTCTTGTATCACAAATATCTGTCACAGTGACTAGCAATGGAAACGGAACAAACGTACAGGTAAATATCAAGACTTATGAGTTATTGGTATCTTTTGATTTACTTTTTATTAAAATAAAGCTTCTTCTTTCAGAGCAATGAGAAGTCGTTGCAGCGTTGGCTCGATCATGAGGTGGAAGTGATGGTGAACGTTCATGAAGTTCGACATGAATATGAGAAACAAAGCCAAGTGTATGTATATATAAACTTAAGTTTTGATATGATATAAATATGGAAAAGGTTGTTTTGTTAATTAAGGTTTTTGCAGGCGTGCTGCGCTGGCTGAAGAGCTAGCTGTTCTAAGACAAGTTGATGAATATGCTTCGAAAGGAGTTAGCCCTCCAAAAGGAAAGAATGGTTTCTCTAGGTACAATTTAAAAGCTGTTATTTTTTTCTCCTACACAATACTTTCGTAAGTGTACAAACTAACTATTATCTGTTTTAGGGCATCATCTTTGTCACCCGAAGCTAGAATGTCAAGAATATCTTCGCTAGAGAGCATGTTAAGCATTTCGTCCAACTCACTTGTGTTAATGGCTTCACAACTATCTGAGGCAGAAGAAAGAGAACGTGCTTTTGCAAGTCGTGGACGTTGGAATCAGCTACGTTCAATGGCTGATGCCAAGAACCTTCTTCAATATATGTTCAATTCTCTTGCAGATGCTAGGTAGATATATATTTTTATCAGTCAAATATTACACATGGATAAAATTGGTAGATTACTGAATTTCATGGTTCAAAAATTAGGTGCCAATCATGGGAGAAAGATACTGAAATGAAAGAAATGGAAGAACAGTTGCAAGAGCTTGTTGGTCTATTAACACAAAGCGAATTAAGAAGAAAAGAAGTTGAGAAGGAGCTTAAAGTAAGGGAGCAGCAAACCGTAGCAATTGCTTTAGCTTCATCTGCTTCGGTAAGACGATGCACATTTTACTTTTAAGCAAGTATTTGTCAAAACATATGTAGAAAGTAAACTACTGCGTACTCTTGTGATTCCTAACCTCCTACTGAAACAGGGCAACTCTCAGAATTCACTGAAACACGTTGCTGATGACATGAGTGGCCCGTTATCTCCAAATTCTGTACCCGTACCCAAACAACTCAAATACACAGCAGGCATAGTCAATGGTTCAGTAAGGGAATCTGCAGCTTTCATAGACCAGAAACGAAAGGTGCACGCACACACACACATCTTAATAAGCTACACGATTTCTACCTAATTTTATTCGTACTGTAGTAAATTTTAGCTGAATGAATAAGAATTTGTGGAGTGCAGATGGTTCCAATGAGTCAAATGTCTCTGAAGAAGCTAGCAATGGTGGGCCATTCTTCTGGGAAATTGTGGAGGTGGAAGAGGAGTCATCATCAATGGTTGTTGCAATTCAAATGGAAATGGCAAAAACCATGGAGACTCTCAGAGCTAATCAAACATAGTGATGAAACAATCATGAGATCAAAACCTCGTTCACAGGCCATATCAGACGTCATGTATCATAAACATTAGTTGAAAGTTTATATGTGTTGTTTGCTAATGTATATTCGTCTTTTACCCCACCCCACCTTCATCTCCAGCCTACATTATAGTGAAGAAGATTATGGAAATAAGTGCAGGTAAACAAACACCTTCACATTACCACCATTTACATGTAATACGTACGTATAATAACTAATAAAGTTGTTAACTTTGACATTTGTTGGTGCAGTGTGATGTATTAGCCGTGTGTTGGAGGTGATCCCTGCTTGTAGATTGTTCATTGGTGTGCTGATCTTGTAGTTAAGTTTATAATCTTGAAATATAGCTCGGGGGGTTGCTGCAACGGTGGCATCTTGTGAAGTCGAGCATTCTCAACATTTATTGGTTTGGATTTGCGGTTGCATTATCTCTTGGACTATCTGATACCTTTTGCCCCCAGATGAAACTAGTGTGTTGATGTGTTTTATAGTTTGAATTTTTGAAAACATAAGTGTTGTAGTTGTATAACTAATTTGTTTGTAGAGCATTGTATGAGTGCAAGTAGTGATTTTGTGGAAAAGTTAACTTGTCAACATTTATTAACAGTGACAGAAGATAGAAAATTGTAATGTTTGCTTAGAATGCTGTTCATTTTGAATAATATATATAATTTTTTTTTTTCATGTTGGATTAGAATGGTAACTTGTGTGTGGCACATCATCATATATACACATAAAATGTTAACGAGTATGAGTTTTTTAGATTTGGATATGCTTACTTAGAATAACAGAATCCATGTGTTCAGTTTCATCCCTTTAAAGAGCAGTTAAAGCTCTTTAACAGTAATTTCTTCGATTTTACCTTGCATAGACTGGGTGCTTATACTACTAAAATTAAATATGCATATATTATCCAAGTTTTTAACTTTTTATCAGCTAATCTTATAAAGATTAACTGAAATTACTCCCTTAGTAGAGATATATAAATAGCTAGTTTTTGTATCCGTCATCGGACGGTAATAGCAGAACCATGAGATGTTAATATAGATTGAAATTATCGGTAGCATTAGACATTAGAAAACTTCATATTGGCATGAAAAGGTGATTGATTAACAATGCTAACCAATGACAATTATATCTTTTTTATAATTTGGAATCGTGTTTGATTAGCAATCACATACATTAACCACAACAATTCACAAATGGTATTGCATATAGAGGTTAGTACCTAGAAATGTAACTAACTTGTACCCGATATCTATTGTGTGTACCCAACTTACGTATGCTATTTTTAATGCATCAAACTGTAACACCCCTAAAACGCGTAAGTTTTTAATGTTATAATATACGTTATGTTTTAGTTTAATATGTATTTAATATGTTAAATGTTTAAAGTAACTGAATGGTTAGAATTTGGTTAGAAGGACTAACCAAATTAGAGAAAATCTGTTAGAAGGGTTAGAGATGTAAAAAACTAAAGTTCAGGGGGTTAGTATGTAAAATGTTAAAAGCTTATCTTCCTACAGATTCATGAAATGTTCCAGACTTAAATTTTATACGTATATGTGTGTGTTTATGTCGTGAAAACAAGCACAGAAGCAAGAAATCAAAAATTAAGGAAGAAACTGATTGAGTTAGGGTTTGTAATCTTCAATTAAGCATCTCTAAGGTATGTGTAATGTCGCACCCCCAAAACACGTGGCAGCGGAAACATGAGTTGTCATGGGGGCGCCGACCAAATCAAATATCATTACACAAAGATTAAAGCAAACGACCTCTATATGAGACGTTTGAAAACATTACATTCCATAAGTTTAAATTGTTTACAATCGTTATACAAAACAATGGAGTTCGCATACAATGCGTAGATTACATAACTACTAATTATAGTAAAATGCAATTTAAGTCCCTTGATTTTGAAAGCAATGCGACTCGAGCTACGCTATCCATAAGCGTCCTACTGCTGTGGGTTACCTGAGAAATACATACTAAAAGGTCAACATAAAGTTGGTGAGTTCATAGAGTTGTTAAATGTTGGTATCAAACCAATTGTTATGAAACACGAGTTATGAAACACAAGATTTTAATCGTTGTATCATTCAACAATGATAAGTAAATGTATCGTTAACAAACGATAGGTAAATATGTAATTGCACGAATGCAAAAAGATGTATCGTTAACAAACGATAAGTAAATATGTAGTTGCACGAATGCAAAAAGATGTATCGTTAACAAACGATAAGTAAATATGTAGTTGCACGAATGCAAAAAGATGTATACCATTTGCCATGAGCTCATAGTCCGAAGCTTAACAATGTGTGCCGTGCCCCTTTCGAGTACACGATCGTGGGTGCCCCAATGCAAGTGTCTAATCCGGTACACTCGTTATGAACAAATATTAATACGTCCGTTTGACAGGTTAGCGCGACTAACTCGGACGGGGATTGTCAGTCCCAAATAGATCTATTTACTAATATTCACGCTTTAGCAAAACTAACAAACTATGATGTGTAGGGCCTTTGTGGATTAGTGTGTAACTCATGCAATCCGTATAGCGTTGTTTATGGTACTTGTGTTCATAAAAGCAGTTGTGTAATTCAAATGTATACAAAGCAGTTGCAAAGCAATTGTATAAAACAGTTGTAGTATGTATTCTCCCCCAAAATAGTTATAAAACTGTAAAAAGAGGGGCTATGAAACTCACCTGAGTTCTAGCAAAATGTAAGCAAGCAATATCAATTAGCAAGCAATGTATGGTCCAAAGTGCAACCTTCTAACGTCCTAAACGTATAAGGTTGTATGAGTAGATGTCTAAAAAGATCATCTATGTAAGTGGAGGGTTAATGTCCACTTAATTCACAATGTAGGTGGAGGGTTAATGTCCACCTAAGGCTAGTTCATCCAACTAGTATGTCCAAATAAGTTGTTCATGTTGTTTATCAAAAACGTGTACGACCCGTTGGTGAAAGTTTGTAATAATAATTCGTTAAGACATTATTATTAGAATGATGCTATACTTTCATATGTATAGTATGTTTCATGAGTTATAACGTTGCATTGTATAAGTATTAACGTTGCTTGAAGTTTAACACTTAGTGAGAAAACTAGTTTTTAAAGATTCTGTTTCATGCGACACTTCATGCGTCACTTGCTAGTTAGGGGCGGCACTTAGGAAGTGCCGCATAATATGCGTTTTCAGATTTAAATAGCGTCACTTAAGAAGTGTCGGGTACGGGCGTCACTAAGGCATGGCGGCACTAAGGGTAAGTGCCGCTAATATAATAGTTCAGTCACTTCAGGCGTCACTTAGGTAGTGTCGGGTAAGGTGACTAAGCGTCACTTAAGTAGTGTCGTACATAAGCATTTTCAGATAATAAGGGCGTCACTAAGGGAGTGTCGTTAATAATAAAGTAGCGTCACTACAAGCGTCACTTGCCAAGTGTCGCTATAATTCCAGTGATCATGCGTCACTTAAGTCTGTTTGGATTTTGCTAAGTCAAAAACGTGGTCAACTATGACGGTTTGACCCGAACCTTTTTCTCAAGTCATATTCCAGTAAATAAAGGTTATAAAAGTTACTATTTCATATTGTAGTCGTTTCGAGATGTCGGTTTTTAATACGCATGTCAAAACTTAAGATTTTCATGTTTTCGGTTTTTGTCGGTTTACTTCGGCACTCGATTTTAACATGTTCTAGTCTGAATTTGATTCCAAAATTTTTACCAGATGTTCATGAGTGTATCTAGTTTATAACCTGATTTTTCCAAGATCTATAATGTCCATTTAGATGGATAATAAATCTTACGAAAGAACCGTACTCGGTTTTCGACAAATATCATGCAGTCGCAAAGATCAGAATATATACAAAAATAAGTACGGATCTGGAAAAAGTGCAAAACACGAAAGTTGTAGCTCTTTTCAATACGCAACTTTTAAAAAAAAATTCATTGTCTAACCCTTAACAGAGCTCGAGTTATGGCCGATTTTGTGGACTGATTTTCTGGAGACAGATTCTGTCACATTTTGCATGTTCAAATATGTTGTATAAAAACGATTTTTAAGCTTATTCTTGGACATAAACATGTTAGATGAACATTATAACATCTTAATAATCATCATATATCAGAATCTAAAGAAAGATTAGGTGTTCTTACAAAGAAGTTGATGAAGAAAGGATGAAGATGATGATGGTTTCCTTCTTGTTCTTGATCTTTCCTTTCCAATGGTGGTGTTTGAGGGTGGTTTTAGGTGGTGATGGGGTGGTGATTAGGGGCTGGAGTTTTTCCAGAAAATGAGAGAGAGAGTTTTGAGAGAATTATGAAAAATTAGAATGTTGAAATGAGGTGTAAGTGAGGTGGAGTGGTGAAGTGATCATGGCTAGCCATCATCACTTTGCATGAAGTTTGTATGGGTTTGGAAGGATGGTGGGCACATGGGGGCAGCAAGGGGGCCGGCCAAGGGGGGGGCCCACCAGGGGTATTTTGGTCATTTTTGATTTCTAGCTTAAATCGTTGCGTTTTTCGTTCGTTTACCCGATTGTTTAAACGTTTATTTATACGTTAAACGTTTTATGCGCGTTTTTAAGTGACGACCTAAATTTCGATATTTTTGATTGAGATATTTATCAAAATACTTAAAAACATTTATAAAAATGTTCCGTTAATTTGTCGGCCTCGATTTGCGTGTTTGTTCTACGGCGATTTAATCGCGTAACGTTATTTTGAGTCGTTTAGATTAACGATATAATTTGGATAAATTTCCATTGAAGTATTATTTAAAATACTTAATTTAGGTTGTCAATTTAATTATTGACGTTCGTTTGGTTGTCGAAATAAATTCGCGCGTTATCGTTGTGTTTGAGACGTTTTAACCGAAACGTCTAGATTTTTCGAGTATTATTTTAGCAAAATAATAGATAATGATAAATAACTTCTAAAAAATAGATTAAAGTTATTTATAGAAATGTTTTCACCAACGTCGTGTTTAAACTGTGTCGGACTCCATCCGATAATAAAATGTACGATTTAAACAAATCGCAAATGTGTGCAAATATAATAACATATATTAATACACATAATGATACACATAATTCACCCTAATTACATGTATTAGCACAATGATTAGGAACTAACAGTAGCCCTAATTGGTCGGGTGTCACATTCTCCCCCTGTTAGGAGAATTTCGTCCCGAAATTAGCTTGTTGTCGTGGTCTGAGAGGCATCTAAGAATAGATGTGGGTATTTCAGTCGCATTTGGTCTTCCCGTTCCCAAGTGAATTCAGGACCGCGCCTAGAATTCCACCGGACTTTAACGATGGGAATACGACTCTGTTTCAATCGTTTGACCTCACGGTCCATGATTTCTATCGGTTCCTCTACAAAGTGGAGTTTATCGTCGATATGGATTTCGTCGAGAGGAATAACAAGTGTCTCATCAGACAGACATTTCTTTAAGTTAGAAATGTGAAAAGTGTTGTGCACGCTACTAAGTTGTGGTGGTAGCTGCAGTCGATATGCCACCGGACCAATTCTTTCAAGAATCTTAAAAGGTCCGATGTACCTAAGGTTTAGTTTGCCTCGTTTGCCAAAACGAATGACACCTTTCCAAGGTGATACTTTCAGAAGTACTCAGTCCCCAACGTGGAACTCGAGCGGTTTGCGTCTCACGTCAGCATAACTTTTCTGGCGATCACGGGCGGCTTTCAGCCGGTTTTGAATGGTCACGATTTTCTCGGTCGTTTCATGGATGATTTCAGGACCAGTGAGTTGGCTATCGCCGATTTCGGTCCAACAAATGGGTGAGCGGCACTTTCTCCCATAAAGTGCCTCAAAGGGTGCAGCATCAATGCTGGTGTGGTAACTGTTGTTGTAGGAGAACTCACACAAAGGTAGGTGGTTTTCCCATGTGTTTCCAAAGTCGATTACACATGCTCGAAGCATATCTTCGAGAGTTTGAATGGTCCGTTCACTCTGACCATCGGTTTGCGGATGATAAGCAGTACTCAAATCAAGGCGAGTACCGAGAGCTTTCTGAAGTGTTTGCCAAAATCGAGAGGTGAAGCGGCTGTCTCTATCGGAGATGATCGAGATGGGTATGCCGTGTCGTGCTACAACCTCTTTGATGTAGATGCGAGCCAAGCGCTCCATCTTGTCGGTTTCTTTGATAGCTAGGAAATGGGCGGATTTTGTGAGACGATCTACGATCACCCAAATGGTATCGCAACCGCTCGGTGTTTTTGGTAGCTTGTTGATGAAGTCCATGGTTATGTTTTCCCATTTCCATTGAGGTATCTCGGGTTGTTGAAGTAACCCAGAAGGTTTCTGGTATTCGGCCTTAACCTTGGCACAGGTTAGATACTTACTAACATACGTGACTATGTCAGCTTTCATGTTGGGCCACCAATACCGTTGTTTGATGTCATGATACATCTTGTCAGAACCAGGATGTATAGAGTATCGGGATTTGTGAGCTTCATCCATGACCAAATCTCGTAGGTTCCCAAAGTTAGGTAACCAGTTTCGGTTAGAGAAGTGTCTGGTTCCATCGGATTTGGTCTCGAATTGTTTTTCCAAGCCGCGCAAGGCTTCGTTCTTGATGTTTTTCTCGTTGAGTGCTTCGAGTTGAGTGGAATGGATTTGAGAAATGAAATCGTCGTGGATGGTTAAACCAAGTGCTCGAACTCGAAGGGGTTTCACTCGTTCTTTTCGGCTTAGGGCATCGGCAACAACGTTAGCCTTACCCGGGTGGTATCGAATTTCACAGTCGTAGTCACTAAGTAACTCGACCCAACGACGTTGTCTCATGTTTAGGTCCTTCTGATCAAAGATATGTTGAAGGCTTTTGTGGTCAGTGAAGATAGTACACTTGGTACCATATAGGTAGTGTCTCCAAATTTTGAGCGCAAAAACAACGGCTCCTAATTCGAGATCGTGAGTGGTATAGTTTTTCTCATGGATTTTCAGTTGCCGAGAGGCATAAGCGATGACTTTATCACGTTGCATTAACACACAACCTAGTCCTTGATGTGAGGCGTCGCAGTAAACTACGAAATCATCTGTGCCTTCGGGTAAGGACAGGATTGGTGCACTGCAGAGTTTCTGTTTAAGGAGTTGAAAAGCCGACTCCTGTTTGTCGGTCCAGTCGAATTTCTTATCTTTCTGAGTCAAGGAGGTTAATGGTTGAGCAATTCGGGAAAAGTTCTCTATGAATCGCCGGTAATATCCAGCGAGACCTAAGAATTGTCGGACCTCGGTTGGAGTAGTTGGTGCTTTCCAGCACTTGATGGCCTCGATTTTTGCTGGATCAACACGTATCCCTTGGCTGTCAACGACATGCCCTAGGAACTGTACTGTTCGCATCCAGAACTCACACTTGGAGTACTTGGCGTATAGCTCCTCGTGTTTGAGTAATTCCAAGATAGTTTTCAGGTGTTGGCCATGTTCTGTTTCGTTGCGAGAGTAGATTAGAATGTCGTCAATGAAGACGATGACAAACTTATCCAGGTATGGTTTGCACACCCGATTCATAAGATCCATGAATACAGCCGGTGCGTTGGTTAAGCCAAAAGGCATCACTTGGAATTCGTAATGCCCGTAGCGGGTTCGGAAAGCGGTTTTCGGGATGTCGGCGTCTCGAACGCGAAGTTGGTGATAACCAGACCGAAGGTCGATCTTTGAGTAAAAGCTCAAACCTTGAAGTTGGTCAAACAGGTCGTCGATTCTAGGAAGTGGGTATCGGTTTTTGATGGTGAGTTTATTTAGTTCACGGTAATCGATACACATGCGGAAGGATCCATCCTTCTTTTTAACGAATAAGACCGGAGCTCCCCAAGGTGAGGAACTTGGTCGAATAAATCCCTTGTCCAGGAGTTCCTGTAATTGGGTGGATAACTCCTGCAACTCGGATGGGGCTAATCTGTATGGGGCTCGGGCCACGGGTGCAGCACCGGGCACAAGGTCGATTTGGAATTCGACTTGTCTAGACGGGGGAAGGCCTGGCAAGTCTTCGGGAAAGACTTCAGGAAAGTCTCGTACAATGGGTACAACTTCAAGTCGCTTTTCAGTCGACTTCTTTTCGGTTACATGAGCAAGGATTGCCGGGTTCCCTTTCCTCAGGTACTTTTGGGTTTTCATACACGAGATGATGTTTAAGTTTCGCCTACCAGTCTCCCCCTGTATGATCAAGGTTCCACTGGTAGCGAGAGGTATACGCACAATCTTTTCAAAACAGACAATTTCAGCATGATGATATGGATAATCGGTCCATGCTTATGATGATATGGATAATCGATTTTGACGGTTATGAGATCTATGTGGGAAATGTTCGCTTGCGATGGTGTAAAATCAGTCGATAAATTTCTATGATAATAGTTTGCTTGGAACCATTAAGTCCGTTGAAAACTTGAGTAATTCAAAATATGTTGGAAAAATCTGGTTGTCAATAAGACGTTGAAAATTTCTGTCTAGCCAATTTAATTGAACGTTAGAAGTTGTAAATAGTTCCGGGTAGTTGTTTGGTGAAAATTCTTTGAAAACTTGAATCGGTAGAAATCTGTTGAAAAATCTCTTGAAAACTCTTGTTATTGTAAAGTGTTGAAAGTTTTAGTTGATTCTTATAGTGGTGTCTCCTTAAACGAAAGGGGGACAAAAGAATGAATTAGATCTTAGTATGAGAGCTAAGATTGTCACATTCATGATTAAGAGTAATATGTGGCTTCATAGTACGATGGTAAATCAGTACAAGGTAATATGATTTGTAACTAATAAGGCGCAAGGTTTAGGTTGATAGCATATAGAATTCAAAGTTTACAAAACATGCCGGGCATCGATACATCCGGACGAATACATAAGTTTTATACAAAATGTGATGGGGTTTTATACACCCATCGATAGATCATCGAGCTAACACCAGCCATGTTCACCGTTGTTCGAGTCTACTTCTAATCTATTCTAAGTTCAGGTCGTGTGGATAGTAACGTGCTTCGAGCATGTCACTGTATCGCGGGAGTGCAGAGTGGAGTAAGATATTGTCTGTTGAGTGTTGGCACATCCCTTTGATCCACGTTTTTGTTATTTGCTTAAAATGAGTGGCCACTTCCTTCCAGTAGTGAATCC
Source organism: Helichrysum umbraculigerum (assembly GCA_949592205.1). NCBI lineage: Eukaryota > Viridiplantae > Streptophyta > Magnoliopsida > Asterales > Asteraceae > Helichrysum > Helichrysum umbraculigerum. The sequence goes on along the minus strand of CATIUR010000007.1, from coordinate 28,577,974 downwards.
TATCCCTGATTCGGTCGGGAATAGACCTTTTCAGAATCCTCAATTCTTGCTCGTAGGTCTTGCACCTAAGCTTGAGCTCCCAATTGCGGCCATCTAAATCTTCGGCCTGATCTCTCACTCTTTCGTATTCCTCGATGTCAATCATTCCGGAGTTGTGTTGCTCGTTTTCCTCCATAATGATTTCTTCCATTGGTGCTATTTCCTCATCGAGGTATGTGTACTGAATCTGTTCTTCACAGATTAGGTCGTCATCTGACGAGTAGTCGTTCTTAGGGGAGTTTGCCATCTTTTTCGGGAGGGCGTTCTATCAAGACAATGAATCAACAATAAGAAGGTTTAGTCAATGTCGTAGTTTCAAAGAGTAGTCACAAAAATGACAGGGTAGTGTTTTCAAAGTAGTCACTCATGACTATGTTGTTTGGAAATGAACCAATGCTTGGTGAAGGTGTTTAGACAATTGATAAATTCATAGCTGCGGGTAGTCCTTGCAGTAGTGATTAGAATGTTCAAATCATAGTTTGAAATAGTTTGAAGTAGTTTATGGGCTTCGTCGTTGTGAGTATCCCTCGTGATACTAATCCAGTGATGTTTGGAACAGACAAAGTCGCGAATCAAGTTATGAGTAAATTGTTTGACAAACGTGTCAAAATGGTGACCAAACATGATCAAGTAGTAAGTCTCGTGTTTGAAAGGATTGTTGACATACAAGTCAAGGAGTGATCAATCATGATCAAGTAAAGAGTTGAGTGGATTGTTGAAGTTCATTCAATTGTTGGAAAAATCATTTCCGATAAGTAGGTGTGTCTATTCCTCTAGTCGAGTGTAGCACGCATGCCTTATGGGTCTAAGTTCTATATCGTTCTCCCCAAGTGATTTAGTTGTGAGCGGAAAGAAGAAAGTGAAATAGGTGTCACTTGTTTGGGTGGCGAATCCAAAGGTGGATTCTCCCCAAGTGAGTTCGATTCGATTATATCGTTGCCCGATTCGGTTGAGCGAGTGGTACCGCGAAAGTCTCCACAGTGGTAAGTAAGGTTTGTGTTTCGTGTTCGATGTCACGCGACATAGTTGTGGGAGTGGTTGCCATATAGAGTGGCAAGGAGTTTAATATACGGGAAGTTGAGGTCATATATAGCAATATAATAACCTAGCACATAAGCACGTATAAGGTTGGTCCCGTTCTATCCTCGGTTCGCGTTGTCTACCGCACCCTCGTTTACTATAACCATTTCAGGTCTTGCATCGATTCTTGTTTAATTGTACATAGTTGATCAAGCTATGTTAAATTAAATTCAAATGATGCAATTGCTGAACCAGTCATAACAAATGAGGAATACTAACCTAACGGTTATAGTCTAGGTCACTAATGCAATCCTAGTTCGCTATAACCTTAGGCTCTGATACCAATCTGTCGCACCCCCAAAACACGTGGCAGCGGAAACATGAGTTGTCATGGGGGCGCCGACCAAATCAAATATCATTACACAAAGATTAAAGCAAACGACCTCTATATGAGACGTTTGAAAACATTACATTCCATAAGTTTAAATTGTTTACAATCGTTATACAAAACAATGGAGTTCGCATACAATGCGTAGATTACATAACTACTAATTATAGTAAAATGCAATTTAAGTCCCTTGATTTTGAAAGCAATGCGACTCGAGCTACGCTATCCATAAGCGTCCTACTGCTGTGGGTTACCTGAGAAATACATACTAAAAGGTCAACATAAAGTTGGTAAGTTCATAGAGTTGTTAAATGTTGGTATCAAACCAATTGTTATGAAACACGAGTTATGAAACACAAGATTTTAATCGTTGTATCATTCAACAATGATAAGTAAATGTATCGTTAACAAACGATAGGTAAATATGTAATTGCACGAATGCAAAAAGATGTATCGTTAACAAACGATAAGTAAATATGTAGTTGCACGAATGCAAAAAGATGTATCGTTAACAAACGATAAGTAAATATGTAGTTGCACGAATGCAAAAAGATGTATACCATTTGCCATGAGCTCATAGTCCGAAGCTTAACAATGTGTGCCGTGCCCCTTTCGAGTACACGATCGTGGGTGCCCCAATGCAAGTGTCTAATCCGGTACACTCGTTATGAACAAATATTAATACGTCCGTTTGACAGGTTAGCGCGACTAACTCGGACGGGGATTGTCAGTCCCAAATAGATCTATTTACTAATATTCACGCTTTAGCAAAACTAACAAACTATGATGTGTAGGGCCTTTGTGGATTAGTGTGTAACTCATGCAATCCGTATAGCGTTGTTTATGGTACTTGTGTTCATAAAAGCAGTTGTGTAATTCAAATGTATACAAAGCAGTTGCAAAGCAATTGTATAAAACAGTTGTAGTATGTATTCTCCCCCAAAATAGTTATAAAACTGTAAAAAGAGGGGCTATGAAACTCACCTGAGTTCTAGCAAAATGTAAGCAAGCAATATCAATTAGCAAGCAATGTATGGTCCAAAGTGCAACCTTCTAACGTCCTAAACGTATAAGGTTGTATGAGTAGATGTCTAAAAAGATCATCTATGTAAGTGGAGGGTTAATGTCCACTTAATTCACAATGTAGGTGGAGGGTTAATGTCCACCTAAGGCTAGTTCATCCAACTAGTATGTCCAAATAAGTTGTTCATGTTGTTTATCAAAAACGTGTACGACCCGTTGGTGAAAGTTTGTAATAATAATTCGTTAAGACATTATTATTAGAATGATGCTATACTTTCATATGTATAGTATGTTTCATGAGTTATAACGTTGCATTGTATAAGTATTAACGTTGCTTGAAGTTTAACACTTAGTGAGAAAACTAGTTTTTAAAGATTCTGTTTCATGCGACACTTCATGCGTCACTTGCTAGTTAGGGGCGGCACTTAGGAAGTGCCGCATAATATGCGTTTTCAGATTTAAATAGCGTCACTTAAGAAGTGTCGGGTACGGGCGTCACTAAGGCATGGCGGCACTAAGGGTAAGTGCCGCTAATATAATAGTTCAGTCACTTCAGGCGTCACTTAGGTAGTGTCGGGTAAGGTGACTAAGCGTCACTTAAGTAGTGTCGTACATAAGCATTTTCAGAAAATAAGGGCGTCACTAAGGGAGTGTCGTTAATAATAAAGTAGCGTCACTACAAGCGTCACTTGCCAAGTGTCGCTATAATTCCAGTGATCATGCGTCACTTAAGTCTGTTTGGATTTTGCTAAGTCAAAAACGTGGTCAACTATGACGGTTTGACCCGAACCTTTTTCTCAAGTCATATTCCAGTAAATAAAGGTTATAAAAGTTACTATTTCATATTGTAGTCGTTTCGAGATGTCGGTTTTTAATACGCATGTCAAAACTTAAGATTTTCATGTTTTCGGTTTTTGTCGGTTTACTTCGGCACTCGATTTTAACATGTTCTAGTCTGAATTTGATTCCAAAATTTTTACCAGATGTTCATGAGTGTATCTAGTTTATAACCTGATTTTTCCAAGATCTATAATGTCCATTTAGATGGATAATAAATCTTACGAAAGAACCGTACTCGGTTTTCGACAAATATCATGCAGTCGCAAAGATCAGAATATATACAAAAATAAGTACGGATCTGGAAAAAGTGCAAAACACGAAAGTTGTAGCTCTTTTCAATACGCAACTTTTAAAAAAAAATTCATTGTCTAACCCTTAACAGAGCTCGAGTTATGGCCGATTTTGTGGACTGATTTTCTGGAGACAGATTCTGTCACATTTTGCATGTTCAAATATGTTGTATAAAAACGATTTTTAAGCTTATTCTTGGACATAAACATGTTAGATGAACATTATAACATCTTAATAATCATCATATATCAGAATCTAAAGAAAGATTAGGTGTTCTTACAAAGAAGTTGATGAAGAAAGGATGAAGATGATGATGGTTTCCTTCTTGTTCTTGATCTTTCCTTTCCAATGGTGGTGTTTGAGGGTGGTTTTAGGTGGTGATGGGGTGGTGATTAGGGGCTGGAGTTTTTCCAGAAAATGAGAGAGAGAGTTTTGAGAGAATTATGAAAAATTAGAATGTTGAAATGAGGTGTAAGTGAGGTGGAGTGGTGAAGTGATCATGGCTAGCCATCATCACTTTGCATGAAGTTTGTATGGGTTTGGAAGGATGGTGGGCACATGGGGGCAGCAAGGGGGCCGGCCAAGGGGGGGGCCCACCAGGGGTATTTTGGTCATTTTTGATTTCTAGCTTAAATCGTTGCGTTTTTCGTTCGTTTACCCGATTGTTTAAACGTTTATTTATACGTTAAACGTTTTATGCGCGTTTTTAAGTGACGACCTAAATTTCGATATTTTTGATTGAGATATTTATCAAAATACTTAAAAACATTTATAAAAATGTTCCGTTAATTTGTCGGCCTCGATTTGCGTGTTTGTTCTACGGCGATTTAATCGCGTAACGTTATTTTGAGTCGTTTAGATTAACGATATAATTTGGATAAATTTCCATTGAAGTATTATTTAAAATACTTAATTTAGGTTGTCAATTTAATTATTGACGTTCGTTTGGTTGTCGAAATAAATTCGCGCGTTATCGTTGTGTTTGAGACGTTTTAACCGAAACGTCTAGATTTTTCGAGTATTATTTTAGCAAAATAATAGATAATGATAAATAACTTCTAAAAAATAGATTAAAGTTATTTATAGAAATGTTTTCACCAACGTCGTGTTTAAACTGTGTCGGACTCCATCCGATAATAAAATGTACGATTTAAACAAATCGCAAATGTGTGCAAATATAATAACATATATTAATACACATAATGATACACATAATTCACCCTAATTACATGTATTAGCACAATGATTAGGAACTAACAGTAGCCCTAATTGGTCGGGTGTCACATGTAATCTTTATCCTAGCTCAATTAAAGTTAGGGTTTAAGTTTTTGTGATCCCTAGAACCATGAAAATTGGTTAAAGTTAATTAATTAGCTTAATTAGTGTTCCATATATGTTTTTAAGTTATGTAGTATGTTTAATTGATGTTAATTTGATTAGAGAAGGCTTGATCATATGAAATTGGGTATGTATAAGTTCTTGTATATGTATATGATGATGTATAAGATGAGATTGATGATAGTTTATGAAAGTTATGATCACATAAGTGATTTATGCCCAATTTCATGTGATTATAAGAATGATATGTGAAACACTTGTGATGAGAATAGGTGTTAGTGAGTAACACCTAAGTTATGTAAGTAAGTTAAAGAAATATGTAAAATGTTATGTTAAATGAATTGTTATGTGTTTAGGTGTTTAGGTGATCAAGAAAGTGAAGTAAAGTCAAGTTAATTACTTAGCCAAGATAAAGGTAAGTAGATGGATACATTTGTGGAGTCAAGTAATGGGTGAGCCATTAGCTTGACGGTTTCCGAGTAATGGATCATGACCATTAGCTCGGTATTAATGTTAACTCGTAGTAGTTAGCATGATGATGTTTAAGGATCCTTAATGTGATGATGTTTACGTTTAAGTTAAAACTTCCATTACTTACTAAGCAATTGCTTATGTGTTATGTTTAAATATTTCAGGTGAGCCAAGTGTGAACAAAGGGGACTTGGGTAAAGGGCACGTGTGAAGCTTTTGGTGGAGCTTGTTACTCGGTTCGGTAACAAGTCTTATCCCTTCTTAATCATGCTTGTGATATGTACACCCCTTTTGTAAAGTTTATGACATGTATTTTGATGTTTTAAAACGAAGTTGAGTCTCACTTGTAGTATATGTAATGTTTTGTTGAAAAGTGTGAAAGTCTTGATTTAAATGAGAAAGTATGGTTATAAAGGTCAAAAGTGTCATTTAGTAAAATTATGGTCAAATGTTGATGTCATTGAGTTAGTTTGACTTAGACAAGTCAATTGGATGAAGTTTGACCAAAAGAATGGGTCAATTTGGTCAGAAACCCAATCGGGTCATTTGGTGCCTAAATGGGCGACTAACAGGGTGACGAGTCAAAATGGGCTATGGTGGGCTAAAGCCAAATGTTTTCACACCCACAAGTCTTAAATGTGATGTCAAATAAGTGGTCAAAAGCTTGAACTCGGAAGTGGAGTAGTTTGGAATACGGTATGTCAAGATTTTTGGCTAAAATTAGCCGAAATTGAGTTAACGGGTCAAAACGAGATTTATCGCGAAATTTGAAAAAGTGAAAATGAGGAAATGTTTATTTAGTCACGTTATACGTGTCTGCAAAATTTTAAATTCCCAGGTATTATCATTTAAAAGTTTCGTGAGTTTGAAGTTCGACTTTTGGTATTAAGTGTTGCAGACTAGATTTCTTTGGTACTAGAACAACCTTGTTTTAGTACTAGAACAGCCTTGTTTTAGTACTAGAACAGCCTTGTTTTAGTACTAGAACAAACCTGTTCTAGTTTACTCATTATTTTACATATGTTTTGAGACTAGTTCTTAGTATCAATTATGTTAGCAAAGTCTATAAGTTAATAAATTGTATTATAAAAAAAAAAAAAAAAAAACGGTCATGTTTTCGGGGTGTTTCACAAACTTTCAAAAATGGTGTTTTAATGTAATTTGGTGACGTGTCACTCGTTGAAGGTGCCACGTGGCATCCAGAGAGTTTGACAAATCATCAACACGTCACCAAATTACATTAAAACACTCTTTTTGAAAGTTTGATGCATTAAAAATATCATACATAGGTTGGTACACACAATAGATATCGAGTACAAGTTAGTTGCATTTCTAAGTACTAAACCCTTGCATATATGTATTCATCAAATAAGGTAACGTCTTTTCATATGAAGAAACTTAAGGAACTGTGACTATATTGCTTGCTACTAATTAACACCACTTAATCAAAAACGATAGTGTCAATTCACCTGGGAATAATATTCAAAGTCCAAGGATCATGAAAAAGAAAGTAGAAGGCGGTTATTATGTGTAATTTGCTTGAACTTTTTCGGTCTTTGTTTTATACTCACTGATGATTGTTTGGTTATTTGATTTACAAGTTGTAGAAATTGATCCATAGCAATTTGCATATTTAGTTGGTAAGACTTGTTTATTTAGTTTAAACAAGTTTATTGCTATTGTAAGAAACTTAACATAGTTAAGTTTCAATTACTTTCAACTTTGGATTGGTATTTAGTAACGTGACTATAAAGGGGTAACTTATTTATAATCTTGAAAATGTTACAAAATTTGTAGTAACGAAAGAAAGTGTTGAGTATTTACTACTATTACTAGTTAGTAACCCGCGCTATGCAGCGGCCGTTCATGATAAGAAGATTGTAATGGTCGAATGTCAAGATTTTTGGCTAAAATTAGCCGAAATTGAGTTAACGGGTCAAAACGAGATTTATCGCGAAATTTGAAAAAGTGAAAATGAGGAAATGTTTATTTAGTCACGTTATACGTGTCTGCAAAATTTTAAGTTCCCAGGTATTATCATTTAAAAGTTTCGTGAGTTTGAAGTTCGACTTTTGGTATTAAGTGTTGCAGACTAGATTTCTTTGGTACTAGAACAACCTTGTTTTAGTACTTGAACAGCCTTGTTTTAGTACTAGAACAAACCTGTTCTAGTTTACTCATTATTTTACATATGTTTTGAGACTAGTTCTTAGTATCAATTATGTTAGCAAAGTCTATAAGTTAATAAATTGTATTATAAAAAAAAAACGGTCATGTTTTCGGGGTGTTTCAAGTTGGTATCAGAGCACGGTTTAAGGGATTCGGGTATCCACCATTAGTGGGTACTTGATCTTAGACCAATTATATTAATGTTGAGCATGATTCTAATTGTTATATGAATGAGTTAATGATTGTTGATGCTTCTTGAATCGAAGTGTAACGTGTGGACTTTGGATATGTTATGATGTAATATGATAATTGGTGCGCCTGACCAACGCAATGATTACCATATTACCTTATATGTATCCATGGAAATCACGAGACATTAGAGGATTGAATGTTAACAAGTTATTAACAGTCTGTAGTAAAGTTTGTGATAAGGTAGACATTAAATGTTTAAGTTATTATGTTAATATGTTATGTTAACTTTCAGATAAGATGAGTAAAGAAGTAGAGACTACTGATACAGGAGGCAGTCAAGATAAGTCTCAGTCTCCTGTTCATGATATAGACCCGATAATTGAAAAGATGAAGTCTTTCATTTCACAAGAAATTGGTATTGCTCAGAAAGCATCTATTCCTCTTTTAAAGTCGACGATTATAGAGACTGCTAGAGAGGTAGTCAGTGAAGAGTTTCAGAAACGACAAGATAAAACAGTTGGAGTTAGACAAGAAGTACCTCCTCAAGCTCCAGTTTCGGAAGAAAGTAGGAAGTTTAGTTACAAAGACTTTTCAGCATGTAATCCGCCAGATTTTGAAGGGGACCTAGACCCGATTAAATGTTATCGGTGGATTATGGAGGTAGAAGGGGCTTTTACTACTTCACGTTGCCCCGCAGACTTAAAGGTAATCTTTGCAACTAATCTTTTAAAGTCACGTGCTAAAAATTGGTGGGAAGTGCAACGACGTACATTAGGGGAGGAAACTATCAGTGCGATGAAATGGAATGATTTTAAGAAGATGTTTGAGAACACCTATTCTCAAGAAGCAGATTTAAAGAGAATACGTCGTGAATTCCTTTCAATGGAACAAACGACAGAGTCGATTAATGAGTTAGTGGGGGTATTTTTGGATCGAGCTCAATTCTGTCCAGATTATATGGAGAATCCGAAGCAGCTTATAAATCATTTTCATGAGGTTTTGAAGAAGGAAATCAGTCAGTTTATCCAACCTAGTCGTTGTAAGTCTTTTGAAGAGATTGTGAATGAAGCTCATTTTCAAGAGCTAGAATTAAAGAAAGGTGAGAAAGCTGCTGCAAAAAGAAAGATTGAATCAAGTCCCAATTCTTCAAAGAAGTTTAAAGCCAGTGAGAGTTCTAGACGAGAAGAAAAGAAGACGGAAAAGTCTGTACCTCCAGAATGCAAGAAATGTCACAAGAAACATTTTGGGGTATGTAGGTTTGGTCAAAATGTTTGTTATCAATGTGGTGAGGAAGGTCATTTCAGTAAGGACTGTCCTCACCCATTGAAGATATGTTATGGATGTTACGAGCCTGGTCATGTGAAGTCAGAATGTCCAAAGTTGAAGTCTCAGTCAGCTTCTTCAGCATATCGCAAATCGTCCGATAAGAAGTCGACTGAAGCTCCAAAAGCCAGGCCTCATTCATTTCAGATCACCGCGGAGGAAGCTAAGAGGACCCCAGATGTAGTGTCAGGTACCTTTTTAGTAAACCTAATACCTGCATATATTCTTTTTGATTCGGGTGCCTCTAGATCTTTCGTTTCAGAAAAGTTTAGTAGAAATTTCACAATTCCACTTTATGATTTAGACACTCCCTTAGACGTTGAAATAGCTGATGATAGAACGGTATATGTAACGAAAGTTTATAGAGGGTGTCTGTAACACCTGCTAAATTAGGATAATTATTTATGCCTAATTGATTGTAACTAGTTGTAATTAGTATGTAATAGGACTAATTACAGGCTCTATTTGTATATATATAAGTTGATTTATATATATATGTGTGTTTTTACGCGATTTGGATAAATCGTACTAATTAACCGGACGGAGTCCGACACAATTATTTTGACGTTGGTGACAGAAACTTACCTAAATAAAGAGATCGTATTTTATTATATAAAATACACAGCGAACAAACACTAATTATAATATCGCGACGACATTTTAAATAATTTAACGAATACGTATTAAACGCGAGTTAAGAATTTTAATACTTCGATGAATGTTTTTATAATTAATTTCAAGGTATTTCATTAAAATATTCCCGTCACCTTTTAAAAATATAACTGCTTGAATTAACGTTTAAACGACGGATTAAACGAACACCGCGCGAGGCGCAGTGCGCAGACTGGAAATGGTGGAGGATATTACCTCCCACCAATTCCCTTTTCTTTCTTTATTTCATTTTCTCTCTCTCTCCTCTCTTCTCTTTTCTCTCAAATTTCATCACCAAAAATCTTACAAAACCGCAAAATAAACATACTAAACGACGCCGGATCATACCACCTCTTTAGAGAAAAACGTTCACCACTTCGCGATCTACAATCCTATCTTTCCGGAATTTCATTTCGGCAAATCGTAAGTTCCCGACAAAACCCGAAACTCTCCGTTTTTACTCATTTTTACGTTTTTATGGTTTATATATGCTTAAAATGTCCAAAAATGGGTTGGGTAAAAGAATTGGACCTAACGGAAGTTTTTCGACCGATTTTCCGGCCACCAAATTCCGATCAGACCGCTACGTCGCAGAGACGCTGGACTATCTGCGACGTAGCTCAAAACGTCGCATTATGTGGCCAACGTCGCACTTAGCGACGTCGCGGCCTACGTCGCACAAAAATCCCAACGTCGCACTAGCGACGCAGCCTATTACGTCGCATTAACTTGCGGACGTCGCACATAGCGACGTAGACTTTTACGTCGCAAACCGAACCTACGTCGCATTGATTTTGCGAAGGTCGCATCATGCGACGTACCTCCCTACGTCGCACCCTACGTCGCATGCTACGTCGCATGCTACGTCGCACAAACCAGAACCTTGAAAAGTCAGATTTTACTAAGTGTCGAACTTACACAACTTCAAATACTTATGTCATACGACTGAACAAACGTCATAGAACATACTTTCTATTACAATCACACTAAATTGCGTTATAAATGATAACACTTTGAATCATTTTTACAAACCGTCACCAACGGGCCATATTTGTTTTCAAACTACAAACGGATTACTAAACAAACACTTGGATATAATGAGTTGTGTAAACAACTAGCCTAGATGGTCTTGCGAGACATCTACTTACTTAACTTTATATGTTTAGGCATTTGAAGGTTACGGGTTCGGAGAACCTACGGTTGATATTACTTACTCGTTTATTGATATAAACGTACTTGCAAAGACTCAGGTGAGTCTTACGGCCCCACTTTTACTGTTTTATCTTATTGGGGGAGATACATGCTACTACTTTTTCTTGAACACAAGTACTAAACTGTTTACTATACCAAACGGAATTGCATGAGTTGTTACTATCTACAGAAGTCTCTCCATCATATATCGTTAGTTATGGACTTAAGCGCGAACAGTAGTTAATGGATCCATTAGGGAAATGACCCTCCCCACCCGGGGCAGTAGCGCTGCCACGTACTGATTTACACGTATAAACGGGTGACAACTTATTCGTTACGGATGCTTGCTCACTTACGAGCATGTCACGGGAGCAAACATATTATTTACGGGTTAAGCTTCGATTATGAGCCTCATGGCAACGGTATAAACTTATTTATTTACATTTGCTGGATTGCAAATACTGATTTTACGATTGCTGGATTGCAATGGCTGATTTTACGCCTACGGGCACTACTAATGAAATCTCGTGTTCAAAGCCGATATTAATTACAAACCTGTGAGATTCACCAACCTTTTGGTTGACACTTTTTAGCATGTTTTCTCAGGTACCCGGATGGAGTAGGATTACTCCAGGATTTTAGCTAGAGTCGCATGATTTCAACACAACTGCATTAACGGAGATTCTTAGCATTATCTTTTGTATATTTTGATTATGTAATAGAATCTCCCGCTATACGCGTGGACTCTAGGGGAAACTACATTTTGTATACGAAAACACTAAGTTTTCAAACATTATATCTATGGAATGTAACTAATTTACAAAACGTCTCATTTAGAGGTCGTTTGCTTTATCTTTGTGCTGTGATATTTAATTAGTAACACCCCAAACTATGCTTCCGCAAAACAGTGAATTTCGGGGGTGTTACAGATTGGTATCAGAGCCTAAGGTTATAGTGAACTAGGTTGCATTTAGTGGGCCTAGACTATGACCATTAGGCAGTATTTCCTTATTAGGCATGATTGGTTCAGGAATTACATCATACGACTTTAATTTAACATAGCCTGATCAACTATGTACAATTAAGGAAAGATGATGTGAGGTCTGAAATGGTTATGTCAAACAGGAATGCGTTAGTAGACTCTGACCACGAGAGAACCGAGACTCTTACTTGTTATGTGCTAGACATACGCTAGGCTATTATGTGATATACGAGTATATACATACATAGGCCTCACTCACTGACTATGCTACTAAGCTATTATATATTGAATATATATGAATAGGCCTCGCACGTAAACACACTCGCTATAGAGATAGCCGACGTTTCTCTGGTGACACTTACGAATTTCTCTCAGCGGTTTGCACCGACCATGACAGACTTGATTACCGTCACACCACCTTGTGGCGCACTCTAATGATTTTATGAAAATCACATCTAACACCCGGAAGCAACGTACTTCCAAGGACTAAAATCCTCTCTCTGTCATTTCTATAGAACTCAAAGCCACGAACTCCCAAATGGACGACTACATGTCTGATAGTGACCAAGTCCACGGGGAACAAATCCAGTACACGTATCTCGATGAGAACATCGTACCAGAAGAAGAAATCATGCTGGAGGGAAACGAAAATCAGAATTTCGGAATGACTGGCATCGACATAGAAGAATATGAAAGAGTGCGAGATCAGGCCGTGGGACTTGACGGCCGAAATTGGGCACTTAAGCGTAAGTGCATAGACTATGAACAAAGATTGAGAATCTCAAACCGATCTGTTCCTACACGAATCAAAGATAAGATCCGTTACTGGAAGAAAGTGGCCACCAACCTAACCCGTAGGACCAAAACATGGATCAAACGTTTGGGCAAGAAATCAACGGAGGAGACTAGGTACCGCTCCACGACTCAAAGATACAGGGACATGCTCGAGGCACGCTACCACCCACACGACCTGAACCTGGAGTCGGAAGACGAATCCGAAAGCCATGAACCTTAACTAAGAATGAACCAACCGACTAGCAGAAACTGTGGACCGCCTTGGCACGCTATGGAACAAATTAATCTACATTAAGATTAGTGTAGCTTTCGTCTTGTAATCTATCGCGTAATCTAGGGACTATCTAGCACTACTCTATAAACTAGTCGGATGTAACCATTCCCGACACCTTTTGTAATATCTCTGTAAGATGTAACTTTTAAACTCACTTTATCTATCAGATATCCTTTGTTATCTCAACTCACATTAATTGTCATTTTCCATGATGATGTTATGTATTACTGCTTTTATACATGTACATCTGTGACAATTACCAGCTCATACAAAATCTCATGTATCTTCATTTCTTTTATTGAAGAATCATGCCGCCAAAGACACGACCATACACCGATGCCCAGATTACCTCCCTTATAACCCAGGCTGTTACTGAAGCCTTGGCTCGGAATACTCCACCAAATTCCTCGAGGAACAGCGATGCCGCTGAAACCACTACTGCTAAACCCTGTTCATACAAAGACTTTCAGAACTGCAAACCTCTAAACTTTGCAGGTACCGAGGGAGCTATCGGTCTAGTACGCTGGATCGAGAAAGTTGAGTCTGTATTTCTTATCTGCAACTGTGCGGAGGGAGATAAGGTTAAGTTCTCCGTTAGTACTTTTACTGACACCGCACTCACCTGGTGGAACACTTATGCCCAGACTGTGAGTGTTGCTACTGCTTACCAACTCCCGTGGGAGGAGTTGAAGAAGATGTTGAGGGGCGAGTATTGCCCCAGGGATGAATTGAAACAACTAGAAGTGGAATTTTGGAACCATAAGATGCAAGGTAATGATATCACCGGCTACACCAACCGTTTCCACCAACTGGCACTTCTGTGCCCAACCATGGTCGATCCTGAGTACAAGAGGATCGAGAAATTCGTTGATGGTCTTCCTGAGAGACTCCAAGACCTGGTTACTTCTTCCAAACCGGGTACTATTCAGAGCGCCATCCGTATGGCCCATGAGTTAACGGCAAATTCTGTCCGCCGCGGCACAACTTCAACCCCATCTGCAAACAACAAACGCAAGTGGGAAGGAAACCCCAACTCATCCAACCAAACCTTCAACAAAAAGCCTGAGTACATTAAGGCTTATACATCTGGAACTTCGGAGAAGAAAGGGTACAGCGGGAGCAGACCCTACTGTCCCAAATGCAACCGCCACCACGACGGTTCTTGCCCTTGCTCCAACTGCAAACGGTTCGGGCATCTAGCCAAGGATTGCCGAATCAACATTTCTACCCCCAACACTAATGCACCAAAGGCCTGCTTTGGGTGCGGAAATACAGGGCATTTCAAGAAAGATTGCCCAAAACTGAAAAGCAACAACAACCCTGCTCGCGGCAGATCATTCGTTATCAAGGCTGGGGAAGCCAGACAAGACCCGAACGTCGTGACGGGTACGTTCCTTCTCAACGACCTTACTGCTTCTGTGTTATTTGATACCGGTGCCGATAGAAGCTTCATATCTGAGAAATTTAGCCCTTTACTTGATATTACTCCCACTGCCTTAGATGCTAAATACATTGTAGAATTAGCTAACGGCAAACTGATTGAGACTGATAGCATCATACACAACTGTACACTTAACCTCACGAACGAAACGTTTTCCATTGATTTAATCCCTGTCGAGATCGGCAGCTTCGATATTATTGTCGGTATGGATTGGTTATCCAAGCACCGAGCTGAAATCATCTGTCATGACAAACTCGTTCGTATACCTCTTGTCTCCGGTGGAACCTTAGTCCTACAAGGGGAGACCGGCAGACGGAATCTAAATATCGTATCTTGTCTGAAAACTAGAAAATATCTACGAAAAGGGTATCAAGCCATCCTCGCACATGTAACGGAGAAGAAGTCGGAGGAGAAGCGACTTGAGGATGTTCCGATCGTGCGGGATTTCCCGGAAGTCTTTCCTGAAGACTTGCCCGGACTGCCGCCACCTAGACAAGTTGAATTTCAAATCGAACTTGTGCCCGGAGCTGCACCCGTGGCACGAGCCCCTTACCGTTTAGCACCATCCGAAATGCAGGAGTTGTCTAACCAACTACAGGAACTCCTGGACAGAGGATTCATTCGACCAAGTTCCTCACCTTGGGGAGCTCCGGTCTTATTCGTGAAAAAGAAAGATGGATCTTTCCGCATGTGTATTGACTACCGAGAGCTGAATAAGCTAACCATAAAGAATCGGTACCCTCTTCCTAGAATCGATGACCTGTTCGACCAACTCCAGGGATCGAGTGTTTACTCAAAGATTGATCTACGGTCGGGTTATCATCAACTCCGAGTCCGTGACAATGATATCCCAAAGACAGCTTTCCGAACTCGTTATGGGCATTATGAATTCCAAGTGATGCCATTCGGATTGACCAACGCTCCGGCCGTATTCATGGACCTTATGAATCGGGTGTGCAAACCATATCTTGACAAATTCGTCATTGTGTTCATCGATGATATCCTGATTTACTCTCGAAACGAACAGGAACATGCTCAACATCTGAAAACCATTCTAGGACTTCTGAAACACGAAGAGTTATATGCCAAATTCTCTAAGTGTGAGTTCTGGATTCGAACCGTTCAATTCCTCGGGCACGTGATTGACAGCCAAGGAATTCATGTTGATCCCGCCAAGATTGAAGCAATCAAGGGCTGGGAGTCACCGACCACTCCAACCGAAGTGAGACAATTCTTAGGTCTTGCTGGTTATTACCGCCGATTCATCGAAAACTTTTCAAGAATAGATGTTCCCCTAACCACACTAACTCAGAAGGATAAGAAGTTCGATTGGACGGATAAACAGGAGTCAGCCTTCCAGCTATTGAAAAACAAACTTTGCAGTGCACCAATCTTGTCCTTACCCGAGGGCACCGACGATTTTGTAGTTTACTGCGACGCCTCACACCAAGGACTTGGTTGTGTGTTGATGCAACGGGAAAAAGTCATTGCCTATGCCTCACGACAACTGAAAATCCACGAGAAAAACTATACGACCCACGACCTCGAGTTAGGTGCTGTGGTCTTCGCATTGAAAATCTGGAGACATTATCTCTACGGTACGAAAAGCACTATCTTTACCGATCACAAAAGTCTCCAACACATATTCGATCAGAAAGATCTAAACATGAGGCAACGTCGCTGGGTTGAGTTACTTAGTGACTACGACTGCGAGATCAAATACCATCCGGGCAAGGCGAACGTAGTTGCCGATGCCTTAAGCCGAAAAGAACGAGTGAAACCCCTTCGAGTTCGAGCACTTTCTATGACAATTCATAACGAGCTTCCTGCTCAAATCCTTACCGCTCAACTTGAAGCACTCAACGATGAAAACTTGAAAAATGAAGCCTTGCGAGGCTTGGATAAACAATTCGAAATCAAACCCGATGGAACTCGATACTTCTCTAACCGGGTGTGGTTACCCAAATTCGGGAACTTGCGAGATTTGGTGATGACTGAAGCTCACAAATCTCGATACTCTATACATCCTGGTTCTGACAAGATGTATCGGGACATCAAAGGGTTGTATTGGTGGCCTAACATGAAAGCTGACATTGCCTTGTACGTCAGTAAATGCCTAACCTGTTCCAAAGTCAAGGCCGAACACCAAAGACCCTCGGGGTTGCTCCAACAACCTGAAATTCCGCGATGGAAATGGGAACAGATTTCCATGGACTTTATTACCAAACTACCAAAAACTTCGAATGGTTGCGATACCATTTGGGTGATCGTGGACCGTCTCACGAAATCTGCTCATTTTCTGGCCATCAAGGAAACCGACAAGATGGAGCGTCTGACTCGCATCTATGTCAAAGAAATCATCTCACGACACGGGGTACCTATCTCGATCATCTCGGATAGGGACAGCCGTTTTACTTCTAACTTTTGGCAATCGCTACAGAAATCTCTTGGTACTCGTCTGGATATGAGTACTGCTTATCACCCGCAAACCGATGGCCAAAGCGAGCGAACTATTCAAACACTGGAGGATATGCTACGAGCCTGCGTAGTCGACTTCGGTACTTCTTGGGAAAATCATTTACCGTTGTGCGAGTTCTCGTACAACAACAGTTATCATACCAGCATAAAGGCTGCACCCTTCGAGGCACTTTACGGACGTAAGTGCCGATCACCTGTCTGTTGGACTGAGTTAGGAGAATCCCAACTCACGGGTCCAGAAATCATTCAAGAAACTACTGAGAAAATCTTTGGTATTCAAAACCGGCTGAAAGCCGCACGTGATCGTCAGAAAAGCTATGCTGACGTGAGACGCAAACACCTTGAGTTCCAGGTAGGAGACAAGGTACTTCTCAAAGTGGCACCGTGGAAATGTGTTATTCGATTCGGGAAACGAGGCAAACTAAATCCTAGATATATCGGACCATTCGAAATCCTTGAAAGGATTGGTCCAGTGGCATATCGCCTGCAACTTCCTGCTGAACTTAGCAGCGTACACAACACATTCCACGTTTCTAACTTGAAGAAATGTCTGTCTGACGAGACGCTGATTATACCGCTCGACGAAATTCAAATCGATGATAAACTTCATTTTGTCGAGAAACCTATGGAAATCATGGACCGAGAGGTCAAGCAATTGAAACAGAGTCGTATTCCCATAGTAAAAGTCAGGTGGAATTCTAGGCGCGGCCCTGAGTTCACCTGGGAACGGGAAGACCAAATGCGACAGAAATACCCACATCTCTTCCCAGACAACGCACCGTCCGTGCACTCAAGCTAATTTCGGGACGAAATTTCTTTAACAAGGGGAGAATGTAACACCTGCTAAATTAGGATAATTATTTATGCCTAATTGATTGTAACTAGTTGTAATTAGTATGTAATAGGACTAATTACAGGCTCTATTTGTATATATATAAGTTGATTTATATATATATGTGTGTTTTTACGCGATTTGGATAAATCGTACTAATTAACCGGACGGAGTCCGACACAATTATTTTGACGTTGGTGACAGAAACTTACCTAAATAATGAGAACGTATTTTATTATATAAAATACACAGCGAACAAACACTAATTATAATATCGCGACGACATTTTAAATAATTTAACGAATACGTATTAAACGCGAGTTAAGAATTTTAATACTTCGATGAATGTTTTTATAATTAATTTCAAGGTATTTCATTAAAATATTCCCGTCACCTTTTAAAAATATAACTGCTTGAATTAACGTTTAAACGACGGATTAAACGAACACCGCGCGAGGCGCAGTGCGCAGACTGGAAATGGTGGAGGATATTACCTCCCACCAATTCCCTTTTCTTTCTTTATTTCATTTTCTCTCTCTCTCCTCTCTTCTCTTTTCTCTCAAATTTCATCACCAAAAATCTTACAAAACCGCAAAATAAACATACTAAACGACGCCGGATCATACCACCTCTTTAGAGAAAAACGTTCACCACTTCGCGATCTACAATCCTATCTTTCCGGAATTTCATTTCGGCAAATCGTAAGTTCCCGACAAAACCCGAAACTCTCCGTTTTTACTCATTTTTACGTTTTTATGGTTTATATATGCTTAAAATGTCCAAAAATGGGTTGGGTAAAAGAATTGGACCTAACGGAAGTTTTTCGACCGATTTTCCGGCCACCAAATTCCGATCAGACCGCTACGTCGCAGAGACGCTGGACTATCTGCGACGTAGCTCAAAACGTCGCATTATGTGGCCAACGTCGCACTTAGCGACGTCGCGGCCTACGTCGCACAAAAATCCCAACGTCGCACTAGCGACGCAGCCTATTACGTCGCATTAACTTGCGGACGTCGCACATAGCGACGTAGACTTTTACGTCGCAAACCGAACCTACGTCGCATTGATTTTGCGAAGGTCGCATCATGCGACGTACCTCCCTACGTCGCACCCTACGTCGCATGCTACGTCGCATGCTACGTCGCACAAACCAGAACCTTGAAAAGTCAGATTTTACTAAGTGTCGAACTTACACAACTTCAAATACTTATGTCATACGACTGAACAAACGTCATAGAACATACTTTCTATTACAATCACACTAAATTGCGTTATAAATGATAACACTTTGAATCATTTTTACAAACCGTCACCAACGGGCCATATTTGTTTTCAAACTACAAACGGATTACTAAACAAACACTTGGATATAATGAGTTGTGTAAACAACTAGCCTAGATGGTCTTGCGAGACATCTACTTACTTAACTTTATATGTTTAGGCATTTGAAGGTTACGGGTTCGGAGAACCTACGGTTGATATTACTTACTCGTTTATTGATATAAACGTACTTGCAAAGACTCAGGTGAGTCTTACGGCCCCACTTTTACTGTTTTATCTTATTGGGGGAGATACATGCTACTACTTTTTCTTGAACACAAGTACTAAACTGTTTACTATACCAAACGGAATTGCATGAGTTGTTACTATCTACAGAAGTCTCTCCATCATATATCGTTAGTTATGGACTTAAGCGCGAACAGTAGTTAATGGATCCATTAGGGAAATGACCCTCCCCACCCGGGGCAGTAGCGCTGCCACGTACCGATTTACACGTATAAACGGGTGACAACTTATTCGTTACGGATGCTTGCTCACTTACGAGCATGTCACGGGAGCAAACATATTATTTACGGGTTAAGCTTCGATTATGAGCCTCATGGCAACGGTATAAACTTATTTATTTACATTTGCTGGATTGCAAATACTGATTTTACGATTGCTGGATTGCAATGGCTGATTTTACGCCTACGGGCACTACTAATGAAATCTCGTGTTCAAAGCCGATATTAATTACAAACCTGTGAGATTCACCAACCTTTTGGTTGACACTTTTTAGCATGTTTTCTCAGGTACCCGGATGGAGTAGGATTACTCCAGGATTTTAGCTAGAGTCGCATGATTTCAACACAACTGCATTAACGGAGATTCTTAGCATTATCTTTTGTATATTTTGATTATGTAATAGAATCTCCCGCTATACGCGTGGACTCTAGGGGAAACTACATTTTGTATACGAAAACACTAAGTTTTCAAACATTATATCTATGGAATGTAACTAATTTACAAAACGTCTCATTTAGAGGTCGTTTGCTTTATCTTTGTGCTGTGATATTTAATTAGTAACACCCCAAACTATGCTTCCGCAAAACAGTGAATTTCGGGGGTGTTACAGTGTCGGTTAGAAATAAATAATGAGCCTTTTCTATAAATCTAATTCCTATGCAAATGGGGGAATTTGATGTTGTAATTGGTATGGATTGGTTAGCGGCTTATGATGCTATGATTCAATGTGAACAAAAGATTGTAAGAGTTAAGTTACCTCGTGGTGAATTGTTAGACATTCATGGAGAAAATAAAGAAATGCCTATTCCGGTATGTACTTTTGCAAAAGCTAAACGACATATGTCACATGGTTGTCAAGCCTTTTTGGCACATGTGATAGATACTCAGATTCAGATTCCAAAGATTGATGAGATTCCGGTAGTAAGAGAATTTGTTGATGTATTTTCGGATGAGCTACCGGGCATACCGCCCGATAGGCAAGTTGAATTTAAGATTGAATTAATGCCTGCAGCTACACCTATTGCTAAGACACCATATAGGCTTGCTCCAACCGAAATGCAAGAATTAATGAAACAGTTGCAAGAACTGTTAGACAAAGGTTTTATACGCCCAAGTAGTTCTCCGTGGGGAGCTCCTATTTTATTTGTGAAGAAGAAAGATGGTTCAATGAGAATGTGTATAGACTACAGAGAGTTGAACAAAGTGACTATCAAGAATAGGTATCCATTACCTATGATTGATGACTTGTTTGACCAGTTGCAGGGTGCTAATTATTTTTCTAAGATTGATTTACATTCAGGTTATCATCAATTAAAGGTCAAAGAAGAAGATGTTTGTAAGACAGCTTTTAGAACAAGGTATGGTCACTACGAGTTCGTGGTTATGCCTTTTGGTTTAACGAATGCACCTGCAGCTTTTATGGATTTGATGAATAGAGTATGTCGCCCGATGCTTGATAAGTTTGTGATCGTGTTCATTGATGATATTTTAATCTATTCTAAATCTGCTAATGATCATGATTATCATTTGAGACAAGTGCTACAAATGTTAAGAAGGGAAAAGCTTTATGCTAAGTTCTCGAAATGTGAGTTTTGGCTTTGGGAAGTGCAGTTTTTAGGGCATGTTGTCAATAGTGAGGGTATTAAAGTGGATCCAGTTAAAGTTGAAGCAGTTATGAAATGAAATGCTCCAACAACTCCAACGGAAGTTAGAAGTTTTCTTGGATTAGCGGGCTATTACAGACGGTTTATTCAAGACTTTTCAAAGATTGCAATGCCACTTACAAAGCTTACAAGAAAGAACATTAAGTTTGAATGGAATGAACAAGCAGAACAAGCCTTTCAAATTCTTAAGCAGAAACTTAGTCAAGCACCAGTCCTAGTACTTCTGAAGATTTGGTAGTATATTGTGATGCATCGTATAACGGTTTAGGTTGCGTTCTGATGCAACGTGGCAAAGTTATAGCATATGCTTCTAGACAGTTAAAGGAGAATGAGAAGAATTACCCAACGCACGATCTAGAACTTGCAGCAGTAGTTTTTGCCTTAAATATATGGAGGCATTATCTCTATGGTGTGAAGAGTACTATATATACTGATCACAAAAGTTTGAAGTATTTCTTTGATCAGAGAGATTTGAATATGAGACAGAGGAGATGGTTAGATTTAGTTAAAGATTATGACTGTGAAATCCTTTATCATCCTGGGAAAGCGAATGTGGTTGCAGATGCTCTCAGTAGAAAGGCAATGCATCATGCCTTAATTGTTAGATCTCTTAGAATTACAGTTTCTTCAAGTTTGTTTGAACAGATTAAAGACGTACAACAAAGAGTATGGCAGAAAGGTGATTGAAAATTTGAACGATTGAAGGGTCAAATTCAAAATATTGATGATGACTCATGTGGGTTAAAGACCCGTTATGGGAGAATCTGGATTCCCAAGTCAGCAGAGTTAAAGAAATTATTACTTGACAAGGCACATAAATCCAGATATTCTATTCATCCTGGTGCCACTAAGATGTATCACGATTTAAAAGCAGATTATTGGTGGCCAGGTATGAAGAGAGAGATTGTTAAATATGTAGAACAATGTTTGACTTGTTTACAGGTAAAGGCAGAACATCAGAAACCAATGGGAATGATGCAACCGCTGGAGATTCCTGTTTGGAAGTGGGAACACATTACGATGGATCTTATCACCAAATTGCCAAAGACTCAACGTCAGCATGATGCGATTTGGGTGATAGTGGATAGATTGACGAAAAGCGCATTATTTTTGCCTATTAAGGAAACGATGTCTTCAGAAGCTTTAGCAGATTTATATGTTAAGGAGGTAATTGCACGTCGTGGTATGCCAGTTTCTATTGTCTCGGATAGAGATAGTAGATTTACTTCAAGGTTTTGGGCCAAATTTCAAGATGATATTGGTACGCGTATAAATCTTAGCACGGCTTACCACCCGCAGACAGATGGTCAGTGTGAAAGAACGATACAGACTTTAGAAGATATGTTGCGGGCTTGTGTTATATATTTTGGAGGTAATTGGGATATGCATTTACCGCTAGCAGAGTTTTCTTATAATAAGAGTTATCACGCAAGCATAGGTATGCCGCCCTATGAGATGTTATATGGGAGAAAGTGTAGAACTCCAATATGTTGGGGTGAAGTAGGGCAAAGAGAATTGGGTAGTACAGATATAGTACAGAAGACGACAGAAAAGATTGATCAAATCAGAGAAAGATTGAAAATAGCACAAGATAGACAGAAATCGTATGCCGATAAAAGAAGACGCCCGTTAGAGTTTGAGGTTGGAGATATGGTGATGTTAAAGGTATCTCCATGGAAAGGTATAATCAGATTTAGAAAGCGAGGCAAGTTAAGTCCTCGGTTTATTGGTCCTTTTAGTATTTTGGAAAGAGTTGGTAAAGTAGCTTATCGTCTTGAGCTACCAAGTGAGTTAGCAAGTATTCATAGCACTTTCCACGTGTCTTATTTAAGAAAATGTTTGGTAGATGAAGCATCGTATGTGCCATTGGAAGAAATAGAAGTCAATGACCAATTGAATTATGTTGAACAACCAATAGCTATCCTTGATGAAAAAGTCAAGAAGTTGAGAAATAAAGATATTCGGTTGTTCCGAGTCCAATGGAAGCATAGAAAAGGTTCAGAGTTTACATGGGAGCCGGAGGAAGAGATTATAGTTTATTATCCGGCTTTGTATCAAGAATGGATTGTGAGGACACAATCCTGAATAAGTAGGAGATAGTTGTAACACCCCTAAAACGCGTAAGTTTTTAATGTTATAATATACGTTATGTTTTAGTTTAATATGTATTTAATATGTTAAATGTTTAAAGTAACTGAATGGTTAGAATTTGGTTAGAAGGACTAACCAAATTAGAGAGAATCTGTTAGAAGGGTTAGAGATGTAAAGAACTAAAGTTCAGGGGGTTAGTATGTAAAATGTTAAAAGCTTATCTTCCTACAGATTCATGAAATGTTCCAGACTTAAATTTTATACGTATATGTGTGTGTTTATGTCGTGAAAACAAGCACAGAAGCAAGAAATCAAAAATTAAGGAAGAAACTGATTGAGTTAGGGTTTGTAATCTTCAATTAAGCATCTCTAAGGTATGTGTAATCTTTATCCTAGCTCAATTAAAGTTAGGGTTTAAGTTTTTGTGAACCCTAGAACCATGAAAATTGGTTAAAGTTAATTAATTAGCTTAATTAGTGTTCCATATATGTTTTTAAGTTATGTAGTATGTTTAATTGATGTTAATTTGATTAGAGAAGGCTTGATCATATGAAATTGGGTATGTATAAGTTCTTGTATATGTATATGATGATGTATAAGATGAGATTGATGATAGTTTATGAAAGTTATGATCACATAAGTGATTTATGCCCAATTTCATGTGATTATAAGAATGATATGTGAAACTCTTGTGATGAGAATAGGTGTTAGTGAGTAACACCTAAGTTATGTAAGTAAGTTAAAGAAATATGTAAAATGTTATGTTAAATGAATTGTTATGTGTTTAGGTGTTTAGGTGATCAAGAAAGTGAAGTAAAGTCAAGTTAATTACTTAGCCAAGATAAAGGTAAGTAGATGGATACATTTGTGGAGTCAAGTAATGGGTGAGCCATTAGCTTGGCGGTTTCCGAGTAATGGATCATGACCATTAGCTCGGTATTAATATTAACTCGTAGTAGTTAGCATGATGATGTTGAAGGATCCTTAATGTGATGATGTTTACGTTTAAGTTAAAGCTTCCATTACTTACTAAGCAATTGCTTATGTGTTATGTTTAAATATTTCAGGTGAGCCAAGTGTGAACAAAGGGGACTTGGGTAAAGGGCACGTGTGAAGCTTTTGGTGGAGCTTGTTACTCGGTTCGGTAACAAGTCTTATCCCTTCTTAATCATGCTTGTGATATGTACACCCCTTTTGTAAAGTTTATGACATGTATTTTGATGTTTTAAAACGAAGTTGAGTCTCACTTGTAGTATATGTAATGTTTTGTTGAAAAGTGTGAAAGTCTTGATTTAAATGAGAAAGTATGGTTATAAAGGTCAAAAGTGTCATTTAGTAAAATTATGGTCAAATTTTGATGTCATTGAGTTAGTTTGACTTAGACAAGTCAATTGGATGAAGTTTGACCAAAAGAATGGGTCAATTTAGTCAGAAACCCAATCGGGTCATTTGGTGCCTAAATGGGCGACTAACAGGGTGACGAGTCAAAATGGGCTATGGTGGGCTAAAGCCAAATGTTTTCACACCCACAAGTCTTAAATGTGATGTCAAATAAGTGGTCAAAAGCTTGAACTCAGAAGTGGAGTAGTTTGGAATACTGTATGTCAAGATTTTTGGCTAAAATTAGCCGAAATTGAGTTAACGGGTCAAAACGAGATTTATCGCGAAATTTGAAAAAGTGAAAATGAGGAAATGTTTATTTAGTCACGTTATACGTGTCTGCAAAATTTTAAGTTCCCAGGTATTATCATTTAAAAGTTTCATGAGTTTGAAGTTCGACTTTTGGTATTAAGTGTTGCAGACTAGATTTCTTTGGTACTAGAACAACCTTGTTTTAGTACTGGAACATCCTTGTTTTAGTATTAGAACAAACCTGTTCTAGTTTACTCATTATTTTACATATGTTTTGAAACTAGTTCTTAGTATCAATTATGTTAGCAAAGTCTATAAGTTAATAAATTGTATTATAAAAAAAAAAAAAAAAACGGTCATGTTTTCGGGGTGTTTCACAAACTTTCAAAAAGGGTGTTTTAATGTAATTTGGTGACGTGTCACTCGTTGAAGGTGCCACGTGGCATCCAGAGAGTTTGACAAATCATCAACACGTCACCAAATTACATTAAAACACTCTTTTTGAAAGTTTGATGCATTAAAAATATCATACATAGGTTGGTACACACAATAGATATCGAGTACAAGTTAGTTGCATTTCTAAGTACTAAACCCTTGCATATATGTATTCATCAAATAAGGTAACGTCTTTTCATATGAAGAAACTTAAGGAACTGTGACTATATTGCTTGCTACTAATTAACACCACTTAATCAAAAACGATAGTGTCAATTCACCTGGGAATAATATTCAAAGTCCAAGGATCATGAAAAAGAAAGTTGAAGGCGGTTATTATGTGTAATTTGCTTGAACTTTTTCGGTCTTTGTCTTATACTCACTGATGATTGTTTGGTTATTTGATTTACAAGTTGTAGAAATTGATCCATAGCAATTTGCATATTTAGTTGGTAAGACTTGTTTCTTTAGTTTAAACAAGTGTATTGCTATTGTAAGAAACTTAACATAGTTAAGTTTCAATTACTTTCAACTTTGGATTGGTATTTAGTAACGTGACTATAAAGGGGTAACTTATTTATAATCTTGAAAATGTTACAAAATTTGTAGTAACGAAAGAAAGTGTTGAGTATTTACTACTATTACTAGTTAGTAACCCGCGCAGAAGATAGTAATGGTCGAATGTGATAGCTAACAATAATATAAATGTAAAGGTTTATTGATAGTTGTTGGCGTTTATCATTAACAATATTGGTCGACATCTTATAATGATTTTCAATGGACGTAAGTTTTATATGTATGTACGCGTGATGTTATCTTGAAAGCATTTATATGTTTGAACACATTTTTCAAAATTTAAATGTTTTAATTTTATGGAAAGTCAGTATTATAAATATGTGATATGATATTTATTATTTCCATATTTATGTAGTCAATAAATGAAGGGACGTAATGGTAATTTCCAATCTTTAAACATTAAGGGATTAAAGAAAATGGTGTAAATGAATTATAATGGTGTATAGATATAGATGTATAGATATGTTAAGAAGCTTAAACACGTTATAAGCTAGGTGGCATTGTGGCAAGTTGAGATGTAAACTCTATTTTTTTATTTTTTTTGCGCTTTAATGGCTATTTTTGGTTTTCTAATACACATAACTAGATCATAACCCGCAAAATTTGCGGGCTACTTCATGATTTTAATACAAATTTTATATAATAATTTTATTTTAGTGGATAACATTTGAGTCGATATATTTTGCGGATGACATTGTTGAAATGTTTTTCATTTAATTTTTGCAGATGAGTTATAAGCCGACACCAAGTCAAACTACCTTGCTTTTATCGTTAATGTCTTGCCCAATTTACAATACCACTTTCCAAATGAACCATATTACTTCTATCCTTCAATCCATCACTCAAACAACGCTATCAATATTTAACACAAATCAAAGATTGAAACCAAACCAAATGGTTCCATCAGATTTATGATTTTTTATTTTGGCCAAATATAGTCATGCTGACTCATTTTTAAGTGACAATCCAAGCCAGTGCAACCACAATTAAAACATGATTTTCAACCCTTATAGTCCCGTTGACAAAATACCAAAAATAATACCAATCTTAACTATAATATTTAACCAAATAATACGTGATCACAAAATTCCATTTATACCTTTACTTCCAACAATATCCCAACAAAAAATAGTGGAGTTTAGGGCCGCTTCTTCCATCCAGAATCAGCAGCCTAGCCTTATCAACCATGGGAACATACTCATCATATTTAGAATATTGACCAGTGTAGCTTGTAGCTCCAATTGTCTTGGCCTATATACAACACCATATAACTTAATTAGATGCTTAATAGAATAAAAAATGGATAAAATTTCATACTCAATATTTCCAACCAACTAAAACTAAAAAATCACGTAGGGCAGCTGCCGTTCCAAAAACTAATAATGCATATATATGAGACTTTGATGTCATAACAAATTAATAAAAGAATGATACAGTGCAAAAGACAAAAGCAGCAGAGCATATTCTCAGTTATAACTAAAAATCTTTTAATTTTGTTCTATTTTTTGAAAGGGTTTAATTTCATATTGCATTCAATCTATCTCTTGTGCTTTTAACTACACATTAGTTGTATAGTCAAAAGGGAATCAATTGTGTAAATCGATAAGCAACTCAAGATTCACTTGCGTGAACCTTTATAATTGTACCAAGAGGGTCCAGAGTCCATCACAATAAAGCACACAGAAAAACGTACCACACCCTGAACATCCAGAATGGTTGTGCTCGAATCTATGTGCCTTTTGGCAGCAATTGAACAGGCGGGAAACTGAAAAGCAAAACTTTTTTCAAACTCCTGCACATGATATTTTATGTATCGGTCGATGGTTGAAAATTTTAATGAGTTTGTTAGGATCAACTTTCCCTAATCTTTCAACGTAGACAGGTCTTCCTTCTTTATCCACTCCATGATTACCATGGGGATAGTACTTCAAAGCTTCATTCAACTCTTGAAAATCGAAATCTGGATAAGATTGAGCAAACAAAATATCAGTTTGTTGCTCAATGAGAGACAGAGATGGTAGCATTATGTTAATGAATATCTCAGACGACAAACACATAGGACAAAGCAAGAATATCCTATAATTTAGCCACCTCAATCATCGTATCAGCACCAAGCTCCTTTCTCCAGTGAATCACGTCAGCCAACATTTGCTTTTCCTTTTCAATATCAAACTTCCTTGCTTTCAGAAACCTAAAGCAGATACAATATCAATCAAAAACTTATAGATGGGCATAACAACATGTTTTTAATTCATATAATAATGCGGCTTGTCATTGAGATATACTATGCATGGCAAGAAATCATCTGAAAAATAATAAAATAAAAATGATTCACCACAGATGAACGATAAATGTGATTAGAGCATTTAAAGGCATTTTATATCTTTTTTCCTAGCGACAAACCTATTCTACACAATGTGTGTGCTCAAACCAGATCATAAGCACATATTTTCTCCATTATATAAAGGTTGTTTTCAGTAACAATCCATGTTCATTTATGAAAAGATCAAAACTACAACAGTAATGCAGAACCTATAATACCTCAACATCATATGATAATCATCAAGTTTTTCTGGTAGCAATTCTTCCAAAATGAGTGCTTGTCGGAATGCATCAACAGCCCGTAGCTTCTCTACATCTCGAATATCCTCAATAGAGACTGAGCTAACCCGTCCATCACTTTTCCTTCTACTGCCCTTCAACTTTAGAGACTTGCTAGATGCATTTAGTGCTTTCTTTTTCAATGAACCAATTCTTGTCCTCCTTTCATCCTCTGACTTCTCAAAATCAGACTTTCTTTCTCTTCTTTCTGATCTTTCTCTTCTCTCTGGTCTCTCATCGTTACCTGATGACCCCTCAAAGCCTATCCAAATAGCAAATACATAAGAACAAATAGTTTTAACATTTTAGTTTCAACAACTCAACTCATAACTGAACTAAACTAACAGGAAAGTACTCATATAAGATTGCACACACTATGTGTAAGTAAACGGGTCGAAGTAGCCACCTTTTAAGAATTAGTATGATTTACCTTGTACTTCATTTGGATCCTTTGAAGGGTGACTTTAGTGTCAATGACATTTCTCTTTTTTTTAACATCTCTTTTTCTCTTCTATATCTACCAACAATAAGATTTTACTTGTAAATATAGTTAGCAGAAAACAATTAGAAACAAAGATAAAAAGTTTAGGGATAGATATCCATGGTACCTTGATTATATAGCCTTAAGCAAGTTCTTTGCTTGCTAAATATTGCGTCTGACCTGAAGAGTGAATATAAGAACATAGACCACATCAACATATATTACGGGTTCAAATCATATCTTCAAAAATACAATCAAACGGTTGTGAGTTCAAGTCCCACTCGAGACAATTTAAGGGGTCGTATAGAATGTGTCATTTTGTTGCTTCAAGATAAATCATGTTCATAAAAATATTATAAAAGTTAATATACATAGCTTTTTAATTCTTAGACCTAGTAGGTTGCTATCCAATCCGTTTGGCACGCCCATTAAGCCACCTAAAAATTAATGTCATCTTAGCAACATCAACATCTTGGTTACACCTACATGGCTACCTATGCCTTGCCTTTTGTCCGACATGCTAGCCTAGTAGTTGCCAGTATTCAGTTCCAAGTTCCCATCTAGACATCAATAACAAAGGACATGAGAGGTTCTACATCTGCACCATTTACAGCTATATATTTACAGCTAACTTACATAGCAATGAGCATAGATAAGAAACATAGAACAACAACCAACACTATCCAACACCACCTTATATCTTCAAATCCAACTCAAACCACCCAATACTGATTGATAACCAGCAGCCTAGCTTAACCCATGACATCATTAACTCCTGCAGGCTGCAGCATCACCAAAACGAAAGAGGTTCTACATTTGCACCTTTTAATAGGCAGTTTAGCCATGAGTTAGCTTTCTCATTATCAATGAAAAACACATGCTCAAATATACCCAAAATAAAAGGATCATTTACCATGAAATAAAGACCAAAATAGACAAGTGCAAAACACTCATGACATTGGGGGTGACAACTTCGACCCATTTATTTATGAATGGGTTAATTTGGGTTTCGTAGAGTTTCTAAAAGCGAAAATGGGTTTAAGATAGTTTAGTAAAGAGCCGTTGATGTATCAATAAGCAAACGAATAATCAGTCCAAACAACTCTGTAACACCCGCCAAATTAGGACTAGTACTTAGTGCCTAATCATATGTAAATACATGTAATTAGTTCTGTGTTAGGCTAATTAATGTATCGAATTATATATATTGTTGAATATATACGAAAATGCGATTTGATTAAATCGTACGCATTTTAAATCGAATGTATTTCGATTCCATAAATACGGACGTTGGTGACCAATTTTATTAAGTAACACTGTTATATTAAAAAGTATTATCTTAATAATGCTCGAATTACAATTCGTATCGAACAAACAAAACTTACACAATTTAAAATATTTAACGCGCAAACTAACTTACATTTTTATAACTCTAATATAAATTGGTTGGTAAAATATTTAACTAAAATATCGCGTAATAAATTATATTTTAAAACTTACCATTTAATATGAAAAATAATTATTCAAAACATTAAAAGACGGAGTAAACGAACACCGCACGGGACGCAGTGCGCGGACTGAAAAATGGTGGGGATTTAACCTCCATCACCTTCCTTCCTTTTTCCTTCATTTTGTTTCTTTCTTCTCTCTCTTACTCCCTCCCCTCTTCTTTTCTCTCTCAAATAACCACAACCCACCATCAACAAAAATCAACAAAAAGGACCACTAAACGCACTCGGATTTTATCGGCCGTTTGGAATAAAAGAACCACCACGTCTCGATCTATCATCCTATCTTTTCGGATTTTTGATCCGACACTTTGTAAGTATCCGACAATTCTCGAAACTCTTCGATTTCCATTATTTTCGACTTGTGGTTGTTTGTATACACTTAAAATGTCCATATTTGGGTTGGGTAAAAATATTGGACCGAACGGTGGCCGGGAAACTCGTTTTCGACACAAAATCCGGCCAACAGCCCGTAACGTCGCATCTGGCCTGGAGCCTTTGCGACGTCGCGTATAACGTCGCACAGAAATCAATAACGTAGCCTTAGCGACGTCGCACATGAAGTCGCACATAGCGACGTCGCCTACTACGTCGCTAGAATCAACAACGTCGCGTATAGCGACATCATCCTTAACGTCGCATTAAATTGTGAAACGTCGCCTTTAGCGACGTCATGCTCAACGTCGCAATCCTTACCTGCGACGTCACACCTAACGTCGCACAAACCAGGACTTGAAAACTCATATTTTTACTAAGTGTCGAGACCTAAAATTTTAACACTTGATTTTACCCAAATTCGGATCCAGATGTGTTTTTCGTCAAAGCAATATAGTAGAAATAAAAATTTTCCAAGCTGACCTGGCAGCTCGACCCCAGCCAGGGGCTCTGCCGCTTGGACCCCGCTACCAGGGGCGCTGCCCCCGGACCCCCGTACTTAGATTTCGTAGACACATTTTACACCAAACATCAAACTTGTATAACACTTTGAAACTAACAAAATAACATCAAGGTCATTATTACCAATAATCATCAACGGGCCGTACGCGTTTTCAAACACTTAAACTATCTACCGAATTGGGAACATTTGGACATTATAGTTGGACGAACAACTACAAGGTAGTCTTATTAGATACCTTCGCATATTATAACCATCGCGTGTCGTGGACACCCTCAGGTTACAAGTCGTTGGACTTTGATTCTCGACTAATCATTCTCAGCTTATTTTCATAAACTCAACGACTCAGGTGAGTCTCATAGCCCCTCTTTTTACTGTTTTACTCAGGGGTGTGATATATTGCTCATTTTTAACATGTGAACGCAAGTACAAACATTTCATATACTACATGAGTTTTTCACAACTAATCATTTAAAGTCCTCCGTCAGCATAGTTGTTAATACGTTGTAGCGTGAATATTAGTATATGGTACCATATAGGATTGACCCTCCTCATTCGGGTTAGCAAGCACTAACCGAGTAAACGGACGTACTAATATTTGGGAAGACGAATGTTGATTAGGCATTCGTGGAGGCACCTCGCCCGGAATTCTCTATAGGGGACCCGGCCCTCGAGTTAAGCTCAACTATGTGCTCATGGCTGTATACACGATTACTATCATTTAATTGCTGGATGCAATTCATTATTTAAATCTTGCGGTTCATACGATATTACTTGATTTCAAACCTGTGAGCTCACCAGCTTTTAGCTGACCTTTTAGCATGTATCACAGGTACCAAGCAGTAGGATGTTTCTGCTTCAGGACTTTTAGCTCGAGTCAGCATACAGACGATTGAGATTTTCTTGCATTAGTATATTTTGTACAAGTACTTATGTACTGAAATCTCCTTTTATTTAACTCGAGCTATGTAAAGCTTTAAATGTTGTAAACATTTCAGTTATCAATATATTTCGTTAAAACGACGCATATAGAGTCGTTTACTATATATCTTTGTGCTTTGTTATTGATTAGTAACACCCAAATTGTGCTTCCGCAATTCAATCAAATTTGGGGGTGTTACAGATTGGTATCAGAGCCTAAGGTTATAGTGAACTAGGTTGCATTTAGTGGACCTAGACTATGACCATTAGGCAGTATTCCTTATTAGGTATAACTGGTTCAGTGATTACATCATACGAGTTTAATTTAACATAGCCTGATCAACTATGTACAATTAAGCAAAGATGATGTAAGATCTGAAAGTAGTTATGACTGAACAGGGTACAATAGAAGACTCTGACCTCGAGAGGACCGAGACTTAAACTTGTTTATGCTAGACACTCAATAGACTATATTATATAGGAACTATATGAATATAGGCCTCACTCTTACTACCGCTTTGTCTCAGAAATGGCAAACATCTCACCCAATTCATCGCGCTCTCAATCCGGGTCGCAGAACCCAAGGGTAGCAAGGAGGAACGCCAGGTTGCCTCGAGCTGGCCCGTACCCCACTCACTTCACCTTGCCGGCCTTAGCCGCTAGGGTGAACCAACACGAGCAGCGACTTCGCACCATGGATGTCGTGCTGCAGGAAAAAACGAAAACTGGCGACTTACATCTCTTGAACGCATCGCACAAGTCACCGAGGATCACGAAACCACCGTTAATAATGTAGACGTTCTTTTCAACAAAGTGGTGGAGATAAGCGTGGAAACCGCTCTTTTGAAACACAGACTAGACGAGTGTGAACAACGCTCACGGGTATCAGATGAATACATTGGCAGTTTGGTTCAACGACTGGCCTTGGCTGAAGACAATGCCCGACAGGCCAGCAGACTTGCCAATACTGTGGATCGTCTCATTGAAATGATGGAGCAGATTAATCTACGTTAAGACTAGTGTAGTCTTTGTCTTGTAATCTATCCTGTAATCTAGTAACTATCTAAGCGCAACTCTATAATTCGGTCGGATGTAACAATTCCCGACGCTTTTTGTAATACATCCGTAGGATGTAACCATTGAACTCGTATTATCTATCAAATATTCCTTGTTGTTTTGACTCATATTAATTGCCATAATTCTCTTTTTTATATTGATGTTATGTATTACCGCCTTTATACATGTACATCTGAGATAAATATAACCTTCTTACCAAATCTCATGTATCTTCATTTCTTTTATTGAAGAATCATGCCGCCAAAGACAAGACCTTACACTGATGCTCAACTTACGTCACTCATAACCCAGGCTGTGACTGAAGCCTTGGCTCGGAATACCCCACAAAACTCCGCGAGAAACAGCGATGCCGCTGAAACTCCTGCTGCTAAACCTTGTTCTTACAAGGACTTTCAGAGCTGTAAACCCTCAAGCTTCAAGGGTTCTGAAGGAGCCATCGGACTGATCAGATGGTTCGAAAAGATGGAAACTGTTTTCCGTGTCAGAAAATGCACGGAGAACGACAAAGTAAACTTCGCCACCTGCTCTCTCGAAGATGATGCCCACTCTTGGTGGAACTCATATACCCAATCAGTGGGTGCTGACATTGCCTACCAACTCTCTTGGGAGGACTTGAAAGCAAAACTCACTGCCAAATACTGCTCAATCGCCAAACTCCAAAAGCTAGACGAGGAGTTCTGGAACCTAAAGGTTCAGGGTGGTGATATCGATGGTTATACCACCAGATTTCAGCAACTCGCTGCCCTCCGCCCAGCCATGGTAAGCACTGAACCTGATAAAATCAGGAAGTACATCTTTGGTCTTCCTGAGCCTGTTCGGGGGCACGTCGCCTCTTCAAACCAAACCACCATTGATGGTGCAATCCTATTGGCCCAAGACCTGATGTCCATGAGCCAAGATTCTGAACCACCCACTGCATCCTCTCACAACAACAAACGAAAGTGGTCCGACTACCACAACAACCACTCAAACCAACAAAACAAGAAACCCGACACCATCAAAGCCTACAACACCACCACCGACATCACACGGGGCTACACTGGGAGCAAACCCTATTGTTCTAAGTGCAGTCGCCACCACGAAGGTTCCTGTGGTCCCTTTTGCAACAATTGCAAGAGGTACGGCCACCTCACCAAAGATTGCCACTCTCCTGCCAACCACAATTCCAACAACAACACCAGGCCACCCAAAGTTTGCTTTGAGTGTGGGAACCCCGGGCACTTCAGGGACACGTGCCCAAAGCTGAAGAATAACAACAACAACAACAACAACCGCAACAGCAACAACAACAACCGCAACAGCAACAACAACAACACCCGAAGTAGAGCCTTAGTCATCAAATCTGGGGACGCCCGCCAAGACCCGAATGTGGTCTCGGGTATGTTCCTCCTCAACAACTTAACTGCTTCTGTACTATTTGATACTGGTGCTGATAGAAGCTTTATCTTCGATGACTTTTGCCCATTACTTGACATCACTCCTGTTGCCTTAGATGTTAAGTACACTGTAGAGCTAGCAAATGGGAAACTTATAGAAACCAATAGTGTGATACCTAATTGCACTTTAAACCTAGCTGACGAAACCTTTTCAATCGATCTTGTACCCATTGAAATCGGGAGTTTCGACGTCATCATTGGAATGGACTGGTTGTCCAAACACCGAGCTGAAATCGTTTGTTACGATAAGATCGTCCGCATTCCACTCACTGCCGGTGGAACCTTGATCATACAGGGGGAGACCGGTGGGACGAGACTCAATATCATCTCTTGCTTAAAAACCCGAAAATTTCTGAGAAAGGGTTACCCTGCAATACTCGCACACATCACAGAGAAGAAGTCGGAGGAGAAGCGACTTGAGGTTGTGCCAATTGTTAGAGACTTTCCCGAAGTCTTTCCGGAAAAACTACCTGGTCTACCTCCACCTAGACAGGTTGAGTTCTCAATTGATCTCGTGCCGGGTACCGCACCGGTGGCCCGTGCACCGTACCGTTTAGCCCCATCCGAACTTCAGGAGTTGTCCGCCCAGTTGCAAGAACTCCTGGATAGAGGATTCATTAAACCGAGTTCTTCACCTTGGGGAGCTCCGGTCTTATTTGTTAAAAAGAAGGACGGTTCATTCCGAATGTGCATCGACAATCGAGAGTTGAACAAATTAACCGTCAAAAACCGATACCCACTTCCTCGCATTGATGATCTATTCGACCAACTTCAGGGTTCAAGTTTCTACTCAAAAATCGACCTGCGATCAGGCTATCACCAGTTACGAGTTCGCGACACCGATATTCCGAAAACTGCTTTCAGAACTCGTTACGGGCACTACGAATTCCAAGTGATGCCCTTTGGTCTAACCAACGCACCGGCTGTATTCATGGACCTTATGAATCGGGTGTGCAAACCTTACCTCGACAAGTTTGTCATTGTTTTTATCGATGACATCCTCATCTATTCGCGCAACGAGCAAGAACACGCGCAACATCTCAAAACAATTCTAGAACTACTTAGACACAAGGAGCTTTACGCCAAATTCTCTAAGTGTGAGTTCTAGATACAAACCGTTCAATTCCTTGGTCACGTGATCGACAGTCAGGGAATTCACGTTGACCCATCAAAAATCGAGGCTATCAAAGACTGGCAAGCACCCACTTCTGCAACTGAAGTACGACAATTCTTGGGTCTTGCCGGGGTACTATCGGCGATTCATCGAAAATTTCTCCAAAATAGCTCAACCACTCACGGTACTGACTCAGAAGGACAAATGGTTCGACTGGACCGATAAACAAGAGTCAGCATTCCAACTTCTGAAACAAAAGCTTTGCAGTGCTCCAATTCTGTCCTTACCCGAAGGCACCGATGACTTCGTGGTATACTGCGATGCTTCTCACCAAGGTCTCGGTTGCGTACTGATGCAACGAGACAAAGTCATTGCCTATGCTTCACGACAGCTGAAAATTCACGAAAAGAACTACACCACTCATGACCTCGAACTTGGAGCTGTCGTTTTTGCTCTCAAAATCTGGAGACATTATCTCTACGGCACTAAGTGCACAATCTTTACCGATCACAAAAGTCTCCAACACATTTTCGACCAAAAAGATCTCAATATGAGGCAACGTCGATGGGTCGAGTTGCTTACCGATTACGATTGCGAGATCAAGTACCATCCAGGGAAGGCTAATGTTGTAGCCGATGCCCTCAGTCGAAAGGAACGACCAAAACCACTTCGTGTCCGAGCCCTCAGTATGACCATTCACAACGATCTTACCATTCAGATTCATACCGCTCAGATCGAAGCTCTGAAACCTGAAAACATCAAAAATGAAGCCTTACGGGGTATTGACAAACAATTTGAAATCAAATCTAACGGGATTAGGTATTTCTCAAACCGAATCTGGTTGCCTAATTTCGGGAGCCTACGAGACTTGGTGATGGATGAGGCTCACAAGTCCAAATATTCTATCCATCCAGGATCCGATAAAATGTACCACGGAATCAAAGAATTTTATTGGTGGCCAAACATGAAAGCCGAAATCGCCACTTATGTCAGAAAGTGTCTTACTTGCTCGAAAGTCAAAACCGAACATCAGAAACCTCCTGGTTTACTCCAACAACCTGAAATCCCTGAATGGAAATGGGAACAAATTGCCATGGATTTCATAACCAAACTACCTAAGTCGTCGAACGGTTGCGATACCATTTGGGTGATCGTCGATCGTCTCACCAAATCTGCCCATTTCCTGGCAATCAAGGAAAACGATAAAATGGAGCGCCTTGCACAAATCTACATCAAAGAAATCGTTTCTCAACACGGCATTCCAATCTCTATCATCTCTGACAGGGATGCCCGTTTCACCTCTCACTTTTGGCAATCACTTCAAAAAGCATTGGGTACCCGTCTCGATATGAGTACCGCGTACCATCCCCAAACCGATGGCCAAAGTGAACGAACCATTCAGACACTGGAAGATATGCTACGCGCCTGCGTAGTTGATTTCGGTACAAACTGGGAAAGACATCTACCGTTGTGCGAATTCTCGTACAATAACAGTTATCACGCCAGCATTAAGGCTGCACCTTTTGAGGCACTGTACGGTCGTAAGTGCCTATCACCGATCTGTTGGACTGAAGTGGGAGATAGCCAACTCACTGGTCCTGAACTCATACACGCCACCACTGAGAAAATTGTGGAAATCCAAAACCGACTCAAATCCGCACGTGATCGTCAGAAAAGTTATGCTGACGTGAGACGCAAACCACTCGAGTTCCAAGTTGGGGATCGAGTACTCTTAAAAGTATCGCCTTGGAAAGGCGTCATCCGTTTTGGCAAACGCGGGAAGTTAAATCCCAGGTACATCGGGCCTTTTGAGATCCTTGAACGGATTGGCCCCGTAGCTTATCGATTGCAGCTGCCATCCGAACTCAGCAGCGTGCACCCCACCTTTCACATTTCTAACTTGAAGAAATGTCTGTCTGATGAGACACTTATTATCCCACTCGATGAAATTCATGTTGACGATAAACTTCACTTCGTTGAGGAACCCGCTGAAATCATGGACCGTGAGGTCAAACAACTAAAACAAAGTCGTATTCCCATCGTCAAAGTCAGATGGAATTCGCGGCGCGGTCCGGAATTCACTTGGGAACGGGAAGACCAAATGCGACTCAAGTATCCTCAACTCTTCACTGATTCTACATCAACCATGACCTCGAGCTAAATTTCGGGACGAAATTCTCTTAACAGGGGGAGAATGTAACACCCGTCAAATTAGGACTAGTACTTAGTGCCTAATCATATGTAAATACATGTAATTAGTTCTGTGTTAGGCTAATTAATGTATCGAATTATATATATTGTTGAATATATACGAAAATGCGATTTGATTAAATCGTACGCATTTTAAATCGAATGTATTTCGATTCCATAAATACGGACGTTGGTGACCAATTTTATTAAGTAACACTGTTATATTAAAAAGTATTATCTTAATAATGCTCGAATTACAATTCGTATCGAACAAACAAAACTTACACAATTTAAAATATTTAATGCGCAAACTAACTTACATTTTTATAACTCTAATATAAATTGGTTGGTAAAATATTTAACTAAAATATCGCGTAATAAATTGTATTTTAAAACTTACCATTTAATATGAAAAATAATTATTCAAAACATTAAAAGACGGAGTAAACGAACACCGCACGGGACGCAGTGCGCGGACTGAAAAATGGTGGGGATTTAACCTCCACCACCTTCCTTCCTTTTTCCTTCATTTTGTTTCTTTCTTCTCTCTCTTACTCCCTCCTCTCTTCTTTTCTCTCTCAAATAACCACAACCCACCATCAACAAAAATCAACAAAAAGGACCACTAAATGCACTCGGATTTTATCGGCCGTTTGGAATAAAAGAACCACCACGTCTCGATCTATCATCCTATCTTTTCGGATTTTTGATCCGACACTTTGTAAGTTTCCGACAATTCTCGAAACTCTTCGATTTCCATTATTTTCGACTTGTGGTTGTTTGTATACACTTAAAATGTCCATATTTGGGTTGGGTAAAAATATTGGACCGAACGGTGGCCGGGAAACTCGTTTTCGACACAAAATCCGGCCAACAGCCCGTAACGTCGCATCTGGCCTGGAGCCTTTGCGACGTCGCGTATAACGTCGCACAGAAATCAATAACGTCGCCTTAGCGACGTCGCACATGAAGTCGCACATAGCGACGTCGCCTACTACGTCGCTAGAATCAACAACGTCGCGTATAGCGACATCATCCTTAACGTCGCATTAAATTGCGAAACGTCGCCTTTAGCGACGTCATGCTCAACGTCGCAATCCTTACCTGCGACGTCACACCTAACGTCGCACAAACCAGGACTTGAAAACTCATATTTTTACTAAGTGTCGAGAACTAAAATTTTAACACCTGATTTTACCCAAATTCGGATCCAGATGTGTTTTTCGTCAAAGCAATATAGTAGAAATAAAAATTTTCCAAGCTGACCTGGCAGCTCGACCCCAGCTAGGGGCTCTGCCGCTTGGACCCCGCCAGGGGCTGCCGCCCCTTGGACCCCGCTACCAGGGGCGCTGCCCCCGGACCCCCGTACTTAGATTTCGTAGACACATTTTACATCAAACTTGTATAACACTTTGAAACTAACAAAATAACATCAAGATCATTATTACCAATAATCACCAACAGGTCGTACGCGTTTTCAAACACTTAAACTATCCACCGAATTGGGAACATTTGGACATTATAGTTGGACGAACAACTACAAGGTAGTCTTATTAGATACCTTCGCATATTATAACCATCGCGTGTCGTGGACACCCTCAGGTTACAAGTCGTTGGACTTTGATTCTCGACTAATCATTCTCAGCTTATTTTCATAAACTCAACGACTCAGGTGAGTCTCATAGCCCCTCTTTTTACTGTTTTACTCAGGGGTGTGATATATTGCTCATTTTTAACATGTGAACGCAAGTACAAACATTTCATATACTACATGAGTTTTTCACAACTAATCATTTAAAGTCCTCCGTCAGCATAGTTGTTAATACGTTGTAGCGTGAATATTAGTATATGGTACCATATAGGATTGACCCTCCTCGTTCGGATTAGCAAGCACTAACCGGGTAAAAGGACGTACTAATATTTGGGAAGACGAATGTTGATTAGGCATTCGTGGAGGCACCTCGCCCGGAATTCTCTATAGGGGACCCGGCCCTCGAGTTAAGCTCAACTATGTGCTCATGGTTGTATACACGATTACTATCATTTAATTGCTGGATGCAATTCATTATTTAAATCTTGCGGTTCATACGATATTACTTGATTTCAAACCTGTGAGCTCACCAGCTTTTAGCTGACCTTTTAGCATGTATCGCAGGTACCAAGCAGTAGGATGTTTCTGCTTCAGGACTTTTAGCTCGAGTCAGCATACAGACGATTGAGATTTTCTTGCATTAGTATATTTTGTACAAGTACTTATGTACTGAAATCTCCTTTTATTTAACTCGAGCTATGTAAAGCTTTAAATGTTGTAAACATTTCAGTTATCAATATATTTCGTTAAAACGACGCATATAGAGTCGTTTACTATATATCTTTGTGCTTTGTTATTGATTAGTAACACCCAAATTGTGCTTCCGCAATTCAATCAAATTTGGGGGTGTTACAAACTCCAAGACACCTGATATATCAAAAACTAAAAAAATCAACTGACCACCCCTTCGTTTTATCAACTCCTAAAGATGCCTAGTTCTTGTTCAATATTATTGAAGAAGTTTTAGTGATGTAAAAGATTAGTCAAAGCAGTGATCCACCCTAAACCACTCCAATTGCTAAATACATTTAGAACTTATAAACTAATTAGTAAGACATGAACAGAATTGTGGATGCCAAAGTATCGACATAAAGACAAATTGTTCCCACCTATATGTGTCCAATCAACTACGAATTCAGCACATAGAGAGTCAGGGTTTTAGAATGAAAACCTTATCTTTTTACCATGATAAAAAACCCCAGAGTGGGTATGACGTTGTTGCAAATCCATGTTCAACTGTTTTCCTCTATATGCAATGACCCATACTCAGTTACATAATGAGACACCAAAAGAAGAATTCCGAAAATAACAGAAAAACTAAAATCCTCTGAAGTATTTTCATTATCAGATATGCAAGATTGACCGTCAAATTAGAACGAAAACATAAATCTAACAAAATCCAGGCATATATAAATTGCAAGACCAAATAATTACTTCAATAACTTACATAAGGATAGTGTGCTTAATTTCCTAAAAACCCAAGGAAAAACATTCAGAATTGTTATTTAGAAATGTCTACACACTATAGAAGCATAATGGCACATTTATATTTTGATTGTAGAGTGATAGGCTAAACACCAAAACATCTGCCCCAAGCCTCATTGTGCTTGTCTTAAACCCATACCCATTTAAAAAGATATGACTACCAAATTAGTAAATGATGCTTTAGTACTCAACTATATATATACATTGACCTATAGTGTTGGCCAATTTGCTTTTTACAGAGTAGCCGGGAGAGATGCATCCAGGCATTTATCTAGAGTCATTCCACCACCATTATCTGCCCAAAAATATGAGATAAGAAATAGATATTGAACAATAACCATTCATTAAGTAGAATTACTATCTACTACTGATATGTTGACAAAAATAAGAGATAAATACTCTTTTAAGTTATGAATGATAACTATTTAAAAGTAGTAGTACGTACACATGCCTTCAACCAACAACATCATATAGCGAGTATCCTATTCATTAGTCAGTACATCTGCATTCACATAAGTAGTTCCGATACGCACCTAATGAAGGAAATTAATTGTCATACTAAATCATTAAGAATTTGCACAATTCGACCATAATAGAGTTTATGGTCAATAATACCTCATCCAAAGCATTGTCAAGAAGCTCAGCAAAGGCTAAAACACAAAAATCAATCTCAGTCATCAACCATACAAGTTGATTCCTTTAATCAATTTCAGATCAAATATTAGTCAGAATAAAAACAGTTACCTCATGTACATAATATATACAGTAATATAATTGAAATAGATATAATTGAACATGTTTGACATATTCGGCAATCTCAGGACCGATACCGTCCTAAGTAACCGGATTAGAAGATTAGATGATGAACTATAGTTCTGAATGACGATGGTAGCCTGGTAGGTTTCTCTGATTGCTCGTACAATCAGGATTGATTTGTTTGGCTATTTGTAAAGAACACGATCGATTGCAAATTGGGTTACAGGAGAGATTGAAAAAGAAGAAGAAGATGAGCGCCTGATGATTTGTAAAGAACACCATCGATTGCAAATTGGGTTTTTGCGGCTGAGATTGAAAAAGAAGAGAAGATGAGCGCCTAATGAAAAACAGGAGAGACATGAATTGGAGAGGCCGCTTTTTTTTGTCAGAGGGTTAATAGGGTAATTAGATAATAAACCTAGAGATTAATTAGCTAATCAAAGTGTAGCTTAGTTATAATTTGGAAAAGCTAAGGTGCGTTTAGTTGTGGAAAATTTTTCACAATTTTCCATCTCTAATTTTCTAAGAAATGAAAAAGAGTTTTCATTTTCTAAAAAAGTGATGAAAATTTAGAAAATGTGTTCAAATGTTGTTGTATTTTCTATTTTGGAAAACTAGTTAAGGTTAGAAGGGTTTGAAAAATTTTAGAAAAGTGAGGGTGGTATTATAAAGGAAAAAGTGGAAAATTTTAGAAAAGTGGAGGTGGGTGGTTTTCCAATGGGGTTAGTGCGCGCAAATGTAATGAACTATACTCTTACATTCATTCTATGTAACTAACTACTCGGGGCTCCATTGTATGTAATGAACTTCTAATTTCCTTCATTGTATATAACGAACTTGTATTTTGACCAGATCAACGGTTCTAAGAGCGCCACGTGTCGCCTTATATAATCGACACATGGAAAAAATAAGGAAAATACAAGTTCGTTACATACAATGAACGAAATTAGAAGTTCGTTACATACAATGGAGCCCCGAGTAGTTGGTTACATAGAATGAATGTCAGAGCATAGTTCATTACATTTGCGCGCACTTACCCCTTTTCCAATTCCCCCTTAATAACATGGAAAATGAGTTTTCCATTTTCTTGGAAAACTTTTTCAGAAAATACCCATTTTGAACGCGTTTTCTAATTTTCCACTTTTCGTGGAAAAATTTTATGAAAAAGTGGTTCACTTTTCTTCAACTAAACGCACCCTAATGCATAAGTGATTACTCTTTTAATATATAAGAGGGATGTATCATATTGTATACGAGAAAAACTACTAATGTATCATATGATGCCATTGTATAAGAGAAAAACTACACCTACGTTCAACTGATTTTGGGCCCTTCAACAATAACGTTCAAGTTCCGCCACTGCTTATATAGATGGAATAAAAAAGAAATTTCCATTTTGTGTCACGTGATCTTTCGTTTTGATTGAGTTTGACCTTTGAGAATATTTTTTAGCAACTTTTATTCTGTAGTCTTTATCTTTTGTCAATTATGTCTTTCTGTCTAGTTTGACGATAGATTTGAATACCACAAGGTAAAAAAACTTAAACGACAAAATCGACCAAAGTGAAAATCACACGAACGAAATGCAAATTTCTCTAAATAAAAACTATTTTATTCATGAATCAAGTTAATGGGCTATTATCCTGTGCTACTTCCCTACTCGTGAGTCGTGACCAGGAGTCCGAATCATAACTTGGGCTAAGATCCTAAGACCCACCTTTTTCATCATCAAATTTAGGAGTAACTGGTGGGCTAATGTGTCCGTTACTATCAATTGAAGGAGTCCGTTACTAACAATCTACTATTCTACTTTGAGCTTTAAAATGTTTTTGTGATATGAGTTATTCTAATGTGTGCACATTGGATACGTTAAGGAGCATTTAATGAACCCGTAATTTTCTTAAATATCAGAATTTGCATTTAATACTCATTAATTTAATCTAACATTTTTTATTATTAACAAATTCTATTTTTTTTTTGTTTCTTCTTCTTCTTCTTTTTTTTTTTATTTAAAAAATGACATACATCATTACCACGAATATAAACATTAACCTACGAAAATATAAACAATAATCACATTTCAGGACTTAAACGCTCATCTCATAGTTAAGAGTTACTCCAATATAGCTAACCAATACCCCTTTAGTATCGCAATTGAGTTACACCAATACAGCTAACCAATACCCCTTTGGTATTGCAACTATCAATTGATACGTATCATTTTTTATCAAGTGACGGTATCAACAATTTTTAAGTTTTAGACTTTGTTAATGGGGTTTTTTTTTTTTTTTTTTTGCTGTTTTTGTAAATAATAATACTATATAAAAATAGTTATAGTAGTTACCTAAATAATATATATTGTACTAAGAGCATGAGTAGCGGTCCGATGCCAAACTCGGTGTTAAGTGTAACATTGGACTTTAACTTCACGTCTTCACGTATACTTTTTGAGATAGTTGTTCAATGTTAAATTTGGACTAAAAATGAGTCTACAAAATATTTTTAAACCATTCAAAGAAAAAATGAAATAAATAATAATAATAATAATAATACGATTGGAGTGAAAATCTGTCGACATGTGATTAACGCTAGCTACCAACGTTTAACTCCGAAAGACGATGGGCACGTACATGAGTCCCACTCGCCACTCTCTAAAGCAAACACCAGTTTCTATTTTATTCTTTTGCCACACTATGTTTGTATAAATGAATTTCTCATTTGTCTTTTCTTCCGTCTCACTACAAATATCCATATTGCCGAATATTGTTTTGAGTTAATTTAAATAAGTGTTCAATTTCATATTACAATCAATCACAAGAAATTTTAGTGGGTATAGATCTTATTTGATTAGTACAGTTAACAGAAATTCTTAAAACTATGTGAATAGTTAAAATGTACATTTTAACTTAGACGGATGGGGTGCAAACTGTCGGAGTTCGGGGCGAACGCGCAGCGGAAAACACGGGTTACAAAACGAGA
Source organism: Helichrysum umbraculigerum (assembly GCA_949592205.1). Taxonomy (NCBI): domain Eukaryota; kingdom Viridiplantae; phylum Streptophyta; class Magnoliopsida; order Asterales; family Asteraceae; genus Helichrysum; species Helichrysum umbraculigerum. The sequence goes on along the minus strand of CATIUR010000007.1, from coordinate 28,533,016 downwards.
TTTAAAACCCGAACTCCTTCATATAATCGACATGCACAAAACAATAGCTACTAGAGAGATTAGAACAAGAATCATACCCTTGAAGCGTGATTCCGATCGATAAGGTTTTAGGTTCAAACGACAACCTGTCTATCGGGGAGACACCCAAAGTTCCGATCTCGAATGGTATGTTTCCGGTCACCGATTCCAGCCTCTAGCCTCCACCAAAACAGCCCTTTAACACCTCTTTTTCTTCACGAAAACGTAACACCACAACTATGTGTGTACGGTATCCGAAACCCTCAAAGACTTGAGATTTCGGATTGATTTTGCGTGACGATCTTGAGCAGATTTTATGGACTGTTTTTGAGGTTTTTCTCTTGAGAGAAAAACGTGGGAAAGGGAAGTAAAAGAGTGGAATGAGTGTGTTAGGTGTAAGAGAGTATTGGTGAGGTAGTGTGTTAAGTAAGATTCAAGAGAATCTCATTTTTCAAGACATGCATTCTTGTAATTCACAAGACCAATGCATGTATTCCACTAAGTTTAATTTATTACTAGTTATATGAATATAACTAATTAAATAAACTAACCTCAACATAGTTAATTCTTTTAGACCATTAACAAATGTCTAATATAACTAACTTTTCTCTCTTACGAAATTATACCAAACGATTTTCGACCGGCCTTTGCGTGTGACCGAATAGGATAAATGGACTTTGTATTATTATGTCATGGGCATATCTTTGAATCATATGTACCACGGTCAAACCCGAAGCCAACCCGAGAACATTGATTCCAATAGACTCCCACTTGCACAGACATGAATAATATTTGTATGTCTAAAAGAACATACTAAATGTAACCAGTGCAACGACATGTTACAATTCCTATTAGTTGATTTACATCAATTATCCTTTTGTTCTAGATATCATTTTGAACGTGTGACATGGTTAAGTGTCAATCAACATCGTTCAAGATTATGTTTCCCGATAGAGATTTGTGGTGATCATGGTAGACTGAAATCATACTGATTCAGTGTTAGCATGGCCATGCATTTAACATCAGCGCAAATCATCGAGGGGCCCAGTGATATCGCTTCAACTCGCTTAAAGAAGAAGGAACAAATTGTTTCGACTACATAGACATCCATCACATCTCATGTTGTACCCAATCTACACCCTTATAACTGGCATTTACGCACAGCGGTAGATGTAGGTCAAAGTACAACATAATTTGTGTCAGGATTCTCATGTATTTCCGCTCAAGGATAAAGATGTTGCCATCTTAGAATTACCTTTTGACTTAAAACCATGAAGTAATTCCTAAGTGTGGTCACTCCAGAATCTTGAATCAATTATCAAGTTCCTCATGAACGTAGTATCATATAAGCCTATATAACTACACTTCATAGCAGCCTTAATTCAATTCTCCCTCCAGTAGAGAATGACTGACTGTGGAAGTTTATGAATTAATATTCAATGGAGTGTAAAACATGTAAAATTTGAACAAGATAATATACAATGAAATGATCGCGTCATGCGTATTATATAATCTCCATATACAAAATCATCAAATCGATTGTAATAGATTATTATCCAATGTTCAAGGCGTCAGACTTAACTATTAAAATACAATCAAAGCAAATCATCAATAACACGAACACCAATAGATCTACGATGAGCATCATGCTTGGTCTGTGACAAAGGCTTGGTGAATGGATCAGCCAAGTTTTCACTCGTGTCTATTCTGCTTATGACAATATCCCCTTCTGCGACAACTTGACGAACATAATGGTACTTTCTGAGTATGTGCCGTGTGCGCTTTTGAGATCTTGGTTCTTGAGCTAAGACAACCGTACTCTCATTGTCGCAGAAATTCTCAACGGGATCATTAATGGTGGGAACTACACCTAGATCCCCGATGAACTTCTTTATCCACATGGCCTCTTTAGCAGCCTCACTGAGTGCTATGTACTCAGACTCTGTTGTCGAATCTGCAATGGTACTTTGCTTGGAGCTTCTCCAAGTAACTGTGCCACCATTTAGAGTAAACACAAACCCTGATTGCGAGGAGCAATCATCTCTGTCTGATTGGAAGCTAGCATCGGAATATCCTTTGACACTCAGTTCATCCTTCCCTCCATAGACCAAGAACATCTCTTTAGTCCTCCTAAGATACTTTAGAATGTTCTTGACTGCTATCCAGTGAGCTTCCCCAGGTTTGGCCTGATAACGACTAGTCATGCTTAAAGCATACGATACGTCAGGCCTAGTGCATATCATGGCATACATGATCGATCCTATAGCCGAAGCGTATGTGATACGACTCATTACTGCTACTTCTTTATCAGATGTAGGACATTGAGCTTTGCTCAGTGTCATGCCAGGATTCATAGGAACATACCCCTTCTTGGAGTCATGCATATTGAATTTCTTCAATATCTTATCTATGTATGCACTTTGGCTTAGCCCAATTAGTCTCCTAGATATATCACGATAGATCTTTATTCCCAAAATGTACGCTGCATCTCCCATATCTTTCATTGAGAAACATTTCCCTAGCCAAGCTTTGACATCTTTCAATGTCGGGATATCGTTTCCAATGAGTAATATGTCATCGACATATAATATAAGGAAGACTACGACGCTCCCACTGGACCTGACATAGACACATGGTTCATCCTCGCTTCTAATGAAACCAAATTCTTTGATTTTCTCATTAAAGCAAAGATTCTAACTACGAGAAGCTTGCTTAAGTCCATAAATAGATCTTTGAAGCTTGCACACATGATTAGGATACTTAGGATGTATAAAACCCTCAGGTTGTGTCATAAACACATCCTCAGTTAGCTTACCATTTAGAAAAGCAGTCTTTACATCCATTTGCCATATCTCATAGTCGTAAAACGCAGCTATGGCAATAAGTATTCTAATGGATTTCAACATTGCCACTGGTGAAAAAGTTTCATCGTAGTCTACACCATATCTTTGCATGTAACCCTTAGCCACCAGTCTAGCTTTGAATGTGTGTACATTCCCATCCATGTCGGTCTTCTTCTTGAAGACCCATTTACACCCAACAGTTTTCACCCCTGGTGTATGATCAACCAAGTTCCAAACTTGGTTATCTTTCATGGATTGGATCTCGCTGTCCATAGCCTCCTGCCATTTAGCAGACTCGGGGCCTGCCATGGCTTCCTGATAAGATGTAGGTTCATCAGAATCTACTTGCGCCTCATCACCTTCAGATATGTGTAAATCATATCTTTCGGGTCTATGTCGCTTTCTATCAGACCTGCGTACAGGTGGTGGCTGTATGTCAGTTTCTCTTTCATCAATAGGTTCATCGACCTTCTGAAGAGAATCAGTGTTATTATCAATTTCCATGTCGGTTGATTCTTGAATTTCTTCAAGGTCAACAGGGCTCCCACTGATTCCTTTGGATATGATGTTCCTTTCAAGGAACGTTCCCTTTTGAGACACAAATACTTTGTTCTCTGTAGGGTTGTAGAACAAATATCCATAAGAATTAGCTGGATATCCGACAAAGAAACACTTCTCTGATCTGGGTTCAAGCTTATCTTGAGTCTCACGATGCACATAAGCCTCGCAACCCCAGATTCTTAGATATGACAATGAAATTTTCTTTCCATGCCATATCTCAGAGGGTGTTTTGGAAACTTTCTTGGTTGGGATGAGGTTAAGGATCCTTGCGGCAGTTTCTAGGGCATAGCCCCAAAAACTGATTGGAAGCGTTGTGTGACTCATCATGGATCGAACCATATCAAGTAATGTTCGATTTCTCCTTTCAGACACACCGTTATGTTAGGGTGTCCTTGGAGGAGTTAATTGTGAGATTATCCCACAATCCCTTAGATGATCACTAAATTCTTGATTAAGATACTCACCGCCTCTATCAGATCGGAGAATCTTAATCCTTTTGTTCAGTTGATTCTGTACTTCGTTTTGGTACGTCTTGAACACTCTAAAAGTTTCAGACTTATGTTTAATTAAATAAACATAACCATATCTACTGAAATCATCAGTAAAAGTAACAAAGTAACGTTCACCGTGTCTAGTAGGCGATCTGAACGGACCACGCACATCGGTGTGTACAAGTTCCAACAGATCCTTGCTCCTTTCACAGTTTCCTGTGAAGGGTGCTTTTGTCGTTTTACCCAATAAGCAGGATTCGCAGTCATCACATGATGTAATATCAAATGATTCCAAAATTCCATCCAACTGGAGTTTTGCGATGCGTTTCTTGCTTATGTGGCCCAAACGACAATGCCATAGATACGATTTATCCAAACCATCTTTGGATGAACCAACATTATAGATTGAATTGTCATTTAATTTTATGGTGGTTTCTAATATGCCTCTACAAGGACTAGCCTTAAAGTAAAATATTTCATCCTTGTAGACTAGTATTGATCCATTATCAAACTTATAATCAAAACCATCCTTAAATAAAGCATTAAATGACATAATATTTCTTGCCATATCGGCACTGTAGCAAACATTTTTCAAAACAATACATAAACTAGAATCAAAATGAAGCTTGTAATCTCCAATCATTTCAACTGAGGCAACATTCTTGTTCCCCATGATTAGATCAAGCTCCCCAGTCCGTAGCTTTCTACTTCTTGTTAGTCCCTGCACATTTGTACAAATGTGAGTACCACAACCTGTGTCCAATACCCAGGAATTAGAAGTAGAAGTATTGTTTAGTTCAATCATGAACATACCCGAAGGATTGCCAACACCACTAGCCCGTAGTGCATTGAGTTCATTCAAGTATTTAGTACATGCACGCCTCCAATGTCCTTTCTCCCCACAATGGAAACATGTGGCCTCCTTAGGATCCTTGGCTTGTGGGATCTTAGCAGAAGACGTGGAAGCAACACCCTTGGGCTTAGGTTTGGGATTGGAACTTGGAGTTCCAACCTTGTCTTTACCCTTGGATTTGGTTCCTTTCTTCTTCTTCTTGATCCCTCCTTCCTTTATGGACAAAACATCAGCAGCAGGTTTAGCCTTGGCCATGTTAGACTCAGCGGTCTTCAGCATGCCATGGAGCTCCATAATGGTTTTCTCCATACTGTTCATATTGTAGTTCAATACAAACGAGTCAAAAGAACTAGTCAGCGAGTTCAGGATAAAGTCCGTAGCAAGCTCCTGACTTATGGGAAAACCAAGACGCTCTAGCTGGTCTATATACCCTTTCATCTTGAGTACATGGACACTAACGCTGCTGCCTGCTGCCATTTTGCAACAGACGAGTGACTTGACAGTGTCAAATCGTTCCTGCTTTGCTTGCACTTGAAACATGTCTTTCAGTTGTGTAAGCATGTCTTATGACCCTAAGGTTTTCAAACCCTTTTGGAGTTCTGGAGTCATGGTCGCCAACATTAAGCAGGCTACCTCATTAGATTCGGTACGACGTTTTTCAAACTCATCCCGAACTACCTGAGTAGCTCTCGCCTGTGGCTCAGCGGGTAGGGGTTCCTCAATTGCCCTGATCTTACCTTCCATCCTGAGAACAATCCTAAGGTTGCGAAGCCAGTCAATGAAGTTCAATCCATTAAGTTTATCCTTCTCTAGAAGCCCTTTTAGGCAAAAAGTAGAAATAGATGAGGAAGCAGAGTTTGTGTTTGTTGCAGACATCTGTCAATTTATAGATTGTATAAGTTAATCTGACATATTTAATCCTTGTTAAAATAATTACCCTTGTATGTTTCAAAATTTAAAACAATTATAATTAACAAGGCTAAGATCCATATTTCACTTATAGTAATGCCGGGTATGCCGCGGAAACATTAGTTATAAGCTAATTAGGTAGGTATACTATATTACCAATTTCATCCGTTATGAAATTCTTAGACTCCTGCGGGATTCAATGATAATCCATTATATCAATTGACATGTTTAATCCCTTCTACGCCAACCCTTTCTTGTGCCGGGTATGCCGCGGAAACACAAGTCCAGATTGTAAACTGTCCATGATAGATACACGTGAAATCCGGCCCAAGACTCTCGGGTATCGCGAACTTCACCTCACCCTTGCCAACACCCAATTGAAAACCGGCCCAAGACTCTCGGGTATCGCGAGTTTCAACAGGTAGAAGGTTCGAATGTGTGCACTACTCGTGGATGGCGTAAAGTTTACATTTAAAACGGGTTTTCGTTTTGAATTAGCAAAAACATTTTAAACCATTTTAAAATCTTGCCAATTTTATGTCGCGTTTGTTAATCCTTTATAACCAAACCGATATATGATTATTACCTTTTGTTTTAAAACAATTTTCTTGTTAGCACAACCAAGACAAATACTTAAAACAATAATAATCATCACATGCATTTATATCGTTAGTATGCCAATCCTATGCGTTTTCCGGTAAGCCACATACCGAAAAACAAGGTCAATCTAAGGACAAAATTAAGTAGTAGCAACGGCTCCCACTTAAACCATCATCCTTGAAGGAGACCCGCTTGCACCATCTTGAACATCATCATCGTGATTCCAATCTTGGGCGTCTCTTTACATTTTAAAACAATACTATTCTACTTTCTATACTATTACAAATATATAGAAAGAAAACGACACATTTGTCGTTTATACAAATACATGATTAAAATTAAAAGACGACATGCAAGCCGTTTGATTAATTATTACATTCATCCGAATAAATAATACACAACCAAACATCACACAAAATGCCATGGGCATCTACTACCGATATCTAATCAACCATAAAACATACCAAATATCATCATACGAATGTTTCAAAATCTCATGTACCATTCGACAAAAGCTAAAATTTCGACTCGGTTACTAGTTATTAAAAACAGCCCTTTTAACACTTTATTATATCTACTAATGTAACATTTTGATGATCCCAGCTAGAGATCTTAGTATGTATTACTTTGATTGATTATTAATAAGCTTGCGGAATAGTTTATTAATAACTTGAAGAACAAACTTGTATATAACAGAATATCTAACCAAAAGCTTCAATATTATTAACAATAATACGAACACACAACTTGTGTTAGGGTTTACAACCTTGAAGCTAATAACTAGAATAAATTCGTATATCAACCTCTAGGGTTTTACAGAATCTCTATTTATAACACATAGAGTCCTTTACAGAATCAAACTATTATGGAAATCCTATCTATTCCATAATTATCTCTAACCGACTAACCAATAGTGGTTGAGTATATAACTAACAGGGGTAGTACTCGTATATTATCAACAGTGGTTGAGTACTTACAAAATACAAACTATACACTAACAGTGGCCCTGTTAGACAAATGTACTAACAGCGGTTGTCTTCTTCTAACAGTGGTTGACTTCTAACAGTGGTTGAAGTCTTATACCAACAGCGGCATGATACTTGTATTCTGAGCAAATCTAACAGTGTCTCAGGTCTCAACAATCTCCCCCTAAACTTGATCATTCAGAGTAATGATTCAAGTTTCAATCCTTCTTTTCTTCTTCTTTTTCCTTCATCGTTTGCCTCTTATGCAGTTGATTAAACACCATATATAAAGCTCTATAAACTCCTTCAGTAATGATGGTTGTAGATAACTTCAAATCAATCAATCTATTCAGCAACCCTGTTCCCAGCACATAATGTCGATCATCAAACATGTAGATCACCTGCCCATTGTTGAATACTACCATGTGTACTCCAGCTCTGGCAAAATATCTCCAGGTTATAACCCTTTGATAACAATGAAAGAATAAGTGATACAAGCTGGCTGGTTCAAACAGGCTCTGCAATAACTCCATCATTTGTCTTTCAATCACTGCTTCAGAGTTCTTTCTATTCCTGATTCTGCTCACTTGATACAATTCCAAAAGATCATCTCTTGTACAAATTCTGAGCAAATCAACCATACTCCCAACATGATCATCAAATCCTCTTTCCCTTTCAATCTTGATCTCAAGGATCATTTTTCTGAAACCATAATCAATTGCTACTCCTTCCCAATTTATAATTCTAGCCTTTCTTGGTCCTTCAGAAATCTCCTTGCTATCAGTCAGAATCTTGATTCTCTTTTTCAGCTCTGGATCAAATCTTGGAATATCAGGAATAACATTATCTTTAGAAATCTGATTTTTCCATGAATTTCTTCTAACTTCATTCTGCTTTTCCTCTAAGGCTTTCTCTGCTGCCTCAGTAGCTGCCTTTTCTCTTCTTTCTTCTTCTTCTTTCAAAAACTTTTTCATTTCCCTATCTGCCTTTTCTTTCTTCTCCTTCATCAATGCATTCAAATTCCTATTCTCTTCCATTTTCTTTGTCCACTCTTCATCTTTTCCCATATACCTATCATATGCCTGTTGCAGCTTCTGCATATTCCATCCTCTAACAATTTTAGCTGGAGCATAATTTTCAGACAATGCATTGATCATTTGTCTTCTCCTTTCAGCATATGGTAAAGGTTTACTCCTTTTCTTGGCTAATTCCTCTTGCTTTTTCTTTCTAGCTCTTTCCTCATTTGCCCTTTTCATCAACAAAAATCCAGAAGATAACTCTTCCTCTTCATTACCTTTCTTCTTCTTTAAATAATCATGAACTCTCTGAGCAGGAAGCTTTAATCCTTGTGCAGTCTTTTCTTTAACAATCTCTGCAGCTTTCTGTGTAATAGTCACTACACTCAGATCATCCAAAATCATTTTCACATCATCACCCTCTCCTTCAGCTTTAGCTTCTGCAGCTCTCCTTATCAACCTTTCTCTTTCTTCTACTTGCATCCTCAGCATATCATGAGACTCAATATGAGGCTCTTTAATTTCTTTCACCTTTGATTTTTCTTTTAACTTTCCTTTACCTTTGTCTTTTGGATCAATCACAGGCAATTTAGACTTAGGTTTGAGTGGTGAAGTTGGTTCTCTTATTGTAACAGGTACCTCTCTTGGTCTTGTTGTTGTTGTAGTTGTGGCAGGGGTTGGTATGATAGCAGTGGTGATTGATGTATCAACAGTGGTAGGAGTTAGTGTACTAACAGGGGTAGACATAACAGTGGTTGTGTTAGTGTTGACAGGGGTTGAAATTGTGACAACAGAGGTAGAAGTTTTGACAGGGGATAATCTTTTAGTTGGCTTTCTTCTGGGAATAGATTTCTTTCTTGTAAAGGTCTGCAACTTCTTCTCTTCAGCAATTGATTGCTCCCCCTTAACCTCAACTTCTCCTTCTTTTTCAATATCATCAACCACCTCATACACTGACCTATCACTGAAACTCACTCTTTTCTTATCATCCAGATTAGCACCCATCACATCCCAAACATATAATCTAAGTGCAGCTTTCTCAGGCAACCCTTTATTCAATGGAAATACCTGATAAACTGTTTCATCAGTCTGCTCTGCTCCTGCACCATCAACTACCTCATCATCTAAACTTTCATGTATCACATAATCAGATACATTTAGCTCCTCCTCAGCCTTATCCCTGCTCTGCACATAATCATCATCTTTATCATCAAACACTAACTCCACAGTGTCTTCTGATTGTGCCTCAATATTCATCTCAACTGTATTATCATCAAACTCAAGTACCTCTGTAGCTGTATTATCATCAAACACCTCTGTAGCTGCAGAATCATCATTCATCTCATCAATATTTATCATTTCTCCATCCATATCATCATGAGGTCCATATGAATCATCATCATCATCATCACCTGCTCTTGAACCATCATCTTCAGGCATAATATCATCATCTGCTTTCTTCTCCCCCTTGCCTGAAGATTCTTTTAACCTATTTGCAGGTAGAAGAATATTATTGACAGCCTCCTCAAGCACTAACAACCTATTCTTCATATCAAGCAACTCTTCCTTCTGATGATCAATGAGCTCCTTCTGTTTAGCAATGAACTCATCCTGAGCTTGAATTTTCTGTTGAGCCTCTTTTCTGTAAGCCCTTTCCCTCTCATATTTGCTCCATAGTTTATTGACATCATGTACAAGATAAGAAATCGTCAATTCATCAGTATCACTAGGCTCATCAACATTAGAGTGTGACCTCTTAGTTGAATCCTTGCCCACATCTGCCACTGCAGATGTCCCTTGGTTATTGGTACTGGGACCTACATTTGAATCATCACCCATAGGTTCATCAAACATAGTTGCCTCTGGTTGGGTCTGATTAATGTTACCACTATCCTGCCCTGCCAGTGGGCTAGAAACAGTAGTGGCAGCCCTTCCAGAATGAACATTTTCATCAAGTATGTTCACCTGTTGTGTTGGAACAGTTGACTGAGACTGTGGAGAAACAGGAATCTCCATAGCCTGTGTAGCCTTCTTGGATTTCTTGGCTTTAGATTGGGTAGGCTGTTTGTTCCCTTGTTTTCTTTTGATGCCACCTCTTGATGTGTGTTCAGAACCAACTTGTGTTGTTGGTCTGTCATCATTTGGTCCAGATGGTGTTGGTAATACACCACCAGTGGCAGAAGGAGTAACTAGCATTGTAGAAAATAATGCAGTTTCCTTTTTAGAAAAAGCATTCTGATACTTATTCATAGCCTGAATAGTCCTCAAAGATAGAGTAGAACTAACAATTACACTATCCTCTGCTGGCAGATTTGACAATTGATTATTTAACAAAAGCTGAACAAATCTAGGGTACATAACGAATGTATCACCCTTTACATTCCTAATCATATTATCTAAGATAAATCTAGACATATTAAATTTAATACCCTGTGCCAAGCAGATAATAGGATATGCAATCGTAGAACTAAATTCATTAAAACTAGTTCTCTTTTGAGACAAACATACCAGAAAAGTATGAATGTAGAACTTCCATTGAGGACAAAACCATGACTTCAAGAAAGTATAGTCTGATCTTGTCTTTCCTGAACCTTCATACCCCATATCCATAATGCCTTTAAACAAATCTTCTCTCGATAACTCCAGAATTCCACCTTCATCATCAAACTGTAAAAGTTCTCTTAGAACAATCTCAGTAACCATTACCTTCTGACCCTTGACAGTGGAATGAATGTGAGTAATGCCATTAACATTCCCTTCCTTTGCATTCTGCCAGAACTCCTGAATATGTGATCGAATCAATCGTGGAGTGACAGTAAGGGCATAAGTAACTGGACAATTACTCAAGAAATCGATGATAGGGTGAAAATACTCATCGGCAAGGTCTTTATTCAAGAAAGCCCTCATGTTGTGTTCAGAATGAACACTTAGCATAGAAGTACCAGAATCAGACGATGATGAAGATGCCATTGATGTAATCGATGAACGAACGAAGAGTGAATTACAATAAACAACTCAAAGCGAGAGCGATTATTGAAGGGTTTTGAAAATTTTGAAAGCGTAATTGAAAAAGTGAAGTATTTGAGTATTTATTTGATGACAGTGCCAAGCCCTAAAAATAGAACTAGCAGTGGCACTTCTGGTTATACCCAACAGGGGTACAATTTACAAACAAACCCAACAGGGGTACCTCACTTGTCAATTTATAGTCAACCCTTTCTAACCATCTAACAAAGCTAGCAGCGGCTGATAGTCTAGCAGGGGCATCCGACCAAGGAAACGCCAACTTAGAACTAACAGGGGCATAAACTTAGCTTAGTTAGACAACGAAATTTTTTTTTATTTTTATTTTTTATTTTTTTTTTTTATTTTTTTTTTTTTAACCAAAACAAATAAGAAGAAACAAATAAAACATTAAATTCCAGCTCAAGTGATGTCTCTTGACAGTGGCTGAAACCTGCAATATTAAACTAAGAAAAACAACTAACAGGGGTTAAATTACACACATATACAGCAGGGGTTTAAACTACATTGACAGTGGCACAGGTAAACTAACAGTGGCACCATCTGTTATCATGATGAAGCTAACAGTGGCAACACCTGACCCTGTCACATACAATATATTTTACCCCTGTTAGTATCAAATCCAGACCAAAACACTACGTGAGATTGATCATACCAATATTAGTTATCAAAAATGTAAATCTTCCTACATCAAATGCTTTTGTAAAAAGATCTGCAAGTTGATTATCAGTATGAATTTTAAAAATATGAATCAATCTTTTATCATAACAATCTCTTATAAAATGATATCTGATTTCAATGTGTTTGGTTTTTGAATGCTTAACTGGATTCTGAATGATACTAATAGCAGAAGTATTATCAATATAAATAGAAGTGTTCATGAAAGTCAAACCATAATCCAGCATTTGATTCTGAATCCAAAGAACCTGTGCACAGCAACTTGATGCTGCAACATATTCTGCTTCTGCTGTAGAAGTGGAAACTGTGGTTTGCTTCTTGCATTGCCATGACACTAACCTATTTCCAAGAAATTGACATCCTCCACTAGTCGATTTCCTATCCATATTCTCACCACCATAGTCACTATCTGTGAATGCCTTTAGCTCAAAATCTGATCCTTTAGCATACCAAAGGCCCAAGTCTGGTTGACCTTTCAAGTATCTAAAGATCCTCTTCACAGCATACATGTGTGACTGCTTTGGATTGGTCTGATATCTAGCACAAAGACACACTGCAAACATTATATCAGGTCTGGATGAAGTTAAATACATATATGAACCAATCATTGACCTGTATAAGTGCACATCTACTTCCTCCCCCTCAGGATCAGAATTAAGATGTTTATGTGCCTCCATGGGAGTGCTAGCTACCTTCACGTCTTTATAACCAAATTTATTCAAAATATCTTTCACATACTTCCCTTGGTTAATAAAGATTCCATCTAACTTTTGCTTGACCTGCAATCCTAAAAAGAATGTGAGTTCACCCATTGAACTCATCTTGAACTTCTTATGCATTAAATCTTCAAACTCTTTGCACAATGAATCCTTTGTAGACCCGAAAATAATATCATCAACATACACCTGTACCAGCAATATATCTCTTTGAACCCTCTTGGTAAACAATGTCTTGTCAATAGTACCTCTCTTGAATCCATTCTTGAGCAAGTACTCAGATAGAGTATCATACCAAGCTCTTGGAGCTTGATGTAATCCATACAATGCTTTCTTCAATCTGCACACTCTATCTGGATATGTTGGATCTTCAAACCCTGGTGGTTGGCAAACATACACCTCATCATCAATTAGACCATGAAGAAAAGCACTCTTCACATCCATTTGATAGACTTTAAAATCCTGATAAGATGCATAAGCTAAAAATAATCTAATAGCTTCTATTCTAGCAACAGGGGCAAAGACATCATCATAATCTATGCCTTCTTCCTGTGTGTACCCCTGTGCTACCAACCGAGCCTTATTCTTGATCACTATTCCTCTTTCATCTCTCTTGTTCTTAAAGATCCATCTTGTGCCTATAGCTTTCTTTCCTTTTGGAAGATCAACCAAATCCCACACATCTTGCAGTTTGAATTGCAACAATTCTTCCTGCATAGATTCAATCCAGCTTGGATCTTTGAGAGCCTCCACTGCCTTCTTTGGTTCCATCTGTGAAAGAAAACATACATATAATGAAGTATGTACATCTTCTTCTCTTACCTTGGTTTGATGTCTTGTCTGAACAGGAGTCATAATATCACCAATAATCAAATCCAAGGAATGATCTTTATGAACCACATATTTAGATGTAGAAGTATCCAGTAGTTCTCTTTCCAAATTAGAACCCAAAAGATTATCTATCTCAGAGTCTGAAAAAGACTCTCTTTCCTCTCTTTCCTTTGATGGCTTTGGAGTTGCTTCAGAATCTGACAAAGAAGTCCTTTCCAAAACTTGAAATGGAGGACTTTGTTCAACAAATTTTGGAGAATCGTGCTCTCCTTCTGAATCATGCTCTGAAACTATATGAGAACTCTTTGAACCATTTTCTGTTGGAATTGAACCATCTTCATCCTTTGAACCATTTTTGCTACTTGACCCACTTGAATCATCTGAAGGTTCATCTTGCTCTAACTGGAATACTTCTGGAGGATCTGGAGACCAAATAGGAAACAAGACATACTTCAAGTCATCCTTTTTAGTTTGACTTGAGGTTGATTTCCCATCTTTACCTGCATCATTACCTGCATCTGTACCTGCATCTGTACCTGCACTAATAGACAAATCTGGATATCTAAAAGCATGGGTTAGTGCATCAATATCAAACAAAACTTCTGGACCTTTTCCTTCTAAATTTGATGTATGTTCATTAAAGGTCACATCCATGGTCTCTTCTATGATCCTAGTCCTTTTGTTAAATACTCTATAAGCCTTGCTTTGAATAGAGTATCCAACAAATACACCCTCATCTACCTTACTCTGAAACTTACCAAGATGATCTCTGGTATTTAAGACAGTACAAGGACATCCAAATGGTTTTAAAAAGCTAACCAAAGGTTTTCTTTTAAAGAATAACTCATAGGGTGTCTTGTTATGAGGTTTAATAATCAAAATCCTATTCAAAACATAACAAGCAGTGCTAACGGCCTCTGCCCAAAAGGACATTGGTAGTTTAGCATCTGCTAGCATGCTTCTAGCAGCCTCAATTAGTGTCCTATTCCTCCTCTCAGCTACTCCATTTTGTTGTGGAGTCCTAGGTGCACTATATTGTCTTTCTATACCTTTATCCTCACAGAACTTATTCATCTCATGATTCTTAAATTCTGTCCCATTATCACACCTGATGATCTTAACCTTTTGATTAGTTGAATTCTCAATCCTAGTTATGAATGATCTAAGTATTTCACCTGTCTCATCCTTAGTCCTAAGAAAGAACACCCAACTCATTCTAGAGTAATCATCAGTTATTACCAAACAGTAAGATTTCTTCCCTTGACTAGCTACATTGGTAGGGCCAAACAAATCCATATGTAACAGGTGTAAGGGAGTGGTATTGGTATTCACAAGCTTGGTCTTATAAGAGGTCTTGTGTTGCTTGCCTTTGAGACATGCTACACAGTGGTCACTACATTCAAATAACTTTTCAGGTAAGCCTCTCACTAGCTTATTCCTAACAAGTTTATTCATGGTCTTGAAATTCAAGTGACACATCCTCCTATGCCATAGTTCAGATTCAGATACAGTAGCTTTAGAAATGAGACAGTTAACATTTTGAGATTCCATCTTGTTTAAATCACTACAGTATACATTATCCTTTCTTGGAACTCTCATTAAAATCTTATCTTCAGGTATTTTGAGTTTTTCAGAAAGTATAAGGCATTCTGTGTCAGTGAAATATACAGGATTTTGCTTATCTGTGATTTGACTCACACTAAGCAAATTGTATCTCAATTGCTCAACATAATAAACATCATTGAAAGTGAGCTTACTGCTTTTTACCTTACCTTTACCTGTGATTTTACCTCCTTTAGGATTGCTTCCAAATGCTACATCTCCTCCAGAAAACGCTTTAAAGTCCTGTAGCTTTTTCCTGTCTCCAGTCATGTGTCTTGAACAGCCAGAATCAATATGCCATAAGCTTGGTGGCTTGCCCTGCACATATATGAGAAAAACAGTTAGTTTTTCTTGGGAACCCAAACCAATTTGGCTTTGGGTTTCCCTTGAGCACCATTGACATCAACCCTTTTGACAGTGATTGATCTCAGTGCTGCATTGGTTTTGGACACTTCAGATTTACACTCATTTTTATGTCTCCAAAAACAATCAATTTTAGACCTGACAGGGGTTAATGGTTTGACAGTGGTCACCTTTAAGTTTGTATTGATTACCCTGGCAGTGGTAGCTTTACTTGGTATAAACATTCTTTTGAAATGTTTAATACCAGCAGAGGTACCATGCCTGACAGTGGTCAAACCCTCCCCTGTTCGTGTCTTGCCTCTGTTAGCCGTTGACAGGGGCACTGCTGTAGCATTAACAGGGGCTGCAGCCTTGCCTCTGTTAGGCTTATTTATCAACACATGACCTGTACCACTGTTCCTATTATTTTTAGGATTGTAGTAACAGTCCTGTTGAAGATGATTATATCTACCACAAATAAAACATGACTTTCTTTTCACACATTCAAACCCATTACCCAACCTTTGTGAAACCAATTGGTTCCAATTTCTTTGATTACCCCTGGGAATGGATTTATTCACATTACTTGCAGTATGTAACTCAGACTTCTTTGATTTACATGTACACTTATCACACTCAGATTTCAACTTGTCTTTTGATTCAGTATTGACCTTTTTGTGTACATACCCTAAACCTGAACTAGCCTTGTTGGTTTTCCTGACTTGATCTAACTGAGTCTTTGCTTTCTCAACAAACATCTTTTTACCCTCTTCTAGTTTAGTACTATTAAGTTCAGAAACTAGACCAGTAATAGACTTAACACTACCATCCACAGAATTACCACTAGATGAGCTATCACTATCACACTCATCTTCCTCAGTCCAATCAGATACCTCAACTTTATCAAAATTCACATTATCATCACAATTAACAACTGGATCTACCTTTTTAACCTCCTCAGACACACCTACCTTAAGTGTTTCTAAAACAAAATCACTTTTAGGTGGGAAATAAGTATGATTATAAGGTGGAGGAACAGCATTAAGGTTGTAACCTAATCCAAGTTTTAATTTATCATGAATTTGAGACTTGATTAAGTTTTGAACACCTTTTGAAACATTTTCCAACTCATCAACTTTCAATTTTATTGACTCCTTATCAGAAATTGCCTCAGCCAACTTAGCACTTAGCATATCAACTTTTGTTTGTAAAGCTTTCTTTTCCCAATTTAGATACTTAACATCTAAGTGAAATTGAGATTCATTCTTTTCATAAGCTTTTATCTGATTTTCTAAGTTTTCAATAGCTAAAGTGGCATGTTGACTCTTTTCCTTACAAGCTTTTAATTCATTACACACAACCATATTATGATCCCTATAAAATTTAACCATTTTCTTACATGCAGGAGAACATAATTTAGATTGTACCTCATATGGAATGTCTGAAGACTCTGGTTCTTCTGTGACAGCCATCAAAGCTTGATTCTGAACTACAAGCTCTTCTTGGTCACTCCAGTCAAATCCTCCCATTCCATCTTGAGCAACCAATGAATCTGAAGTGGTGTTCTGAACAGGTACCAATCTTCTTTGTGGAGCAGAATTATTTCTCATAATACCATTCTGAGATCCTCCAGCCTGTGTGCTCTTGCATTCTCTAGCAAAGTGTCCCATCTTGTGACAATTGAAACACTCCACCTTGCTCTTGTCAAAACCAGCTACACCATCTCTCTTGTAAGAAAAGTTTCTGTTCCCAGACCTCTGCATAAACCTCTTTGCCCTGATTGTAATCATGGCCATTTGCCATCTTAAATCCATCTCTTCCAGGTCCTCTTCACTAACCTGCTCCAAATCTTCTGCAGTTAATGAAGAATTCACATGGCTTGCAAAGAATGCTTCCAATACATTATCATTAGCACCAGATGTGCTACAACTACCAGATTCACCAACAGAAACAAAAGCAGCATTGTTAGAGCTACCATTGGACTGTTTCAATGCTAGAACTTCAGGCTCAAAATTCCTCAGATCATTATACAGGTCTTCAATCTCTTTCTCTTCAAGATCTGGACTTTGTCTAAGTCCCACAGTGTACATATTCCAATCTGTACCAAGTGATCTTAGAAACTTCCTGTTCAAGTCATCTTTATCAATCTTGACATTGTGATTTTCTAAATCACCCACAAGTTTTTGAAACCTATCAAAAGTCTGAGTCAGAGTTTCAGACTTTACACCTGCAAAGTTTTCAAACTGTTGTTTGAGAAGAGATCTCTTATTCTTCTTGGTGTTATCATTACCACCAAATCTCTTAACAATTGCTTGCATAAGAACCTGAGCATCTTCACAGTTTTCAAACTTCCTTTGATACTCATTAGGAATAGACAAAAGTAGAGTACTTAATGCCTTCCACTCTGTTGCTCTTTCTTTTCTCTCTGCATCAGACTTTGGTGGTGGTCTTTCTTCCTTTTTACCATCTGCATCCTTAGTATAGTTTGGTCCATTAGTAACCACCTCCCACATCATATAATCCGTAAGCAACATGTATTGCCTAATCCTAGTCTGCCATAACTCAAACTCATCAGGTTTGAGCATGGGAATCTTTGTAGCTTGTATTCCTTCCATTGATTCAGTAGACATCTTGTTATTTGTTGAAAAAGCTGCGAAATTCAATTACCTTCTTCAAGATCAAAGTAATATCAAGCTCTGATACCACTTGATGATCCCAGCTAGAGATCTTAGTATGTATTACTTTGATTGATTATTAATAAGCTTGCGGAATAGTTTATTAATAACTTGAAGAACAAACTTGTATATAACAGAATATCTAACCAAAAGCTTCAATATTATTAACAATAATACGAACACACAACTTGTGTTAGGGTTTACAACCTTGAAGCTAATAACTAGAATAAATTCGTATATCAACCTCTAGGGTTTTACAGAATCTCTATTTATAACACATAGAGTCCTTTACAGAATCAAACTATTATGGAAATCCTATCTATTCCATAATTATCTCTAACCGACTAACCAATAGTGGTTGAGTATATAACTAACAGGGGTAGTACTCGTATATTATCAACAGTGGTTGAGTACTTACAAAATACAAACTATACACTAACAGTGGCCCTGTTAGACAAATGTACTAACAGCGGTTGTCTTCTTCTAACAGTGGTTGACTTCTAACAGTGGTTGAAGTCTTATACCAACAGCGGCATGATACTTGTATTCTGAGCAAATCTAACAGTGTCTCAGGTCTCAACACATTTGAAGACTCAAAAGGGGCTGTTTACATTCAATCTAAAACCGAATACAAAATCAGTCCAAAACAGCCCGAAATAAACATATGAACAAAAACGATTTTCTGATTTTTAACAAGTTTAAAGATCTATCATTTTTATACACATGCAAAACCATTTTATGACGGATAATGCCAAAAAGTTTCGGACCAAGAATCTGTCCAAAATCAGTCCGAAAAAACAGCCATGGTACATGCATTTCGAAGCAATCAATCGATAGATTCATGAGCTAAAGTTTGTACAAGGTGGCTCTGATACCAATGTCGGAGTTCGGGGCGAACGCGTAGCGAAAAACACGGGTTACAAAACGAGATTTATAACCCGAACTCCTTCATATAATCGACATGCACAAAACAATAGCTACTAGAGAGATTAGAACAAGAATCATACCCTTGAAGCGTGATTCCGATCGATACGGTTTTAGGTTCAAACGAGAACCTCTATATCGGGGAGACACCCAAAGTTCCGATCTCGAATGGTATGTTTCCGGTCACCGATTCCAGCCTCTAGCCTCCACCAAAACAGCCCTTTAACACCTCTTTATCTTCACGAAAACGTAACACCACAACTATGTGTGTACGGTATCCGAAACCCTCAAAGACTTGAGATTTCGGATTGATTTTGCGTGACGATCTTGAGCAGATTTTATGGACTGTTTTTGAGGTTTTTCTCTTGAGAGAAAAACGTGGGAAAGGGAAGTAAAAGAGTAGAATGAGTGTGTTAGGTGTAAGAGAGTATTGGTGAGGTAGTGTGTTAAGTAAGATTCAAGAGAATCTCATTTTTCAAGACATGCATTCTTGTAATTCACTAAGTTTAATTTATTACTAGTTATATGAATATAACTAATTAAAGAAACTAACCTCAACATAGTTAATTCTTTTAGACCATTAACAAATGTCTAATATAACTAACTTTTCTCTCTTACGAAATTATACCAAACGATTTTCGACCGGCCTTTGCGTGTGACCGAATAGGATAAATGGACTTTGTATTATTATGTCATGGGCATATCTTTGAATCATATGTACCACGGTCAAACCCGAAGCCAACCCGAGAACATTGATTCCAACACAAACTATGAGAAGAAAAAATAAAATACTGGGTAGTTCTGTTGCAGTAAATCTGTATTGTTAACATAGTGTTTGACTACTTGATTCGATAAACATCTACAAAAATGAAGAAACGACTTATTTAGATCCAAAAACACCAGTAAAAGGTTTCATCTTCTATTCCAACAGATAAGTTAAATTTTTATCTTAAAAGTTAAAACAACATGAACATGCATCCTTTTTTAGTTAGGTCCCCTACCCATACCCTTACCCCACACCACGTTGCAAGAGCAACTAAATTCCAATTCATTCATGCAAATAATTGACGATGACTTTTCATATCTTGATCATTGTTTTCTACTCATCAATCACCATAATGGTTACCCAGATCTTTACAGCACATACAAAAAGGCAAATTGCTTTACTACGAGGTCACATTTAATTCCTCTGTTACAGCAGCCTCTTTAATCTCCTGAATCATTTTAATAACTTGAAACATGGTGGGTCTTTGTTCCGGCGAGCTGACCCTACACACGATTGCCACCTCAACCAGCATTAGCAAACGGTTATCCTCTGCGTCTCCTCCACCATTGTCTCTAACTGACTTAACCCATTTCACCATTTCTTCTGGCATCAAATGCGGGTGCTCGGATGCTGGCTTTCCAGTTAGGAGTTCAAGTAGTAGTACCCCGAATGAGTAGACATCGGACTTGGTTGTTGGCTGATGGTTTAACTTGCGTGTTTCTGGTGGCTCGTAGGCTGCAGAATCGGGATTGCTGCCTTCGGGTAAGCGTTGGGTGAGTGCCGAGAGACAGTAGTCGGAGAGGCAGGCCTCGAAATCAGAACCAAGGAGGACGTTTGTTAGTTTGATATTGCCGTGAACTAGTCTCCATGCTTGATGAATGTAGGAGAGACCTTGTGCGACGTCCTCTGCTATTTTTAGGCATGATGTCCAGTGTAGTGGCTTTGCTCTTGTTGACTTTGACCCTGCATATAGTCGAAAAATTGTAAATTTATGGTTTTTCTCTAGGGGTAACACTTGTTAACTGAACTATAAATATTCAATTCCACAACTAATAGTCTAATACTCCTTTATCAAGTGAAATTGATGAGATGATTAAATGCAATTAATTACTCATTTACTATACATATGAAGCTTATTAAGTACTTGTGGGAACATGTAGACAAATCAAACTGGTCTGTTGTCCATAACAGTCGATATAAACTTTTACTGTTTACAATCAATACTCCGTATAACTAACTTACAAGGAATTAATATCCTGATATACTACAGCAGTTTTATGGCAATTAAAAACTAAAATTAAAGTTAATACTCCATATAAGCTACACGAAGAGTAATGCTGTATATCAAAACCGGTGTACATGTTTTTATTTCGTCATGGTCATGTGCAGAAGGTTTTCGTTATTGCTTTTATTTTTATTTATAAAGATCGTTTTACTTGATCCTTCGTTTCAAGTTTAATATATAAATATGATATTGCAATCAGAATACCGAAAGTATGCAAAAATATCAACATTGTTGGTGTCAAGGCTAAACAAACATTAGTACAACAGTGGAGACTATGGCAATACTTTCCTCAAGGTGATCTTATTACTCACTTCGTAACGAACGTATAGTCAATGTTTCCATTTTTGAATGTCCCGATTTAATATTCCACTTGCAAAAGTACATAGGATAAATCATTAAGGTTCGTTTATTGCCCCCAAATATATTTTATGTAGAACAACCACATCCCAAAACAAATGTCCACATTACCTACTATTTATTACGCGATAAGTTGGAAACCCATTGAATGCTTACATAACTAGCTTTACAAGATCTACAGACACCCAGTAAAAATCGAAACATATACTCGACCCATGTTAATTCAATGAGCAATTACAATGACACGATGTACAACTACTTAACCAATTAAGATATCTACTGTTGGAATCTGCTGTTCAAAAAAAAGAGATATCTACTGTTGTACTAATGTTTGTCAGTCAATGCGACGTCGTATTAAACTAGCGTCACTTCCCATACTAACCCACCAGGCCACCTCACCCTGCAAGATTCTCCTCTACTTCCTAAATCTAGTGAACCTACATTTAATATATTTCTTTCAAAAATAAATACAAATATATATAAGGTTTCACGATGGTTTAATCCTCAAAATTTAATTTTTTTTTTTTTTTCATTTTAATCACTTAAATTCTTTTCTCATGCCTTTAAGTTTGCGTTGATTTAAAGGGTTAAACCATTAAATTTTTAAAAGTTTGATGATTAAACTAGAAAAATTTAAAATGACAAAATCATTATAAAGGAATAAAGATTAACTTTATGGATTAAACCATAAAATTTATGTAGTATTAGGAACTTGGTGGATTAAAGCCATTAAACCATTAAAATTTTTGAACTTGAAAAATTAAATCATGAGAAAAAAACTTAAAGGTTAAAATGAAAAGAAAAAAAAAAAAGTGAAACGTTAAGGATTAAACTATTATTAATTCAAAATATAAATAATGTATTTTCACCCATTACGAGTTAAACCATACCTACTGAGTCAACACAGCGATTTAAAAAAAAAAAAAAAAAAACTAACCGTGAATGAGAGAGAACAAACTTCCGTTAGGCTGGTAATCATAAACCAACAACCGTTCATCTTTCGCCTGAAAATAAGCTCTCAACGGCACCAAATTCGGATGACGTAAGCCACCCACAGCATCCATATGTCTCTCAAACGTCTCCTTACTCGTTTCCGCCAATCTCGCTGCATCTAACCGTTTTACACAAACAATCAAACGGTTATCAAGCACCGCTTTATACGTTGTCGCAATCGTTCCTCTACCTAAAAGCTCCGCCGACGCTCTCATCAGCTGTTCGAGCGTATACACCTGTGTTTCACCGGCGCAAAATATTAAGTTTCCACTTTTCCCCTTCGCTATTCCTTCCTGCAGTTTTTTCACTTTCTGTTCTAATTCGTTCGTTTCTTCCATCCGAATCACGTCGGCGGCGGCGTCCGCGGCTGCCGTCATCTCCATAATCTCACTCGTCGTCATTACGTTATTTCGCCTCTTCTTCTCCGACGATGAGTTCATTGAAATCATTACGCACAGAATCGAAGAAATAAATACTGTTACGGCGGCGGAGAAACCGAGAATTAACGCTAACCGTCTATGTTTTTTTGAATTTGAATGTGTAGCAGTAGTGATAGCTTGTAATTGTGCGCTTTGACCTAACGACGGTGGCGATTGCGGTTGAGGTGGTGATGAAGACGGTGTTGATGACGAGTTTTTTCCGAAAAACGGACCGATGAAATCGCATTGTGTACGGACGATTACACCGCACAGTCCAGGATTTGATTTAAACGATGACGTAGTGAAGTTAGCGAGCGTCGAAGTTACTGGAACCGGTCCGGTTAACTGATTAAACGAGACGTTAAAGATCTGAAGAGATGATTGGTTGAGAGGAGGAATTGAACCGGTGAAATGATTTGAATCGAGTCGAAGGTAGTTTAACCGGTCTAAGTTAGTTAAATGAACCGGAAGAGGACCGGTTAATTTGTTAAACGATAGATCTAGAGTTCGAAGACGGTGAAGTGAAGTTAATGAAGGGGGAATTGAACCGGTGAATAAATTGTGGTCTAGGAATAAGGTTTTGAGGTTAATAAGTGGAGTGAGATCAGGAATCGGTCCGGTGAGTGAGTTGGATTGGAGGCTCAGGACTCGTAACTGGTCGAGCCGGGTTAATGTGTTTGGTTCGAAAGTACCGGTTAGGGTCAGGTTTTCGAGGATAAGGCGAGTGACCTTGCCGTTTGGTTGGCATTGAACGCCTAGCCATTTGCAGTGGGTTGAGGTGGTGGTGTATGGAAGCTTGTGGTGAAGATCGGCTTTGGATTTGAATGATAAAATGGATAATGCGTCGGGTTCGGGTTGGGATGATGAGAGGTTTAAGGGTGGAAGAGTGAGAGTGTAGAAGGTGAGGAAGATAACAATGTAGGTTGATCTTAACATGGTAAAAAGTAGTTAAGAGGGGCTTAATGAGTTTTAGGGTTTTTGGTGGAGGTGAGGTATGGCCATGGAAGGTGAACCTGCAAATGAGGAGGGGAGGGGAGGAAGAAGGAGAATCACGTGGAAGGTTTTTGGAGTTAGATGAAAAACAACAAAAAGAGGAATGGGATTTGAAATTTAGTACTACTGGTAAAAGTGGTAAATCATGGGCATGGTTTTGAATTTAATTAATTGATGGTTTTAAAAGGTGTTTGTGAAAGTTTGTGTAATTAACCCATCAAAAAAATTAACCCATCAAAACATATGATTAATTAAAGTTAGAAGTACGGATAACGGGTGAGTGGTGATTTATACATCGTCATTTTTTATTCATATACCACAAAACATGTTTTATGATATAGTACGGTACAATACTATAAAACAGAAAGTAGTGTATGGATAAAAAAAATGGTAGTCCAATCACCATCTACATATAACAGATGATAAAATCTAATTAATATAATACTACCTCCGTCCCATTTAAATTGTTCAAAACTTTGCACGTAGTTTTAGGATTCTCTACTAACTACGCTTTTCACCAATTAAATATTAAATTTACCCATTCAAGTTTTTTTTTATTAGTTAAATATTAAAGTGGACACTTATAATGAGACATCCTAAAATAGTAATGTGTACATTTTAAATGGTACGGAGCCCGGAGGGAGTATATCAAACATTCCATGATTAATACTAAAGTTTGAACATACGTTTGACACATTTTTTTGGTTAACTTTTAGATGTTTAGTTTTACTTTAGAAATCTTATTACTTATTAAGGACTAACATTTTAAGCGTCAACCGGAGAAAAGAATGGCATATTACAATGAACCTAAGCTTTTAAACTTGTTAGCATTAAAAGAAGGTTTTGAGTGGTTAATGTTTGGTGGTTTCGGGTAGTCTAAGGTTGTGGTGCTACGTGGTTCTAGATGGTTAATGTTTGGTGGCTTAATGCTGTGGTCGTAGGTGATTTCAAATAGTTAACGTTGGTGGTTTCAAATGGTTTATGTTTCTGGTTCCTGGTCTCGGCTTACTAGTGGGTGTTGGTCATTTTGCTTTGGTTGTGTTGTGATACTAGTGCATATGCTATTGTTTGTTGTTATCTTATTAAACTACTGCATTACCCGATATCTTGTTTTGTTTGATTGACTCTTGTATTGCACGTCGGTTTTTTAAAATGGTAAAATCTGGCGTTTTCAAAAAATAAAATAATAAAAATAAAAAACTTTAAACTAGCCACATTACATCGACTTCATAAAAATCGACATTTTAGCTTTTTCAACAAATGTTTCATTATTATAGGCACTCAATATGAGTTAGTATTACATTTAGGTATTGTTTGCCTGTTCGGCACTCAATATGGAGCAAGTTAGAAAAGCCTACTTGAATAAGGTAATTCAAATACTCAATAACCAAATAAGCAATGCACCCAATTAGTCAACTAGCCAGTGGGCGGTACAAAACTACAAATAAAGGTTTAGACACGTGAATATAAACGGGACATGTTAAAGAGTTTTATCGTTCCAATACAGTAAATGAGGCAAAACAACGATTATCAGCAGTGAAAAGTGTAAACACCCGTGATTATTTCTTACTTCATTGAATCCAATAACTGAGATTCTTATTATTAGTATATATATATATATATATATATATATATATATATATATATATATATATATATATATATATATATTAAAAATTATTGATCTACATGGAAGGTGAAGTGGTAAGCTGTGATCTATTAGAATACTAGTTTCGTACCCGCGCATAGCAGCGGTGATAGTGGTGATATTGGATGGAGGTACGAATGAATGTTTTAAAATAAAAACATATTGTACTCCGTATGTCCCATTAAAAATGTCCAAATTACTATTTTGGATGTCCCATTATAAGTGTCCACTTTGATATTTAACCAATCAAAAAAGACTTTAGTGGGTAAATTTAATATTTGATCGATGAAAAGTGTAATTAGTGGTGAATAAGTAGTCATAGATAATAGATAATGGGATAGTGGGATATTGGGACCCACTTACTTAGTCTTAAAAAAAATTGAGGAGAGAGAGAGGGTTAAATGTATTATATAGTAGTATAGATATAACTATATTGGGTTAGTGTGGATGGCCCAACCCGATTGTATAGATTGGCTAGGGCCCATTAGGGCTAGGTTAGGTTAGTTGTACTCTATAAATAGTCGTTAATGTAATATGTAATCCTAACGGGGTTTCATTTTCTAACATGGTATTAGAGCTATATGGTTCATACAGTTTCTCATCGCTTTCTTTCTCGTTGCGCCACGATTCTCATCTATCTTCAAACTTTCTTCAATCTTGTCACACCCCGCCAAATGTCGCACCCCCAATTTATGATGCGGAAGCGGGTCATTTCGGGGCACGACTAATCAATAACAAAGCACACAAGATATATAATGAACGACCACTACATGCGTCGTTTTACAAATTACATTGATTAACGTAAAAGTCTACATATGTTTTACAAAAGGCGAGTTCGCATAGATATTTGAGAGATTCTAATACATATCTAATTTATACAAAATATAGAAATGCAGGGAAATCTCTAGATGTTTATATGATTGCATGCGACTCGAGCTACAGTATCCTGATGGGCAGTCCAACCTACTGCTGAGTACCTGAGATAACATGCTAAAAGGTCAGCTAAAAAGCTGGTGAGCTCACAGGTTTAATATGATAAGATATGATTTATGAACCGCAAGATTTAATGAGTTGATTTACAAAACATGTAAATAAATGAATAATGAGTATCACTGCCAAGAGCACATAGTCTGAGCTTAACTGAGGGGTCAGGATCCACCTTTAAGGACCTGAGCGAGGTGCCTCTCTATGAGTGCCTAATCTACACTCAATACTGAACAAATGGTAATGCGTCCGTTTGACAAGTTAGTGCTTGCTAACTCGGACGGGGATTGTCAATCCCATATGGTACCATACACTAACATTCACGCTAAATCATATTAACAGAACTATGCTTCAGAGGACTTTGATTGATTAGATGAAAACAACTCATGCAGCATACGTGATAATTTGATACTTGCGTTCACATGTAAAACAAAACGAGCATGTATCTCACCCCTAGGTAAAAGCATTTAAAAAGGGGCTATGAGACTCATCTGAGTCTGATGAATTGTTAGCCAACAATTATGATGATTCACACAGATTTGATGTCGTTACAACGACTGACCCTGCCGGGCGTCCTAAACGCGCAAGGTTATAATAATGATTAGATGTCTTAACAGACCATCTATGCTAGTTGCTCATTCAACTAGTAATGTCCAAATACATTTGTTTTGTTTGTTTGTATTTTGTAATTATGTACGGCCCGTTGGTGAGTAATTGAAATAATAATCTAAAAACATTATTAATAAAATATTGTAATGATATACTTATAAAGTATATTTGAAGTGTTTAATATTCGTATCGTATAAGTATTACAGGTATTATGTCATTTAACACTTAGTGTATAGAGAAGTTATTAATTTTTTTTTCATATTCGGCGACACTTAATAGTTTTTGGTCAATGTCGAAAACGTGGTCAACGGTCTCGGTTTGACCCGCAACATTTACCCAACTCCTAAAATGGTCAAATAAGTTTATAAAACTTGTTATTATGTTTCGTGGGTCTCTCGAAGTGTCGTTTCCAAGAAAGTACCAAAACAGTCCTTAGGGTTCCTGTTTTCCAGATTTTGACTCGATAAACCTCTCGATTTGGCCCCTTTCTAGTCCGATTCCAACCTAACCAAAAATCACACATGTTCTCATAGGTGTCTAGATCATTTCTGCAATTTATCACGATTTTACAAGGTCCTTTACTATTTTAAACAAAAATAAATATGAAGGGTGGTCGGTCTCGTCTCAACAGTGAGGTCAGTCCAAAGACTCGTGTTTTTAGCTATGATCCGTGAGGATCTGGTCCGAGGGCCAAACAGGAAAGTTGTAGCTGGTATCTTAATGAACATTTTTTGTTTAGATGTCGAGAGTTGGTTCTTCCTATTTTTCAAGTTATGGTCGATTCCGTGAGACGATTTTTCTGGTCAGAAAAGCTGTTAACATATATGTTTTACAAAAACGTGTTTCAAGCTTAGATTTGGACATTTTCTTGTTGTTTAAGCATACTAACATGTATATATATGCAAATCACGAAAATCTAGAGAGAGAAGTTAGGGTTTTATACCAAAAACGTGTTCTAGAGAGAGAGATGAGAGACGAGATGGTGCTAGCTTCTTCTTCTTGCTCCCTTTCATGGTGTTTTCTTCAAGAATATGGTGTTTGATGATGGTAGTTGAGTGGTGGATGATGATGAACGAATGAGAGCAGGAAAAAGAGGGTGTGGAGTGTGTGTTTTAGTGAGATAAAGTAGAGAGAGAGGTGGGATACATGAATGATTGAAATGGGGAGTGTGGTAAGGTCTTAAGGTCAAGAACATGTTCCACAATTTGTGGGATGTGTTGGTATGGCTGATATTTTCGACCCATGGGGCCCACACCAAGGTGTGGTGTCTCCAAAACTTGCTCTCTACGTTTGCGTTCCGTGCGGTGTTCGTTTCCCCGGTCGTTTCAACGTTAATGCGCGCGTTAAATGAAATACGTACGTAATTTGAGTAACGATTAAATTTTGATATTTTTAACATGAAGTAATACTTAATATTACTTGAAAACACTTATTAAAATGTTTGGTATCGTGACGGTATTGGTTTGCGTGATCGTTTAACGATTAATTAATTGCGTAACGTTATTAAACGTTATATTTGATTGCGCGTAATTGCGTTAATTTTAATTGAAGTATTTTATCAAAATACTTGGAAATGAATTATAAAAATATAATTTTTATAAATTTTGTTTGTTGGGTACGTTTTGCGCGTTTCGGTCGCGTATAACTTAATCGGGTACGATACAAAATACTTATGAAATATTATCGAAATAATATTTAGAAAATCACTATGTTTATTAAATAATTTCATATTATTTAATATTTTGAGTTCACCAACGTCCGTATTAATGTATCGGTATTCGGCCGATATAATAACATGCACGATTAAATCTAATCGCGTAAATGCGTATATTTATAAAATACACGTAATGATACATACAATTAGCCTAACATATAACTAATTACATGTATTACAAAATGATTAGGCGCTAATTCCTAGCCCTAATTGGTCGGGTGTCACATTCTCCCCTTGTTAAGGGAATTTCGTCCCGAAATTTAGCTCTGAGTCGTGGTTGGAGTGGAATTAGTGAATAATTGAGGATATTTGAGTCGCATCTGGTCTTCTCATTCCTAGGTGAATTCCGGTCCTCGCCGCGAATTCCACCGAACTCTGACTATAGGGATACGACTTTGCTTAAGCTGCTTGACCTCACGGTCCATGATCTCCACTGGTGTCTCGACAAAATGAAGTTTGTCGTCAATCTGAATCTCCTCGAGGGGAATAATGAGTGTCTCATCGGACAGACATTTCTTAAGATTAGAAATGTGGAATACGGGATGCACGCTACTGAGCTGAGGAGGTAGCTGCAGTCGATATGCGACTGGACCAATCCTTTCAAGGATTTCAAAAGGTCCGATGTACCTAGGATTTGACTTCCCACGTTTTCCGAATCGGATGACACCTTTCCAAGGTGACACTTTGAGCAATACCCGATCCCCAACTTGGAACTCGAGATGCTTGCGTCTCACGTCAGCATAACTCTTCTGACGATCGCGTGCGGCCTTCAGCCGTTGTTGGATACCAATGATCTTCTCAGTGGTTTCATGAATGATCTCAGGACCAGTCAGCTGGCTGTCTCCAACTTCAGTCCAACAGATAGGCGACCGGCACTTACGTCCGTACAGTGCCTCGAAGGGTGCAGCTCCAATACTGGTGTGGTAGCTGTTGTTGTATGAGAATTCACACAATGGCAAGTGATGCTCCCAATTTGCACCGAAATCAATTACGCAAGCGCGTAACATATCTTCCAGCGTTTGAATTGTCCTTTCACTTTGACCATCGGTTTGAGGATGATACGCTGTACTCATATCCAGGTGAGTACCTAACGATTTATGCAATGATTTCCAGAACTGAGAAGTGAAACGACTATCTCTATCAGAGATGATCGAGATAGGAACGCCGTGTCTTGATACGATCTCCTTCATATAGATTCGCGTGAGACGTTCCATTTTGTCAGTTTCCTTCATGGCAAGGAAATGAGCTGATTTGGTGAGCCGATCAGCGATCACCCAAATGGTGTCGTAACCACTAGCTGTTTTAGGGAGTTTTGTGATGAAATCCATGGAGATCTGCTCCCATTTCCATCGAGGGATTTCAGGTTGCTGGAGCAAGCCGGAAGGTCTCTGATATTCCGCTTTGACTTTGGAACATGTGAGACATTTGCTGACGTATGTGGCAATCTCTGCTTTCATGTTTGGCCACCAGTACAGTCCCTTGATGCCATGATACATCTTATCTGATCCAGGATGTATAGAGTATTTGGACTTGTGAGCTTCCTCCATCACCAAGTCTCGAAGGTTTCCAAACTTAGGTAACCAGATTCGATTTGCGAAGTACTTGACTCCATTGGGTTTGGTTTCAAATTGATTCTCCATGTTTTGCAAGGCTTCATCTTTGATGTTTTCAGGCTTCAAGGCTTCGAGTTGAGCAGTAAGAGTCTGAATGATTAATTCATTATGAATGGTCATACTGAGGGCTCGAACTCGAAGTGGTTTGGTGCGCTCCTTTCGACTTAGGGCATCAGCAACTACATTTGCTTTTCCCGGATGGTACTTGATCTCACAGTCATAATCGGTGAGCAACTCCACCCAGCGTCGTTACCTCATGTTGAGATCCTTCTGATCAAATATATGCTGAAGACTTTTATGATCAGTGAAGATGGTACATTTCGTGCCATACAGATAATGTCTTCAGATTTTGAGTGCGAACACTACGGCTCCTAATTAGAGATCATGGGTTGTGTAGTTCTTCTCGTGAACTTTGAGTTGTCGGGAGGCGTAAGCTATGACTTTTTCTCGTTGCATCAACACGCAACCAAGACCCTGGTGCGAAGCATCACAGTATACCACGAAGTCTTCGTTGCCTTCGGGCAGTGATAGGATAGGCGCACTGCAAAGCTTTTGCTTTAATAACTGAAATGCTGACTCTTGCTTATCAGTCCAATTGAACTTCTTCTCTTTCTGAGTCAGTGTTGTGAGAGGTTGAGCTATTTTGGAGAAATTCTCAATGAAGCGCCGATAATAACCAGTCAATCCTAGAAATTGGCGTACTTCTGTCGGCGTTGACGGTGCTTGCCAGCATTTGATAGCCTCAATCTTTGAGGGATCAACATGAATTCCCTGACTGTCAATCACATGACCAAGGAATTGAACGGTCTGAATCCAGAATTCACACTTGGAGAACTTAGCATATAATTACTCATGTCTAAGGAGTTCTAGAATGGTTTTGAGATGATGCTCGTGCTCTTGCTCGTTACGTGAGTAGATAAGAATGTCATCGATGAAAACAATGACAAACTTGTCGAGGTATGGTTTGCACACTCGGTTCATAAGATCCATGAATACTGCCGGTGCGTTAGTCAAACCAAAGGCCATAACCTGAAACTCGTAATGACCATAGCGAGTTCGGAAAGCGGTTTTCAGAATATCTTCATCGCGAACTCGTAACTGATGATAACCCGATCGTAGATCTATTTTTGAATAAACACTTGACCCTTGGAGTTGGTCGAACAGGTCATCAATATGGGGAAGTGGATAACGGTTCTTGATGGTTAATTTGTTCAACTCTCTGTAGTCGATACACATCCTGAATGAACCGTCCTTCTTTTTCACAAACAGGACCGGAGCTCCCCAGGGTGAAGAACTCGGTCTTATGAAACCCTTATCCAGAAGTTCCTGTAACTGAATAGACAACTCCTGAAGTTCTGAAGGGGCTAAACGATATGGTGCTCGTGCCACGGGTGCTGCCCCAGGCACAAGGTCTATTGAGAACTCAACTTGCCTTGGTGGTGGAAGACCAGGCAATTCTTCAGGAAAGACTTCTGGAAAGTCTCTGACGATGGGCACATCTTCAAGTCGCTTCTCTTCTGACTTCTTCTCAATAACATGAGCGAGGATTGCCTGATACCCTAGCCTAAGGTACTTGCGAGTCTTCATGCAGGATATGATATTCAATCTCGTTCCACCGGTCTCCCCTTGTATGATCAAAGTACTACCAGTGACGAGAGGAATACGAACGATTTTGTCATGACAGACAATTTCAGCTCGATACTTGGATAGCCAATCCATGCCTACTACTATGTCAAAACTTCCAATCTCGATGGGTATGAGGTTTATGGGAAATAGTTCGTTTGCGAGGTTTAGGGTGCAATTTGGTAACACACTATCGGCCTCAATAAATTTGCCATTAGCTAACTCTACAGTGTACTTAGCTTCTAAGGCAACTGGGGAAATGTCTAATAGTGGGCTAAATTCCTCAGATATAAAACTCTTATCAGCACCAGTATCAAACAAAACTGAAGCAGTTAAATTGTTGAGAAGAAACATACCCGTGACCACATTAGGGTCTTCACGGGCGTCTCCAGCATTCAGCACAAAAGCTCTGCCCCTAGCATTGTTGTTGTTGTTCCCCTTATTCTTCAACTTTGGACACGCATTCCTGAAGTGTCCAGTGTTTCCACACTCATAGCAGGCTCGGGGTTGGTTGTTGTTGGTGTTGGTGGTGGGGTTGGTTGCAGGTGTTTGGCAGTCTTTGGTAAGATGTCCATATCTCTTGCAGTTGTTACAGGGTGTACCACAAGGACCATCATGATGACGATTGCACTTTGAACAGTAGGGTTTACTTCCAGTGTACCATTTCCTCTCTCCAGAACTTGATGTGTCATTCTTGACAGTCTCAGTCTTTTTGAAGGTCTGCTGGTTCTGATTCCCAGACCATTTTCTCTTGTTGTTGTTCCCAGAAGACGAGACAGGGGTTCCTTGGCTCTCTTGCATAGCCATGAGCTCATGAGCTAATCGAATTGCTCCCTGAATAGTGGTTTTGCTGGAAGAGGCAACGTTCCCCCGGACAGGCTCCGGAAGACCGCGGATGTACCTCTTGACCTTGTCGGTCTCAGTGCTTACTAAGGCTGGGCGGAGGGTTGCCAGTTGTTGGAACCTAGTGGTATAACCAACAATGTCGGTTCCTTGAACCTTGAGATGCCAGAACTCCTCATCTAGCTTCTGGAGTTCTTCAGATGGGCAATACTCCTCTATGAGCATTTTCTTCAGATCTTCCCATGGAAGTAGATAGGCGGTATCTATACCCACAGACTGGGCATAAGAGTTCCACCAGGTGAGGGCACCGTCAGCAAGGGTGCATGTGGAGAACTGAACTCTATCCCCTTCCGCACATTTACTAATGCGAAAGACGGATTCCATCTTCTCGAACCATCCGATTAGGCCGATGGCTCCTTCAGTTCCTTTAAAGCTTAAGGGTTTGCAGTTTTGGAAGTCCTTGTAGGAACAAGGCTTGGCAGTAGGAGGGGTATTGGCAGTATCACTAGTCCTTCTGGAGGTCTCTGACGACTGTCGCACCAAGGCTTCAGTTACAGCCTGAGAGATGATAGATGCCATCTGGGCATCAGTGTAAGTCCTTGACTTTGGCGGCATGATTTTCCTGAGAATAGAAGGATAGGGTTCGTGAGAGATTGTCCATAAATGATGATTATCATAGATGTACATATACAAATGCGGTAATATACAACATCACAATATGACAATCAACATTATAGAACAATCAAGAGGTGTTGAATAACCATCTCTACTGACTAGCAACTACGTGCTAACTAGCCTGGTTATTTGATTTGTTGTGAGTTGGATAAGGTCTCGCTCGAAGTGACTCGGTGGTCCTCCAAGCTACCTATGAGTTCCGTGATTCCAAGAGAGGTTATTGAGAGCGGGATGAAGTAGAAGGTGTTTCGGTGCGTGTGTGTTGCCATCTCTATGACAAAGTGTTTGGATATGTGAGTGCCTATATATATATAATATATAATAGACTAGCGTACAGTGCTTGAGCGATGACTATCTATGTATATATACTTATATCACATAATAGTCTTATGAGTGTCTAGCACAAACAATTATGAGTCCCGGTTTCTCTCGTGGTCAGAGTCAACTAATGTATTCCTATTCCAGCATAACCATTTCAAGCCTTACATCATCTTTATTTAATTGTACATAGTTGATCAGGCTATGTTAAATTAAACTTGTATGATGTAACTCTTGAACTAATCATACTTAACAGAAAATACTGCCTAACGGTCATAGTCTAGGCCCACTAATGCAACCTAGTTCACTATAACCTTAGGCTCTGATACCAATCTGTCGCACCCCCAATTTATGATGCGGAAGCGGGTCATTTCGGGGCACGACTAATCAATAACAAAGCACACAAGATATATAATGAACGACCACTACATGCGTCGTTTTACAAATTACATTGATTAACGTAAAAGTCTACATATGTTTTACAAAAGGCGAGTTCGCATAGATATTTGAGAGATTCTAATACATATCTAATTTATACAAAATATAGAAATGCAGGGAAATCTCTAGATGTTTATATGATTGCATGCGACTCGAGCTACAGTATCCTGATGGGCAGTCCAACCTACTGCTGAGTACCTGAGATAACATGCTAAAAGGTCAGCTAAAAAGCTGGTGAGCTCACAGGTTTAATATGATAAGATATGATTTATGAACCGCAAGATTTAATGAGTTGATTTACAAAACATGTAAATAAATGAATAATGAGTATCACTGCCAAGAGCACATAGTCTGAGCTTAACTGAGGGGTCAGGATCCACCTTTAAGGACCTGAGCGAGGTGCCTCTCTATGAGTGCCTAATCTACACTCAATACTGAACAAATGGTAATGCGTCTGTGTAACATCCCCAAATTTAACAGTTTGCGGAAGCGAGTTTTGGGTGTTACTAATCAATAATCACAAGCACAAAGGATACAGTGAACGACTCTAAATGAGACGTTCGAAAAGTATTACATTAATACATAAGTAATTCAAAATACAAGCTCGAATTTCGTATAAATTCCTAGAGATTCTAATACATAACAGTAAGTACAAAAGTAATGTATGTAAATCTCCAAGCTTGTAAATGCATGCGACTCGAGCTAAGTAAGCTTATCCTGCTGGGCATCCCTACTGACGCTGTGTACCTGAGAAGCATTACTAAATCGGTCAACCAAAAGGTTGGTGAATCTCACAGGTTTGTAAGTAAGTAAATAGTTTGAACACACACAAGTAATATTTGTAAATCATAGCCAGCCAGTAAGTAACGATCACATGTTATGCTCATCGTTCACTTAAGTTTTGATAAGTGGGTGGTTGCAGGTTATGCTAACCGTTTGATACCCTTGCCATGAGCCACCATAGTTGAAGCTTAACGTACAGTAAATAATAGTACCCCCGTGAATGTTAATCCAAAAACATTCATATGAAACGAGTAAGAAACGCCCGTTTCTACAGTAACGGTTCGTGGTAGTGCGTGCTACCCCGGGCGGGGATTGTCAGTCCCATATGGATCCATATACTAAAACTCGCGCTTATCACCTAACTAACAACTATGATTAAGGAGGATTTCATTGGATTAGTCGAAACTCATGCAATTGGCGTATCCGTAATTCAGTAAAGTAAGTAAATCATGGCAGCAAGTAAGTACGTGTGTTCATGTAAAACAGTAATGCATCTCACCCCTGAGTAAAAACAGTAAAGTAGGGGCTGTGAGACTCACCTGAGTCTAGCAGATAATGCAGTAAGCAAGCAAAGTAGTATCCCGAACTAGCAACCCTTAGCGTCCTAATACGCATAAGGTTTAGTAAGTAAATGGAATACTTGTAAAGTATCCATGCTAGTTGTTCCCAAACTAGTTAATGTCCATTTGTTGTTTGTACGTTTGTATTTGTTTGTAAGTTGTAGTTTGTAGAAAAGTTGTACGGCCTGTTGGTATTTGCGTGTAATAATAATCTCGTATTATTATTATGTTTCGTAGTAATTGTACAGTTGTAAAGTATACTCGTATAACTGTTGATTTGTATCATAACGTGTATCGTTTGCGCAAGTTCCAATGGGTCTAATCCCCAAAGGGTACGAGTGTGATCTCATATGTGTTTGAGCGTAAGCTCGTATCAGTTAGCGTGTAATCCTACACGTAAGTATCGGGGTGAATGTAACAACCGGTCAAAAAGTCAATTTTCGCGTCAAATTTAAAAATTTAAATGATTGTACTTTTAGATACAATTATATCCAAATATTCGAAAACTTTATATATATAATTATATATATATATAATTATATACATATAACACACAATGATTATTTAATAATCACACTCGAAAGCGTAAGTCGTTTTAATTTAAAACGCATCCCAAGTATCTGAAACCGCGCGAAAACAACTTATTAAACTTTAAGTTCCAAAATAATGTTTTTATAAAATATTTTGGTTCAAAAACATTTCGAAAGAATATAAATAAATTTTAGAATTTAAAATGTTATTTTAATTTACGATCGGGTACAAAAACAAGGGCATTTTGTACTGTGGTTGAAGACCACAGTCCCCGAGATGGGGATCTGCGTTTGGGTAAAAACCCAAACACACCCTCTTCCATTTCATTTCTTCCTTGCTTTTTCACTCACCAAATTCTCTCCATCTACACCCACCACCACCGTCGGCCACCGCCACCACCGGCGACCACCACCACCACCGCCGCCATCATCATCATCATCATCATCATCATCATCATCATCTTCGGAATAATCATCATCATCAACACGCATTCATCACCATCACCACCTTCATCTTCATCATCAAGAACACCACCATCATCAAACCCCCGATCTTCAAATCGTAAGGATTCGCACTCTTTTCTTTGTTATTTCTTGTTAAAAACACTTAATATACGATGTATTAGTGTTATATCAACTTATTATGTCCAAAAACACCATTAAAATGCTTTAAAAGCCAAAAATTTGCATAAAAATCGCGAACAACGAGTTTCGCGAGTTGAGATCCAATCTCAACTCGCCTTGCGAAACTCGCCTTGCGAAACTCAACTCGCCTTGCGAAACTCGCCTTGCGAACTCAACTCGCCTTGCGAAACTCAACTCAACTTGCGAAACTCAACTTGCAGAACTCAACTTGCAAAACTTTTATAATATAATGTAAATGTTTACCAAAAGATAATACTTTGACATTAAAGTTTAAAAATGATATAAAAATTTGATTTCAATAATAAAAGTACTATTTACAAACACTTTAGACATAATGTAGTTTCGTGAACACTAGCATGGATGGTCAACTTAGACATCCATATACTTATTAAATCTCATGCGTTTTGGACGTTAGGAGATTTCAGACTAGACTTGGGTTTTAAGCTTTGCTAGCACTCGCACTTTACATAACTCAACAGGTGAGTTCATAGCCCCTCTTTTCAAACTGTTTTACTGTTTTGGGGTGAGATGCATACTCGTTATTTACTATTCAAAAACCTATTTATGAAGTTACTCATTGTAAATGATTTACAATTACTCGCACTAGACTAGGGTACTAGTCACCATTGTAAAACTCACAGGAGATAGATTTCATGAACACGGACTCTTCTAGATATAATGGGTTATCTAGACACTTAACTCAGATCCCAAGAACCTTGATAGCTGTAGACTACTATTGCGAAATACTAGCTCATTAGAGAACGTAATACTCGTGATTAGAATACAAGAATCTAGAAACCAAGAAATCAAGGCACAAGAAACTAGAACCCAAGAAACTAAAAATCCCGAAATACAAGAAAACAAGAACTAGAAAACAAGAAACCTAGAAACGAGAAAACGAGAACTCAAGATAACAGGAAATTAGATATCAAGAAATTAGACAACAAGAAACTAGAACTCAAGGACTAGAAGACAAGAAACACTAGATTCAAGAAACTAGAAATCAAGATAGATCAAGGACTTATGTGCAAGATCAAGAACTATGTGCAAGGTCAAGAACTCAAGATTTTCAAGATCAACAAACAAGATTTTCAAGAACTTATGTGTTTATTATTATGTGTTATTTGTGTTAAATGATATGTGAAATGTGCTATTTGCCTAATTGTGTTACGTGTTAAATGCTATTCTGTGATATTATTATTGATGATATTGTTGCGAGAACTGTGTAGATCGAGAAACTAGGTCAAGAATCACCACACTCTAAATACCGCTCACTTTAGAGAATTCCAAGAAATCAGGATCGTACACGGAGTGTACACTTAGCATAGAATTATGCTCACAAAGATTTATTCTTTCAACTAAACCTATGAACTCACAAGCTTATCGCTGACGTGTTTTAGTATGCATTTCAGGTACTGCGTTGGTAGGATCGGCCCGTCAGGATCCTAGCTCGAGTCGCATGTTTTCAACAACTAGATTTCTTGCATAACTTTTGTATTACAATTATGTAATGAAATTATTTTGCGAACTCGCAACTTGTATACACTTTTATTTTGGAAATGTATAACTATTTTCAAACGTCTCATTTAGAGTCGTTCATTATATATCTTTGTGCTTGTGATATTTGATTTGGTAACACCCGACTCGACCGCTTCCGCAACCCGAAATTTGAGGGTGTTACAGATTGGTATCAGAGCCTAAGGTTATAGTGAACTAGGTTGCATTTAGTGGGCCTAGACTATGACCGTTAGGCAGTATTTTCCACTAGGTATGACTTGGTTCAGAAATCACGTCCTATGGGTTTAATTTAACATAGCGTAGCTAACTATGTATAATTAAATACGGATGATGTGAAATCTGAAAGGAGTTATACTGAGCGGGAATACAATAGATGACTCTGATCTCGCTAGAGCTGGACCGACTTAGCATATGCTATACTTATTAGGTTATTATATATCGGGTTATATATACATAGGCCTTACTCGCTGACGTTCACGTCACCTAAAACAATACATTTAGAAACGACGCGTCACCTATTACATCGCGCGAACGCTACCAGATTTTGCTAAAACATGGAGTATTTCTCCCCTCTCGTGACAAAAATCATCCGGCACAACTTTTTGAAAACTTGTAATACGTTCAAAAATCAATGACACATCTTCATATATTATCTGACTCTGTGCACATTCATGTTGTATATTAACTTATTTCCTACACTTTTCTCACTACTATGTCGGCGTTAACCTCCACAATTGCAAAATCAAATCTCATGTATCTTCGTTTCTCTTTCTTAAAGAACCATGCCGCCAAAGTCAAGAAACTACACTGATGCTCAGATGGCATCCATCATCTCTCAAGCAGTAACTGAGGCTTTGTCTCGGGAACGACCACAAAACTCTCGGAGGAATACCGACACCCCCGAAAACACACCTACTGTAAAACCATGCACCTACAAGGAATTCCAAAACTGCAAACCTCTCGATTTTACTGGCACCGAAGGGGCTATCGGTTTGGTCCGATGGTTCGAGAGAATGGAATCAGTCCTTCGCATCTGCAATTGCACCGAGGAGTGCAAGGTCAAGTTCGCCACCTGCACTTTTCAAGAAGGTGCTCTCACGTGGTGGAACTCTTACGTTCAGTCTGTGGGAATTGATGCTACTTACCAACTCCCATGGGAAGATCTGAAAACCATGCTCAGGGAAGAGTACTGTCCCCCGGAGGAGATATAAAAGCTGGAAGAAGAATTCTGGCACATAACTGTTCAAGGAAACGACATTCAAGGCTACACCACTCGATTTCAACAACTAGCGCTCTTATGCCCAAACAGGGTGGATCCTGAATCCAAACGTATCAAGAAGTACATTCGAGGCCTTTCGGAACCTGTCTGAGGGAATGTTGCCTCATCTCAACCTACCACTATCCGGAGTGCCATCCGTCTGGCTCATGAACTTATGGCCATGATCGACCAAAGGGAAACACCTGTGACCCCTACCGAAAATCACCACAAACGCATTTGGGACGGGAATCCCAATGACAACGACCAGTACCGATCACCAACCAAGCGACTGGAAGCGCATAAGGCTTATGTCGCTAGAATTGAAGGTAGTAGCGGTTATGGAGGCTATCTGCCATACTGCTCCAACTGCAAACATCATCATGTAGGCCCATGTAGTGCACCTTGTGCAAGATGCAATCTTAGGGGACACTTAGCTCAGGAATGTAAATTTCCAACCACACCCGTCAATCCCAACGCACCAAGAGTCTGCTTTGTGTGCGGTAACTCAGGACATTTCATGAAGGATTGTCCGAAACGTCAAGATTAGAACAACCACGTCTGCTAAGACGCTACATAATATTAGGGTACGTATCTTACTGTGACCCTACTCATTTCACTCTTATTTATTTCAAGATTCGCACTACTGTTGGTAGTCTTTGACAATGAAAACTTACTTCTCACACGTTCCCGATATTAACTGAGGGTTTTGAATCCTCACGCCGTCTGTAGGATGTCAATCCTAACAGGGGGAGCAAGATAAGGTAGGAACTAGACAACATACGGATGTGAGACCTAAATTTCTATACGCCTATATTAGGAGATAGGGTGCTGTTACAAGGATAGTCTAGCCAAGAATTCATAGAATCAAGGAACACTAAATCAAGAATTTGTAGATCAAGAAACAGTAGGTCAAGAAACCGTAGGACAAGAAATCATAGGTCAAGAAAGGAAATTATAAGGCAAGAAACTATAGATCAAGAAATCTAAAACTCAGATCGCGACAAGAATCATTAGAACGAAACGCCTAAGCAACTCAATCGTCTTACTCCTAAGATCTCGCGCCCAAAACGGAAACGCAAAATTCAGCTGATCGGCTCCGAATGAACCGAACAAATCTCCGACAATAATGTAGGTACATCCTTCCTCGAAACATAACCCTTCGATTGTAGTTAACGCTAAGCGTGTACTTTGACTCCCAGATATTAATGCCGAGTGTATCATAAGGCTAGTTGATCTAGGCCACGTAAAACTCAAAGTTTGCTTTCAGCAGACTGATAGACCGAACGTTCACCAACCACTCAGTCCTGATAGGACTACTCACCAGATGGTCACCATGTGACAACTATCAAGTCCCGAATGGATTACAATTTTTAAAGGTTACCTAGTAACCACGACTTAATCATACCTTGAACAAACAATATGGTCAGAACGTGACTACAATGAATAAACGACAACACAGTCATGGATTGACTGCTTTTAAACCTAGCATAGACATTATATGTCTACAACCCATTCGACAAACCTTTCGTACATACATGTCTCCCCAGACTCCATGCGAACACGACTTCACACGAAATTTCGGGACGAAATTTTCTTAACAGGGGGAGAATGTAACAACCGGTCAAAAAGTCAATTTTCGCGTCAAATTTAAAAATTTAAATGATTGTACTTTTAGATACAATTATATCCAAATATTCGAAAACTTTATATATATAATTATATATATATATATATAATTATATACATATAACACACAATGATTATTTAATAATCACACTCGAAAGCGTAAGTCGTTTTAATTTAAAACGCATCCCAAGTATCTGAAACCGCGCGAAAACAACTTATTAAACTTTAAGTTCCAAAATAATGTTTTTATAAAATATTTTGGTTCAAAAACATTTCGAAAGAATATAAATAAATTTTAGAATTTAAAATGTTATTTTAATTTACGATCGGGTACAAAAACACGGGCATTTTGTATTGTGGTTGGAGACCACAGTCCACGAGATGGGGATCTGCGTTTGGGTAAAAACCCAAACACACCCTCTTCCATTTCATTTCTTCCTTGCTTTTTCACTCACCAAATTCTCTCCATCTACACCCACCACCACCGTCGGCCACCGCCACCACCGGCGACCACCACCACCACCGCCGCCATCATCATCATCATCATCATCATCATCATCATCATCATCATCTTCGGAATAATCATCATCATCAACAAGCATTCATCACCATCACCACCTTCATCTTCATCATCAAGAACACCACCATCATCAAACCCCCGATCTTCAAATCGTAAGGATTCGCACTCTTTTCTTTGTTATTTCTTGTTAAAAACACTTAATATACGATGTATTAGTGTTATATCAACTTATTATGTCCAAAAACACCATTAAAATGCTTTAAAAGCCAAAAATTTGCATAAAAATCGCGAACAGCGAGTTTCACGAGTTGAGATCCAATCTCAACTCGCCTTGCGAAACTCGCCTTGCGAAACTCAACTCGCCTTGCGAACTCAACTCGCCTTGCGAAACTCGCCTTGCGAACTCAACTCGCCTTGCGAAACTCAACTCAACTTGCGAAACTCAACTTGCGAAACTCAACTTGCAGAACTCAACTTGCAAAACTTTTATAATATAATGTAAATGTTTACCAAAAGATAATACTTTGACATTAAAGTTTAAAAATGATATAAAAATTTGATTTCAATAATAAAAGTACTATTTACAAACACTTTGGACATAATGTAGTTTCGTGAACACTAGCATGGATGGTCAACTTAGACATCCATATACTTATTAAATCTCATGCGTTTTGGACGTTAGGAGATTTCGGACTAGACTTGGGTTTTAAGCTTTGCTAGCACTCGCACTTTACATAACTCAACAGGTGAGTTCATAGCCCCTCTTTTCAAACTGTTTTACTGTTTTGGGGTGAGATGCATACTCGTTATTTACTATTCAAAAACCTATTTATGAAGTTACTCATTGTAAATGATTTACAATTACTCGCACTAGACTAGGGTACTAGTCACCATTGTAAAACTCACAGGAGATAGATTTCATGAACACGGACTCTTCTAGATATAATGGGTTATCTAGACACTTAACTCAGATCCCAAGAACCTTGATAGCTGTAGACTACTATTGCGAAATACTAGCTCATTAGAGAACGTAATACTCGTGATTAGAATACAAGAATCTAGAAACCAAGAAATCAAGGCACAAGAAACTAGAACCCAAGAAACTAAAAATCCCGAAATACAAGAAAACAAGAACTAGAAAACAAGAAACCTAGAAACGAGAAAACGAGAACTCAAGATAACAGAAAATTAGATATCAAGAAATTAGACAACAAGAAACTAGAACTCAAGGACTAGAAGACAAGAAACACTAGATTCAAGAAACTAGAAATCAAGATAGATCAAGGACTTATGTGCAAGATCAAGAACTATGTGCAAGGTCAAGAACTCAAGATTTTCAAGATCAACAAACAAGATTTTCAAGAACTTATGTGTTTATTATTATGTGTTATTTGTGTTAAATGATATGTGAAATGTGCTATTTGCCTAATTGTGTTACGTGTTAAATGCTATTCTGTGATATTATTATTGATGATATTGTTGCGAGAACTGTGTAGATCGAGAAACTAGGTCAAGAATCACCACACTCGAAATACCGCTCACTTTAGAGAATTCCAAGAAATCAGGATCGTACACGGAGTGTACACTTAGCATAGAATTATGCTCACAAAGATTTATTCTTTCAACTAAACCTATGAACTCACCAGCTTATCGCTGACGTGTTTTAGTATGCATTTCAGGTACTGCGTTGGTAGGATCGGCTCGTCAGGATCCTAGCTCGAGTCGCATGTTTTCAACAACTAGATTTCTTGCATAACTTTTGTATTACAATTATGTAATGAAATTATTTTGCGAACTCGCAACTTGTATACACTTTTATTTTGGAAATGTATAACTATTTTCAAACGTCTCATTTAGAGTCGTTCATTATATATCTTTGTGCCTGTGATATTTGATTTGGTAACACCCGACTCGACCGCTTCCGCAACCCGAAATTTGAGGGTGTTACAGTGAACTCATAAGTTCGTATCGGGTGCAATCCCGTGTAGTTGTACAAGTTTAAGTTCGTTGGAGTGTAATCTCCTAAGTATTTTTGAGTGCAGTCTCGTGTATGTGAGTGAAATCTCACGTTCAGTTAGATATAATCTTGTACGTATTCGAGTAT
Organism: Helichrysum umbraculigerum; assembly: GCA_949592205.1. NCBI lineage: Eukaryota > Viridiplantae > Streptophyta > Magnoliopsida > Asterales > Asteraceae > Helichrysum > Helichrysum umbraculigerum. The sequence continues at coordinate 28,489,146 of CATIUR010000007.1, read as the reverse complement.
TTGTGTATACTTCCAAAAGTATAGTATTTTCATGTATAAATCGTATCGTATTTGATTTGGTTGTTGAAAAGTGATTTTTAAACACTTAGAATGTTTTTGGCTTCTGTTTTTAGGTTTTTGCGACACTAAATGCGACACAGCCCTTGTGTCACATGATTTATGCGACACAACCCTTGTGTCACATGGATGCAACTTAATGCGACACAATATGCGACACAACCCTTATGTCACATGGTTTATGCGACACAACCCTTGTGTCACATGATTTATGCGACACAACCCTTGTGTCACATTGATGCAACTTAATGCGACACAATATGCGACACAACCCTTGTGTCACATGGTTGCCATGCGACACAACATGTGACACAAGCCTTGTGTCACATGAAAGTTTGGTCCTATGCAACACAGTGGCTGACTTCGTTTTTAAGCTCGGTTTTGGGTCAAACGACCTCGGTTTGACCCGAAACTTTTACACAAGTTCTAAAATGACTAGATAACACTAGAAAAATTATTGTTTCGTTTCGGGAGGGTCTCGAGATGTCGGTTTTCATTTAACGTCACCAAAACACACATACTTGTACAAATCGATTTTTCTAGCAAAATGAGGGCATTTTGGAGGTAAACTTTCTTCACGAAAGTTGTAGGCAACGAAAAGACGAAGATTTCATGTTTAGGTTATATTTGCTAGTTTTGAACGTACGATTTTATAAAAATTCGAGAAAGGGACTGTTTTGAGTTTACGGTTTCGGTTTATACTTTCAAGTTTTAAAAACGAGTTTTAACATATCATTTGGACATTATAAAGCTAGGGGAACAACATACATGCAAAATAATTAAAATCGGAAAGTTTCGGAAGTCGCCGGAAAACTTACAAAGTCGTCGAAATGAGAAACCGAAAAGATAGAATCGTAGCCCTCGTTGCGGTGATCGTTGTTGCTCCTTTCCGTTTTGTGATTCAAGCTCGTTTTAGTGTGTTTTTCTAGAGAGAGAGTGAGAGCCGAGATAGAGAGAGAGTGAGAGGGTTGAGAGAGTTTGAGTAGGTGATTGTGTGTGTGGGTGTGTTTGTGTATGGAAGAAGGAAAGTGAGGGGGGTGGTGTCCCCTTACTTTGGCCGGTTTTGGTGGGGTCCACCATGTGTGGATCTCACCAAATGTTGTTCCCTTGTGTTTGCGCTCCGTGCGGTGTTCGTTTTCCCGGTCGTTTAAACGTTAAAATAATTTTATACGCGATTAAAATATATATTTTAAAATACGAGTCATCCCCCGGTATTTTGTTGGAGTAATTTGTTAAAACACTTGTTATTATAACTTTGTTAAGTTATAATAAGTTATAAAATATATTATTATAACTTATTAAGTTATCAAATATAACTTTGTTTGTTTTGTCGGTTGGTCGAGTTTTCGTGGAGTTTGGTAACGTTTTATCTAAAACGTACGTTTTCGTTATATTATCAACATAATATAAAGTAGTAGTTTGCGTAATTAAATAATTTCACATTATTTAATAATTGTTTTACCAACGTCCGTATGTTTGTACAATTTTAGTTTTATACGATTTGAACGAATCGTATACGTGTATATATATATCACCTATATATATATATAAGTAAGTAACGTATTTAATCATATTTCATATTAAATACAAGTAGTAAACACGTAATTAGGAAAATTTTAATTTGACCCTAATTTTGGGGTTGTTACAGTCCGTTTGACAGGTTAGTGCTTGCTAACTCGGACGGGGATTGTCAATCCCATATGGTACCATACACTAACATTCACGCTAAATCATATTAACAGAACTATGCTTCAGAGGACTTTGATTGATTAGATGAAAACAACTCATGCAGCATACGTGATAATTTGATACTTGCGTTCACATGTAAAACAAAACGAGCATGTATCTCACCCCTAGGTAAAAGCATTTAAAAAGGGGCTATGATACTCACCTGAGTCTGATGAATTGTTAGCCAACAATTATGATGATTCACACAGATTTGATGTCGTTACAACGACTGACCCTGCCGGGCGTTCTAAACGCGCAAGGTTATAATAATGATTAGATGTCTTAACATACCATCTATGCTAGTTGCTCATTCAACTAGTAATGTCCAAATACATTTGTCTTGTTTGTTTGTATTTTGTAATTATGTACGGCCCGTTGGTGAGTAATTGAAATAATAATCTAAAAACATTATTAATAAAATATTGAAATGATATACTTATAAAGTATATTTGAAGTGTTTAATATTCGTATCGTATAAGTATTACAGGTATTATGTCATTTAACACTTAGTGTATAGAGAAGTTATTAATTTTTTTTTCACATTCGGCGACACTTAATAGTTTTTGGTCAATGTCGAAAACGTGGTCAACGGTCTCGGTTTGACCCGCAACATTTACCCAACTCCTAAAATGGTCAAATAAGTTTATAAAACTTGTTAGTATGTTTCGTGGGTCTCTCGAAGTGTCGTTTCCAAGAAAGTACCAAAACAGTCCTTAGGGTTCCTGTTTTCCAGATTTTGACTCGATAAACCTCTCGATTTGGCCCCTTTCTAGTCCGATTCCGACCTAACCAAAAATCACACATGTTCTCATAGGTGTCTAGATCATTTCTGCAATTTATCACGATTTTACAAGGTCCTTTACTATTTTAAACAAAAATAAATATGAAGGGTGGTCGGTCTCGTCTCAACAGTGAGGTCAGTCCAAAGACTCGTGTTTTTAGCTATGATCCGTGAGGATCTGGTCCGAGGGCCAAAAACGAAAGTTGTAGCTGGTATCTTAATGAACATTTTTTGTTTAGATGTCGAGAGTTGGTTCTTCCTATTTTTCAAGTTATGGTCGATTCCGTGAGACGATTTTTCTGGTCAGAAAAGCTGTTAACATATATGTTTTACAAAAACGTGTTTCAAGCTTAGATTTGGACATTTTCTTGTTGTTTAAGCATACTAACATGTATATATATGTAAATCACGAAAATCTAGAGAGAGAAGTTAGGGTTTTATACCAAAAACGTGTTCTAGAGAGAGAGATGAGAGGCGAGATGGTGCTAGCTTCTTCTTCTTGCTCCCTTTCTTGGTGTTTTCTTCAAGAATATGGTGTTTGATGATGGTAGTTGAGTGGTGGATGATGATGAACGAATGAGAGCAGGAAAAAGAGGGTGTGGAGTGTGTGTTTTAGTGAGATAAAGTAGAGAGAGAGGTGGGATACATGAATGATTGAAATGGGGAGTGTGGTAAGGTCTTAAGGTCAAGAACATGTTCCACAATTTGTGGGATGTGTTGGTATGGCTGATATTTTCGACCCATGGGGCCCACACCAAGGTGTGGTGTCTCCAAAACTTGCTCTTTACGTTTGCGTTCCGTGCGGTGTTCGTTTCCCCGGTCGTTTCAACGTTAATGCGCGCGTTAAATGAAATACGTACGTAATTTGAGTAACGATTAAATTTTTATATTTTTAACATGAAGTAATACTTAATATTACTTGAAAACACTTATTAAAATGTTTGGTATCGTGACGGTATTGGTTTGCGTTATCGTTTAACGATTAATTAATTGCGTAACGTTATTAAACGTTATATTTGATTGCGCGTAATTGCGTTAATTTTAATTGAAGTATTTTATCAAAATACTTGGAAATGAATTATAAAAATATAATTTTTATAAATTTTGTTTGTTGGGTGCGTTTTGCGCGTTTCGGTCGCGTATAACTTAATCGGGTACGATACAAAATACTTATGAAATATTATCGATATAATATTTAGAAAATCACTATGTTTATTAAATAATTTCATATTATTTAATATTTTGAGTTCACCAACGTCCGTATTAATGTATCAGTATTCGGCCGATATAATAACATGCACGATTAAATCTAATCGCGTAAACGCGTATATTTATAAAACACATGTAATGATACATACAATTAGCCTAACATAGAACTAATTACATGTATTACAAAATGATTAGGCGCTAATTCCTAGCCCTAATTGGTCGGGTGTCACACCAAACGGTAATCACAATCTGTACTAATTAATCATGCGGAAGCCTTAATGACGTGACGGGGCGTGAGCAGTCAAATCAACCAAACAGTACATACATACTCAGAGCATATGGCTATTGCACAACATAATAGATAAGGATGCCAGTTTTTAAATAGTTGTTACAAAAGTAGTACGACCATGCAACTCGTACAATAGTAATAGAGTTTTAAAACATTAAGTATTACAATACATATGTTTATAATAAGATTTCATAAGTATAACTGCAATGTCTGCAGTAATACAGAGGAAATCCTCAAAAGCTGTTCCAAAATATGTGGCATCCTAAGTTGTTCAAGGTTGTCCATCCTGCATGCATGCGTTGCTTACTTACATAGCTAATTTCCTGTAAAACATAGAAAGAAAGTCGTCAACAAATTTGTTGAGTGAATTCACAGGTTTTGTATAAATGTAAGGTATGTTAAACCATTTATGTTGGTGTTATTGAAAGGTTATTCAATAAATAATTGTTTGCAGGTTTTGCAAAATATAAGTTTGTAGGGTTGTTATCCTAAAATACAGATTTATGTGGGTTGTCACCCAAAGTATATATCTGGTTGTTTACCAGTATTTAAAGATAACCAGATTGTTTATCTGGTATAAAATAGTTGTAGGATACGTTCATCCAATAAATTAGGTGGGAAATGTTTAGACTTATAATCCCCTGAAAGGTGAGCTAAACCTCACAGGTTAAAGTAACGCGACCTAACCCTATAACCAAACCACAACCAGAACTTATGTTGTTTGCCTGAAGGACATTTAAGTATACGCTCCATCCACAGGAGGGTCGTCACGGCAATATTACTATTCGTATACTCAGTGGCTAGAGTCACCTAGCTAATGGTTATAGTTTGCATGACATAAGGACTTTTCATGCATACATTGGGAGTCTGGGTCCGTACTAGGATATGTTGTCTAATTCCCAAAACAGTTGTGAAATATATAATTTCATATCAAACAGTTGTAAAGCAATAAAGCATTTATATAATTTGCTGCATGTGTTTTGCATGCAGTTTCTATGTTTACACCCCTATGTTTAAAAGCATAAAACATTCGCAAAGTAGGGGCTGTGAACTCACAGTGATTTGCTCGGTATAGAAAGCTAGCAGCCGACAGGTACTTGCCCAAGGTATGTTAACCTATATACAATAAATGTATTAACATAAGTACATTTGATTTGTTTGATCAACTTATGTTAATGGTTTGTTTATTTGAAGAAATTGTTAATTTCTTAATAATGTATATTGTTGAATTTGTTAGTGACATTGCGTTGAAATATTGTTATTATTTCTCAAATCGTGCACTTGTTAAGTGTACTTACAATTATGTAGTTGTCTATATAACGGAAGGTCGTTTTGTTTTCATTTGTACATATACTTTGTATATAGTTGTACGTATAATTCAAACGTTGTTCCATTATCATTGTATGTACATATATTTGTTTTGTATATGTATACTTAGGTAATATACTCGTTGTATATTATTAAATTGCACGTTTGTTAATATGTAATCCATTTGTATGTATATGGGAATATATAATTAATAGTGTCGAGGGTATATGTATATGCCCATACATATATATAGGTTTTGGATACGTTGTTTACATATTAAAGTACAAGTTCTCATTTGTTATACAAATGTCCGTTTGTGAATATAATATATTCAATTTCAAAACTAGTTCATTATGCGTATGTGTATACATATATAATAATATGTATATATATATATATATTTAGTGTAATACGTTGATTTCGTATATAAAAATGTTATAAGTTTTATTTGTTATAAAACTCGATAAAGTATTTATTTCCGTTTATAAAATAAACGTCATTGCATTTAAAGTCGTCACGCTTGTTTGATAAGTTTTAAATGTCCCGTTAGTGTAATCATTTCTAACGTCGTATATTATCTAAAGTCCGTTTATATATATGTCATATATATACTTGTATATCGTTTGTTCCATTTTACTTGTCGTTTATATATATGGATCGACTTAAGTTTGCTCTTTGAGATCTCGTGGCCCATTGGGATTTGGCCCAATTCGTTTACCAATTTGTTTTGGCCCGTTTAAAGGTTTATATAACCTGGCCCAATTAACAAGTTTAATCCATTTGATAGGGCCCAAATATAAAGTTTGGCCCAAAGACCCGATTACTAATGCTTGACCCATTGGGCTAGGCCCATTAACTAGTGTCGGCCCAATTTAAATGTATATATATTCGGTCCAACCCATAATCATTCAGCCCAGCCCAAAATAGTCCAACCCAGTCCAAAAGTTCGGCCCAAAACCACCCAGCCCAGTCCAGGTCGGCCCAGTTAATATATAACCCGTGTGGGTTTAAAATCGCGTCGTGAATAGTCATGAATCGCGTCGCGTTTGTATGAAAATCGCGTCGCCTTTTTGTTATAGAATCGCGTCGCGTTTGTTTAAGGATCGCGTCACGATATATCCCTTATCGCGTCGCAACCTTATGCGATTCTGGCTCTGTTCGTTTCCAACTTTGCAACATCGATTCTGTGGTATTTTTATGTTGTAATCCGAATGGTTTTCACGTTTATATGCTTAATATCATCGATATACATCATTATATCACCTTATAACATGTTTTTATAGATTGATTGGTGATTTCAAGTTTATGGTTTTATAAAACCATTTTCAATAACATTAACTAAATCATCCAATTATCATGTTATGTTCATAGATTATGTTGTTATATCACTTTATAAACGAAATTTAAGTAACGAAATTAAAGATAGATAGTTTTCTTACAATGAGAAAGTGATGAAGATGGTGATGCCGAGTGATGATGATGATGATGATGATTATTGTTTAGTTCTTAGGTTTATGTTATTGTTATCACCACCACTTCCTGCTGTCCCTTAATGAAGAAGAAAAAAAAGATTGAAGATGATGATATTTTGTGTGTGTGTGTGTGTGAATGATCATCAGGTGAAGGAAGGAGGGAGTATAAAAATTCAAACGAGTATGGTGATGATAAGAGGTTGGTCTCCTCAATTATTTGAGGAGGTTGGCAATTTTTGTCCCGTTAATTTTGAGTACGGGTATAATTATAGCAATATAAAAGTAAACTTTTTATATTTTTATTTTGTAGGTGTTCTCCTGGTTCGTTATTTATGTTCAGAATAATGAGATTATCATTATTTTTGATAGTTGTACAAATTTGTACATTTTACTGCGCGCTGCTAATTGAGCGCCAAATTTCAGTCAAATTATGATTTCATATTTTGAAGTAATGTTCTAAATACTTTCAAACGTATAAGAAAAATAGACTTTTTATGATTTGCGATCTCTGGGTATGTTTTAAAATTGTTTCTGTTTGTTATATAATACGTTTTATGTTAAACGTGTATTTAATTCATTCTATCTATAGGTTATAGATATATTAATGATCGTAATTAATAATTGAATTATTAATTATTTTTGTGTCACGAACTTTTGTCATTTATTTTTTTGTCGGGTTCGTTCCGATACAATTGTACGTAACTTTTAAATACTTACGTATTACGTATTACTTTTTGTTTAAAAGTATTGGGCTTGCTAGACTTACATCACATCAAAGAGTTTTGTTTAAAACTTAACCAGGAAATTAGCGTAAGTATGCACATGCTTAAGATTAAACTTATACCTAATTTGGAGAGTTGTCACAAATCTCTTTTCTCATCAAGAAGAAGAAAAATATATCTGCTTATCGCTACTTCTATTGATTAAGTGATTTACAATAATAATAATAATGTAAAAATTAAGGCAGTGAATACAAAAATAAATAGAAATGAAAATATTTAAAAAGTCGCATCATCTATTTTGTTTGTGGCACCTAATGTGGCATCCAACGTGGCACCGAGTCAGCCAAAATTAATGTAACCGGTGCCACATAGGATTATTGCAGGTAAAATGCGTTAATACCCTTTTCCAATAGGTTACATGCGTTAAAAACACTACTCGTAAGTACGATACACACAATAGACATTGAGAACGAGTTGCGTGCATTCACAGACACTTAACACATCTAAATTTTATAAAACTCACATATGTTACTTGCAGTTTTGTTTTCTAATCCAACTTCGCACCTTCAACGCATAGCGTACGACATTGCGTATGCACTCATTCCAAATTATGATGTAATCAAATTCTCTGTCCTTTTTAAAAATTCTTCTGTGCAAATCCTCAAAAAGAAAAGAAAATACAAAATCTTTTCTTCATGGAAAGATTTCGACCCGATTCGCAAAGTATTTAGTAGCCCCATATAGAGCTTGGTTGATAGAGGATCGGATAAGCACGTACCGAAACAATATATAGAGTATACGATTTACGATATATATATAAACATCGTATTTTGTGTGATGAAATTTGTTACATTCATACGTACTAGCATTTTTGTCGAATGGTATGTATGCATAGGCATGTTGACAGTATGATATACTCAAGAAGTTCTACATCTAATGTACAATTTTTCTTTGTTGGAATTAGATGATGATATCATTCAAATTTATTTTTAGTAAAGTTGAGATTTTTGCTGAGTTAAGTTGGATTTAAACCATGATAATGTCATCATGGTCGCCAACAGGGGCGGATGTAGTGTAGAATGAGGGGGGGGGGGGGGGGGGGGGGGGGGGGCTGTGGACCCCATGATATCTACCCACTAGCAAAATTTTTCACTAATAGTACTTATAAATTGGCATAAATAACTATTTGAACCCCCCTCTTTCACACTCAAATGACTATTTGGACTCTCATTATTCATAAATATAACTGATAGCCCCCCATGAAGAATAATTGTGGAACCGCCACTGGTCGCCAAACTACGCCAAGAGTTTTGCCTTTCGAAGCGCTAGTCGTATAGGGCGACCGCCATCTAGCCCGTGTTAGAGGGAAGAAAAATGAAGCCAGAAACAACAGAAAATTTCTTTTAGGGTTAATTATTTGGTATTGTTTATTGAACTTCACACATTTATTATTGTTTATGGAAGTATCAAAATTGCTATTGTATGCATTAGAGTTCGTAAGTCGCTATTCTATGTATCGAACACCCTGAAGTAAGTTTTCTGCAGGCGTGTCAGCGTTTACACTGACGTGGCAAATATGTTATGGCATTCGTTAAGCTTCGATTACATGTTGAGTATGTAAACAATACACACAGTAACAAGTTTCAAAACTCTAATATAAACAATAGCAATCTTGTAAATTCCATACACACGCTAGTAAATTGTGTACATAAACTTCATACAATCCGAAATAAAAATAGTAAACCATTTCTTTTGTTATGATTAAAGTTAACGAGGTTAAGTTGTAAATGCCCTCGATCGTAATAATAAGATTAGATATATGGGATATTAAATTGTAAAGATATATCAAATGTTATTTATCATGTCTGTTTCACAATTTTAGCACACAAGATATTTGAAATGTTGTAACCATAATATGTACATATACATCCAACTGTCTGGTTACTTTTCGTTTAAGCTTAACCGTATGGCTACAGATTTCAGCATGTTCCTTTGTTTCTCGAGAGCACATTTTAGTTGGAATATGAAGTGCTGAATTGTATGAACCGAAAAGACTTTCTTGTTTTTACTTTTATATGAATTCTATATTCTATATTGCTTTATTATTGTTTCGGCGTCCATTAAACTTTACACTTTCTATTATCGTGTTAGCTTTCAAAATTTCTTTCGTATGTACTGAAGTTTTGAAACTCGCCGTTGTTTGTATCAGATGACCTGAAACTTGTTTTTTCTGACGTGATACCGATAATATTGACTTGGCACACAACGTGACATCAGTTAAGCTAAAGAGAAAAACAATTATCTGTTTAGTATTCGATAGCAATTTTATTATTTGAATATACATAAGATAGTAAGTTGAGAGTTGATACAAAGTAATAAAAACTGTAAGGTTTAATACTACGAAAGAAATGAAACCGAGCAAGATGGAAGATCATTGGAGACAACTTTCAATATTAAAAAATGAAGCCAAGCCAGCTTGAAGCGACTGATGAAGGTTTATATGCGTTAAAGATTTAAAGATTTGTATAAGCTCCAGATGCACCTGTCTTTGAAGTCATGCTTGCTCAATGTTAGCGATAGTTCTCTAGTCGTATCATCGGAATGACAATCTGAGCTTATTTGAGGATTGATCTTGTGTGATGCTAAGCTCTTCTAAAGAAATGGTTGGTCTGACTGAGTGAGCAAAAGAAATGGACTATTGTTTTCAATTTAGAGAGAGGTTAATGGTTGGTCGAAATTTAATGAGTTGGAATGGATATTAACTAATTTTCGGTCCTTTTGTATGTGGCTACATATGGTTGTGTATTTTAACACTGTCTCATACTAAATTTATTTAATACAGTACAAAATACTACTGTCTTTTAGATGAAATATCATAGTTGAATTGGCCTTGTAGGACCACATATGGTGGTATCTTTAGCTCCATTTGCTTATAAGAAGGCTTGAAGAATAACTACAAATCTTCCTCGGTGAACTTAAGGCAGGTAATTACTAGATTGGTAAACTAGTTACTTTTTAACCTTTTTACGAGAAACATTGGAGTGAGTATATTCTCGGTTGTTTGCGATTATGGTATTTGGATTAATCATTAGAAATAGAAGATACATGATAGCATGTTATATTTCTCAACCACCAAGAGTCTGAATTTGGTGGTACTCGTGAATCAAATGACACTACTTTTTTACTACAACATGCTGAATCAAATGACAGTACTAATTTTTACTACTACATGTGAGTTCGTGAATGGAATCTCGTTTAAAGTATATACAAAAGCTGTCGTTCGACTACGTTCTTTGAAGGCTTCTACTGTTCCAAGTATATACAAAATGTAAGAGTTGCAATATCTTTGTCAGCTTTGGATTCTGTCATCGTTGGTAAACAAAACATATTTGGTGAATTATGATTGTATTGTTGCTAGTACCTTCAGTATGGGTTATGATACTGCTGTTGATGATCGGTTTCAGTGACGACAAGCTTAGTTGACTCCAAAGATTCCGCCAGCCGCCATCCTTCAGGTTCCTTTTTGAACTTGTTTGATTGGAGGTACTCCTTTAAATTTGACAAAACTGGTATCACTTTTGTATCTTCTGTGTCTTTCAATGCTCTAATAAAGTCACGTGATATGATGTTTAATAGCTTCTGGAACTGGTTTTTGTATCTTCTATATAAAGCAAACCCTGCCATCTGAGAAGGGAAATCGTGTATAAAATAGTTAGTATTCCATGTGTCTCAGAAAACTGCAACAATTCTACTAGAGGTGGCACTTCGACCCATATAAATGGGTCAGTTTGGGTTATGTTTTATCTCAAATGGGTCAAACTGGTTGATGTCCCCCAATCCATTCCAACCGTCTTGTTTAAACTTTCAATTTGTACTTGAAGTGACCCATTTCAATCATATGTTTCGACCTGTTACACAATTGATACGAACCAAGGGCTCGTATCTTGATAAAAACTTATAAGACAATAAATAAGATAGATAATCGATGTTCAAGAGATCGATAAACTCTCCCACAGTTTACTTTCGAGAGGTAAACTAACTCTCCATTGATATTAAATCACCAATTCGTCAATAATATTCAGCATAATAATATTATGCCATAAAGCCCTATACATAGATTCTATCTAACTTGTTCCCTAAGACTTACCTAATTAAACTAGATACTAATAATATTTTCCTGATAATATAATCCCTAAATAAATTACTAAATAATAAAACTTATTATAGTTTCATAATCTAAATATGGATATTATCACACTCCCAACCCACTCATCATGCAACTATAAATTACATGTTCAGGATGTCACATGTTACTTGGAATGTTCTTTTTTCTAGCAAATTTCCCATAAAAATTACCAGCAGATTTTGTCCCAAACTAAATGCCATATACTTAATAGTTCTACGAAGATGCTGTCCTCTAAAATAACCTAAATGAAATTTTAGTCCTTAAAAGTTTTGCCAAGAGAGTTAATGCTTATTACTTGCACAGCTAATTTGTACTTCGAAATATTTAGCCTTTCAATAGAATTCTTCGACTTGAGAAAAATTCAACATCGGTTTGATAACAAAATACTAGACGTCACAAACAAGGACAGGTTGGGTATAAAGTAACTTTTGTATTGGTTAAAATGGGTCTGGGCTCTGGGCCAGGCCTACCCAAAACACTCCATAATGTTCAATTTAGATTACCATAAATTATTCTGTCATATATACAAAGACTATATAGTTTAGATGAAAATCTCATTTTTTTAAGATAACCATTTGCATGAAAGTTACACTTTAGCCTACTTTCAACCTATATGACTCTATTTTCAGCTAACTTTTTTATTTTAACCCATTTGACTCGCTAGAGATAAAACATAATCCAAACCGACCCCTTCAAATATATGGGTTGATAAATTGTCACATCTACAAACATCTTTGTTATATGCAAAGTGCTAACATAGATAATGATATCAGCTCACCTCAATGAAAGCGTCAAGAGCAACTACGGTGTGTAAATTTGCCGGGAGAGCATTTAAAAATCTAGCAAGCCATTTCCAACCCTCTTCAATTCCATGCAGATTTCGGATACCGTTAACTTCAGTCTAAAAAAATAAGAGAAGTTTGTTCTTGTAAATTTAAGCAACAGGTATATGAGAAGTTCTACTAAAAAGAAAGATGATCAACTGTTGGAAACCTGAACTAGAGCCCCGTAAAGTTTCATCTGTTTGGTTATCCTTGCTAGATATTCATCAGTACTTTCAAGCTTTCCATCTTTTTCTTGGTAACCAATGGCTCTGTAGTAATCATCTCTTGATTCAAAGGTCGCCTGTAGAAACAAGCAATTGTATTCATTTCATTCATCTAACACTTGCATTTACATTCTAGGTGGCAAGATAGGAGGGTTGGTTGATGGAGTCGGGTTATGCTACCAAAACTGTTTTTCTTTCTTTTTTCCTTATTGAATTAAACATGATTACACTGTACAGTATAAGCAAAATTATAATTCAAATACTTCATCATTTTCTTTTTTGATAACTTTCTATTCTTACCATCTAAACCGGTTAGTAATAAAACATAACCCAAAAATGACCCCTGTAATTATCATATCTGGTGAAGGATTGTTTAAGATTTTGCTTTGGGTACCATTTACTTGACATGATATAAGGCTCACAGAATGTTCACAAAATGTAAAATGAAGAACAGGAGGTTCGGAGGGGGAAAAGAAGTTTAACCGAGCTTTCTTGTTGACATAGAGGGCAACATAATGGTAATACTAAAAAGATAACAAAAAGCTTTTTCCTATCCAAGCTCATGTTATGAAAGTATATGGGTAGATTGGTCGAACCGTTGAACAAAAGTTAGAAACAAATAATGAAAAAACAACAAACAAAAACCCCAAAGATAGAAATAAATAATGGAAAAATAAGTAACATACTAAACTTTGTTAGTGCCACGTTAACAGAAGTTACAAGTTCAAACACATAATAGCAATCGTGTAGAGAAATATAAACATATAAAGATGAATACCTCAGAGTAACTTAAAAACTTTGGAACTGTGAAGATGCAAACTTTGTTTAGTTTGGCAAGAAGAATATCCATTACAACGGGAACCTAGAGACATGATGAAAAACAGCCATAAGTGTAATTCATAAAGCCTCTCCTTGATTACAATAAATTTTGTCATCGTAACATTGACCAAAATCTGATTTTATTTTAGAAATTGCTTCCTAATCTCGTATTGCATTCTTTCAAGTCAATGGGCAAAAATGGTAACTATAAGAGCAAAAACGTGTCATTTTTACCTGTGATGTAACCATAACAATGACATGTCCATAACCATATAGATGACCATTGCTGTTAGCAGTTGTGCATAGAGAGATGACCTGTTACATTACAAGCAAGCACAATATTTTGATTGATGAAATGTATATGATCTATATTATACATACATAACTATATAACATTAGTTGAAAACTCTGTTTCTGAATCGACAAGCGACTTACTTTCTCTGCAAAGATCCCAATATTGACAGACTGGGGAAGGGTTGAATTCATAAGTTTCACCAATTCAACTGCTCTTGTGCTGGGCAACAAGTATTAAAGTTAAATTAGATGTGATTTTTTAAAATGCTTTAATAGATCTTAGAACTATATAATATATACAGCATGTCGATTAAACGTAGATACTGGAGGTGGCATTTTACTTATGAACATACTGTCTTTATCTCAAACGAGTCAAATCTGTCAAATAGAAAAGATAAGTTCCAAGGGGAATGGGTTAAAAGGGCCAAATGAGTTGAAAATCGCCTAGATTAAAATGCCACACACCTCACATTCTCTTTTCCCACACTTATAGTTTTAATACGTCTAAACATTTGGGTAGCCTGCTTGCCATATTCCTGCATAGAGAAATACCATGTCAATAATTGAATTTTATCATGAAAAGAGTATATAAATCAGCCAATGGATAAAGGATCAAACTCATTAAATACCAACTGTTAATGTATGAATCTAACATGTAACTTATAAGAGTTGACCATAATATCCAAAATAAAGAACACGTATTTACGAATAAAGAAATAACAATAAAGTATGCCAGTTCTGACTTACTTGATTAGAAACAATTTCCAATGCAAATTCTTTTCCAACCATTTCGTTGTACATTTGTAGCCTTCTTTCCTCCTTTTTTATTGCATTCTCAGAAGCCTTGAGTACATTTCCTGCAACGAGCACAACCATTTGTGAAGCAAGAAGGAAACTTAACAAGTTCTACAAGAATGAATATTTTTTCTAATTTCAATAGGTAATTAATGTGTAAAATTGGATCACTAAAGTCATAAACTACTTCAATAATTTGAATGACATGATATAGGAGGTTGTATGCATAAATATACAGTTAAGACAACTTTCAACACATTTGACCAGATTCCTTTTAGGCTAAGTTTCTTATTCTACTCGTCTGACCCGTTAGCAATATTTACAAAAGCCAGATTGAACAATTCACACAAAAAAAGAAAAAAAAAAAAAAAAGTAACAGGCCAAAATTGCTACCCCTATAACAGTATCAAAACTTATCAAGTCAGTTGTAAAAGCATACAACAATTATAAACTGCAGAGAGTACTAGGAAGTTATGGTCTTCTTAGTAACAACATAAAAAAAGATATAGATAACACTGAATCCAGCTGCAAGTAACAGAAACAGACATACCTTCAGATGCTTTATTTTGTCCACCAGAACCCGATCCCTTAGAGGCCGCTCCTTGTGAAGCAGTCAAAGCATCAGCTGCCTTACTCTGACTTTCTGCCAAGTCAGCTGCTTCTTTTGCAACTCTTTCAGCTTCCAATGCTATGGCTTTTGCTTCTTCCTCTTTCTTCTTTTCAGCTTGATGCTTGGCCTTCACACAGAGTTTGAGAATTAATCAACTCCCTTTATCGCCAATCTAATAATACTGCCCCATTCCTTTAGGAGTGTGCAAATCTCAGTCCGATGGGTCAACACCGAAGATACGAACTGGGCACCGTCCAGCACCAGCTGTATTCAGTTTGATTCTCGCTTCAAGCACTTATATTAAACCGGTGCTTTGTTCAGTACGGTTCATACTATTTTCAAATCGGTTCACTTCAATCCGATCTGGAGCCGGTAACCAACTGGATTTTTATGAAAAGATTTAATTTCCAATGTTGAAACCACGTCTTTACATATTGTATTTTTCAGACTCCATAACCCAATTTTGTACGTGTTTTATAGTACCGAACCGGTTCTAAACATGGACCATTCTTGTTTTGATCAGTATGGTTCTCAATATTCTTGACTATTAAAGTCCAGTTTAACCCGGTACAATTTGGCTTTGTCCTGATAAACACACCTACTTTCTTCTATTCAATAGGATACATAACACAGTTTAAGACAAAAGCTAAAAGCCATCAACTAACAACATTAAGCAATTGATATATGTATATATGTGAGATCATTCTACACTATAATGTACAAACCTCTTCTGCTTTCATTTTTTCTTGACGAATTTTTTCTTCTTGAAAAGCCATTTGCTTTCTTTTGGCCTCTTCAATTGCAGCATCGTCTCGTATCTTCTTTTCTTCTATTTGAGATTTGTATTCATGATGCCTCTGAACATCAGTTAGATGATTATCAAGTTTTTCTGCACTGCAGAAATCAAAAAAGAATCAATAGAGCAACAATTTAAAATGTCTAAAAAAATGCAATATAAATTTGGAAAACAGAAACATGTTCAAATCCTTACATTTGGCGTTGGTATTGCAAATCACGTTTTCTATCCAACTCACGCCGGGCCTCCTTAGATTTGTCAGCTCGGGAAAGGGCATTGGTGAATTTCTCCTTTTCGTTTGTTAGATCAGTTCCAAATGCAGATATTCGGGTTCTTATCTCATCCTGTTTATTTAGAGGAAGTATTAAAGACGCAAATTTTTTATTGAATGTGTATGGTGAGTCTAGAGGTGGCAATAAGGGTCCTGTATATCTAGCAGGTCAAACAGGTAAAAAAAATTAAAAGCCTTCAACTTAAATGAATCAAATGGATTAAACGAATCAGAAATCGGCAATCGCCCAAATAGATTTATAAAACATAAAACCTCCTAAAACATATTAGTAAGGAAAAATGACTAATCTCAGAAAAATATAATAATGCTGATCCCTAATAAGTATTAACACACTACATGTATATGAAAAATAGTAAAACTAGGAACATAAAGTGTCCTAGGTCAAACTGTGACACCCCCAAATTTAATGCTTTGCGGAAACGAGTTTTGGGTGCCACTAATCAAATATCAAACACCAAGATTAATAGCAAACGACTCTAAATGAGACATTTTGGAAAATACATTACAGTACAGTACATTACGTGAGTTTTCAAAAGTGAACATAGCTTGGAGTTCGGCTAATAGTATCTAGAGATTTTAAAACATGACATCGAGTACAAAAGTAATGCAATGAAATCTCCAAGTATGTATGCATGCGACTCAAGCTATCAAGCAGTCTTGCGGGCCATCACTACTGTTGACGCGTACCTGAGAATGCATCACTAAAAGCGTCAACCAAAAGGTTGGTGAATCTCACAGGTTTGTAGTAAGAAGTAATAGAAAGTTTTGGTACAACAACAGTAAGTAAATAGCATTTACAAACAAGTAATTCAGTGAGTAAGAATCAATTACACAATGTAATTCGGTAAGTAAGTATCAATTACTTTCAAGTAATTAAGTAGTAAGTATCAATTACACTAAGGTAATTAGGTAAGTACGTATCAATTACACTCCGGTAATTAAGTAAGTAAGATCGGTCTATCTTGCCATGAGCCATCATAGTCGAAGCTTAACCGTAATTTTTGCCCCTCGTGAGTGCAACCCAAAATCACTCATATGTAACGAGTAGAAAACACCTGTTTATACGAGTAACGGTTCGTGGTGGCGCTACCACCCCAGGTGGGGATTGTCAGTCCCATATGGATCCATATACTAAAACTCGCGCTTATCCGATAATTAACAACTATGACTTCAGAGGCCTTCATTGGATTAACGTAAATTCATGCAATTTGATATACCAGTAAGTAGTATTCAATATCGTAGTAAATCAGCAAGTTTGTAAATCAGTAAGGCATTTTGTTTGTACGTTTGTAACACAGTAAGTACAAGTAAGTAATCAATACATTTATATATGTATTCAAGTAAAACAAGTAATGCATCTCCCCCAAAACAGTAAAACAGTAAAAAGGGGGCTGTGAGACTCACCTGAGAGCAAGCAATCCTAAGCATACTCGTTGTAGTAATGGTAGTCTTCTAACGCCCTAGACATACGAGATTACATATATAAGTAAATGGATGCGTAAATATACCACCCATACGATTGTTCATTCGATTTAATTTTGTTCTAAGTATTCAATAAGTGTTTGCGTTTGGAGTTTGTAATACGAGTGTAACCCGTTGGTGAATATTCGTAATTATATTCTAAAAATATAATTAAGTTTGTTTCGTATAATATAATTCATATAAATATAATTAATCTTTAATGATAATGTTAATATTAATTAATTATTAGATAATTAATAAATATTAATAACTTGTTTAATAGCAGTTTGCCGTCAATAATCAAATAACTTTTAAAAATGGCCCAAATCGTACGGTTTTACTCGAAATCGTTTATTACCTTGTACATCTATAAAAATATACAAAGAAATGTTTTGCTCAAAACACTTGACTCGATTCACTCATTTCGTTATAAAAGTTATCGTTCCAAAATTTTGTTACAAAATAGTCCATATATAAGTTTATATATATATATATATATATATATATATATATATATATATATATATATATATATATATATATATATATATTTAAAGTGAGTTAATAAAAAAAAAGAATTTAACCAAAACAGGTCACAGGGATCGATCCTGTGACCTCGAGCTGCCAAACACACACCCAAGCCACTAGGCTAGCAACATCTTTTGTTAATATATTAGTTAATTTATATATATGTGTGTTACCACCTCAGTGCACATCTAGTAGTTTGTTTTGAGTTTTGAGTTTTGTAGTTACAATTCACCATTATTACACAAACGATTTCTAGTCCTAATTTATGATGTAAACAGTTTGTATGACATAAACCCATGACGATATATGCATTATAAGCTCGAAATAAACTTAAAGCACAAGAAATGAGATTGCTCACGGTGGTGGTGAGAGCCGAGGGTGATGATGATGCCGTGAAGGTGGTGATGTACGACGGTGAGTAGGATGAAGTTGTGCCTTGCTTGCTTGCTTCTTCAAGATATAATCATGACAAAAATGTCGATATGATGGTGATGTTCTTGGTGGTAATAGTGTACCGAGTATGAGGGTGGTGTTCGGTGGTGGTGGTTTGGTGATGGGTAATCGATGGCAAAGAAAAAGAATGTTGATGATGGATAACGATGATGTTGAGCAGGTTGTTGGCGGTGGTGGTGCTCGGTGGTGGGTGTGACCGGCGGTGGTGGTGTAGTGCCGAGAGGAAGGGGGAAAGAAAATGGATGAAGATGATAACAATCAATAGATGAAGATGATGATGGTTTACTACTTCTGCTGCTCGATCTGATCTTGTTGTTGCTTATGTTATTTTTGTTGATCGAGAGAGCGCAGCGATGGAGATTGGTGAATGAAAATGAAATGGTAATAAAAATGAAACTGGGTTTTTGTTTCCTGTAAATGGCGTGGGGCAAGATCCACTAAATGTGGATCTTGTCTGTCCAATAATTCAAGTAGTGTGGGTATTAAACCCCGTGTTTGTTTACCCGATCGTAAAGTAGTATAATGTTTTCCAATGATAAATTTCTAAATATGAAATCGTATACATTTTTATTCGAAGCATCTTATAGAAATACTTTTGTTGAGTTATAAAAATATAACTTTGTTTCAGTTTAGTTTGACGGATAGTTTTCAGTGTTCAAACTGTATTTAAATTTCTAATGGAGTAAATAATTATTGTTCTCGACAATAATACTATATTTAAAATGTTTTGCACGAATTTTTATTTTAAGTTCCTGCGTTCTGTCAGATTCGTATATTCGTGATTATTAAATAATCGTTTTGAGTTATTATATATATATATATATATATATATATATATATATATAAAATACTTAAGTACTTGGTATTAACACGCATATAATACGTGACTTAAAAGTTTAAATTTGGACCAAATTTTGGGTCGTTTTTGACCGGGTGTCACATTCTCCCCTTGTTAGGAGAATTTCGTCCCGAAATTCATTCATAATAATTGTCGATGTATTTAAGTTATAGTCTGCGCGTTATCTACGGAAGTCGGACAGCACTTATCTAGCGTTGTCTTCCTCCCCTTGTTGGACTAGTGCCCTACCGGCGACTAAGGAATTCGAAACGAAATTTTGGGATGTGTTGACCATTATGTCCGCATGACCAGGCCAGTCGATCACTAACGGGTAGCTACAATGTGTACTAGCAGCCTAAAGTAAAGTAGTATCTTCCACTGTGTTCATACAGTTTGTAACGGACAGTAGTATCGTAGCGTAAATGTGACTCTATCAGTCTCCTATAGAAACTAAATGGTTTAGCCTGCATTAGTTTTATGTGGGATGTTACCCATTGTATAAAATTTAACCGGTATGTCTTCCGGTATAACCGGTATGTTTTCCGGTATAAAACATCGTAGGATATGTTATTCCTATACATATGTAAGCTAAACCTCGTCTCCAATATAAACTATAGAATCTAAGTTGTCGTTTTTCCCTAACCCTATCTTACACTTAGAATCTAGGGAAAACATAGAAGTATTCAAACAGCAAGTAAGATCTACCAAAGCAATTAGTATACAGGCAGTCGGGTCATTAGTGAGTGACCATACCCGTGTCATTATTCGAGTCCTAGTAAACTTTTCTTATAGAAGCAAGGGTGTCATTGTATACTGTGAAGTTTTTGCGGACAATTCAGAATTTGAAATTTGTTTAAAGTTATGCACTATAAATAAGTTTACACGGTTATAAAATTTTGAAAGTTTTATAAAACATTTCGTGAGAAATTTCCGTAGAATTTTATTAGAAATTCATTTGTTCGAAACTATGATGGTGAAAGTCTATTGAAACTTGAAATCCGTTGAAAAATTGAGTCGATAAGTAGTTCAGTTGAAACCATTGTCAGCAACCAGGCTTTGAAAATTTTGTTTAGCAAAATCTGTTGATAAACAGGGGTTATGTAAACTTTAGGGTAAAGGCCTGTTGAAATTTGTTGAAAAAGTTTTCCTAGGGAACTCCTAACGGTACAGTGGAGTGAGTTTCCAAAATGTTATAGACGTATAATTAGGTAGGTAATAGTAAGCAAATACAAAGTCCCGATCCTCATATCAAAGGACACTGGAGTAGCTATATTTGTCGTTTTCAGTAGTGTAGGTAGTAACAAAGTATCATCGGTTAAGGCCTATTCCTATACCTTCAGTATATAATAGCCTATAGAGTAGTATGCAATCGAGGCCTATATATGTATATATACCTATATCACATAATAGCCTAATCATATATGTATATACCATTTATAAACTAAATTGTCGTCTTCCAAATCCTATCTCACTCATAGGATCTAAGGTACGGAATGAAGTATCAAGTAATAGGTACATGTCAGAGTTTTGTAAAAGAATATGATCATCGTAGTTGTATATATAACGGTAATATAGCACAACACAAGTGACAATCAATAACATAGAATAACAGTGGTTGTAATCATCTAACTTGCAAGTTCAAATGATTACGAGGATTAAGGTTACAAAAGTGAAAGGGATATTACTTTCGGACAAGTGTTGATTGTTATACAAATGTGATAGGAAAGCGAGAAAAGATTTTTTTCTTTAAGTGCATGTCGATCCCTATTGTTAATCGGTTCGTATCGAATAGAATGTCGGAGTTCTTAACTCTACCAGGGTAAGCCTATTTCGAAGAGATGACCCTCGAAACCAGGGCACATCTCGGTACTATTTTCCTGACTCGATCAACTTACCGTTGGCGATTTCTAAGGCGTATATGATCAATAAGTTCGTTACCAAGTATCGGAGGATATTAATAGGCCTAACCATATATGTATAACCTATACTTACGTATTATCCACCTAGTCGTGTCTAACGCAAGACAAGTACAAGTCACGGTTCTCTCGTGGTCAGAGTCAACTAATGCATTCCTGTTCAACATAACCCCTTTCAGAGTTCACATCATCTTCATTTAATTGTACATAGTTGATCAGGCTATGTTAAATTAAACTTGTATGATGAAATCCCTGAACCAGTTATATCTAATGAGGAATACTGCCTAACGGTCATAATCTAGGCCCACTAAATGCAACCTAGTTCACTATAACCTGTCTCTGATACCAATCTGTGACACCCCCAAATTTAATGCTTTGCGGAAACGAGTTTTGGGTGCCACTAATCAAATATCAAACACCAAGATTAATAGCAAACGACTCTAAATGAGACATTTTGGAAAATACATTACAGTACAGTACATTACGTGAGTTTTCAAAAGTGAACATAGCTTGGAGTTCGGCTAATAGTATCTAGAGATTTTAAAACATGACATCGAGTACAAAAGTAATGCAATGAAATCTCCAAGTATGTATGCATGCGACTCAAGCTATCAAGCAGTCTTGCGGGCCATCACTACTGTTGACGCGTACCTGAGAATGCATCACTAAAAGCGTCAACCAAAAGGTTGGTGAATCTCACAGGTTTGTAGTAAGAAGTAATAGAAAGTTTTGGTACAACAACAGTAAGTAAATAGCATTTACAAACAAGTAATTCAGTGAGTAAGAATCAATTACACAATGTAATTCGGTAAGTAAGTATCAATTACTTTCAAGTAATTAAGTAGTAAGTATCAATTACACTAAG
The DNA here is from genome assembly GCA_949592205.1 of Helichrysum umbraculigerum. Lineage (NCBI taxonomy): Eukaryota > Viridiplantae > Streptophyta > Magnoliopsida > Asterales > Asteraceae > Helichrysum > Helichrysum umbraculigerum. Next base: position 28,466,679 of record CATIUR010000007.1, on the reverse strand, counting down.
GTAATTAGGTAAGTACGTATCAATTACACTCCGGTAATTAAGTAAGTAAGATCGGTCTATCTTGCCATGAGCCATCATAGTCGAAGCTTAACCGTAATTTTTGCCCCTCGTGAGTGCAACCCAAAATCACTCATATGTAACGAGTAGAAAACACCTGTTTATACGAGTAACGGTTCGTGGTGGCGCTACCACCCCAGGTGGGGATTGTCAGTCCCATATGGATCCATATACTAAAACTCGCGCTTATCCGATAATTAACAACTATGACTTCAGAGGCCTTCATTGGATTAACGTAAATTCATGCAATTTGATATACCAGTAAGTAGTATTCAATATCGTAGTAAATCAGCAAGTTTGTAAATCAGTAAGGCATTTTGTTTGTACGTTTGTAACACAGTAAGTACAAGTAAGTAATCAATACATTTATATATGTATTCAAGTAAAACAAGTAATGCATCTCCCCCAAAACAGTAAAACAGTAAAAAGGGGGCTGTGAGACTCACCTGAGAGCAAGCAATCCTAAGCATACTCGTTGTAGTAATGGTAGTCTTCTAACGCCCTAGACATACGAGATTACATATATAAGTAAATGGATGCGTAAATATACCACCCATACGATTGTTCATTCGATTTAATTTTGTTCTAAGTATTCAATAAGTGTTTGCGTTTGGAGTTTGTAATACGAGTGTAACCCGTTGGTGAATATTCGTAATTATATTCTAAAAATATAATTAAGTTTGTTTCGTATAATATAATTCATATAAATATAATTAATCTTTAATGATAATGTTAATATTAATTAATTATTAGATAATTAATAAATATTAATAACTTGTTTAATAGCAGTTTGCCGTCAATAATCAAATAACTTTTAAAAATGGCCCAAATCGTACGGTTTTACTCGAAATCGTTTATTACCTTGTACATCTATAAAAATATACAAAGAAATGTTTTGCTCAAAACACTTGACTCGATTCACTCATTTCGTTATAAAAGTTATCGTTCCAAAATTTTGTTACAAAATAGTCCATATATAAGTTTATATATATATATATATATATATATATATATATATATATATATATATATATATATATATATATATATATATATATATATATTTAAAGTGAGTTAATAAAAAAAAAGAATTTAACCAAAACAGGTCACAGGGATCGATCCTGTGACCTCGAGCTGCCAAACACACACCCAAGCCACTAGGCTAGCAACATCTTTTGTTAATATATTAGTTAATTTATATATATGTGTGTTACCACCTCAGTGCACATCTAGTAGTTTGTTTTGAGTTTTGAGTTTTGTAGTTACAATTCACCATTATTACACAAACGATTTCTAGTCCTAATTTATGATGTAAACAGTTTGTATGACATAAACCCATGACGATATATGCATTATAAGCTCGAAATAAACTTAAAGCACAAGAAATGAGATTGCTCACGGTGGTGGTGAGAGCCGAGGGTGATGATGATGCCGTGAAGGTGGTGATGTACGACGGTGAGTAGGATGAAGTTGTGCCTTGCTTGCTTGCTTCTTCAAGATATAATCATGACAAAAATGTCGATATGATGGTGATGTTCTTGGTGGTAATAGTGTACCGAGTATGAGGGTGGTGTTCGGTGGTGGTGGTTTGGTGATGGGTAATCGATGGCAAAGAAAAAGAA